>JAYRBT010000177.1:8558793-8577074 GCA_036023395.1 Myiotriccus ornatus | reverse complement strand
GGGAATTTTGGATGGGGAGGAGGTTTGGGGGTTTTGGGGTGCAGGGGGGGTTGGGAGATCCAGGAGAAATTTTGGGATCTGGGGGGACCTGGGGGATTTTGGGATGCTGGCCATGGGGATCCCAGCTCTGTAACGGGGTGGGGGTGCAGCAGGTGTTGAAGAAACCCCAGGAATGAGAATTCCTGTGGACAGCCAGCCAGGAAAGGGAGATTCCAGGGACAAAACGCGGAGCCCGAGCTCTGGGAACGCAGTTCCCAATGGGGGGGGGCTGTGGGGGAGGAACTGGGGATTCCGGGAGCCAAACCGAGGATCGGCGGGAGATCCCTGAGGTGGCGGGAGATCCCTGAGGTGGCGGGAGATCCCTGAGGCGGGATACGTTCCCGCTTCTCCCAGGACACTTCACCTCCTCCGAGGACCTGAACCTGCTGATCGCCAAGAACACGCGGCTGGAGATCTACGTGGTGACGGCCGAGGGGCTGCGGCCCGTCAAGGAGGTGGGGATGTACGGCAAGACGGCCGTCATGGAGCTCTTCCGCCCCAAGGTGCGTCCCGGGAGGGCGGGCGCGGGGCGGGATTGTCCCGGCGCGGCAGCCGCTGGAGCCGTGTCCGCGTTTGGGGTGCAGGGGGAGAGCAAGGACCTGCTGTTCATCCTGACGGCCAAGTACAACGCCTGCATCCTGGAGTACAAGCAGAGCGGCGACAGCATCGACATCATCACCCGCGCCCACGGCAACGTCCAGGTGAGGCTGCGCGCGGGGTCGGTCACCCGGAGCCGCGGGGGTTTCCGGGGCTGCCCCCGGGCCCTGTCAGGGTTTGCGGCTGGGAATCCGTTCCAGGGCCTCACAGGCCGGACAGGGAAGGGTTTGTTCCCGGTATTCCATCTAAACAGTATGTGGAAATCGTGGAATGGTTTGGGATGGGAGGCACTTAAATCCTATCCGGCTCCACCCCCTGCCAAGGGAGGGACACCTGCCACGATCCCGGGCTGCTCCAAGCCCTGTGCAGCCTGGCCTTGGACACTTCCAGGGATGGGACAGCCACGGCTTCTCTGGGAATCCATTCCAGGGCCTTATCACTCTCACAGGGAAGGATTTATTCCCAGTATTCCATCTAAACAGCACATGGAATCGTGGAATAGTTCTGGTGGGCCTTTGAAGCTCATTCAGTTTCATTTTCTATACCATGGGAAGGGACACCTTACCTAGACCAGGATGCTCTGACCTGGACACAACTGTGTTCTTGGGAATAATAAATATGGGATGACAAATGAAATGTAATGATAACTAGTGCCCTGAACTGACTGTAAGGTCTGGTTTTCCCTGGGAAATGAATCCTTTGGGAATTCGTGACTGTTGTTTGCTGGGGTAGCGTTGGGAATGATGGACAGGAGGTGGAGGTGGGAATGTCCTGTTGGGAATGTCTGGGGAAAGTCCTTAATCTTCCTGTGCCAGGGGGACACGTGGAGGTGCCAAAGTCACTCCCGGCTGAGGAACTCCAAGGGATCTGTGGGAGCTGATAACAGGGCTGGGTTTTGGGAGGGGGATTTTTGGTCACGGATATCAAAGCAGAGACCAGGAAAGGGTTGTGGCTCCTGTGGATCATCCAGTGCAAAGCTGCTGGAAAATCAGCTTTAGGGGCTGATCTCAGAGTGCCATATTCCTAGGGGAGAAGAAGCGGTGTGGGAACAGTTCCAGGTGGAAAAGCAGCTCCTCCTTAGGCTTGGTGGCTTTCCAGCTGGAATTCTGGGGGCTGGTTTCCCTGGAACCCCTCAGGGATCTTTTCCCGGCGCTAATCCCCTTCTCCGTGGATTCGTCCCCCAGGATCGCATCGGCCGCCCCTCCGAGACCGGGATCATCGGGATCATCGATCCCGAGTGCCGGATGATCGGGCTCCGGCTCTACGACGGTCTCTTCAAGGTCATTCCCTTGGACAGGGAGAACAAGGAATTGAAGGCCTTCAACATCCGCCTGGAAGAACTCCAGGTCATCGACGTGAAGTTCCTCTATGGATGCCAAGCTCCCACCATCTGCTTCGTGTACCAGGTACGCCTTTTCCAGGGAAAATGCACGTGGAGGGGGGAGCCGAGGGCTCCAGAGGTTTTCCAGAGGCTGGTTTGGGTGATTCTGGCTCCTCCAGGCTCATTAGGAAGCTCCATGTGTTGCTTTTTCCCAGCTCTGGGAGAGAGGAAGTGACGCTTTGCCACAGAATTCCTGGGCAGCTTTGCCTCGGGTGGGAATGTTTTCCGTGTTAAACCCTCTGGAGGAACTTGTGGATCATTCCAGCAATTGGATTAGATCCAGGATGAGTTGGTTCCCGTAGCAAGACTTGAGCCTTTCCGTGAAAAACAAGGCAATTGGGATTTTTGGGAGGCAGCTCTAAGTGCAAAGATGATCCATAACCTTTCCCATCACTTGGCTCTTCAAGGGAAGAGCATTCCGGGCCTTCTCCAAACCCTTGTTTTAATCCAAAGAGCCATTGCTGTGCTGACTGAGCGAGGGATTAGCTTTCCTTTGCCAAATTCCAGTTTATCTTATGGCAGCAGTGATTCCACTATTCCCTGTTTGGGCACTGCTGGATCCTCCCAAATTGTTCCTGAGTCAAGGAATGGGGGAGAAGCCACTTTGTCACCGCACAGCTGGGATTTGAGGGAACAATTGGGCGATTAGAGGGCTTTCCAACCTTAGTGATTCCAAGATTCCCTGTTTTAACACTCAAAAATCCTTGGAGCAAGAGTGGGATCTTATAAAAGCCCTGGATTATTTTGATCCCTGCCTGTGGAAAGAGGGATTTTTCCCAAGCAGCTGCCTTCATTCCTTTTCCATTTATTAACTATTATCCCGGGATTTGGACCAAATAGAGCAGCAGGGAGTGGTTTTGCAGGAGATGAGGTAGAATTTTCTTTGTTTCTGGGATCTTGTGTCTTCTTTTCCAGGACCCTCAGGGCCGGCACGTGAAGACATACGAGGTGTCCCTGCGGGAGAAGGAATTCAACAAAGGCCCCTGGAAGCAGGAAAACGTGGAGGCCGAAGCCTCCATGGTCATTGCAGGTGGGGAAAAGATCCTGCTTCCCGTTTGTTTTTTTCTTTCCCAGCCTGGATGCCTCAGTTTTTCCACACAGGGAAAGACTCGGGGGATATTTGTTGTCATTCCCGCAGTTCCAGAGCCCTTCGGAGGTGCAATCATCATCGGGCAGGAATCCATCACCTACCACAACGGGGACAAATACCTGGCTATTGCTCCTCCTATCATCAAGGTGGGTGGATGTGGGAATCCGGGACTGAATCCTGTGGAATTCTTCCTTGCCCAGTCCTGAACCCCGCAGATTTCCTCCTTTCCTAGTCCTTACAGTCAGGAATTCCAACCGCTGCCATCCCAGGCACGGCTTAATACTCCTTGGGTTTCCAGAGGTTTGGCTTCCCAAACAGTCACCTTTGGATTCATGATCTGTGGAACTCCTGGAGAAGGGGCAACACCTGGAATGTTTGGGCCCCTTGGAATGGGATTGATTAGGATTTAACACGTGGTTTGGGCAAAATTCCAGGTGGGAGCCCAGCTTTGTTTCGGGCAAAAGATATGGATGAGCCCCTTGGAGACTTGGGAGGCAGAGAACAACAGACTTACGAATTTTGAGATGGAGGTTGGATTTGTGGGAATAACAGCCCACTTCCTATGTTTAGTGGGAGCAATGGCACGGCCGAGGTGCTGCTCCAGGCTGGAATTACCAGCCAAAGGTCCTTTTAGGCTGGAAATAAGGAAAGAACCCTAAATCTTAGATGAAAAAAGTGGGAGCCTGGAGCTCTGGGATAGTGAGTCTGGGATCCTGAGTCCAGGGAATGAGTCACCAGAACTCCAGCTCTGGGGCTGTTCCAGTGGATTCCAAGAATTCCCTCCTTTCCCTGCAGCAAAGTACCATCGTGTGCCACAACCGCGTGGATCCCAACGGATCCCGGTATTTGCTGGGAGACATGGAAGGAAGGCTCTTCATGCTGCTCCTGGAAAAGGAGGAGCAGATGGATGGCACCGTCACCTTGAAAGACCTGCGTGTGGAGCTGCTGGGAGAGGTAGGCCTCACGTTTCCTGGGATCCTCCCAAGCCTGGAAAGTCTCCGTGTAGGAATTGTGTCCCTTTTGGATCCCGGGCTGGTGATTCTATTCCTGTTTTTCACAGCTGTAACCTGTTGGTTGCTGGGAAATTCCTTCTTAAATTCACACCTTCTTCCCATTTTTCACACCTCCTTCCCAGTTTTTTTCCCTGTTGCTTCCACACTGTTTCCCTGGAGAAGCTCAGACTGTGGGATTTATGAAGGGCTTAAATCCCCTTCCCGTGCCCAGGGATTTCCAGTTGGATAAACAGCTTAGTAGTGGTGCTCTCAAGGTATTCCAGAGGCTTTTCCATGCCTTTTCCCAATTCCCAGACATCCATAGCTGAGTGCCTGACCTACCTGGATAATGGAGTGGTGTTTGTTGGATCCAGGCTTGGAGATTCCCAGCTGGTGAAGGTACGTGGCTGCTTCCTCCTGGCCTGGATTCCCACCAAAACCTGGGGATGCGGATAAATTTTCCCACTCTTCTCCTCACCTGTCCTTTTTATCCCGCTCCTTGGGAACCATGGATTTATCCCGGTGTTTATTCCCAGCTCAACGTGGACAGCAACGAGCAGGGATCCTACGTGGTGGCCATGGAGACCTTCACCAACCTCGGGCCCATTGTGGACATGTGTGTGGTGGACCTGGAGAGACAAGGGCAAGGACAGGTATCCCTCATCCTGCTTTTCTTCCCTCGCTCCTGGGAATTTCTGGGCTGGCCAGGTGGACCCGTGAGTTGTCTGTGGAATCCCGGAATGGTTTGGGTTGGAAGGATCATCTGGTGCCAACCCAACGTTCCACCATCCCAGATCACTCCAAGCCCTTTCCAACCTGGTCTTGGACAACTCCAGGGGTGGGACAGCCACAGCTTCCCTGGAAAAGGAAAGGAAAAGGCTTTTTATTGGAGGATCTTGGAGTCACATCCAGGTGCTGGGATTGTCTTAAGTGTTTTCCTGGAGGGGTAGGAAGTTAATTCCTGGATATCCATGAGGAAGGGTCTGCCTTTATGCCATGGGGAAGGATCAGCTGCCAAAAAAGTTCCTTGGACGAGATGCCCACAGAGATTGTGGATGTCCAATCCCTGGAAGTGTCCAAGGCCAGGTTGGACAGGACTTGGAGCAGCCTGATCTAAAAGGAATGTGGAAATCCCATAGAAAGGGATGAAACATTTGAGGTCCCTTCCAAACCAAACCACTCCAGGATTCTGTGATCCTGAGACAGGTTCCCCATTTTCCCATGAACCCCCAGAGGGGTGGGAAAGCTTCTTGACCCCGGTTGGTAAATCCCACCTGCTTCTCCAGCTGGTCACCTGCTCCGGCGCCTTCAAAGAGGGATCCCTGCGGATCATCCGCAACGGCATCGGGATTCACGAGCACGCCAGCATCGACCTGCCGGGAATTAAAGGTGAGGGCCGTGATCTGTGGTGTCCCACGGCCTGGCAGGGGACATCCCGGGCGTGGGTGACGTTGGGATGTGGAATTGAGAGGAATTATGGGAGGAATTGTGGCCTCTTTTCCCAGGCCTGTGGCCGCTGAGGTCGGATCCGCACCGGGAGACGGACAACACCTTGGTGCTCTCCTTTGTTGGCCAGACCAGGTAAAGGAGGATCCTTGATCCAGAGCTTTCACCATGTGCCAGAGCAGGAATTAATGGGAATTCCCTTCCCTTTCCAGGGTTCTGATGTTAAACGGGGAGGAGGTGGAAGAGACGGAGCTCACGGGATTTGTGGATGACCAGCAGACATTTTTCTGTGGGAATGTGGCGCATCAGCAGCTGATCCAGGTAATTCCAGCTTGGGGCAAACGTGGATATGGCTCTCCTAGTGATTCCTATGGATCATGGGGGGAATCTGGCATGTTGTCAGGATGCTGGGATCGGCAAATGGGATCCTGGGTTCCTGTTTCTAAGGGATGCAGAGCACAGGCAGGTTCTTGCTTGCCTCTTCCATGATTTTTCTGTGCTCTCTTCCCAGATCACCTCGGCCTCTGTGCGGCTGGTGAGCCAGGAGCCCAAATCCCTGGTGAGTGAGTGGAAGGAGCCCAATGGGAAGAACATCAGCGTGGCCTCCTGCAACACCAACCAGGTGGTGGTGGCCGTGGGAAGAGCCTTGTTCTACCTGGAAATCCGGCCCCAGGAGCTGCGGCAGATCAGGTGAGGGGAGGGGGCACATCCCACCCCGAGCGCTGCGGGAGCGTCGGGATTCGGGATTGTGATGGGCACCCCTGCTCCTTCCTCCCTCCCAGCTGCACGGAGATGGAGCACGAGGTGGCCTGCCTGGACATCACTCCCTTGGGAGACTCCAACGGGATGTCCCCGCTCTGCGCCATCGGGCTCTGGACCGACATCTCCGCCCGCATCCTGAAGCTCCCGTCCTTCGAGCTGCTGCACAAGGAGATGCTGGGAGGAGGTGGGAGTTTCCCGAGGGGAATGGGGCAGCCACTGGCCAAGCCCTGAGAGGCCTCATCCATCCTTTTTCACGCTTCCCGCAGAGATTATCCCGCGCTCTATCCTCATGACGACGTTCGAGAGCAGCCACTACCTCCTGTGCGCCCTGGGGGACGGAGCCCTCTTCTACTTCGGGCTCAGCCTGGAGACAGGTGACCTTTGCCTTTCCTTTTCCGTGTTTTCTCCGTGCCTCTGGAACGCTTTCACGAGTTCCCAGCCACGGGCAGTGGGAATTGGTGGATTTCTCTGGAGGAAGCAGCCACATCCTTACATCCGGGGTGCCTTTTCTGCGCTCCTTCCGTCCCGAGGTGTCATGGGGGATGCCAGGGCTTGTTTTCCCCTCACAGGAGATCCCAATGGCCGTTTTCCCTGAATCCAGGCTCGCTGAGTGACCGGAAGAAGGTGACCCTGGGCACGCAGCCCACAGTCCTGAGGACATTCCGGTCCTTGTCCACCACCAACGTCTTCGCCTGCTCCGACCGCCCCACCGTCATCTACAGCAGCAACCACAAGCTGGTCTTCTCCAACGTCAACCTCAAGGAGGTCAACTACATGTGCCCCCTCAATTCTGACGGGTATCCCGACAGGTGAGCTCCAGGATGCACCGGCATGCGGAGCACAGAGGGGGTTCTTGCTGTTCCAGGCCCCTTTTCCATGATTTTTTCCCCCTCTCCCCCTGGGGCAGTTTGGCGCTGGCCAACAACAGCACCCTGACCATCGGGACCATCGACGAGATCCAGAAGCTCCACATCCGCACTGTTCCCCTCTACGAGTCGCCCAGGTGAGCTGGGAAGGATTCCTGGGATGAGGATTCCTGGGATGGGGGTGGGGGGTGGCGTCACCAGCTGGGGGTGGGCTCAGGCAGGGAGGGAACGGCTCATGTTGCCTCCAGGGCTTCCCTGGAATGGTCCATCCCAGCTCTCCTGTCTATCCTGCAGGAAGATCTGCTACCAAGAGGTATCCCAGTGTTTTGGGGTGCTTTCCAGTCGGATCGAGGTGCAGGATGCCAGTGGAGGCACCACGGCCCTCAGGCCCAGTGCCAGCACCCAGGTGAGAGCCCAGCCTGGATCATCCCTGCTCTGTGGAGATGTAATTCCCCAGGCCGAATCCAGGTTTTCCTTGACAGTCTTTCCTTCCAAAGCTCTGAAGGAATTTCTCCTTCCAAGAATGGGCTGGTGGGGTCTCTCCATAGGGGTGACCAGCTCCTGCTTCCCACACCCCTTTCCTTGTGATCCCTTTATTTTTGGGTATTGCCTCTTTCCATATCCCATATGGGCTTCTCTGTGCTCTCCAGGGCTTTCCTTTTCCCAGGGATTCACCTTTGGAAGTTCCCTCACTCAGCCTCCGTGCAGGAGCAGGGAGTGTGTCCCATTACTCATTCCCTACTCCACCTTCTCTTCCATCCGTTCTCCTGCTCCCTGGTTGCCTCAGGCTGTGTGGACATGCCGAGCAGCACCAGGATCTGACGGATTTTCCCTTTTTCCAGGCCTTATCCAGCAGCGTGAGCACCTCCAAGCTGTTTTCCAGCAGCACCGCTCCGCACGAAACATCCTTCGGAGAGGAGGTGGAAGTTCACAACCTGCTCATCATAGACCAGCACACCTTCGAAGGTACCTGTCCCATCCCGAAATGCGGCTTTTCCCACCTGGAAAACCCCGTGGTTGAGGCTGGGGATCCTCAAAACGGGTGCAAATCCGGGGTTTTGTGTGTTCCTGGAGGAACATCAACCACAAGGTTTAGGGAATGGCGCTGGTTGATGGTGGGGAGCAGGAGAGGGAACGTGCAGGATCCCAAAGTTTCTTCTTTTCCCACTTTCCGCCCAGTGCTCCACGCTCACCAGTTCCTGCAGAATGAGTACGCCCTGAGCCTGGTTTCCTGTAAGCTGGGAAAAGATCCCAACACCTACTTCATCGTGGGCACTGCCATGGTCTATCCCGAGGAAGCCGAGCCCAAGCAGGGCCGGATCGTCGTCTTCCACTACTCCGATGGTAAGAACAGGGGCTTCCCGCCTGGAAACATCCCGCGTTTTTGCTCGGGTGAGCTCCTCACACCCTGGAGCAGGCTAAGCTTTTCCCAAGGGAAGTGCCTGGATATGGGATTTGTCCCAGTGTGTCCCCTTTTCCTCCATCTCCCTGAGAAGCCCAGGAATCCCTCCTCAGCCCTGGATTCTTCCGCATCTCCCCGGAATCCCTCCCCGGTCCTGGATTCTGGGATTTCCTTTGTGTGTTGTGCTGTTCCCATGTCACTTTTCCCTCTGAGGGAGTTTTTCAAGCAGGAAAGTTCGGGGCCGTCCCCTTTGCTTCCAACCCTTTGGATAAAGCCCCCGGTGATTCCCGGCTGTATTCCAGGGAAGCTGCAGAGCCTGGCTGAGAAGGAGGTCAAGGGAGCCGTGTATTCCATGGTGGAATTCAACGGGAAGCTCCTGGCCAGCATCAACAGCACGGTAAGGGCCGGGAGCGCGCGGGTGGCTCTGGAGCGGAGCTGGCTCTCCCGGGAGCGCGTCCCGGCTCCCGGAGCGTCCCAATCCGTGCGGGGATCCCATCCCGCAGGTGCGGCTGTACGAGTGGACGGCGGAGAAGGAGCTGCGCACGGAGTGCAACCACTACAACAACATCATGGCCCTCTACCTGAAGACCAAGGGGGACTTCATCCTGGTGGGAGACCTGATGCGCTCCGTGCTGCTCCTGGCCTACAAACCCATGGAAGGCAACTTCGAGGAGGTGCGGGAGCGGCGCCGGGAAGTTGGGAGGGATGGAGGAAAGGAGGAGTTTGGCTGGAGCGGAGTCAGCTGGAGGATTTGCAGGAATCCCCCTGGGATGGATCTTCCAGGGAGGAGCAGGGGTGGTGGGGGGAAGGGATGGACCCTTCAGGAAGGCTGGAGGAGCGTTCCCAGCTCCTGGGAGCAGGGGAAGCTTTGGAAGCTTCAGGAAAGCTGGAGGAGCATCCCCAACCCTTGGGAGCAGGGGAAGTGCCACCTGGGATTCCCGGAGTCCACTTGGAATAGTTTAGCTGCGGTCTCGGGGTTTAAATCCGTGGGAGTGGCTTTGGCACAGCCTTCTCCATGTTTTCCCAGGGCCACTCAGGTCAGGATCATCTCCAGGAGGCACTTGGTGCCTTTCCTGCTTTCTGGAGCAGAGAGAGACAGGCTGGATCCCTCCTCGCTCCCAAATATTGGTGGGATGGGGATACTGCATCCCAGCCCAGCCCATCTGGACACACCATTGTCTCCTGTTCCCTTCCAGATTGCCCGGGATTTCAATCCCAACTGGATGAGTGCCGTGGAGATCCTGGATGATGACAATTTCCTGGGAGCAGAGAACGCTTTCAACCTGTTTGTGTGCCAGAAGGACAGGTGGGTTGGGATGGCGTGGCATGGCATGGAACCTTCGGGAAAGCTGAGGGAACATTCCCAGCTCTTCCTGGAGCGGGGGAAGCTTTGGAACCTTTGGGAAAGCTGGAGGAGCATTCCCAGCTCTGGGGAACAGTGGAGTGGGAGCAGGGGAAGCTTTGGAACCCTCAGGAAAGCTGGGGGGAGCATTCCCAGCCCTTGGGAGCAGTAAAGCTCCGGAGTCCCCCCATCCTGAGTGTTTGGAATTCCAGCGCGGCCACGACGGACGAGGAGCGGCAGCACCTGCAGGAAGTGGGATTATCCCACCTTGGGGAATTCGTCAACGTCTTCTGCCACGGATCCCTGGTCATGCAAAACCTGGGAGAGACTTCCACACCCACCCAGGGCTCCGTCCTCTTCGGCACCGTGAACGGAATGATCGGTGAGGAGCATCCCTGGGAATCCTGGAATGCTTCGGGCGGGAAGGGACCTTGAAAGCCCATACAGTTCCAAGCATTCCCGGTATTCCTGTTGCAGGGCTGGTGACATCACTGTCAGAGAGCTGGTACAATCTGCTCCTGGACATGCAGAACAGGCTCAATAAGGTCATCAAAAGCGTCGGGAAGATCGAGCATTCCTTATATCCTTTGGGATTCCAGCCTGGAACCTGTTCCCGGGGGTGGGGGGGGTTGCTCAGTGGGATCGGGTTGGGGCAGCCCTGGAATTAAGGCCGGAAAAGCCCTCTGAGGTGACGGAGTCCAGCCATTAAGCCGGCACTGCCGAGGGCACCAGGAAGGAATTCCTCCCTGTGGATTTGGCTCCTTGACGGATGCGGCACCTGGAGGTCATTCCACACGGAGCGGAAGACGGAGCCGGCCACGGGATTCATCGACGGGGACCTGATCGAGAGTTTCCTGGATATCAGCAGGCCCAAGATGCAGGAAGTGGTGGCAAACCTGCAGGTGAGTTCGGGAATGTTGGCCTTGGGTTCAGGAATCCAGGCTCGGTAATTCAGGGAACGGTTTGGATTAAAAGGGACCTCCGAGCCCATCCAGCTCCAACACCTATCCCAGGTTGCTCCAACCTGGCCTGGAGCACTTCCAGGGACAGGGAGGCCGCAGCCTCCGTAAAAAACCCTAAATCCACGCCTTCCTGGATCATGTGGGAACATCCCCGACGCCCTCTCCTTCCCGTGCAGATCGACGACGGCAGCGGGATGAAGCGGGAAGCCACCGTGGACGACCTGATCAAGATTGTGGAGGAGCTCACCCGGATCCATTAGCAGGATTCGGGATCATTCCCTGCCGCTGGAGCCAGGGAATCCTTCCCCAGCTGTGCCCAACACCGGAGGGGCCGGAATTTCCCAAGGAAGAGCAGCTTGTTGGGAATTTGGGGGGAGGTGTCGGTCACTTCCCGCTGGGATTCTTGGATCCTGTGGACTCGGCTGTGCCCAGAACTGTCCCTTCCCTTGGGTGATCCACCAGGATGCGATTCCCTCTTCCCTGGTGTCTTTAGTAGATTTGACTTGTTTTTTTGGCTTTTGATCCCTTTTTTTTTTTTTTTTTTTGATTCCTTGTGTTTTATTGGAAGAGGAATCGAAGCTGGAGGAGCAGCCGAGTGGGTTAACTCTCTCCACAGGATCCATTCCTCGCTCAGGGCGGGAATTCTGGGAAGCTCAAGCTCGTGTCGATTGCGGAGTTTTACCAAATAAAGTAGTCCAAGAGGAAAGATCCGTGTCCTGAGGAATCACAGCCATGGCCTCACCTGGGGGACCTTGGGAACCCCTCTTTTCCAGGTGCATTTTTCTGGGATCTGGAGGGAATTTTAGCTCCTCACCTGGTTGCCAGCGGCACCGGGAATTCCCTGAGAAGCAGATTTTTGGCTCAGTTTTTAGGGAAACCTGGATTTTCCAGCCTCGGGCTGCTCATTAATAATCCTCCTCCTGGTCTCCCACTTTCTTCCTCATGGAATTTGGGGGTTATCCTGGATCTTGCCATGCTCTCCCTGCCTGGATCTCCCCATAGCTCCAAGTTAACCACCCCAGATCCCATTCTGGGGAGGTTTTCCCAAAATCCTTCCCTCCCTGAGCTCCAGCTCGTGCTGGAGGCATCCCTGTCTCCCACTTCCATCCTGGATTCTCCGAGGAGGCCGCAGGGAGAAGGCTGTATTTGGACATCTCTTCCCAGAGCCAGAGGGAGCAGGAGCTGACCCTGGACTCTTCTCCTGGTTTTATTTCCTCAGGCTTTGTTTACCTGCCTGGAGCAGCTCATTCCCAAAATTTAAGAGGCCCAGGGAACAGATCTTTTAAGTGCTATCCCTTTCCCAGCAAAACTGGTGCCGATGGAATGCTGGCACCCTCCTTTTTTTTTGGGACGTGCCGGGGCTGGATCAGGATTTATCCCTTTCCAGGACCACAGGGCCACTTCCAGGGCCAGGAGGTGGGATTTGGGATCACATTCCTCTAGGAAAAGACCTTGCTGTGGCAGCACCGTGCCTCCTGCATCCCTGATTCCAGCAGGGACCCCTCCCAGCAGCTCCAGTTGGGAATTGCTGTGTCTTGCCGGGGTGATCCCAACCTTTGGGCAGGATAGTGAGGGAAAATCCATGCTGGATTTGGAATTTTGGAGGCTGCTGTGCCCTTTGGGCCCTGGGATCAATCATTTACCTGCCTGTGACCTTCGCTTCATTCCCAGCTCCACGGTGGGATGCGGGGCCAGGGGCAGTTGGGAGAGCCTGGAATGGGGAGTCCCGTAGCCCCCCTCTCCCTTTGGGATGCATCCCACTATCCCAGCTCCGCTTTGGCCCCTTTATCCTCCACGTGCAGGGCTGGGAAGGCCTCCAGGAGAAGGAGGAGGGGTGGGAAGAGGCCAGGCCGGAGCTTTGCCAGATGTGGGAAAGGAGGGAAAAGGGGGATACATTCCCTGCTGCTTCCCAACGCCTCGGGGACCCCCTTCGCAGTCCCGGAGCCACGGCGGGAATGTCCGGGCTGACTCCACTCATCCCAGGCGAGCGGGACAAACTCGGGATGATCCCAGACCCGCCGTGGGTTTGGGGGGCGGGTGGGAGCGGCTGGCGCCGCTCCCGCCCCGCTCCGATCCCCGCTCCAATCCCGCTCCGATCCCGCATTGTTCCCGGCTCGGCGGGAGGAGGAGGAGCAGGGCCGAGGGCCAGCGGGAAGGGAGGCGGGAAGGCGGGAGCCGGGAAGTGCTGGAGCCGCCTGTCATGTTGGTGCAGCTGCTCTTCCAGGCTGCCTGTGTGTCCCTGCTCCTCTCCAGCGGCCAGCCCAGGGGGTATCCCGGGAGGAAGAAGCCGGGAAGCTTTGCAGTGGAAAGGTAGAGCTCGGTCCCCCCCACCTTTTCCTGATCCCTTTTCCAGCCACACCTGGGATGGGCAGCTCTGGCTATCCCTGCGTCCTGCTGCCTCCAGCCCAGCTGGACAGGTTGGGACCCCGCAATTCCCTCCCTCTTCCCAGGTCCAGGGGAGTGTGACCCTGCTCCCTGCATCCCTGTCCTTCTCCCCACATCCCTGTCCTTCTCATCCCTGTCCTGCTCCCCACATCCCCGTTCTTCTCATCCCTGTCCTGCTCCCCACATCCCCGTCCTTCTCATCCCTGTCCTGCTCCCCACATCCCCGTTCTTCTCATCCCTGTCCTGCTCCCCACATCCCTGTTCTTCTCATCCCTGTTCTGCTCCCCACATCCCCGTCCTTCTCATCCCTGTCCTGCTCCCTGCAGCTCTGTCCTGCTCCCCGGACTGAGATTTTTGGGATGACTGGGGCACAACCCTCCCTCCCTATCCCACCTTACTTTGGGATCCCTCTGCCCCCGGCCCCCTGCCATTCCTGCATCCTGCTGATCCAAGCCATACTCTGCTTCCCATGGGCATTCTGGCATTCCCAGGCCCTTTGCTCCATCTGGGAGGGACGGGGACAGGGTGGCCTCAGGCTCTGGTGTCCCGCAGGCGCCGTGGGGGGCCCCACGTTTGCTTCCCGGGCTCCGGCAGCGGATGTTGTCCCGGCTGGATGCTGTCCCCGGGCAGCGGGAAGTGCACCCTGCGTGAGTCCGGGACTGTGGGGGGGTGGGGAGGGTCCCTGCTCCCATTCCCACGGCTCCTGTTCCCATTCCCACAGCGCTCTGCTCCTTCGGCTGCGGCGGCGGCTCCTGCGTCGCTCCCAACCTCTGCCTGTGCCCGGATGGGGAGCAGGGAATCACCTGCCCAGGTACGTCCCGAGGGATGGGGGGGGCTGTGACTCCGTGGACACCAGGCTGGACCCCCTTCCCTCTCCATGCCACACATCCCAAGGGATGGAGGTGGCCCTGTCCTGGCAGGGCCCGTTGCCCCTCGTCCCCTGCCCTTGCAGGATTCCAAGCACCGTCCCCATCCCTGGCAGGATCATCCCTGAGGCACCCACGGATCAGGGTGGGAGCTGGGTGCTCCCGGGGTGTCCCTGGTGCCTGGCTGACTCCGTATCCGTACGCCAGATCCGCCGGGAACGTGTGGGGAGTACGGCTGTGACCTGTCCTGTAACCACGGCGGGTGCCAGGAGGTCGCCCGCGTGTGTCCCGTCGGCTTCTCCATGGCGGAGACTCCCACGGGCGTCCGCTGCACCGGTGAGCGGGAACGGGAATGTCCCGATGGGAGCGGGCAGCTGGAGGCCCACATCCCAAATCCAGCCGTTCCCTGTGTCCCCCCAGACATCGACGAGTGCCGGAGCGGGGCCTGCGAGGGGCTCTGCGTGAACACGGAGGGCGGATTCGTGTGCCAGTGCGGCTCCGGCCGGGAGCTCTCCACGGATCGGCGCAGCTGCCGCGGTGCGCGGGGGGCCGGAGGGGAGACCAGGAATCCCGAGGGATCGTGACCCTCATCCCGCCCCCTCGCAGACATGGACGAGTGCCAGGCCACGCCGTGCCAGCACCGCTGCGAGAACAGCGTCGGGAGCTACCGCTGCTCCTGCCGGCCCGGATACCAGCTCCACGGGAACCGGCATTCCTGCCTGGGTGAGTGCCGGCATGGGGCCCTTCCCGCTCCAGGACGTGAATTCCCAGGGGAGGCAGGTGGCCACGAGCCCCTGAGCACTGTGCCAGACCCTCATCCCTCTCCATGCCCTGAATCCCAAAGGACGCAGTTGTCCATGAGCCCACGATCCCAGTGGTGCCACCTTATCCCTGTCCCTGTCTGGGCCCTGCTGGGGGCACATCCCAGCGCTTCGGGCTCCCTCCAGGGCTACATCCCGGGATGCAGCACCTCCTGCCACGTTCCCTTTTCCCGCAGATGTGGACGAATGCCGGCGGCCGGGAACGCGCCGCTCCTGCCAGCACAGCTGCCACAACATTCCCGGGAGCTTCCGCTGCTCCTGCCGCCCCGGATACCGGCTCGGCACGGACAGGGTGTCCTGCGAAGGTATCCGTGTCCTTCTCCAGGCTGGGAGAGCGGAGCAGGATGCTCCCACTCCTTGCCTATCCCAAGTGACGTCTCTTCCTTCCTGAATTCCTTCCCAGGGTATCCCAAATCCATCCTGGCCCCGTCGCCCATCCTGCAATCCCTGCAGCACCCACCCACCCTAGTCCTGCTCCCTCCCGGCTCCCACCTGCTCCCCAGGGGCTCCCCCTCTCCCCACATCCCCGTGGCAGCTCCCGGGACCCAGTTCCCACCCTCTGCTCCGTCCCTGTCTCCCGGTCCCTCCATCCCACCCTCCCCTCGCTGTTGGCACCGCGGCCTTTCCCGGGAGCCCGGCGCTCGCTGGACGGAGCCGGGATGCCGGAGCTGCACCTGCCAGGTGAGGATCCCCCCATCCCATGCCTTTCCTCGGCACCATCCCGACCCGGGATGAGCCACGTGTGTGCCGGCAGGAGGGGCGAGTCCTGTGTGCCGCCGTCAGCTGCTCCACTCCCTGCTCCCACCCGCTTCCCGCTCCGGCCGGGGGGTGCTGCCCCACCTGCACAGGTGAGTCCCGGCCCCCCTGGCCCCGCAATTCCCGGAATATCCCACCCTGATACCCCCTGGATCACAGGGTGCCTCCACGAGGGGGTGGCCAGAGCAGAGGGCGACGTCTTCTCCCCGTCCGATGGGAATTGCACCGTCTGCGTCTGCTTGGTGAGCTGGAGCGGGGTGGGAGAATCCCCCCGGAGCCCTGGGGACCTCCCAGCCTCGGGGACCCTCATCCCACCTTCATCCACAGGCTGGGAATGTCTCCTGCCTTTCCCCGGAATGCCCCCCAGGCTCCTGCCCCAGCCCCGCTCCATCCAACTGCTGCTCCTGCCATCCAGGTGAGACTCCCAATCCAGGGGCATGGGGACCCCCGGGCTGGGATGAGGGTTCTGGAGGATCCACGGTGGATCTCCGTCCCTCCTGACTCCGCTTTTCCCAGCAAAGTGCAGTTTCCGGGGCCGCACGTACGCGCACGGGGCCCGGTTCAGCCTGGATGGGGACGGATGCACCTCCTGTGTCTGCCAGGTGAGCACATCCCAGGGGTGGGGATCCCACGGGGTGAGGGGCCCCAGGGATGGAGATCCTCAGGGATGTTCCAGCGCTTCCCTGCAGCTGCTGGGGCTGATATCCCAGCTCTCTTCAGGCTGGGGCTGGATGTGGGGACAGCCGGTGACGCATTCCCGTGTTCCCAGGGCGGGGAGGTGGAATGTTCCTTCGTTCCCTGTCCCATCCTGGACTGTCCCCAGCACCAGCGGCACCTGCGGCCTGGGCAGTGCTGCTCCTCCTGCCGGGACCCTCCGGCCCCCACCGGTCAGTCGGGATAGGGATACAGCTGGGAATGGGGAGGATGGGATAAGGGGGCCGGCCGGAGACAGGGAGAGTGGGATGTGGGGAACAGCTGGGGGGGAAAAAAGGGGTTGGAATGTGGGGGACACGTTGTGGGGGACACTTGGGGATGGGAAAGGTGGGGGGGATGTGGGGATTGGGAATACCCAGGCCCAGGGAGGGGGGAAAGGAAGGGGAGGGTGGATTTTAGGGGCCAGCTGGGCACAGGGAGCCTTCCCAGGTTGCTTCCTGGACGACAACGGCGTGGAGTTTCCCGTGGGACAGCTCTGGTCTCCGGGCGATCCCTGTGAGTTATGCATCTGCCAGGTGAATGAGAACCTGCTCTGCTTCTCTCCTGCTCCCTGTCCCCGTCCCTGCTCCCCATTCCCGCCCTTGGGCTGCCTGTGGCCGCCCCGGCGGGTTTGGGAATGCCGAGGTGCCTGTGGAGGTGTTCCCGCCCGCAGGCAGACGGCTCCGTGAGCTGCCGGCGCACGGAGTGCCTGGAGACCTGTCCCTATCCCATCCGGATCCCCGGGCAGTGCTGCCCCGACTGCTCCGCAGGTGAGGAGGCCCTGGAATTCCCGTCCCGGAATTCCGAGCCGCCCGGGGACCCACGCGCGCCGCTCTGCCCGCAGGCTGCGCCTACATGGGCCGGGTGTTGTCCAACAACGAGACGTTCCCGTCGGAGCTGGATCCGTGTCTCAGCTGCATCTGCCTGGTGAGGGCGGGCCGGCCACCCCCCGGAGGTTTGGGGGCTCCGGCTCCACGGGCTCATCCCAGCTTTTTTAACTCCTTTGCAGGAAAAAAAAAAAAAAGCAAGCTGCGGGGGCGTTCCCGGGGGTTCCTAACGGGGTCTCTCCGGTCTCTCGCAGCTGGGATCGGTGGCCTGCTCGCCTCTGGAATGTGCCATCGTGTGCTCCTACCCCTTCCACCCCGAGGGCCGCTGCTGCCCCGTCTGTGACGGTAAGGGGGGGTCCCCAAAACCCCAAGCCCCTCGGAGTCCCCCCGAGCCCCCTGAACGTGTCCATCCCCCCCTCCCAGACTGCAACTACCGGGGCAGGAAGGTGGAGAACGGGCAGAGCTTCACCCCCGAGGGCCAGCCCTGCACCCGCTGCTCCTGCCAGGTGAGGGGGACACACACCCCACCAGGGGTGACCCCGGGGTGTCCCCGTGCCCACGGGGTGCCCGTGCCGGTGCCGCTGTGCCGCGGGGGGGTTGGCAGGGCCGGCTGACCCCCCGTGTCCCCCCGTGCCAGCTCGGGGAGGTGACCTGTGAGGAGCGGCCGTGCCCCCACTCCTGCTCCGAGCCCCCTGCCATCCCCACTCCCTGCTGCCCACCCTGCCCAGGTAATGGGATTCCCGGACCTCCTGACACTGGGGGGATCCCCACCCCAGGCTGGGGGTCCCGGGGGAGAGGCGAGAGCTGACCCAAGTCATCCCTGTGCCAACCACAGACGTCCAGCTCCCGCTGCAGGGCACTGACCTCGCCCCATCCCTGGCCCCATCCCTATCCCTGGCCCAGTCCTTGTCCCCGTTCTCCTCTCTGGCCCCATCCTCATCCCCGTCCTCATCCCTGTCCCTCTTCCCATTGTAATCCCTGTCCCCGTCCCTATCCTCATCCCTGTCCCCGTCCTCATCCCCGTCCCTGTCCCCGTCCCCATCCTCGTCCCTGT
>JAYRBT010000177.1:8529554-8558693 GCA_036023395.1 Myiotriccus ornatus | reverse complement strand
CGCCCCCGCCTGGCCCAGCTCCTGCTTCCCAACACATCCGCCCCCCCCACCCCCTCTCCCGGGATTTGGGATGCCGGGGATCCCCCTCCCCCCACCCCTGACCCCTCTGGACACCCCTCGGTGCCCCCCGACCCCACCTCCGAGGCCGCAGCCCCCCCGGATGCCACGGGCTGCTCCGGCCCCGAGGCTCGGGGATCCCTCGGGAATGTGGATCCCGCTGCGGTGCCACCGGACAGCGGGAAGAGCCCCAGGTGCCGAGTGCCGGGAGGAGAAGGAGGATGAGGAAGAGGAGGGGGGTCTGCAGGATCAGGCCCCTGGGAAGGGGGGGCGACTGAACATCACCCCACCCCACCCCCCAAAATAAACTCATCCTGGTATTTATTCCCTGTCCCCTCCTGCTTGGGAGTACGCGGAGCCCCGGGGCTTGTCCTCAGCGGGAATTTTGGAATTAGCGGCCTCTGCAGGATGAGGAGGGAAGTGCTGGAGTTGGAGTTCGGGGACAGGGGGGGACGTGTCCTGCCGGGATCCCCAGGGATGAGGATCCTCAAGGCTGGGAAGACCCCAGGGATGAGGGTGCTCAGGGATAAGGGTCCCGAGGGCCGGGAGGTCCCCAGGGATGAGGATCCACATGGATGAGAGTCTCCATGGACAAAGGTCCCCAGGGATGCAGGTGAGGGTGACACCCACCGGTGTCCAGGGACACACCACATTCCCAGGAATGCCCTGCCCTTCCCAGAGACACACGGCAAAGGGGGGCTTCTCCACACCTTTATTGTCCTCGGGAGCGGCAGGAGGGGCCGGGAAGGCCGGGAAAAGGGACATCCCTGCCAGTCCCCAAGGTGGGAACCGCCGGGATCCCCCATCCCGGCTCAGGGCAGCCGGGAAAGCCCCACCCTGTTGTTGGCCCTGTCGAAGATGACGTAGTATTCCCGGATGAACACATCCCCGAGGATCCAGAGCTCGCCCTCCTCCGTGGGGGCATCCATGCCTTGGAATCCCAGGCTGCACAGCCCGCCACTCTGCTCCGGGCACACGGAACGGGGCGGTCACCAGCTGTGGGATCCCCGCCCCGTGTCATTCCAGCCCCCTTCCCAGCGGGATGCTCACCCGGATCACGTAGGCTCTGGCCGGCACCGGGAATGCTTGGCCGTGGACGTGGAGTACGAGGTCGGGCAGTTTCCTGGCAGCCTCGCAGCTGATCTGGGGAGGGGACGGGGCGGGTCAGTGGCTATTCCAGCCGGGAAAAAATCTCGTGGGAAGCATCCCGGGGGCTCACCTCGCCGTTGGAGCTGGCGCCGAGGGTGCTCATGAGGATCCGGAAGGCTCGGACGGGCATGGCCAGCAGGGATGTTCCCGTGTCCACGATGGCCTGGCATCCCGAGGAACAGGCGGCTGGCGCCCCGCCGATGGAGACGCTGGAGAAAGGGATGCAGGGTGAGCTTGCCAAGGGTTGGTATTCCCCAAAAACACCAGCGGGGGAGCTTCCCGGGAATACCTGTCCATGGTGATCTGCCAGTAGGTCTCGGCGGAGAGCGGGATCCAGGAGATTCCTTTGGTGGTGTAATAGGGATCGATGGCGCCGAACAGGACAAAGCTTCCGGCTTGGCCGTCCCTGAAAAGCGGGATCCGTCCAGGGATTTCCCACCCTGCCATTCCCACTGGGAAATCAGCACCGGCAGGAGGGAAGTGGGAGAGCTCCTGAGCGGCTCCGGCCGGGATTTACCTGCTCAGGTAGACGGAGAAGAGATCCCGATCCACGAGCCTTTCCATCATCATGTTGTCGAAGACCGGGGTGGCTCCGGAGGAGGCGATGCTCGGGAATGCCAGTCCCAGGATCCCGTCGAAGGGGGTGTAGTAGAAGAAATCCCCCGGCTCTGTCTCCGCCAGCCCGAAAATCTGGTTACGGACATCGATCCCGGCGACCTGGGAAAGGGAGACAGGTGTGGATTGGAATCCCAGGGATCCCCGATCCCAGGAGACGGGAAGGATGGAGCGGCCCTACGTTGACGGTGTCGTATCCCAGGACTCCGGACATGCTTCCCGTGCCGTAGGCGATGAACAGCGTGTCGTTGGTGCTCAGGAAGGTGGAGGAATCCGCGGGATTGAAGCGGTTGTGGTTCCCTGAAAGGGCCGGGAAGGAGGGAGTCACGGGAATGAGGCCACTGGGAACGAGGGGGGCACCTCAGCGTCCCTGGGAGAGGTGGGGCAGAGCCATCCCTGCCTCCCGAGGCCTGGGGCATTCCCCGTTGTCCCAGAAGCCACAGGGCTGCTGGACACGTTCTGGACACCCGGACACACTCCGGACACGTTCCCAACACATTCCAGACACATTCCAGACACCTACTGCAGGCTGGGCTGGAGCAGAAGACAGAGGGAACCCAAAGGTTGGAAGAGCCGGTGTCGAAGACGACGGTGAATTCCTGGGCCGGAGTCCCGATGGAGATGGTGCCGAAGTACTCGTCCTGTGGGAGCGGGATGGGGAAGGAAGAGTGGGGTGGGATAGTGGGATGGGAAAGGGGTTATTGTGGAGGGGATAGCGGAATAGGGAAGGGGAGAGTAGAAAGAGGATAGTGGGATGGGGGAGAGTGGGATGGGGACAGTGGGATGGGGACAGTGGTTAGTGGGGAGGGGATAGTGGGATGGGGAAGGGGATAGTGGGAATGGAATAGTGGAATGGGGAAGGGGTTAATGGAGAGGGGATAGTGGGAAGGGAATAGTGGGAAGGGAGTAACAGGATGTGGAAGGGGTTAGTGGAGAGGGGATAGTGGGAAGGGAGTAATGGGATGTGGAAGGGGTTAGTGGGATGGGGAGGTGGGATAGGAAAAAGGATAGTGGGACTGTTAAGGGGATAGTGGTCCCTGTGCCCCCCGATCCGGATCCCATTCCCTCACATCCATGTAGTTCTGCAGGGGCTCCACAGCGATCCCAGGGAAGTACTTGGCAGCCAGGTTATCGGGATGCTGCTCCAGGAAAGTCTCCAGCAATCCCTGCTCCCGCAGCCTCTCCCGCAGCGACTTCATCTTCCTCAGGGACACCCTGCGGACACCGGGATGCGTCACCGGGATCATCCCACATCCCGCATCCTTCGGGCCGGGGGCCCTTCCCGACGCTCACCTGGTCCCCAGGCCCTGGGCCAGGACCAGCAGGGAGAGGAGCAGGAGCAGCTTCATGGCGGGAGCTGAGGGAACGTGCGCCTCCGATCCCGCTCCGCTCCTTATATCCCGGCTCCCGTGTTTGGCCGGCGGCTCCGATAAGGAAAGCAAACGGCTCCCGGGATTCTTATCGCAACGTCCTTAAGGAAGGCGGACAGGGAGGGGGGGAATGTCAAGCCCTTGTTCCCAGGGGTGAATCGGGGGTGCTGGGATGGGAGGGAGGCGCTCCCGGTGTCCCGAGGGAAGGCGCCGGGAGCCGGTGGGAATGGTTGTCCCCTGGAGCCCCCCCATTCCCGGCTGGAGGCTTGGATCCCTGGATTGCAGCTCCCCAGGGATGAGGCAGCCAAGGCTTTCCTGGGAGATCCATTCCAGGGCCTCATTACCCTCATAGGGAAGGATTCATTCCCAATATCCCACCTAAAGCCACTCTCTGGCAGTGGGAAGCCATTCCCTGTGTCCTGTCATTCCAGGCCCTTTTCCAAGGTCCCTCTCCACCCCTCCTGGAGTTGCTTTAGGGGCTCCAAGGTCTCTCCAGAGCCTTTTCCTCCAGCCAATCCATGCAGGATTTTCAGGCTGCCAGCTCCAGGTTTTCCACTCTGGGAATCAGCCAAGCCCTTCTCCTTCCCAAACCCCTCCAGCACATCCCATCCTCCTTTTTTTCCTCTGGGATAATCCGCTGTTTCATCCCTTTTCTCCCAACATCCCCCAGAATCCTTCTCCGTTTCACTCCCCCCATGGAATTTCAGCCCCAATCCTCGGATTCTTTTGTTCTTCCGAGCTGGGAATGGGGCTGATTCCAAGGGAAGAATTCCAGCTCTGGCCTTAGGGAGCCTTTGATCTCCTCCAGGACAAGGTGACCGGCCCGGGATCCACGTGGTGCCGTGAGGGAAGCCAAGATTCCCGGCCCAGCTCCAGTGACCTTCAGCATTCCAGCACATCCAGAGCTGGGCTTTCCCCCAGCTGCTCCCACTTTCCCTCCACAGCTGCTCCCAGTTCCACATCAGCATCGGGAAAGGGTGAGAGGGGTAAAATCCCAGTGGAAGCAAGACATGGGAGTGTTGGAGCAAAGCCAGAGGAGGGCACGAGGGGATCCGAGGGATGGGAAAGGCTGGGAGAGCTGGAATTCTCCAGCCTGGAGAAGAGAAACTCCAGGGAAATCTTGGAGCCTCTCCCAGTGCCTCGAGGGGCTCCGGGAGAGTGGGAGAGGGATTTCGGGAATGGAGAGAAGGGATAAGGGGGAATGGCTCCAAACTGGAAAAAGAGCAATTTAAACGGGATACTGGGAATAAATCCTTCCTGTGAGGGTGGTGAAGCACTGGAATGGATTTCCCAGGAAAGCTGTGGCTGCCCCATCCCTGGAATTGCCAAAGGCCAGGCTGGGAAAGGGATTGGAGCAACCTGGACTAGTGGAAGGTGTCCCTGTAAATTTGGAGCTTCTGAGTTTTCCCTATTTTGGGGCCAAAATAGGAGGGAAAACGAAAATATTCCCTTATCCCAGAGCTGTTTATCCATTTAATTCCCAGAGCTGCCATCCCTGGGGATCAGGACTCCGGATTTCCCACTGGAAAGGTTTTGCCCAGGGATGGGAAGTTTTAGGACAAGTTCGTTGTAAATCCCACTGGATTTTTTTTTTTTTTTTTTTTTTTTTGGATGAATCCTTATCCCCAGCGGGAAAAAGTTGTGGGATTCAGGGCCAGGAAAAAGCGGGAATTAATGTTTACCACTAATTGAATCAGGAATAAAAAGGTGGGAGGACGGAAAATCAGTCCCTCTGGGGATGTGAAGCGGCTTTTCCTCCTCAGGGAGAAACTGGGATTTTTCCAGCCTCGCCAGGGAAATTCAGGGATCCTGGAAAAATCCATCCTGGAGTTTAGGTTGGGAGCGGGTGACCGAGGCCTCCCTGTCCCGGCTTCCCTGGCACCAGAGGGCACCAAAGGATGGGAAGATCCCAAAAAAACCCAGATCCGGACCCATTCCCGATCCAGCCATTGATTCCCGGTCAAACCCTCCCTCCCAAAACTTTAGGCTTGTTCCAAGAAAATCCTGAGCCACCACTCGGGATGGCTTGAACTCCCACGGGAATCACCCTCTGGATCAATGTTTCGTGATTTTCCGGCTTTTGGGACATCAAAAGCTTGGGAACTTCCTTGATTTTATCCGAAGAAAAAATCCCCTAGTGGAGTCAGGGCTTATCTTGGAATGGATTCAGGAAGGAAACTTGTTTTCCAGGCCCTGTTCCCAGTTTTTCTCGTCCCTTTATCACCCCGGAGCTTTATCGGAGCTGTCAGATGAAAGGAGGGAATTCTGAGGCTCCCGAGGAGACAAATCTCCGGGATTTGCTTAAAAATATTGAATCAAGATAGCAAGGATCTTGGCATTCCCTGTGGGAATGGAATTCTGAGGGACAGGGACCTCAGATAACCTTTTCCTGCCTGATTTTGGGTGGGAGTAACACAAAATCCAAGGGAAGGAAAACCCCAGGTAACCATCTCTTATGGAAATTAGGGAGATTAATGGGAATATCCTTTAAAAAGGAAATATTATCCCAACAGTTATTGCTGGATAACATATTTAAAAGGATGTTTTCCCATTTATTCCTTGCAAATCTGAATGCAATTTAATTTACCCTTAATCCTTACATTTTAATGTAAAAGAATCCCAGGTGGAACCATTTTTATGGTAATTAAGGATATTAATGAATATTTAATGGGAATATCCTCCCGTTTATCCCCTTTATTTTTTTATTGCTGGATAACAGTTAAACGGGGATATTTTCCCATTTATTCCCTGAAAATCTTAATTTTTCCTCTCCCCGCCCCATGGATTTTCTATCAAATGGTGACCGAACGTTTTCCAGCTTTTCCCCGTGTTTGGAAAACTGCTCCAGACAAGCCTGGAAAGGGTTTCTTTCCCTCTGGAGAGCCGAGTGCCTTTGCTTTCCCGTAACACCGGGAGTGTGACCTGGGAACGAGCTGTCCTCGATCCCGCCGGCATTTTTGGGCCCGTGTGACTCCCGTTCATTCCACCACAAGGGCTCAGGTGGCTCGTGGAACGCAGGAGCCTTTCCTGGGGGCCGGGGGGCGCTTTGGGGGCGCTTTGGGGGCGCTTTGGGGGCGCTTTGGGGGCGCTTTGGGGGCGCTTTGGGGGCGCTTGGGGGGCGCTTTGGGGGCGCTTTGGTCGCCGCTCCCCGTCCCGGGAATCGGGAACGGGGAGTAAATGCGGGAACGGCGGGCCTGGATTCGCGCCGGGGGCGGGATGGGAGCTCCGCGGCGCCGTCCCGTGGGGCCGGGCCGGGTGTTCCGTGGGGTTCGCTGTGGTCTCCGGGGCCGGCGGGGGGTTTGGGTTTGGGTTTGGGTTTGGGTTTGGGGGATGTGGCCGCGCTCTGTGTGTGTTTGCCAACCGGGCCTTGCGCGCTTCCAGCGCTGGGGCAGGCGCGGCTCCCCTGGGAAATCCACGGCAGTGATTCCCCCCCGTCCCAGGGCAGGATTTATTCCCAGAATCCCACGAACCCCTGGCCGCGTCCATACAGCCCCATTCCCTGCCTCCCTGCGCTCCTTCTCCAGACCCCTCTCTCCGCCTTCCTCCACCCCAGACCCACGAAGGATATAACTGCTAGAGCGGCTATGACCCGGCGGGCGCCCCCTGGGCATCCAAACATTGCTTAATTAGGGAAAAATGCCATTAAACTGCTCCCAAATCCCGCCCCCCCCAACATGGCGGCGCCGGGCGGACCCACCCGCGGCCTCCCCGGGGGGGGCCGTCCCCCCCTCCTGCCGTGATGGGCCCGCCCGCTTCCGGTCCGCGCCGGAACCCGGAAGTGGCGACGGGCGGAGAGTCCGGGGTGAGTCCGGGTCTGGGCCGGGAACGGGAATACCGGGAATAGCGGCGGGATAACGGCGCTGACGCGGCTGCTCCCGCTCGCTGCTGCCGCGCAGGCCCCCAGCGCTCCGCCTCCACCCCGCTGAGTGCCGCTGGGCGCTTCCCGGAGTTGAGTTTTCCCGCTCCCGGCATTCCCGGTTAAACTCCATAACAATTCCTGAAGAGACGAAAAACCCCCTCCTGAATCGGGTGATCGCCGCGCGCGGGGAAAGCCCCGCGCCTGCAGCGCGGGACGGAATTCCCACTTTTTTCCCCCTCGGACAGGTTTCTCGGGATCGTTCCTTGCGACATTCCCGAGGCTCTTGCGACATTCCCGGCGTGAAACCCTTGGGATGCTCCACTTGGATGAGAGGTAGAAGAGCCGGAACCCATCGGGACGGCGCAGGTGTGTGGGGGATCCCTCTTTTTTTATAGCATTCCCACAATATCCCCTCCCGGCTCTCGGAGTCTGCGCCCCAAGCGTGGGATAATTCCTAAATATTATCAGGAAACCTGGAACATTTGGGATAAATCGCGGATGTAGTAGTGGAAATCGGGGATTTCGTGTTATTTCGCTGCTTTCCGTGTCAGAGGGTGGAACTGGGTGATCCATAAGGTCTTTTCCAACCCTTTGCAAACAGTGGGATAGGAGCAGGTCCGGGTTTCCTTGGAAGAACGGGAATCTGGGATGGGTTGGAGCCTGGAATGAGGCAGGATCTGGAAAAGGGGGCAGAGATTCAGCTGGAATTTGCTGGGCGGGGCTGGGGGTGGGTTTTCCCTCAACAAAACCCTCTGGGATGCACAAAATTCCTTCCCAACGGGCTGGGAAAAGCGTGGGAACAGCGTCATTCCCGAAGGAGGAATCAGTGGGAACGTCCCTTCGCTGGATTTTACGGAACGTGCTCCAGGAGGTTTGACCGAGCGGGATCTCGGTCCCTGTGAGCACCAACGGCTGGACCGGGGGATTCCCCACCTCCTTGTCCGTGTCCCAGGAATCCGGCGGCATGGACACGCTCCGGACCCGGACGGTGGAGGAGCTCCGGGAGCTGCAGGAGGATTCCCAGGAAATCGAGCGCTTGGCTCTGGAATCGCAGGAGGTTGGTGGGGGGAGGGGTCACCGCGGGGATCCCCCATCCCGTTCCCGCCGTCACTTCCCGGATCCCGCAGGTGCAGGAGCTGCAGCTGGAGCGGGAAATGGCCTTGGCTTCCAACCGGAGCCTGGCCGAGCAGAACCTGACGTTCCAGGCGCCGCTGGAATCGGGGCGGAGCCGCCTCTCCGAGAAATACCTGGAGCTGCAGGAGCTGGCCGGGAGGTGCCGGGAGCAGAAGGAAAAGCTGGGTGAGCCCTGGGATCATCCCGGCCTGGGAACGAAGGATTGCGCTTCCCAGGAAGCCGAGATCCCGCTTCTGCTCTCCCGGGAGAGATCCTTTGGGGTTTTCCTCCTTCCCTGAGTGGTTCCCAAGGCTGGTCCCGTGGGATCCCTGCTGGTTTTTCCCGGTGGTCGTGATTTTTCCGTGGTTTTTTTCCCTTTTCCGCGGTTTTCCCAGAGAAATCCTCGGCGGCGCTGCAGCCACAGACTCTGCTGGAGCTGCTCCAGGTGGAAAGCCAGAAGATTGAGGAGGAATCCGAGGTGAGGTCGAGGCTTCAGTCCCTCGGGAATTCCGGGCCTTCGTCCTCAGAGACTCACGGCTAAGCCCAATCCCGAAAATCCTGCATTATGCCCGGAAATTGCTGGGTTTTCCCCCCCCCAGAAATCAATCCTTGTTTGTGTGGAGTCCGGGAAAGACCCAAATCCCAGAGTGGGACGAGGGAAGAGGAGCCGAGGGATCCCGGGATGAACTCGAGGCTGTTCCTCTCTTCCAGAAAATGGCGGAGAAATTCCTGGAGGGCGAAGTGCCCCTGGAGACGTTCCTGGAGCGGTTTTCCAGCATGAGGAAATTGTCCCACCTGCGCCGGGTCCGCGTGGAAAAGCTGCAGGAGATCGTGAGGAAGTCGGAGGGATCCCAGGAATCCGTCCGGGACTCGCAGCCTCCTCCTCCTGCTCCTGCTCTCCCTGCTGCTCCTGCCATTCCCGGGGATCCTCCGAAGCCCTTCCCGGCGGGATCTCCGCCCTTCCCCCTTCCCTACAGCCCGGCTCCGGCGCTCCCTCCCGGCCCCCCGGCCCATGGAGCGCTGCCTCCCGCCCCCTTCCCGGCATCTCCGGCCTCCGTGGCTTCTTCCCAGCCCGGCTCCCAAGCCTTTCCTTACCCAGCTCCCGGATATCCCTCGGCTCAGGCTCCCAGAGCCGCCTCCGGAGGTTATTCCTGGTCTCCATCCCGGGCCCCTCCGCAGCTGGCGCCGTATCCCGGTCCCAGTCCGTCTCCTCCTCCTCCCAGGCCGGGATACTCTCCCTACATCCCTCCCGGAGCAGGAAGGCCGCAGTGTCCCTATCCCACCCAGCCCCCTCTCCCGAATTTCCCCATCCCGGCACAGCCTCCCTATCCCGGGGCTCCCCCACCCTTTGGATACCCCCCCCCTCCCAACCCTTCCCGTCCGGCTTGGCCTGGATACTAATCCAGGACTTTCCGGGAGCGTCCTCTGCTGCTTCCTTCTTTTTCTGGGGATTGAGGAACAGGTGGAATCCCAGGAATTCCATGGGATGAGAGCCACAGCGCCAGGAGTCAGAGCCAGGTGATTCCCAGCTGGATGTAGCAGGAAGAAGCAGCCCCTCAGGGCTGGAATTCCAGACAGGAGAGCTTGGAGCACCTTCCGGATCCTATGGGGGCTCCAAAAGAACTGGAAAAGGACTTGGATATAATGGCCTGGAATGATGGGATAAAGGGGAACGGCTTCCCACTGCCAGAGGATGGGTTTAATGGGATATTGGTAAGAAGTTCCTGCCTGTGAGGTTGGTGGAGCGCTGGAATGGATTTTCCAGGGAATCTGTGGTTGGACCGTCCCTGGAGGTGTCCAAGGACAAGTTGGATGGGGCTTGGATCCACCTGGATTAGTGGAATGTGCTTGGAACGGGATGATCCTTAAAATCCCTTGCCACCCAACCATTCCAGGATTGTCTGGGAGTGGGTGATTCCCACCCAGCCTCTGGTATTCCCGACCTCCTGCGTGGTTTTCTGGGCTCCTCACATCCCCCTTCTCAGGAAACCCTTGGAGACAGAGGGAAGGACAAATACTGGGAATGGGATTTGCTTTGCTCAGCACTTTATCCTCCGAGTCTCGCCCATATCCCTGGGAGTTATTTATAAGGAATGGTTACTAATGGACTAGGATGGGGCTTTGTGGGATTTCATGGAAGTAATTCCATCCCTGGGGTTGATTACAGTAATAAAACTGGATGAATTAATTCCATCCTGGAGTCACAGCCGGTATTTCGCTCGGGAATGATGGAGCATTCGCCTGTGGGTTGATCCCTTTATCCCTTCCTGGCATCCCAACACCTGCTCCCTTTGGATTCCAACCTTTCCTTCTCTCCCAGCACCAGCTCCCAACCCATTTTTCCTGCTTTTCCTGGTTTGTCTTTCCTCAGGGACACATTTCCTTGGGGCTCTTCCAGGTAGAAAACCAGGGAAAAATGCCTTTCCCTGTTTTCCTGTCCTGCTTTTCCCTCCTTACCGGGAGTCTGGTGCTCTAAGGAATCACTCTGGGATATGGGAAGGAAGAGGACAAGGTGTAATTAGTACAAAAAAATCCCAATTTTATTACAGCTGTTGGATATTAAATACCTTGGATTCCTTCCCAGTATTCCCACCCTCCCCGGACTTGCCCCCCTTTCTTTTATCCATCGGTCTGGAGCCATGGAAAGGCCTCTTAAATCCATATAAATACCTTTGGAACCCCCAGAACTCCTCTTTTTCTCCCTGGAACGCTGGAATCCCCCTAAAGCTGAGCCGGGAGCAGCTCCTTTGGGAATCCTTTGGGAATCACACCCTGCGGGCGGAGCGCAGGTCGTAGTCGCTGTCGGAGGAGTATTCCGGAGGGTTGGAATGTCGGAGCGCTCCTTCCAGGGCTGCGGAGGGGATGGATGTGGCTCACGGGACGCCCCGAGGGCTCAGCCGCGGCAGAGGAGCCGCTTCCAGAATTTACCTGGATAAGCGGAGAGCTGGGAGCTCTTGGGCGGGGCCGCAGCGTAGTCGTTGTCCCTTCCCTGTCCCCGAGGCCTCGGAGCAGCGGAGCTGGAGCGGTGGAAGGAGACTGGAACACAAGGTGGGATGGGGATCGGGATTGGGATCGGGATCGGGATTGGGATCGGGATTGGGGGGGCTGGAAGGGCAGTTTTGAGCCAATGGACTCACCCCCAGGATGGGGCTGAGGGAAACTGGGGGGTTGTATCCAATGCCAGGAATCCCAAATCCACCCTCAGGAACCCACATGCACCCCCCTGAGCCCCAAAATCCACTCCCAGGTGCACGAATTCCACGCCCAGGAACCCCAAATCCCAATCCCTGCCCCCCGGGGGGCCTTTCCTCACCCGTCTGGTTGAGGCCCGTGGGGCCGATCCATTGGCGCTGCTTTTTCTTGGAGACTGGAAGGCAGAGGTGGGCGGAGAGCAGGAATTATCTCTCCAAGGATCTTCCTGATCCTTCCTCCAGCTGCTTCCCCCCTGCCAGCTCCACATGTCATCCCAAATAATCCCCTCCCACACTGTAATTCCCCCTCAGGATCCTCCGGCTGCTCCTTTGTGTCCTCGGAGCTTAATCCCCTTCCCGCTCCCCTGCTTTGTGCCCATTCCACGTGGGACAGGCTTAGGGATAATGAGACAGGTCTGGGGATATTGGGACAGGCTTGGGGATACTGGGACAGGTCTGGGAATAATGGGACAGGTCTGGGAACAGATGGAGAAGCATGGGGACAATGGGGCAGGCGTGGGGATAATGGGACTGGTCTGGGGACAATGGGAGAAGTGTGGGAATAAGTGGATAGGTGTGTGGACAGTGGCACAGGCTCGGAGACAATGACACAGGCTCGGGGACAGTGGGACAGGTCTGGGAACGATGGGACAGGTGTGGGCTGAGGATCCAGAGGATCTCCTACTTCTCTTCCGGAGCCTCCTGCAGGCGGGGGGGCCGCAGACGAGGAGGAGGACGAGGAAGAGCAGCAGGGCCAAGCAGATGCTCACGACGGTGCCGGCAGATGTGCCGGTGGGAAGTGGCTTGGAGTCCTGGCCTGGAAAGAGGACAGATGGCACCGGACGAGACCCTTGTGCCCAGCGACGTGAAAACCCACCAGGAGCCCGAATCCCACCCGGCAAGGCGTGTCCCACCCCTGCCCGTTCCACAGGGCTGGGAATTCCAGCTCCCAGCACCCCACAGATCACCCCCGGCATGGCGCCTTACACACGACTCTGGTCCGGGAGCAGCTCCGGGGGCTCCCAAGGTTCCCGTGGCAGAGGTGCAGGGGGTCGATCCCACAGGTGACTCCCACGGAAGGGGGCTCCCGGATCTCAGTGCTGGAGGTGAGATTCCCGCAGCGCAGCTCCCGGCAGAGCTGGCGGCCGCGCTGGGAGCGCCGCGCTCCGTCGTCACACAGCACCCGCCACTGGCCCCCCTGGAAAACCTGGATGTCCCCCTCGCACGGAGTGGGGCCGGAGCCCAGCCTCCGCAGCACCCGCGGCTGGGAATCTGGGGACGGAGCAGGAACAGCTGTGGGGATGCTGGAACAGGTGTGGGATAACGGGATAGGCTTGGGGATAGCAGGACAGGTCTGGGGGTGATGGGACAGGTCTGTCAGATCCACGGGGAGATGCCCGTAGCTGGGAGATGCCTGAGGCGTGGAACACTCCCCCAGGCAGCACCCAGAGGTGCTGGTCCATGGGTTCCCCACTCCCGTTTGGAATTTGAGATGCTGCCATGGCCCTTCTCCCTGCCCGGCTCATCCTCTTCCGGCAGCGCCGGGAGCTGAGATTTCCTGTTTTGCCTTCACACCCCGAGAGGAAGAGCAGGAGTGGGCGGATGGAGCGCGTGGGGCAGGAACCCGGAATTCCCCCGGGATACCCCCCTGGAAAGGCCTGGATGCTCCAAGTGTACTCTCACCTGAGCAGGTGATGAAGGCAGGAGTTCTCCCCCGGGGGCTGGTCCTGTTGAAGCATTCCAGGAGGGAATGGCTCTTGCAGGGATCCAGCACTTCCCACCTCACGGGCAGGTGGATCCCGGGATCCGGCTCCCCGTGTCCATGCCCGGCGGTGCCGCAGCGCAGATCCCGGCAGATGCGGGGGCCCAGATGTGCCCAGATGTTGGGGGGCATCCTGGCCACGGCCCCCCACAGCCCCCCCTTGTGCAGCTCCAGGAATCCGGAGCAGCTGAAATTCCCGTCCACCAGCCGCAGCCTGGGCGGTCCTGGAGAGGGATTGGGGGGGAAGAGCAGCACATCCCAATCCGTTATGGATTGGGATGAGATTCCTTTCCATTACTGAGGAGAAAGTCCCTAAAGCTGCAGTTTAATCGCTGTGTGGATACCCTGGGATGGGGGCCTTGGATCCCCCGGGATGAGGGCCTTGGATTCCTCAGAATGGGGTGCTTAGATCCCCCGGGATGGGATGGGATGGGATGGGATGGGATGGGATGGGATGGGATGGGATGGGATGGGATGGGTGGGAGTGTTGGATCCCTCAGGATCGGGGTCTTACCGGTGGGCTCTGGGGTGGTGTCCAGAGGTGCCGGTGGGGGCTTGGGAGTGGTTTTCTCCGGCTCTGGAATGAGAAGAGAAGGAGCCCCCTCAGCCTGGATGATCCCTAGGGACTGAGGTAAGCGGGATGGGGGTCCAGGCTCACCTTTGCAGGAGACAATAACGTGCTCCGTGCAGTTTCCCAGCTCCCAGTGGCATTCCCCCAGCGCTCCCGCGGGATTCCTGCACCTCACAGGCTGCGCGCACGGCTCCTTCCCGCGGGGAACGACCAGCTGGAAGGGCTCGGAGCTGGGGGGGCCGCAGCCCATCCCTCGGCAGGTTTCCTCCAGGTCGGGCTCTCCCACGTTATCCCGGCACACGCGTCTCCAGCAGCTTTCCCAGCCCACCTCCAGCATCCCGGCACAGCGGCACCCGCCACCAACGAGCCGCAGGCTGGGACCTGCGGGAAGACACTGGAATTCGGGGGGCTTCCCTTCCCTTCCCAGTAAGTTTACCATCCGGGGAATGATGGGAAAGCCCTTTTTCGGGATATCTCACAAAGTGGGACAAGGAATGGGAGTGGGGGCGGATGAAGGGACTGAGCCGGGACCCCACAACGCCGCTTCCGGATGATGCAACTCCGGATCCAGCGCACTCCCGGAGCCGTGGGGGGATTCCCAAGGCGTTTATCCCCCCCATTCTCACCTGTGGGCATCCAGGTGGCTCCTCCGTGGTCGGGAATGGCTGGAAGGAAGACAGGGACGGGGCGTCAATCCTGCTCCCCACCCTGGGACACGCTATTTTGGGGCAGAGGCTCCAGCCCCCGGTTGTTTTAGGGGGAGAAATTTTGGGGGGAGAAAAGGGGTTTGCCGCCTGTCCATCCATCTGCTGGGGTTTAATTAGGGCTGGAAAAAGCCAAGGGACCTGCCAATTCCCCTTAATTAGCTGCGCTCCTGGGTGGAAGGCCCGGCCAAGCAGCCGGGGCAGGTGCCGTGTGGCCCAGGGGAAAGCCGGGAATGGCGGGAGCTGGGCTGGAATGAGGATGGGGGGCATCCCTGGGGTTCATGGCTGGGGCGGGATGATCACCCTGGAGTGGTGCCAGTGGGGTTTTGCCCCCCTCACACCCCGTCCCCATCCCAAGCCCCCCCAGCTGGGCCTCACCCAGGGTGGCACCACAACCCCCTCCCGAAACATTCCCGGGTGGGAAAACCCACCGGGAGGTCCCAGCGCGGGGTGTGAGCGGTGCCCGGGCCGGGGGCATCCCCAGGACTCACCCCACATTCCCAGCAGGAGCAGGAGGAGCGGGCTGGGCGGCTGGGCTTCCATGGGCGCCGGTGGTGGGATGGGGGGCACGGGGAGCTCCGGGGGCTCCGGAGGCTCCGCTGCCCGGCCTGGAGCGGGCGAGGGAGGGGGGCCCGGGCAGGAACCGGCTGTTTTTCCTCCCTCTGTGGTTTCCTGACGTCACGGCCGTGCCCGTCTCAAGGCTCAGCTGCCTCCCCAGGTCCCGCCAAAAAGGGGGGCAGAAACCTGGGGGGCAGCTCGGCCCCCTCCCCAAATCCCGGGATTCCCACATCTCGGGAAGGGGGTGGTGGATATATCCAGTGCTGAGGGAATGTTTGGGGTCGCGACCCTTCGGGGCTGAGGAGGAGCCGGTGCCCACCCAAAACACTGTGAAACCCCCGGGAATGGGACGAGGGAAGGGTTTATCCAGGCACATCCCAGTTTCTGGCATTCCAGGGATGCCCCATGTCCCGGCAAGGGCACGTGGGGCACTGGCAGGGCTGGTCCAGGGCGAGGCAGAGGCGTTAATTGATTGGGCCCTAATTAATTCCTCCAAATCCAGGTCATGCATGTTAATGAGGTGGCTGTTTTCCATTGATCCCGTGGTGTTCCCGCTGGAAGGAGAGTGCCTGGGGAGCAGGAATGGGAGTATGGAAATTCCCTTCCCTTTCCTTCCCTTCCCTCTCCAATCCCCCACCTGGAGCAGGATCTCAGCTCCCCTGGGAGTTTCCTGGGTGCTCCCTGAACTCCCTGCTTGTTCCCATCCCCATCCCAGTTATCCCGGGGGTCCTACTGAGCCCCCCCAACTGGGATTGTGGCAGGAGGAAGCCCTGTTGGGATGTCCTACCTGGAGCTGGCTCCCACCCAGTTCAGCTTTGAATATTCCCTGGAAAAATTCCCAGATCTGGTCCCACAGGACTCAGCCAGGGGGGTCTTTGTGCAGGATCCAAACCACAAATCCCCCCAAATCGACCTGAAATTGGTGATTCCCCCCCAGACATCCTGGGATACTTTGCCTCTGGAAGAGATCCACGTTATCCAGGGGGCTGTGACCCCAATGGATAGGGGATGCCTGGGATCCAGCCCTTCCCTCGGAGCCTTGGCTGTCTGGGGAGGCCCTGGAATCCCAGACAGGATTTGGAATTGCACTGAGCATCCATCTTGCTGGGAGTCAGCTCAGCATCCTGTGACAGCTCGGGATGCTCGGAATCCCTCCCCGGGGGGATTTTGGGACGTGCTGACACGTTGCCTGCCGTGAGGAGCCTTTTAAAAAGCAGGAGCTGCCTTTGGAGCGAGCAGGGATTGTCTGCTGTCAGCACCTGCTGGGATCAGAATGAAAAATGGGAAAAATGGGCATTTTCCAGGCGGGAGCAGCTCGGACAAAGGGTCGGCACCGCCGGGGGGATGGAGGTGACACGTTCCCTGCGGGGCCATGGGCTGGATTGTCCTGCTCCCAGGGAATTGGTGCCTCCCAGGGCTTCGGGACCCCTGGGCACCAAACCCCCCTTAGGTCACCGATATCCCGAGGCTGCTGCCCATCCACACGATGATCCCAGTGATCCCAAAGTCCCCAGTGCCATCTGCCCAGCCCCCCCCCGCTGGCACAGGGGCCGGGGGCACCCCCCTTTTCCCCCTCTCGGTGCCCGCCCCGCTCTCAGCCCTCGCCTGCCCCGCTCCCTTTGTCGGGGTTTTGCTGCTATTTTGGGATTTCCTCCGTTGTTGCGGCTCCTTTGTCGGGGCCTCTCGCTCCGTAAACACCTGAAGGATGTGGGGGGGCCGCTTTTTCCACGGGGGGTGCGGATGAGCCCCAGTCCTCCCCCTCGGGGGAGACGGAGAGCCGGGGCTGGAGGCGCTCCGCAGGGTTCGGGTGGGCCGTGGGAAGGGGGTTTTGGGGGGCAGGGAAGTCCCCTGGGGTGGGGGTCCCAGCTCTGGGGTGAGGAGTGGGTGCTGTGCCCCTCCCAAATCCAGCAGGGGCCTCGTGTGCTTGGCTCTGGCATCCCCCTGGGATGGGGACTGTGTCCCCGTGGGATGCAGGGAACCTCCTGGAGGGGGGGCACTGTGGGACACCAAACCCCCCACATCCCCAGTTCCTGAGGTGTCATTTCCACTCCCAGAGCTGGGTGGGGTCCCTGTCACCCCCATCCCTGCTCCTGCAGGCTGGGAATGGGATATCTGGACATCCCAGTGGGCAACTGGGGGCGCTTGGTGGCCCAGCCCCGTTGTGAGAATGGTGGCGAGTCACTCCCATGGAAGGATGAGGAATGTAGTGGGAAAAGCTTTTAATGGCAGCACGGGGGGATGGCTGGAGAATTCCAGAGGTGATGCTGGCAGTGGGATGGTGACCTCGGCCAGGTGTCCCCTTGGAGCAGCGGGAAAGGCTCAGTAGGCGGCTCCCTGGATATCATCGTAGTCACTGCCCTCGGAGAAATCGGGATCCTGTCCCGAGGGATCCGTCCAGCCTGGAGGGATGCAGGCCATCAGGATTTGGGAGCAGAGGATCCCAGAGTCCCCATATCCCCCCTGCCAGCGGGAGATCCTCACCGGGATGTTGGGAAGGGCCTCTGGAGGGCTCCGTGCCCGGAACGTTCTCGTACCACTCCCCTGAGGAAGTGCTGGAGCTGCCGGCGGGATCGGGATCGGGATCTGCTGGACACGGAGGTACCCAGGGAGGGGAGGCCACTGGGGTGGGAATGCTGGGAGCTGCTGGGGAAACTGGGAGAAACAGGTGCTTGCTGGGACCCTCCATCCCTGTTCCCATTCCCTGGGGTATCCCCACCCTCATTCCCCTCCCCAGGGCTGTTCTCATCCCTTATTCCCACCTTCGGGATCTCTTTTTCCCACCCCTGGGGTTTCTCCGTCCCTATCCCCATTCCCAGGGCTCTCCCCATCCCTGCTCCCACACACCCCTCCAGCCGGGCCCACCTGTGCCCCAGCTGGGCTGGGAGGGGACGTTGCCATTCCAACAGGGATCCGTAGATGAGGAGGAGGAGGAGCTGGAGGAGCTGTTCTTCCTCTCAGGGAATGGGGGCCCCATCCTGGCCGGTTCTGCGGGAACAGGGACATCCAGTGTAGGAACAGGGAGGAGCCGCCCCCTCATCCACGGGTGCACCCCCCCTTGTCCCATACCATCCTCAGGGAATGGCTCCATCCCGTCCTGGCGGGGCCTCGGTGGGAGCAGCTGCTCCCTGGGATGCCGGCGCAGAGAGTCTGGGAAGGGGAGAGCGATGGGAGCACCCTGGGTGACAGGGATCCCAGGAAAAGGGGATGGGAATCCTGGAGCCTGGTGACGGGGACGCCGGGCAGGGTGACAGAGGTTCCTAGGGCAGGGTGAGGGGAATTCCAGAGGGAATGGGACACTCACTGTAGAAGGTGGAGAGGGCGACAGGCGGTTTGCTGCTGAACTCGTAGTATTCCGAGTCGGAATCGGAGGTGGAATCCTTGGAAAAGGCTGTGCCTGGTGGGTGTGGGGGGTGAGAATGGGATGGGGAACCTGCTATCAGCTGGAATCCCCGTTCTCACACCCCCTGGGGGTGACCTGCCAGACCCACCTGATCCTTTGGGAAGGCTGGTGGGAATCTCCCTGTAGTCATTGGGAATTCCAGAGGGCACGTCAGGGCTTTGGGAGCTGTGGGTCACCAGGACTGGAGTGGTTATTCCCATGGCTGCGGGGACAATGGGAATGCAAAGCTGAGCTGAGCCCAGAAAGTGGGATGCGTGCCCCAATTCCATGCCGGGTCCGGAATTCCTTACCGCTCCTCTTCCTCAGCCTCAGCAGAGCGACGGAAAAGGCCAGCACGGAGAGCAGGAGCAGCATTCCCAGCACCAGGCACAGGATGAAGAGGGGACTATCCCACAGGAATTGCGTCCCTACAGTTGGAGACTCTTCCTCGGCTGGGACAGAGAACGGACACAAGTCATTCCCACCTAAATCCTTCCTCCCTGTAATGGGAAGGAAGGGATTGCAGGACACTCACCCTGCAGGACAGTGACATTCCCGGTTGTCACTGCAGCCGGGGGTGTTGGATCCAGCAAACCCTGGGAACCTGGAGAGGGGAGTGGGGACAGAAATCAGATTACAGGGATGTCAGGGGGCAGGAATTCCCTCCCAGATCCCAGCGGGAAGATGCCGTACCATTGCAGACCAACCCGACGGCCCGGGATTGGTGGCAGGGAGCGGATCTGTTGAAGGTCCAGCGGCAGAACGCCAGGGAAGTCTGGAGGCTCCCGCACTCGTACAGCATCTTCCCGGGAAGCGTGTGGCTGAAGGAAAGCCTCTGGAGCGGCGTCCCGCATCCCAGACTGCGGCACAGCACCACCGATTCCAGCACGTACCAGGAGCTGTCGCACACCGTGCTCCAAGTGCCACGGAAAAACACCTCCAGCCTGCCGGCGCAGCCGTCCCGGCCTCCGGAGAGCCGCCACTCCTGGTGTTCTGTTGGAAAGCACAGGGATGTGTGTCCCGCCCCCCTCGCCGCTGGAGCTGGGATGTTCCCGCACCCACCTGAGCAAACCACGCCAGCGTCTTCCTTGTGGCTGCAGTCGTGCTCCGGAGCGGCCGGGCATTCCCAGAGATGCCTCTCGTGCCCGCGGCATCCCAGCTCGTCCCGGAGGATGGGGCCGCGCCCGCGGCCAAAGGCGGAATTCCCACGGACGCTGACGGCGTGGCCGCACCGGAGCTGCCGGCACACGACGTCAGCGTCGGGAATGTCCCACCCGTCGTCGCACACTGTCCCCCACGTTCCCCGTTCTTCCAGCTCCACGCGGCCCTCGCACCGGCTCCGGCCACCGGCCAAGCGGAGCGCTCCGGGATCTGGGAGACACGCCGGGAATGGTGACCTGGTTATGTTGCCAGTGCACCCTTCCCACTAAAAAGTGGGAGCAAGGGTGTTCCTAAGGATGTTCCTCACCCTCCCACACTCACCTGGTGTCACCGAGGCATTCCCGCTTGGAATACTGGGAGATCCCATCGGCTCTGCGGGAGCTGTGGGGAGAAAGGAGTGAGGTCCACTTGGAGAATTTTTTCCTTAGTTATGGGAACACTGGGACACAACTCACCGGTGGAAGAGCTGAAATCTGGGGTGTCCTCACGCATCCGGTCTGCTCCCGCTTTCTGGCTCATCCCTGCGGACACAGAGGGGCTGTACCTACCCCGGAGCCACCGGTGAGTGGGAGCTCTGGATATTCCTGGGAAAATTACCCATTTGGCCTCTCTGGGGTGAGGGATCCCCCAGGAGCGAGGGGTCTCTCCCTGTTCCGGGCTGGCTGGTTGTGTTTGGATCCCGGGGAGCTGGTGGGGGATGGATTGGAGTCCAAATGATCAAGGAAAAGCACAGGGATGAGGGAGAAAAATGGGAATGAGCTGCTCTGTGGGGGTGGAGGTGAGAGGAGGAGCGGAAATGGGGGTGAGGGGCCCGTTCCTCAATCGATCCGAGGCCTTGAGGCAGCTCCTGGCAGCCATTTCAGAACCCAAACCGCCCCAAATCCGGGTGGGATGAAACGATGGGAAAGGCTGGATCACACCCCAAAACCACCCAGGGGTGACAGGAGGGACAGGATGGGATTTGGCCCCAGAGCATCCCACAGGGCCAGTGGGTGGGCAGACTCTGAGGGCACTTTTAGGGGCTTAGGATTCCATTTTTGGGGTCCCGAGGGTGTTTTTAGGGGTCCCTCATCCTGAGGAGACCCCAATCCTTAGGACTGCCTTTTAGGGAACCCCTTCCCTCGCTCCCAGTGGACAGCGAGGGTTGGAGGAGCTGCGGAGCCACCACCGGAGCATCTGCCCTGGGACCTCCATCCTGGGAAGGTGGCAGGTCCCCAAACCCAAAATCCACGGACCCAGCACCCCAAGCTCCCAAATAAAAGGCTGGGAAACGACAGGCTGGGGATGGCGACGTACCTTGTCCGGGCGCCACGGTGGAAAGAGTCACCACGAGCAGGTACAGCCCCCCCATCCCTTCAACAGGGCAACCCCATGGAATTTCGGGATCGGGGAGGGGTCTGGGGGTCCCTCTCTCGGGACGGGGAGGTCTCTCTCTCCGGTGGTTCCGGGATTGTGGCGGAGGGGAGGAAGCCGGGTTGGCATCACGAGACGCGATGGGGTGGCCCCATCCTGCTGCCGGCGGGGAGGAAACGGGGTGTCGGAGCCCCCGCAGCCCCGCCAGGGCGGGGGAACCTCGTGGACCTGGGGGTCCCACCCCGGGAAAAGCAGATCTGCGGGAGCCACCGGGATCTGCGGCTCGTTTGTCACAGATTGGGGGTGGCACGGGGAGAGAGGGATTTGGGGTCTTCCAGGCTGATGGAGCTCCACCCCTTTTTTTTAGGGATGAGGTGGGTGGGAGGAGGTACCTGCAGGGCACAGTGTGAGGTGACCCCACAAAAGTGTCACCCATCTCTGTGGTTCAGCTCCAAATCCTTCGGGATGCTTCTCAGGGAAACCGGGAGGGGAGCTGGGATGGGGTCTGGATCCTGCCCTGCCTGGATCCTGGGCTGGATCCGGACCTTCATCCCAGCCTGGATGCTCTACTTCCAGGATGGGCTCCACGCTGGACAAGCAGTGGTAGATCCATCCAGGATCTGATCCATCCAGGAGCTGATCCCATGGAGCCACCATCCCGCTGCCTTCCGGATGGAGTCACTTCCAGTGCCAAGCAACTTCCAGCACATCCAGGACCACCCCAGGACCCTCCAGGGGTACGTGGTGAGGGATGGGGCGGGAGCTGGAGCATCCCAGGAGATGTTGATCCCACTGTGGGTGAGGGCTTGGATCCGGATGGACACCTGGAGACCCGGGATGCCCTGAAGGAGGGACAGGACCGGGATCGCCCCATCTCAGTGGGGCTTTGGGAAGCTTTGGGATCAGGGTGATGGGGTGTGGGAGGGGGTTCCCTGCTACCACCCAGGGCAATTTGGGAGTGTCTTGGGATCTCTGGGAGGCTGGAAAAAGGGTGGGAATTTCCATGGTAACCTCAAATAAAGGGAGATCAATTTGTCTGGCCAGTTCCAGAGGGGACATTTGGGTGGGGCAGGGTGGGAGGAGACTCAGGACCAGGCTGGGGCTGGGGCTGGAAGGTGGAGGCGGTGGATGGCAGGAGAGGGAGGAAGGAGATCGCTTATCCCTTATCCCAAGGTCACCCCGGCTGGGCCAGGGCCAGGATCCATTCCCGTGACCAGCTCCCACGTGGCTCCAAGGTCAAGGGCACATTCCCATTCCTGGAAGCCTGGCACTACCATGGGAGCAGGATGGGTCCCAGTATCGGGATCAGAGGAGATGCCACAAGGAGCAGGGGGGGAATTCCCACCTTTTTACTTTTTTAAATACTTTATTTTTGTAACAACGTCAGAATTAAAAACTTTTCCATAAATACCAGCCCCTGGCAGCCCCTTCCCGGGCGTTCCCGGTAAAAAATGTGTACAAAACGGATGCGTGGCCAGGGTGAAGGGATTGGGGGGAAAGGGAGGGAGCGGGATAACCAGGATCCCTCCCCGGGATCAGACCACAGGAATCACCACCACCATCATCATCATCAGCACTATGAACACCATGTCGCAATGAGACCCAAAGCAGTAAGGGCATCCCAAATTCCTCCCCGGAGCCGCCAGCATCCCCAAAACTCTGGAGACTCTTCCTTCAGCCTCTTGGTCCAGTCGCCAGGGATTCCCGGCGCGCCCGGATCTGGGATTGGTGTCCCCCCGGTGCAGCACGGGGAGGAAGTCGGTCCCTTACTGGTTTGCCCGGGAATCGTGGGGTTCCCCAGGCTCAGGAGCTGCCGCGGATCCTCTCCATGTAGCTCCGGAGCTCCTCGGGGTCCCGCAGCCCCATATCCTCACAGACCCAGCGGATGTCGTCCTCGCTGGCCACCAGGATGGACTGGACGTGGGGGGCGGCCGGGGGGGGCTCCTCGGGGGCGCGGGGGGGCCCGAAGGTCACGAATTCCACCCGTTTCCTCCGGCCGCCCCCGCCCGGGGCCGCCCCCTCCTTGCGGGACACGGGCGGCTTGGGGGGAGCCCCGTCCTCGGCGGAGCCCCCGCAGCCGCACCCCGCCGGCTCCGGCTCCCGGCGCTCCGGCTCCCGGCGCTCCGGCTCCCGGCGATCCAGCTGCCGGCTCAGCTCCTCCTGGTCGGTGCCCAGCCAGACCCAGTTGTGGGGCTGCGGGGCCGCGGGGGCCCCGCCCGGCTCCGGCAGCTCCTTCTGCTGGTAGCGCAGCACGAAGAAGATGCAGTTGACGAGGAAGATGAAGATGGCGAGGCAGAACACTCCCAGCAGGACGTACATCCCGATTTCCAGGTCGGTCACGCGCTCCGGGGCCTTCACCATCTCCTCCTCCTCCTCCTCCCCCTCCGCGCGGTTGTGTCCGTAACCTTCCTCCTCTTCCTCCTCCGAGGACGATCCCTGGAACTTGGTGGCCGCCGGCCCCGCTCCCGCGGGGTCCCCGCGCCCCACCGTCACCGCTTCCCGGGACATGGCCCCCTCGGCCCGCGGGAAGGGCCGGGGGCTGCCGGGGGTCGGGGGGTGTCCCACCTCGAGCCAGGCGGTGCCGGTGGCCAGTGCGGCCGCGCGCTGCCGGACACGCCGGCACGGGTCCGGAGGGTGCAGGGCGAGCTGCAGCAGAGCCCCCCGGCCCGGCCCCTCCGCCACCACCCACGGGTGGGAAGCGGGAACTCCGGGAGACCCCCCGACGGTGGCGACGGAGCGATCCAGGGACGTCACGGTCAAGGCCACGTCGTGCCAGCCGTAGAGCTCCAGCGGGGCCAGCGTGCGGTCGGAGAAGGACAACCAGACGGACAGCGTGCCCTCCTGCCGGGATAACGGGCGGGATGGCAGCAGATCGCGGGATTCAGGGAACGCCCGGAGACCCCGCCCAGCCCATCTCACCTGCTTAAGGGCGCGCAGGGTGGGCGTCCCCAGGGCGGTGGCGGTGACCACACCAGGGTGGTCCGGGTGCGTCCGGAGGGACAAGGAGAGCCCTGCCACCACCTGGGCACGGAGCTCTGTCACTGCCACCTTGTCCTCGGACACCACCAGCGTCTGCTCCCCCAGGATGGAGTCGGAGAGTGGGGAGCGCACCTGGGGGTGGAGCCAGGGGCGGTCTGTGAGACCCCCCCACACCCTCATTGTGTCCCTTCCCACCCCTGCCCTGGACACCCCAGTTCCCTCCCTCCGGCCCTTGCATCCCGTCCTGTTCCCTCTGGGATCCCTTCCCGCTCACCAGCTCCTCCCCTCCCTCCAGTCCCTGCACTCCCCCGGCTCCCGTCCGCCTTCAGGACCCCCTCTAGCCCCCTATTTCCATCTCCCCAGTCCCAACACCCCCAAAATCCCAACCAAGGACCCCGAGACCCTCTCCAACCCCCCATCTCCATTTCTTCAGTCCCAACACCTCCAGTCTCGCCCCAGCACCTCCCAAACTGCCCCCAGGACCCCCCTCCACCCCCAAACACCCCCCCCCACTGTACCTCCACGGAGGTGACCCCGGGCTCCCGGCCCACCACCACGAGCCCCCCCTCCAGCGAGGCCACCCGGGGGTCCTGCACGCGGGTCTGGGGGGCCACCAGGTGGGTGACGTCCAGGAGCCACTCGGGGCCGGGCAGGTAGGACAGGGAGCGGCCCCCGTCCGGCGGGTGGGACACGAAGTGGGCCAGGACACGGACCCCCGTCCGCTGGAACTGCGGGCGGCAGCTCCGCGCCCGCCGCTCCGGCTCCTCCGGGGCGTCCTCGGCCTCCGACGGAGAGCTGGGAGACAGGCATAGCAGGAGGGGGGGCCAGGGAGCGGGGCAGAGGCGACAGGGATAGCGGGATAGAGGGACGGGGATCGTGGGATAGGGGACAGGGATCCTGGGACAGGGTAAGGGGGATCCCAGGACAAGCTGACAGGGATCCCAAGGCGGGGGGACAGGAATCCCAGGACGTGGGGCTGTGTGGGGCCTCAGAGGGACAGCGACACACGTCCCAAGTGTCACAGAGCTCAGGGGACAGGAACACGTGTCATGAGCATCACTAGGGCTCAGCCACATGTGTCACAAGTGTCACAGGGCTCAGAGGGATGGGGACATGTGTCACGGCGGTGTCTGGTCTCAGCCACACGTGTCACAAGCGCCTCAGGTTTCCCCCCCTTCCTGCTCCCACCTCGCCCCTCTCCCGCCATCCCGGTGACACGGGGACGGTTCCGGGCGCTCACCCGTCGGGACTGCCGGGCCTCCTCCAGCCGCGGAGCTGCTCCAGGACGGGGTCTCCCAGCTGGACGCGCAGCGGGAGCAGCGGGGCCCACACGGAGAAGGCGAGCTCCGCGTGCAGCCGCCGCGCCCAGAAATCCACGCGGGCCCCCCGCGCCCCCCGGCTCTCGCGGCCCCCCACGAACACCATGTCGCAGGAATCCGACACCTGGAAAAGCACGGGGAGTGCCAGGGGAGGGGGACCCGGCCGGCGAGGCAGAGCGGGTTGCTGTGGGAATGCCGGGAGCTCACCTGCAGCACCTGTTTGTCGGCCGACTCGCATCCCACGGGATCGGCCAGCTCGGACACGCCGCCTCCCGCTTCCACAGCCACCAGTTTCACCGGGATAGCCCGCGGGATTCCCGTCAGCGGGGCCGTGTTCAGGATCTCCAGCTCCTGGCGGGACAGCAGGGATGAGCCGGCGCTCCCACGGGATGGGGGGATAGAGGGAACGGCGCCCACCTGGACCAGTGGGACGAGGGCACGGATTTCCCGCTCCGCCACCTGGATCTCCCACACCAGTTTGTCCTTCTGGGATTCGGGATCCTGGCCGGGATACTCCACCTGCCAGGTGAGGGGCCGTGCCGGGCCCCCCGTCCCGTTCTCCACCACCAGCTCCAGGTGCAGGAACGCGCCCGAGTCAGACACCCTGTGGATCCACACCGGGATCGGGATCATCGCGACCCAGGTGGGATGGACTGGGATGGGGCAGGGAAAGGGACAGGGGCTCTGGGATCACACTGGGACACACTGGGATGGGGCAGTGCCACACACTGTGCCACCCCCTACCTCCCGCTGCCAGGGATGTCCCCGATCCGCCGGCACGTCACCACGGCCAGGGAGTGCTTGGGACCCCGGGAATGCTCCAGGTGGGCGCTCCAGGCGCTGGGAATGGCGGGATGGGCAGCCACCACCTGCAGCCCCTTCTTGGCCTTGATCCTGGGGAGGAGCCCATGTCACAGTGTCACATCATCACGCGGTGTCACACACAGTGTCACACTGTCACACACTGTCACACAGTGTCACATGCTGTCACACTGTCACACAATGCCACACACTGTCACATGCTATCACACGCACAGTGTCATGCACAGTCACAGTTTCACAGCGTCACACAGTGCCGCACACTGGCACAGTGTCACACCGTCACACGCTGTCACGGTGTCAGTGTCACACACACTGCCACACCGTCACACACTGTCACAGTATCAATGTCACTCACTGTCACTCCCTGTCACACGCTGTTACAGTGTCAGTGTCACAGCGTCACACACAGTCACACATTGTCACAGTGTCAGTGTATCACACAGTCACACTGTCACAGTGTCACACACAGTGTCACACAGAGTGTCACTCTTTGTCACACAGTGTCACACAGTGTCCCACGCTGTCAGTGTCACCCACTGTCGCACGCTGTCCCCTCCCGGCAGTGCCCCCGTGGTGCCCCCGTGGCTCTCACCGGAGGGTCAGGGTGTGCGCAGTGAAGTTGTTGGTCAGGGCGATGGTGGCCCTGAACCTCTGCCCGGGGCGCAGGGTGGCATCGGGGACGCCCAGCAGGACCTTGTCATCCAGCCGCACCTCCTGCCGCCGCTCGGGCTCTCCCGCCCGCAGCTCCAGCCTCCCCAGGAACCGCGGCGCTCCCCCCTTCCCGCACTCCCCCGGCCCCCCCACGCTGTAGCGCAGCTCAGCCGCTTCGGGGGGCTCCGGGGGCTCGGGGGGGTGGGGGGCGTCCCCATCCTTCCGGCGGCTCCGGTGGGATCCCGGCAGGAACCAGCGCGGAGGGATCTCCAGCTCCACCACGCAGACGCCCAGCGGGGCCTGGGGAAAGGGGGACAGGGGTTAGTGGGGATGGGGGGCAGCGGGGGGTCCCCAGGGGTGGCACTGACCTGCAGGTGACACGAGCCCCGGGCCACCCGCCCGCGGTGGTGGGCGTGCAGGGTGACGCAGGGGAGCTCCTGAGCCCTGGGGTGATCCCAGTCTTTCTGGGGATTCCCGTCCCTCAGGGGGTCCTGTGGCAGGGGGTGGTTCCAGGTCCTGGGGTGATCCCGGACCCCAGGGTGGTCCCAGTCCCTGGGGTGGTCTCTGTCCCTGGGATGATCCCGGTCTCCAGGGTGTTCTTGTTTCCTGAGGGACTCCTGGTTCCCAGGGTGGTCCTGGTTCCTGGGGTGATCCGGGACCTTGGAGTGATCCCGGACCCCAGGATGGTTCCGGAGCCGCAGGTGGTCCCGGTCTCCAGGGTAGTCCCGCTGCTCAGGGTGGTCCTGCTCCCTGGGATGATCCTGGACCCCGGGGTGGTCCCAGTTCCTGGGCTGATCCTGGACCCCGGGGTGGTCCCGAACCCCGAGGTGATCCTGCTTCCCAGGCATCCAGTCGGGCCCGTGCAGATGGAAGAGGACACGAGCCACGGGCTCGGCGGGGGACACAGAGCTCTCCAGGGACACGGCACGGATGGCCCAGGATGCCGAGCCAGGTGGGCTCTCCATGGGAATGTCCTGCAGGGACACAGGGACGGTGTTGGGGGGCAGGGATACCCCAGGGAGTGGGATCATCCCAGGATGGTCCGGGGGGATCCAGGGGTCCCGTTTACCTGGCGGGTGCTGAAGGGGGGGTAGGTGGCCTGGAATAGGGCCCGGGAGCCAGCGCGGTGCCGGAGCAGCAGGAATGTCTCGGAGCGGGAGTGCAGGGAGGAGTTGGGGGGCACGTCCTGGTCCACCCTCTGCAGCCGGTAGTACTCGGGAACCCCCAGAACTTCCAGCTCCGCCGGCAGGAACACGGGATCCGGGGGGTCCCCGTCACCCCTCGCTGCGAGGACGGGGGCAAGTCACCGGCATCAGGGGCACGGGGGGCAAGTGGGGTCTCTGTGCCCACCTGTGTGGCACCACCACATTCCAGGGTCACCCCATACCAGGGTCATCCTATCCAAGAGTTATTCCATCCCAAGGTTACCCCATTCCTGGGTCACTCCATTCCAAAGTCACCCTATCCAAGGGTTACTCCATCCCTGCGTCAGTGGTGGGGGTCGGCACTGCGGGACCGGGATTTGGGGAGGGCTCAGTTTTGGGGGATCAGCACTAGGGGGGCCCCTCAGTTCCTCCATCCCTGTGGGGATCCAACCCAGGTGGGGAGAGGGATGGAACCAGGTCCCACAAGGTGTGATCCAGTTCGGGTTGCCCAGATCACAGGAAGCAGATCCCACCTGGATACCTGGGCACCTGGATACCCGGGCACCTGGATACCCTGGATCCCGTGGCCGGGAACAGATCCCACGCGATCCTACCCGGGGAGGGAGGCGAGGCAGACCCCGGGGGAAGGGATTGCCTCGGGCTGCGGGGATCCCGTGGGGATTGTGAGGATATTCCCCCTCGAGATCACAGCGGATCCCACGTTCCCCGGGGCATCCGCTGGGGATCGCAGGCGGTGGAGAGGGCGCGGATCCCCTTGGAATCGGGGGCGCGGATGGCGGGGAAGGCGCGGGGGGCGGTGATCAGCTCCTCCCGATTCTCGTGATCCCGGCGCGAGGGGATCCCGGGGACCCCGAACGCGGGGAAGGGGCGGGGGGCGGCTCAGGTCGTCCCGGATCGCGGGAGTGGATCCCTCTGGAACGAGGGTATCCCGAGCGCGGGGAAGGGGGGGGTCGCCCCGGATCGCGGGACCACGCGGGAGCGGATCCCAGCGGGTCGGCGCGGGGGATGGCGGTGTCGGTGCCGTTCCCATTCCCGGTGCCGTTCCCACTCACCCGGGGCGCAGAGCAGGGCGATGGCCAGCAGCGCCAGGCGGGGCCCCGGGGCCATGGCCGGGGGGCTCGGTGGGGCCGCCGGTGCCGCCGGTGCCTGCCGTGGCTCCGCCGGTGCCTCCCGTCCCTCCGCCCCCGCGCCCAGACAATGGGGCCGGGGCGGGACCGGCACCGGCGCCGCCTCGTCCCGCCGGGTCCTAAACACCGGCGTGCCCCGCAGCGGGCCAGGCACAGCCCGCTCCCGTTCCCGGCTCCCATTCCCAGCCCTGCTCCCCGTTCCCAGCCCTGCTCCCATTCCCAGCCTGCCCCCC
>JAYRBT010000177.1:8509922-8526335 GCA_036023395.1 Myiotriccus ornatus | reverse complement strand
GTCACCGGGTTATGGGGTTCCCGAGCAGGGGGTCACTGGGTTATGGTGTTCCCAGGCTGGGGGTCACCGGGTTATGGTGTTCCCAGGCTGGGGGTCACCGGGTTATGGGGTTCCCGAGCAGGGGGTCACTGGGTTATGGTGTTCCCAGGCTGGGGGTCACCGGGTTATGGTGTTCCCAGGCTGGGGGTCACCGGGTTATGGGGTTCCCGAGCAGGGGGTCACTGGGTTATGGTGTTCCCAGGCTGGGGGTCACCGGGTTATGGGGTTCCCGAGCAGGGGATCACCGGGTTATGGGGTTCCCGAGCAGGGGATCACCGGGTTATGGGGTTCCCGGGCAGGGGATCACCGGGTTATGGGGTTCCCGGGCAGGGGGTCACCGGGTTATGGGTTCACTGGAGGGGAGGGTCACCGGTTCGTGGGGTTCCCACGCCAGGAGTCACTGGGCAGGGGGTTCCCAGGCTCGAGTGTTACTGAGAGGGGAGTTACTGGGAGAGGGGTGGGTGGTTTATGGGGTCGCTGGAGGGGGGTCACTGATTTGTGGGGTTCCCAGACTGGGGGTCACCATGCAGGCTGTCACTGGTTTACAGGGTTCCTGAGCAGAGCTCCCTGGTTTACGGGGTCTCTGGAGAAGGGTCACCGGGCAGGGGGTCAGTGGGTTGTGGGGTTCCCACACCGGGAGTCACTGGGCAGGGGGCTCCCGGGCTCGAGCGTTACTGGAGGGGAGTTACCGGGAGAGGGGCGAGCAGTTTGTGGGGTCGCTGGTTTGTGGGGTTCGCGGACAGGGGGTCACTGAGAGGGGAGGTCACGGGTGGGGTTCTCCCAGCGCCGCAGGGTCGCTGGGAGGGGGATTCCCGGGCTCTGGGCAGGGTCCCCGCGGGCGGGGTGCCTCGGCTCCGTAACGCCCCCCATTCCCGGGATTCCCAGTCTCCAACGAGGTGCCGGAGCACCCGTGCGTGTCGCCCGTGTCCAACCACGTGTACGAGCGGCGGCTGATCGAGAAGTACATCGCCGAGAACGGCACCGACCCCGTCAACAACCAGCCCCTGGCCGAGGAGCAGCTCATCGACATCAAAGGTGCCCGGAACGCCGGCCCCCGCATTCCCGGGAACCGCGGGCTGCGGGGAACCGGCACGGACACCCGGCGAGGACGGGAAGGGCTTTCCTGAGGGATGGGAGGGCCCAGGGAGGTGGGATTGGAGTGCAGAAATCCTGAAGGGTACTGAGGACGCGGATGACCCTTTCCCTTGCCAGTTGCCCACCCGATCCGCCCCAAGCCCCCGTCGGCCACCAGCATCCCGGCCATCCTGAAGGCGCTGCAGGACGAGTGGGTAAGCGGCGGGGCCGTTCCCGGTGGGGTGCCGGGCGGGACGGGTGTCCCTGGCTGACGGCCGGCGCGCCCCGCAGGACGCCGTGATGCTGCACAGCTTCACGCTGCGGCAGCAGCTGCAGACCACGCGCCAGGAGCTGTCCCATGCCCTGTACCAGCACGACGCCGCCTGCCGCGTCATCGCCCGCCTCACCAAGGAGGTCACGGCCGCCAGGGAAGGTGGGTGCCCGTCCCGTGGGAAGGTGCCCGTTCCCGTGGGAGCAGCCCCGGGCCCGTTCCCGTCCCAACTCGCTGTGTTCCCGCAGCTCTGGCCACCCTGAAGCCCCAGGCCGGGCTCATCGTGCCCCAGGCGGTGCCGTCGGCGCAGCCCAACGTGGCGGTGAGTCCCTGCTCCCCGTCCCGGTCCTTCCCAGCCCTTTTCCTGCTCGTTCCCGCTGCCAAATCCCTCCTCTGGGCATCCCCCTGCACCCCTGTTTCTCTGTCCCACGCAGGGTGCCGGGGAGGCCATGGATTTGGGAGAGCTGGCGGGAATGACCCCGGAGATCATCCAGAAGGTAAGGGCTGCTCCGTGTGTCCTGCTCTCCCGTGGAATTCCCGACCCGTGCCAACCCTCATCTTGTTTTCCAGCTCCAAGACAAGGCCACGGTGCTGACCACGGAGCGTAAGAAGGTGAGTAACCTCATCCAAACATTCCATGGGAGCTGAGATGTGCTGTGTTCCAAGAGAGACTGATGTTTATCCATGTTTTCCAGAGGGGCAAGACTGTTCCTGAGGAGCTGGTGAAGCCGGAGGAGCTCAGCAAGTACCGGCAGGTCTCCTCCCACGTGGTGAGTGCCGGGGTGGGAAAAGGCTGGAAAACTGGGAGCTGGGAATCCCTTGAGGTTTCTGGATTCCTTTTGGGAGCATTTTCCTGCTTGTGGTATTAATTTGGGGGTGTCCTGCCTCGCACAGGGGCTGCACAGCGCCAGCATCCCAGGAATTCTGGCCTTGGATCTGTGTCCTTCCGACACCAACAAGATCCTCACTGGTAAGGCTGGAATGTGGCTGCCTGGGATGGGCTCTCTGTGCTTTTGGGAGTTCAGGGTGGGACAACGGGGTGAGAGACTCCCTCCCCTCATGGCAAAGCTGCCGAGGGTGGGATTTCCCAGGAAAGGCAGGTGGGATTTGGAGTTGCTGGCCCCACACTCCCATCCCGGCGCTTCCCGCTTGGTTTTCCAGGTGGGGCAGATAAAAATGTCATCGTGTTCGACAAGAGCTCGGAGCAGATCCTGGCCACGCTGAAGGGGCACACCAAGAAGGTCACCAGCGTTGTCTTCCACCCGTCCCAGGTGCCTGTGGCCTCTTCCCTCGCATCCAGCGTTCCTTAAGTTTGCATCTCAGGACCCTTTTCCACCAGAATCTCCAGCTGGGAGCTCTGGGGGAGGTGAATCCTGCCCGTGTTGACCTTGCTGGGTGGTCCCTGTTTAGGAGCTGGTGTTCTCGGCTTCTCCCGATGCCACGATCCGCATCTGGTCCGTTCCCAATGCCTCCTGTGTCCAGGTGGTCCGTGCCCACGAGGGCTCTGTGACCGGGCTCAGCCTCCATGCCACCGGAGATTACCTGCTCAGCTCCTCAGATGACCAGGTGGGACACATCCCCTCCCGTCCCACAGATCCCACTCGTGCTTCCCACTCCTCTGGAGCCACCGCTTTTTCCTGTCTTTTCCCAGTACTGGGCTTTCTCGGATATCCAGACGGGCCGTGTCCTCACCAAGGTGACGGATGAGAGCTCTGGATGTGGTAAGGATTAGGGATGAGTATCCCCATCCCAGGGTTCTCCGTGCTGTCCTTGAGTCTTCCCGACCCTTCTGATTATTCCCAAACCTGAGTGTCCCCGTGTCTCTCCAGCTCTCACCTGTGCCCAGTTCCACCCGGACGGGCTCATTTTTGGGACGGGAACGATGGATTCGCAAATCAAGATCTGGGATCTGAAGGTAGGGCTGGCCCTGATGTGGGAATGTGGGGGGGTCTGAGGAGTGGGACTTGAGGAATGTTTTAGGGGGTTTCTCCCCAGAGCCCCCAGTTTCAGCAGTGACACCGTAACTGCGACTGGGGTTGTGCCAGGAAGGTCCATTCATCCCGTTAGCTCTGGAGCGGAACGACGGCACGTTCCCGTGCTGTGATTCCCTGTCTAACCCCCTCATCCCCAGGAACGCACCAACGTGGCCAACTTCCCGGGGCACTCCGGGCCCATCACCAGCATCGCCTTCTCCGAGAACGGATATTACCTGGCCACGGCCGCCGACGACTCCTCCGTCAAACTCTGGGATCTGCGCAAGCTCAAGAACTTCAAGACGCTGCAGCTGGACAACAACTTCGAGGTGTGTGGCAGAATCTTCCCCCGCCCCTTTCCTGAAATGCGGTCAGTGTCCCAAAAACGCTTCCGGAGCTTTTCCAACGCCTCATTCCGCTTCTCCTCCACAGGTGAAGTCCCTGATTTTCGACCAGAGCGGGACCTACCTGGCGCTGGGCGGGACTGACGTCCAGATCTACATCTGCAAGCAGTGGACGGAGATCCTGCACTTCACAGGTGAGGGATTGGGATGCTTTAGGTGGGCTGGGATCCATGGGAACCAGGGAGCCGTGACCTGGGAATGTTTTCCACCCCCAGAGCACAGTGGCCTGACCACGGGAGTGGCCTTTGGCCACCACGCCAAGTTCATCGCGTCCACGGGGATGGACCGGAGCCTCAAGTTCTACAGCCTGTAATCCCGGGATCCCGCCGGGCTTCGGGGTGGGAGGTGGGTGGGAATATCCATATGGGATTATCTGAGTGGGAATACCCCCGTGGGATTATCAAGCTCCCCTGTCGTAGCTGTTGGTGCTAGGGGGAAGTTGGGCGTTGCCTTCCCCGCGCTCCGTGAATTTATTGGTTAGGTTTTTTTTCCCTAATTCCGTGTGTTTTCCGCCTTTGGAATTGTTTTGTGCTTGTAACTGATGTGAACCCCCTCCCCTGCCCCCGATCCTCATGCTTCTGGAATTTGGAGGCTGGGACGTGTGGAAAGAGGGAAGGAATGTGCGGATTTTTGTATGCAGTTACTTAGTTTCAGTATGGAAATAAAAGACTATTCCCTGTCATCCCATTGGGAAAAGGCTCCTGTAAAGGGTTTGGTGGGTAGCAGCATAGGATTTGAGGGGCTGGGGATGTTTCCAGCATGGTAATAGGGATGAAGGATCCCCTTTCCTCCCACTCCCAGGATAAACCACCCCTGGAACTGTGATTTGCACTGGTTTATTTTTCCAGCTTTCCCAGAGAAATCCAGCAGCATCGGGTGGAGGCAGGAGCTGTGAAGAGATGAGTTAGAGGGATGAAGGGTTGTTTTGGGATGAAGGAATTTTCGGGGAACAGAGGGCACTCACCTCCTCAGCTTCTCCTGGAAACCTTGGGAAAGAGAATGGATCCCTGGGATGTGACTGTTCCCATTCCATCAGTCATCCTGCTGTTCCCCAGAGACCGACGTGCTCCTGGCAGGAACAGAGGGTTGGGGTGGGAAAAGGGGGGCACGTGGAGGGACCCCTAAATCTCGGGAAGCTCTTGGACTTACGTGAGGTTGCTCCCAGCTGGCAGGAGGGGCGGCACGGCTCTGGCTGGGCCAGGTGGCACACGGAGGCACTGCAGGAAATGTACACCTGGGAAACACAGGTGGGGTGGGATCAGCTGGAGACCTCCGGAAAGGGGCTCCAAGACTTGGGAGAGACTCCCAAAAAAGCAGCTTCAAGCTTTGGGGAAACCCTGTAAAGGGACTCCCCAGCCTTGAGGAAGCAGCAAAAAGAGGAGTTCAGAGCTGGGATGAATTTGGGATGAGGGATTCCCAACACTGGGACCCCCACAAACGCACACCCCACCTCTCCCTCCATCACGACCATCCCGGGAGGCTCCACAAAGGTGAAGGTGGAGATGACAAACCGCTGGTAGTGGCTCGGGAACGGCAGCTCCGGAGAGGCTGGACCCACTGGCACCATCCGTGTCCGGTAATTGTCCCCCTGGAAGGGACACCTGGACAGGCAGCAAAGACGCTCTGTGGGCACCATCCATCCACCCTCACCTCCATCCCCCCATCCCACTCCGCTCACCCGTCCACCAGGATGGGCCACTGGGGCTGGGCAGCGGCACTGGAGCCGGGAGAGGCCCAGCACTGGTGGAGCACCAGCACCAGGTTGGGATCCGTCTTCTGGAGCAGCCGGACTTCCACGAAAATGGGGTCCCTGAGCACCCTCACCAAGGGGAAGTCGCCCACGGGGTGGTAGGAGCTGTAGGATTCATCTGTGGGAATGTTGGGAGGGTTGAGTGGGACGGGGAGCGGGATGGGGAGCGGGGTGGGAAGCCGGGAATCGCTCACCAGTGGCGATCCGGAGCTGGAGCCCCAGCGGTCCCGGCACTGCCAGCGGAGCGGCCGTGGGGGGCACAGCCACCTCCATTCCCAAGGGAAGGAGGTCGCTGGCGTTGTAGATGCACCGAGCTTGGAGGCTGGGGATGGGCAGAGGAAGTTGGAAGACTCCCAAGTTCTCTATCCGTCCCTTCCAGCATCACCCCTCCCAGCCCAAACCGGGGGGGGGAAAGCCGGGAATTTGGCAGGAGTGAGGATTGGGTTGATACCGGTGTGGGGAGGCAGGATGGGCTTTCCAAAGGGGAATTCTGGCTCTGTGTCTGGCTTTTCCTGCCTTTCCCTTACATGTAGACGCTGTCACGGGTGATGAAGCCACGGGAGGATCCCTGGACATCGATGGTGGAGATCAGCTGGTTCTCATAGATCAGCCGGTCCTCGATCACCTGGAGGGGGCACGGGAACAGGGAATATCCTGAGGGATCCCCGGATCAGGATCTGAGACAGGAAGCAGAGTGGAGGTGAGTTCTTTATACTGAATTGGGTTATGGAGCTGGGAGCATCCCAAGGGATAAATGGATCAGGGTTTGAGACAGGAGGCAGACTGTGGGTGAGCTCTTTATCCTGAAGGGGGTGTTGGAGTTGGGAGCATCCTGGGGGATAAATGGATCAGGGACCGAGGCAGAGGCTGGATGAGCATTTTGTCCTGAGTGTTTCCTGCCCCTCTCCTATCCCCTGGGGGGCTCGGGGGTCTCCCGGTACCTGCAGGGTGGTCCCGCAGTGGGTGACCGGGAAGCGGAACATGACGGAGCTCTCGGTGACGCGGAAGGGCTCGCATCCCGCCTGGCTCCCGGCCAGCCGCACGCTGTCCAGGTTGTAGGGCTGCACGGCCATTCCCCGCGGGACCACCAGGATAAACTGCCCCTCCCGCAGGCACTGCACGGTGGCTGCGGCGCCACGGAGAGATTTCCGTCACCCTGGTGCCGTGCAGGGATTCCCGGGATACCCCTCCCCGAGCGTCCTACCGGTGTTCCCGTAGTAGCAGGGCGTGGCACGGTCCGTGTCATCGTAGCAGCATCCCGCCTGGATGCAGCCGTCCCGTCCCTGCGGAGCCACGCACGGCATCCGGCCCACCGGCACCTGGCACTGCTCCCGCGTCAGCTGCATTCCTGAGGGCGGGAAGGGGACGGGACACTGCCCTCGGGAACTGCCTCGTTGCAAAGTCCCCCTGACAAACCGTGGAATTGTTGGGTTGGAAAAACCCTCTCGGGTCACGGAGTCCGACCGCTCCCGCAGAAATGCCGAGGCCACCACGTCCCCAAGTGCCACAGCCACGTGTTTTCGGTGGGACGCTTCCAGGCATGGTGCCCAGGGCTGCACAGCCCTTTCCATGTAAAATTTTCCCTGATATCCAACCCAAACCTGCCCCGGCACAACTTGAGGCCAGTTCTTCTTATCCCAGCCCCTTATCCAGCCCTCAGATCCAGGGCTGCATCCCTTCATCCCACTGTTCCACTATACCTGCCCCTCCTGAAGGGTAGAAGAGTGCCGTGGGCTGGAGCAGGCTGGGCGGAGTGTGGATCCCGGGATGCAGCAATCCAGGCTGGAGTCCGGGGCTGATCAAACCCGGCCAGGCTGAGAGTCCCGGCTGCACTAAAGCCGGACTGGGATGGCCGGGATGGACCAGCCCAGTGTAGCTCGGGAGCCCAGTTTGGGAGCCGGAGGGAAAACTGGGCTGAGCTATTCCTGGCTGGTTTGGGAGCTGAGATCCTGGGCGCAGGAATCCTGCTGGAGGGTGAGCACCAGCAGCAGCCAGAACAGGTGAGTTTTGGGATGCAGACCCTGGGCGAAGCCCTGGCTGGGTCTGACTCCCGGCATACACTGGACTGGGAGGATTTTGGGATGCAGACCCTGGGCGAAGCCCTGGCTGGGTCTGACTCCCGGCATACACTGGACTGGGAGGGTTTTGGGATACGGACCCTGGGCGAAGCCCTGGCTGGGTCTGACTCCCGGCATACACCGGACTGGGAGGGTTTTGGAATACAAGCCCTGGACGAAGCCCTGGTGGATTTTGACTCCCAGCGTACACTGGACTGGGAGGATTTTGGGATACAGGCCCTGGACGAAGCCCTGGCTGGGTCTGACTCCCGGCATACACTGGACGGGGAGGATTTTGGGATACAGACCCTGGACGAAGCCCTGGCTGGGTTTGACCCCCGGAATGAACAGGTCTGGGAGAATTTTGGGATACAGGCCCTGGACGAAGTTCTGGTTGATTTTGACCCTCAGGATTCACCGAACTGGGATGGTTTGGGAATACAACCCCTGGGCGAAGCCCTGGTTGAGTCTGACTCCCGGGATTCACTGAACTGGGATGGTTTGGGAGTGCAAACCCTGGGCGAAAGTGCCCTGGCTGGGTCTGGCTCCCAGAATTCACTGAACTGGGAGGGTTTTGGGATACAAACTCCGGGCGAAGGCCTGGCCAAGTTTGACCCCCGGGATGCCTCATACTGGGAGAATTTTGGGATACGAGGCCTGGCTGGGTCTGACTCCCAGGGTGGGAAGGCTGCACTCCCGGACGGTTGAACCCCCCCTGGATATTGGAGACTGGACGAATCCCACTAGACTCGGATAGAAGCCCTGGGCGAACTGGGTTGGACTGGGGTGGAATCCCGGGAAGCACCGAGCTGGGCTCATTCCGTGCCACGGCGTGAACCTGCTCCGAGTGGGTGTGGGATGAGAGCTGGGATCCTGCCAGGGTGAGGGAGGACTGGGAGATGTGGTGCCGGAGACCAGCGTGGGAGACCAGGATTCCGTTATCCCGGCCCCGCTCCGGGCTGCCATCCGGGCGCGTCTCAGAGCCAGCCGGCTTCGGACAGGTCATGTTGACCTCGGAGGAGGTGACCAGGAACCCGCCGGGAAGCAGCTCCTCCAGCTGCACCCTCAGGACGTAGCGGTTCTCCTGCAGTGGGATATGAGGGATAGTGACCTCCGTCCAACCAGGAAGGGGCAGGGAAAGGGGTGGGAATGTCACCTGGAGCAGGACGTGGCAGCCCTTGTATCCAGAGGAGAAGATGACAGATCCATCCTCCCCAGAGTTGAGCCGGTGGAGGCAGATGGAGCAGTTGGCCACATCAAAGCGGGTCCCAAACTCGTCTGGTGGGACACCATGGACACAGGGAAGTGACGCATCCGGATGCCGGGATGCTCCCGAGGGTGGTGGGCACACGGAACCCCCCCCCGGCCCTACCAACACCTCGTTCAAGCCATTGGGGTTATCCCATGGAAAAACGGGGGTTTAGGGGATCCAGCACCCCAAGGGGATCCGGGGGGTTCTTCCCACACTCACCCAGGACCTTGAAGCGGACGGAGCGGCCGTGGGACGGGAATACCAGGAGCTGCATTCCCAACTCTCCGCAGGTGTAGCGGTGCCGCAGGAAGGACACAGTGGCCCTGGGCCACGGGGCCAGGAGGAAGAGGAGCAGGAGGAAGGAGCAGCTCCGTCCCATGGTGGTATGAGCCACGGGGCTGTCCCACACGGATTTATATCCGCAGGGCTGGGATGTGGGAGGGATCAGCTGAGCGGGCAGGATGAGCTCTGCCCGGGGCTCCTCGCTCCCGTGCCAGCGGCGACCTCGGTGCCCTGGCCCTGGGATCACCTCCCGTGGCCGTGTCACGGTGACCCGGGGCAAACCGAGCTTATCCCACGCTTGGAAAACTCCCGGCGAACAGGATGCCCAGCTGGATCCAGGAGGGAAGAAAGGGTGGCGTGTGCCCCGATTCCTGCTTGCCACAGGTAACATCTGGAGGTGCCTTTCCCATGGGACTGGGACCCTGCACGGGGGCTGGAGGGCACAATGGCACAGCCCCAGTAGGTCTGGGGAAGTAGGACTGGGAATTTGTCTCCAAATCACTGCCACTGGCAGTGCCACGGGGAATGCAAAGTCCTCCATGGAGCACTTTGTGCATTCCCTCTGCCTCCCTTTCCAGAAGTTTCCCTTCTGGGATTTATCTTTACTGCAGATTAAACTAAGTCACCCTCTGGCCTCTCCCAGAGTGACAGACACAGCCATTCCCTGTTCCCTGCCCTGGGGTGGGAATGGGACCGTGCCAGCTCCCAGCAGCACTGGGATCCTGGTGGGAAGGTGTGTGGGACTGGGGGGCTGGATGTGATCCTCTAAAACCTCATCAGGAAGCGATGGCAGATATATATGGCCTATATATGTTCTAGATGTGTCTGATATGTGTCCTATATTTATTTTATATATATATATTATAGGTGTCCTATATATGTCCAGTGTAGGTCGGACCTATGTCTGATATATGTGCTATGTATATGTCTGATATATCCTGTAGATGTCCTATATATATATGTCCAATGTTTGATATATGTCCTATAGATATCCTATATATGTGTCCTTTATGTGTCCTATATTTGTGTGTGTGTGCTGTGTATATTCTAGATATATGTCTATATATGTCCTAAATATATCTAATAGATATGCCCTATAGATATCCTGTATATGTGTCCTTTATGTGTCCCATATTTATGTGTGTGTGCTGTATATATTCTAGATATATGTCCTAAATATATCCAATATATATGCCCTATAGATATCCTATATATATCCTATATATGTGCCCATATATATCCTATATATCTGCCCATCTGTCCTATAGATGTCCTATATACATGTCCAGTATAAGTCCGTATGTGTGCTATGTATGTCCCACACAGCTCCCCCAGAAGCGCAACCAGGATCCAACAGGTGCCACTTTATTCCCCTTGGCACCACTCCTGGTATTCCCAGCCCCCTTTCCCGCTCCCTCACAGCTTCATGGTGGCGGCCAGGCCCAGCTGCTGCTCCAGGAACTGGACGATCTCGTGCCAGGAATGTTCCTGGGCGCGGGCGTGGGGCTGGGGCTCCCCGCCCCAGGCCACGGGCCGGGGGGTGCCGCGGATGCTGGAGATGCTGCACAGGGGGGAGCCGGGGGGCTCGATGAGGTGCCCGGCGCCGGGATACGACAGGAGCCGCCCGCTCTCGGGAGGCATCCGCTCCAGGGCCAGCTGGGCGAAGAGCTTGCTGTTGAAGCTCCGGTCGGCCTCTCCCACCACGAACAGCACCTTCCCACGGATCTTCTCCACCGGGATGGCCGAGGCGCGGTGGGCGGGGTCCCGGGGGTCGGCGAAGACGGCAGAGTTGTCCATGGCTCCCACCTCGGTGAGGAGGATGCGCTCCATGCGGTAAGGGATGGGCGGGATGTGCACGTCCTTGTAGACCAGGGGGTTGCCGTGGAGGAAGGCCGTGCCGTTGATCCACACGGTGGCCACCACCTGCGGCAGGAAGCTGGCCATGGCCAGGGCCACCTCCGCGCCCTTGGAGACACCCACCACGCCCAGGCCGGGGCCTCGCACCTGGAGAGGAGGGACACGGAGCCGGCTGGGAGGGCGGGGGGATGGCACCAGGGCGTTCCCAGTCGTGGGGAGAACACCCTCACTGGGACATTCCTGATCACCAGGATGTTCCTTGCTTGCCAGGACATCTTTGGGACATCACTGGGACATCCCCTGGGCACCGGGACAAGGATGTCTTCGTGGGATGTCCCTGGTCCCCTGGACATCCTGCTCACTGGGATGCCCCCAGTCCCTGGGATATTCCCAGTGCTCAGGACAACAACCCTGGGACATTGCTGGGACATTCCTGGGAGATCACTGGGATGGCCCTGGTCACATAGGATGCCACCAGCCCCTGAGATGTTCCTGGCGTTCAGGACAATCATGGGACATCCCTGGTCATCACAGGGACATCACGGGGACATCCCTGGTCACACGGCCATCCCACTCACCAGGCTGCCCCTGTCCCCGGGACATCCCAGCTCACAGATGCTCCTCTCCACGCTCCAGGACTCACCTTGGGATGCTGGAGGAGGAAATCCGCTGCCTCCTCGAAGTATTCCAGGTCGAGCTGGGCCAGGACTCGGGGCAGGTCGTCGTAGGCGAAGAAGGCGAGGGCCAGCACGGCAAAGCCCCGGCTGGCCAGGAGTCCCGCCCGGAATTCGATCAGCCCCCCCGCGCCTCCGAACATGTCAATCACCCCTGGGAAGGGGCCTGGACCTGCGGGAAGACAGAGAATGTCAGGGATGAGGAGCCACCGTCCTGCATCCTCGGGATTACGAGGTTGGACAATCCTGGGGTGCAAGGTTGGGTATCCCCGGGGGGTGTCGAGGTTCAGTATCCTGGGGGTCGCAATCTGGGTGTCACGTCCGTGGGTCCCGAGGCTGGGTCCTGACGTTTGTTATCCCAGGGATCCCAAGGCTGGGTGTCCCAGGGGTTCTGAGGTTGGGCATCCTGGGAGTCTCAATGTTTGCTATCCCAGGGGTGCCAAGGCTGGACATCCTGAGGGTCCTGAGGTTTGGCAACCCAGGGATCCCAAGGTTTTGGCATCCCACAGGTCCTGAGAATGGGCATCCTGTTGGATATCCCAGGAGTCCCAGGGCTAGGCATCCCAAGGTTTCATATCCCAGTGGTCTTGAGATTTGGCATCCTGAGGGGTCTTGATGTTTGTTATCCCAGGGATCCCAAGGTTCAGTATCCCGGGGTTCCCAAGGCTGGGCAACTGGGGGTCCTGATGTTTGATATCCCACGGATCCCAAGGCTGGGCATCCCAGGGCTGGGCATCAGAGTCCTGCTGTTCGTTATCCCAGGATTCCCGCTCCGCAGTGCTCACCAGGAGGTAGGAACAGGGCCCCTCGGACCCTTCCCTCACGGATGGGCTCGCGCTGCACTCCAGGCCCCACGTACCACCGCTCGGCCTCGCACCATCCCAGCGGCTGCTCTGGCGGCTCCGTGCCCAGCCGGAGCCCGTCAAACACTTCCAGCCGCACCAGGAAGGGGCTCCCGGCCACGTCCCGCTTCACCAGCCGGCGGAAAAGCGTGTCGGGCTGCAGGAACCAGAAGAGCCCCATGGGCCACACGCCGGAGTAGCTGCCTCCCAGCGCGGCGTGGCTCCCGGGATCCACCTCTCCCGATCCGTCGCCGCGGAAGAAGGCGCGGGACTGGAAGCACTCGCCGTGCTCGTCCTTCAGCCAAGCGCGGAGGGTGACGAGCTGGGACGGGGCCAGTCCCCGCACCCGGATCTGCACCGGCCGGTCGGCCAGCGAGGACCGTGGTGTCACCGTCACCTCCACCATGGCGCACCTGGGAAAGGGACCGTCCTGAGCGTCCCGCAGGGAGCGTCCCCAGGGATCCCCCCGGGAGATAACGGGATGGCACCGTGAGGTAGGTTTGTGGTCCGGATAGTCCTGCTGGCATCCCTGCTTCCCTGCTGGCATCCCTGCTTCCCTGCTGGCATCCCTGCTTCCCTGTCCCCATCCCTCCCTCCCTGGATCCCATCCCCTCCTTCCCTGTCCTTATCCCTCCCTCCCTGGATGCCCTTCCCTTCTTCCTTGTCCTCATCCCTCCCTCCTCTCTGATCCCTGTCCTCGTGCCTCCTTCCCTGTCCTTATCCCTCCCTCCCTGGATCCCATCCCTTCCTTCTCTGATCACTGTCCCCTCCTTCCCTGTCCTTATCTCTCCCTCCCTGGATGCCATTCCCTTCTTCCTTGTCCCCATCCCTCCCTCCATGGATCCCATACCCTCCTTCTCTGATCACTGTCCCTTCCTTCCCTGTCCTTATCTCTCTCTCCCTGGATGCCATTCCCTTCTTCCTTGTCCTTATCCCTCCCTCCCTGGATCCCATCCCCTCCTTCTCTGATCCCTGTCCCCTCCTTCCCTGATCCCTGTCCCCTCCTTCCCTGTCCTTATCTCTCCCTCCCTGGATCCAATCCCCTCCTCCCCTGATCCCCATCCCTCCTTCCCTAGTTCTTGTCCACTCCCTCCTGGTCCACATCCCTCTTTCCCTGATTTTGCCGCCCCTGCCTCCTTCCCTGGTCCCTGTCCCCTCCTTCCCTGGTCCCTGTCCCCTCCCTCATCCTCATCTTCTTCCCTGGTCCCTGTCCCCTCCTTCCATGTCCCCATCTCCTCCTTCCCTAGTTCTCGTCCCTCCTTCCCCGATCCTTCCTTCCCTTATCCCCACCCCCTGGCCCCAAGCCCCCCCTCCAGCACCCCCAAAACTTGCCTGGCAGCAGCCCCACCCCTTTTCCATGTCTCCCAGCCCCGGCATTCCCAACACCCACCGTCCCCTCTCCTCCTCCTGTGCCCCCCGGGGGCCGGAGCGGGGCTCCAGCGGCTCCGAGCCCCTCAGCTCCCTGTCACCTCTCCGGGAATGCGGAACAAGGGGGGTTGGCCCCATTCCCGCCCTGGGAAGAGACGCCGCCTTCTCCCACGCCCGTCCCACCAGGAAATCAGCCCCTCCAAGCGCCAGGGCCACGGGAACGGGCTCCCAATTGCCCCCTCTCTTACCCCGCTGGGCAAAAAAGGCTCTGTGGGCTCTGGAGAGGGAGAGGCCGGGATTGAGTATTCCTTAGAAATCATTAACCCGGGAAGCAGGAGGGCAGAGGGCTGCCCATGACCCCGTGCCAGGCTGGCACTGCCATACCCCACAGCTCCCCTCCCTTTCCCTGTGGCAGCCCTTGATCCTGGACACGGGTGGGACCCCCCTTATCCCATTCCAGGGGGTTCTGTCTGGCGGGGCTCAGGGCCAGCTCCGACTGGGAACCCCATTCCCACCCATCCCAGGGCTTCCTGCTGCTTCCTGTAGTCCCGTTTTCCACCCCAGTGCCCCTCTTGTCCCACCCTCCCCAGTGTCTCTTTATCCCTCCCCAGGAATGCAGAAAAGGTGTTCATGGAGCAAGAAAAAACAGGAATGGGAAGAAATCCACATGGATTTCCCACCCTGAGCCTCTTCCTTCCATCCCCCCCCCCACCCCCAGATTCCCAGCCCTTCCAATCCCCCCCGAACTCCCAGTGTTGCCCCCCCCAAAAAGGATGTCAGGAAGGTGCATCCCTTTCCCATCTCTTGAAGGATGTGTCCCTTTCCTCAGGGATTGGCTCTGGGGCTCATTCCCAGCGGGAATTTGCTCTTTGGGAAGTGGGAGCCTCAGGGAATGAGGGGCCACGAAACACTCCAGTCCCAGGAATGCCTCAGGGAAGGTCCCAGGTGGAGCCACTGGAGGCAAATCTGTCCCAGTTGCTGTTCATTTTTATAGGGAAAAGGCAAATTTGGGAAAGCAAAGTTCTGTTCCAGCAACATCCCAATTCCACAGGGATGGGGATCCAGCAGTTTCCTGCGGGTTGTCTGTCCTGTTGTCTGTCCAACACTGAGGGTCCCAGCAGCAATTCCTGCCCTCCGAGCCAGGGAAAACACCCCTGGAGAAGGGAGCGGGATCCAGAGGAATCCCAGCCGCACATCCCGGCCGTGGCAGGATCCCGATTCCCGCCTCATTCCGTGGCTGTGCCGCGCCTGGCGGGGGTTTTCTGGAGCAGGGCCAGCGTGTCCCGCTTTTCCACCCGCCGGAGCTGCTTCTTCTTGGCCCTCTTGAGCTTCAGGGGGTTCCGGATCTGGAAAACGGGGAAAAGAGGGGAAATTCCATGGAAATCCTGGGGTGGATTGCGTTGGAACGGACCTTAAGGATGATCCTTATGGATCCTCCAGCCCAGGCTGCTCCAAGCCCCGTCCAACCTGGTCTTGGGCACTTCCATACCCATCCCGAGCTCCTGGGTCTCTTCCCGGGATTTCCCCCACGTGGATCCCAATCAGTGCCACGTTTCCATTGTTCCACCACCCCATGTGGCTGTTAGCCCTTAGTTCTGGTATTCCCAAGCTTGGAAGAGCAGCTGTCCTGTCCCAGCCCACCCTCCTTGGCACAGGGAACACGTTCCCAGTGCTCCCAGCTTTACCGGGAATCTCCCAGTCCTCCCAATATCCCTTCAAGGCAGAGCCAGGGAGAGGAACTAGAGCGAACTGGATCCCTTTCCATGGAGTCTGGGTGTTGTGGGATACTGTAGGGTATTCCCAGTGCTGTTCCCACCCGGGAGAGGGGACAAACCGGGACTCACCACTTGGACAATCTCGGCTTTCCTCTCGTTTTCCAGGCGCCGCTTCAGGTTCTCCTCCCGCCGCCGCTTCTTTTCCTGCACCAAAACATTCCCTGTGGGATCTCTCCCTCCGGCATTAATCCCAAACCGGCTCCGACGCCTGCCCAAGCGTGAAATCCGTCACTCCAGCGGCTTTTCCAGCCCGGATGAGGCTCGGACTGACCCGGGGCGAGTTTATTCCGAGTCGGTGAGTCGGATTTGGCACCAGCACAGGGACTTCATCCCAGCCGCCCTTTTCCCGGGGTTTGGCACTGCACTGGGATCAGCCACAGCCCCAAAGCCCGCGATGAGGGCAGAGACGCGGGATTGTGCACGGGAAAGGGGGGAATTCCCAGCTCCCCTTACCTCTCGCTCCCTCCGCTTCCCTTCCTCCAGCTGCCGCGCCAAATCCCGGACCAGCTTCTTTTCCTGCCTCTCCTTCATCTTCCGGGCCCAGGAGGTGCGGAGAGCCTTGTCCTGGATCATGTGGGAGAACCTGGGCGGGCACACGGGATGTGCTGGATCCCCAGAAACCCCGGGACGCGGCCGCGGGTCCTCTCCAGAAACTCCTCAGGTCAGAATTCCACGAAAACCCCATCAGCATCCCCTCCAAACCCACCCTTCCGCTCAGGACCACCCCAAAGTGTCCCTTGTCCCTCTGGATCCTTCCTAAGCCTGTGGATACCTATGGATAACTCCGGAGCCCCC
>JAYRBT010000177.1:8483487-8508493 GCA_036023395.1 Myiotriccus ornatus | reverse complement strand
CCGCTCCCACCTTTTCTTCCCGGGGTCTTTCCACACCCTCCCCGACTTGGGCCTGCCCCGCGGAATGGCCGCCGCCGCTTCCTGCCGCTTCTTGGCGCCTTTCCGCCGCCGCCGCGCCGGGCCCGCGGCCGGGACGGCCCCGCTGGGCCCCTCGGGGGTCGATCCCGATCCCGATCCCGGGCTCCCGCCGTTCTCCCCCTCCATGGCCCACGTGCCCGCGGCGTCGCGGGGAGATGACGTCAGAGCAGGCGCAGGGCAGAAGGGCGAAGCCGCCGGGGCTCCCCGGCCGCCATGTTTGTGTGGGGCAACGCCCGCGGCGCTGAGGGGCGGCCGCCATGTTTGTGTGGGGCGGCCGCCATGTTTGTGTCGGGCAGAGCTGCCCATCACCGGGGGGACCCCCCGAACACCCACCCGGGGCGAGATCCCCCCACCCGCACCCCGAGAGACCCCCGGAGACACGCATGGGCTGGGACGGGGGGAGAGGCCTTTATTGCGGGCACCGGGGCGGGCAAGGGGGGCTCTGAGGATGCGGCACCTCCGTGGGGGGCGCGGTGGTCCTCGGAGGGCGGGGGGGCCTGTCCGCTGCTACAGCGCCTGGGAAAGGAAAAACGCGGAAATCCAGCTTTTGGGAGCACAGAGACTCTCCAAGGTGGCCCGAGGAGGATTCCCAGGGATTCCCGAGGGCTCTGGGTGCAGCCCGACGCCCCCCTCACCATGTGGGTGTAGCTGTGCCGCTGCCCGGCGGCCTCGTACCCGAACGCCAGGGCCGCCACGGCCACGCAGAGTTCCAGGAGGCTGAGCAGCACGAAGGTGGAATCCAGCCCGTTGCTCAGGATCTGCCAGGAGGACGGGGACGCTGGGAAGGCCCTGGAGCAGCCCCAGGACCCACCGCCCAGCTGGGAGCGGGATGTTCTGGTCCCGAGTGGGACCCGGAGCCCTGGCCGCCCCGCGTGTCCCGGTGTCCGTACCTTGCCGCTGGCGTTGAGGCACCATTCCGGCGGGATCTGCAGGGGCACGCGGCGCTCGCAGCCGGGCGGGAGCCGCGCGATGGCCGCGCCGTGGACCGCGGTGGCCGCCAGCGCCCCGAGCGCGACGCCCGCGTTGACCACGCAGCAGGCGCGCACCTGTGGGGTCACCCAGCGGGACACGGAGCCCCGGGAAGAGGGACGAGGGGATCTCCCGGAACTTTTGTCTCTGTAATCCCAGAGCGGTTCCGAAAGAGCCTGAGGGCCGCCCGGACCTTCCGTCCCCCTCGTCCCGAAGTGATTCCTGGAGGCTCCAAGGGTGTTCTGGACCTGTTTTCCCCCCCTCATCCCCCAGTGACTCCAAAAGGCCCAGAAGGTCTCCTGGATCTTTAGTCCCTCTAATCCCACAGTGACTCCAAAAGGCCTTGAGGGTCTCCTGGACCTGTTTTCCCCCTCACCCCACAGTGACTCCAGAAGGCCCCCGGAGTCTCCTGGAGGCCCTGAACCCCACCCTGTGCTCCAGGTAGGAAGCGCTGGGCACTTCCCTATGGGGAGACCTGCCTGTGGATCCCATGGGATGAATCCAGGCTGTGGAGGGATCCCAGCAGCCACTGCAAGGGACATAAGGATCGGGGGGACACGTTATCCCAATTATCCCTCCCAGCCTGACTCTTACCAGCACAATGTTGTCTCTCCTTTCACTTTCCACCAGCAAGGATCCCGAGACCAGGAGCTGCTCGGAAAACACCGGGAATGGGGGAGTCAGGAAGAAGGCACCGCTCCCTGTCACCCTTCCTGGTGAGAATTTGGGTTCAGGGATGCACAAACACAGGTGGAAGGGGTCAGAGGAGACCTGGAGACCAGGGAATATTGCCCCCAAAGCTCCGGGATTCCTCGGGATTCCCAAGTGTTCATCCCAGCTTACCAGGATCCCGAGCCAGAAGAGGATCCCGCTGGCCACAGGGAGAGAAGGGTTTTCATGCTCCGACGCCGTCAGGACGATCCCGAATAAGATGTGGACGATCCCAGTGAAGATGTGGATGGTCTGGGGAAGGATGGGGGGAGAGGGATCCCAATCCCATTGTTTTGAGCTGCATCCCACCCCGGGAAGGGACTGGGGACAGGCGAAGCACCTCCAGCAGGACAATCCCTGTGGATCCCCCATCCCCGCTTTATTCCCCCGGGAACGCCGTGTCTCACCCCCAACACCTTGGGATGAGCCCTCCGGAAGCCTTGGACTTGGAACGACGTCCCGGCAGGCGCAGCCGCCCCGGATCCCGATGCCAGCTGTGCCGCCCGGGGATCCGTGGCCGGGATCACCTCCGTGATGATCCTCACGCCGCCGGACTCCGTCACCGTGGTGGCCGCCATGGCCTGGGGACCAGCCCGGGAAGCTGGAGGAGCACCCCGGGATCCTCCTTTCCCTGCTCCTCCTCCCTTCGCTGTCCCGAAATCCCCGGCAGGTGCCGGACAGGCAGGGCCGCGCTCCCGCTGCCCTTTGCTCCCTGCGGGAAGCTCCGTCCTGGAATTCTCTCGTCAGGCCCCTCTTGCTCAACGAGGCAGCTTTGCCAGCGGAGGCTCCCGAAATCCTGCGCGGGGAGAGGGAGCTTGGGAAGGTGGGTTGATTTTTTTGCAGCTTAGGGAAGGGTTAGGTGTTCATCCCATGGGATGCTCCCAGAGGAGACCCCATTTCCTGGCACTGAACGAGTCCTTTCCATCCCAAACTGTGGATGCTTTTCTTGGGAATCATCTCTGCAATTAGCCTGGCTCCTAATGAGATGCTGATTAGGGCCACTAATGAGCCAGCCGGTCCTGCCCATTTCCCAGGAAAAACATGGATTGAGCCAGGGAACTTCATAAACCCCATTAGGTCCCCAGGAAGCTCCTTTATTGCCATTTTGGGGGGGTTCTCCTTCCTCCATCCCTGTGGATTTATTCCCAACAAGGGCATACCCGGGAGGAATCCATGGGGTTCCCAGCTAGCTCCGGGAAGGAGCTCTGGAGATGGGAAATGGGAATGAAGCCACTGCACGTGGAGAGGGGATTGCGAGGGATTTGGAGGCCCCTTCTTCCCAGAAAACAGCCATGTCCTATTTTCCAGGAGGATTGGGATCCTCCCCAGGTTTCCTGGCTGTTCGGTGGGTGCAGGGCAGGAATTTCTTGATGGAACAGGAATTTTTAGCTCCAGGATTCGGGCATCTCCGAGCTTGGTTTCCCACCACCCGGGAAGGGGCAGGACCCTCCAGCTGAGGATTTTAGGAGCAGGTGGAGCAACTTTTGGAAGTGTTTTTTCCTTCATTTTGGCCCTAGAGGGAGCTGAGAGGCCGGGTTTGGAAGCACAGCATTCCAGAGCTCGGGAGAGGTTTCCAGCCCTGGAGCCAGGTTGGACGGGGCTTGGAGCAACCTGATCCAATGGAAGGTGCGTCCCTTCCCGCAGCAGGGGCTCGGAACTGGATGATCCTTAAGATCCTTCCCAATCCAAACCATTCCAGGATTCAGTGGATGGGATACAGCCCCAAAGCCAGCCTAAATCAGATCCCAGGAAAGAGCTGGAGTGACAGACCTGGAATGGCAGACCTGGAAAGCAAAGAGCAACAAGTGAGTCGTGTCTCCATCCCATCCATGACCTTCTTCCATCCCACCTCCCTGATGGAAGCACTTGGGCTCGTAAAGGGCTGCATCTGGCGGCACAGCTTTCCAGGAAAAACACGGACGTGGATGAGGTTCAACCCCTCCAGCGCATTCCTGGTGCCTCAGAGCCTTTAATTCCTGCTGCTCCCTCTCCCTCTCAACACCCCAATCCTAACAATCCCAGGGATTTCATTCCAGGAACGCTTGAGCCCCCGTGGAAATTCTGGGATCCCCTCTTTATCCTCCAGCATATCCAGGGCTCAAATTCCCAGCCAAAACCATCCTACACGGTGGATTTCCTTCCAAATCCTGCAGCATTCCTGAAATTCCAGCCTTTCGGCCGGAAACTGCCCTCGGCCTCCAGAACAAACCCTTTCCGAGCAAATTATCCATGGAAAAAGCGCTTTCCCCCCTTCCAAGATAAACCCAGGTCCAGCCTGGAGCCTGAGGAAGGATGTCAGGATTTATCCTGGAAGCAGATTCCAGAGGAGGTGAGGCTTTGAAACAGATGCAGGGAAGCAGTGGAGTTTTCCAGCCCTTTGTTTGCAGGAATTTCGAGCCTTGTGGATATATGCAATGCATTCCTTGGATTTTAATGTTTGTTTTCCTATTTTTCAGGGGAAATTATGGATGGGGGAAGCCTGGCTGGATGCTCAGACTCAGGAGGGATCAGCAAGACCCCCCCGCTGAGTCCCTTCCCACCAGGATAAATTTACAAGCCTGGTGGAACCAAAATCCCTTTTCCAGCCCAAAATTCTGTGGGTTTTTTTCCAAAGAAAATAGATTGCGATGAAGAAATTGCTTGCAGAGAAGGTTGCTGCTTCCCGGGACAAACTTTATATCCCCATAAAAATACCACAAGTCAACATTTTGCTTTGCTTCCAGGTGTTTCCATAGAGATTCCGGAAGGAAAGTCATGTTTTCTGGAGTGAGTCGCAGGATTTTTTGGCTTTTATCCATGTGACATTCCCGGGAATCACAGCACCGATGCCACTGCAAGCACACCAGGTATGTCATCCCGGGAGCGTCACCTGTGTTGTCCCCACTCCGTGTCCCCAGAATTCCCTGGAGGAGCCCCCTCCGAGGGTGTTGAACGCGGCTGTGTCCATCCCGGATTAGGGAATCCGGAGCTGGGAGCGGGTGGGAGGTTGGGGTGATCCATACCCTGGCATTTGGGACACGGTGACATCTCTCCCAAACCCTGTCCCAGATGTGTCTGTCATCCCCTCACATGACATTCCAGCCTTTGATCCGGTGAAACTCCGGGCACATCTCCAGGGTTTCACTGGCACCGACTCCTGCTGACAATCCTGGAATGGTTTGGGTGGGAAGGGACCTTAAATCCCATCTCATTCCCACCCCGACACCTTCTGCTATCCCAGGCTGCTCCAACCTGGCCTTGAACACTTCCAGGGATGGGGCAACCACAGCTTTCCTGGGAAATCCATTCCACGGCCTCACTGCCCTCATAGGGAAGAATTTCTTGCCAATATTCCCACTCTCTGGCAGTGGGAAGCCATTCCCAATGCCCTGTCACTCCATCCCTTTTCCAAAGTCCCTCTCCATCTCTCTTGGAGCTCCTTCAGGCACTGGAAGGTGCTCCAAGGTCTCCCTGGATCCTTCTCTTTTCCAGGGAAGACAGAGCAAGTGGGACCCTGCAGCCCATGTCACGGCTGCTCCCTGGCTCCTTCATGGAGTTTTGCCTTTCCTTAGGGATCTCCCTGGTGGAATGGCCGTGGATGCAGTCTGGGAGCAGCTCTCAGCCTTTATTATCCCTTTATTATCCCACTTATCCGTGTCCTTGAGGATACAGAGCAGGGGGTGGCAGCATCACCATGGGGGACGCGAAGCTCAGGATCAAATCCATGAGGAAAACTGCCCAGGGCTGCAAATTCCCACCTGAAAATAGACATGTATTAAAATCCCCACATTTCCATGGAACCTTAACCACTTATTCCAGCTTTTTCAGGGAAAGCTGCACCGGAACACCGGGATACTCTGGGAAAACTGACTCTGATCCCGTGGAGGGTGAGGATGATTCCCAGCCTCTTTCCTGGGAAGCTGCCGCACTGGGAAAACACAGATGGATCCAGCAGCTTGGCTGAGGGTTGGAATGGCTTCCTGGTGGTCCCTGTGGAGCTGGGAGAGGCCGGGATGCTCCGGAGCCCTAATGGATTGCGGACACGGGGTGAGTAGACACAGCCTGTTCGTCCCATTCCCAAAATCCCTGGGGCTTTTCCTACTGATCAGGCTCATTATTCTTTCAGAGCTGGGCCCAGAAATAACCGACAGGGAGTGAATAATCCATGAGGCTTTGGCTGAGCAGCCGGAGCGGCGGGGAGGTGGGAAAAGCCAGGAAAACACCCGAAAACCAAAGGGGATGTTCAAGGAGGACATCACTGATCCCACTCTGGGGAAATTCGGGATGGATCTTGTCCCCAGAAGTAAGGAGATCCCCCCCGCGGGGCACTGAGAAGTCACCAGGATGCTCCCACCCCTTGGAAAATCAGCCCCGGGGGTCTCCATCCTGGCTTTCCAGGAGTTTGGGATGCTCCTTAGATAACTTGATGCCGCTGGAATGCTCATTAGGTCCCCAAGCATCCCTATGGACGTGGGATAATTAGGGATGGATCCATAACAAGCTCAGCAGGAGCCGACAAAACGATCCCAGAGCCCTTCGACTCCCATTCCCCACCCTGAAAAAGAGGGATTTTGGAGGGATTGCAGCCCCTCCGCTCCCTTCCCACCACATGGAATTGTGGGAACAGGGAGCACATGGCACCGGTGTCCCCGTGTCACCCCGAGGAGCAGCTCCAGCCCCGGGGGCAGCTTCTCCAGTGGCGGAAAAAGCGGGATGTGCTGGGATGTGCTGGCGTCACCGGCATCGCCGCCGGCGCTCCGGCTGCTCCGGCCCGGCTAAAAATAGCACAGCTCGAGTGTAGGGAGGGGGGGCCGGGGGCAGAATTCCCTCAGGAGAGCAGGTACCCTGGTTTAGGGGGTGGAATTCCATCGAGAGAGGGGATTAGGGGGACATAATTCCCTCAGGATCAGGTCCCAGGGGTTTAAGGGGTGGAACTCCTTCAGGGGAGCAGGTACTGGGGGTTAGGGGGGAGGAATTCCCTCAGGAGAGGGGCTTAGTGGGGCACAATTCCCTCAGGAGAGCAGGTACTGGGGATTTAGGGGGACAAAAATCCCTCAGGATAAGGTGCCAGGGGTTTAGGGGTTGGAACTGCCTCAGGAGAGAAGGGTATGAGGGACTTAAAGGGACAAAATTCCCTTGGGAGCAGACACAGGGGGTTTAGGGGGAGAAGAACCCCTTGGGAACAGGTGCCCCAGGTTAAGGGTGATGGAATTACCTCAGGAGAGAAGGCACTGAAGGTTCATGGGGATAAAAATCCCTTGGGAGCGGGATCCAGGGGTTTAGGGGGATGGAACAAATACCAGGAGAGAACAAATGCCAGGGGTTTGGAGCAGGGCAGGATTCCCTTGGGAGGCAGAACAGGTAGAAGGGGCTAAGGGGAGCAGAATTCCCTTAGGAGAGAGCAGGTACCCCTAAACCAGCCAGGATGAGCCCTTTTCCTGATGGAGAACAAGTCTGGGAGGGGGGTGAAAATTCCTGAATTCAGGAGACACAAGCCCGGATCGAGCATTTATTCCCAAGATAAAATCAAGCCAACGCGGGACGAGCCGAGGTAGATGGTCCGGTGGATCCACACGTCGGGATCACTCCAAGCCACCGGACCCCCGGGAAGTCCTGAATCCTGACACGAGTGAATTCCAGGATCCCACTGGGGATTTACAGGCAGGAATTCCCCCAGAGTCCCACACGGAGAAGCCCCTTCCCAAAGCAGCCAGCAAGGAATGCCCCTCAGACCAGGCACGGGGGCAGATGGATGGGCAGGAAAGTGGCAATCTGGGGGGGCTCGCTGGCTTTTGGAGGGGGGGGACCAGCGTATCCCAGCGGGAAGACGATGCCGTAGCCCTGGATTTGGGAGCAATGGAGGCAAGATCCCATTCCGGTGTCAGACTTCAGGAGCAGCCAGCTGGAAGGAGAGCAAGCTTTGGGAAGGGGGAAGGATTTGGGGTGGCCCCTCTGCGGGATTTCGGGATCTCCTCCCCCATTCCAGGAGCAGAGAGGTGGATGCTCCAGGATGCTCTCCGGGAATGGGAAGTTTTCCCAGGGCAGCAGGATGGGGTCTGTCACGCAGGAAGGGATCGGATGCTGCTCTGGGTGTGGGGGGCGCATCCCAATCCCGACCACACTCCTATCCTGGCTGTTGCTGGGGATTGGGAATCACCTCGGTGTAGCTGGGTGGCTGTGGCAGCTCCGCCGGCGGCACGGCCAGGTCCACACGGGTGGCACTGGGGACGATCAGCATGGACTGGGAGAAACCGGGATCATGGGATACGCCAGGATAACGGGGAAGAGCCTCCAGGGGGTCCATCCCAGCCTCCGCCCCATCCCATTCCTTACCTCGTTGGAGCTGAGCCGGGTGGCCCGGCACCAGAAGTTGGCAGTGGCCACGGCGATGCAGAATTCCAGGATGGTGAAGATGAGGAGCACGATGGAAATCCCATTCCCTGCGAGCTCCAGGGCGGGGGGAAAACCCCATCAGCGCCTTTCTGGGAAGTGCCCAGGAGGAGGAATCCCACCCCACACCACGTTTTGGGGCTCCCCCCTCCTCTCCCGCTGCACTCCCGGCTCCGTGAGCACTCCAAGCCCTCCATCCCGCCGTTTTTCCGGCTCGTGGATGCTTCCAAAGGGTGAGTCATCTCCCGAGGGACCGACCTGAAATAGGTCAACGCCGGCAGACACACCGAACCCCCACCCCAGAAGAGACTTGGGGGGGGCCACAACGCCCCTTTGAGGGGTGGAGGGCGGCCTGGGGGGGTTCTCCTAAGGGCTGGGAATTCCCGAAAGCGGGATTACCAGGACGAGGTAACCGTGGTAGTCCAGGCTGGAGTGGTAGAGCACGTTGAGGTTGAGGTCGACGATGAAGGCCACGATCCCCAGCAGGGCGAAGATGGCGCTGATGACGTTCATGGTCTGGCTGCCCTTCACCTGCGGGCACCGGGGGCTCGGAGGGGGCCTCGGGGGGGCCCTGAGGGGGACACCCCCCCCAAAAAAAAAATCCAGGAGGGAGCTGCCAGCAGAGCCGCTCCCGGGGGCACTCACCGCGCATTCCGTGGGGCTCTTCTCGGCCCCGATGGAGAGGCAGCCGGAGATGATGAACTGGGGGGAGGAAAGGGGGGTCAGGGGCACCCCCAGACCTGCCCGGTGACACCCCCCTCACTGCACAGCTGCTGGAGCAGCATTCCCTGGAGCCACGGGGGCCCATGGGGGATCATTCCTGCTGGGATTCCCTGCCCAGGTGGGCATCATTCCCTGGTGGGTATCCTTCCTTCCCAGGGAGTATCCTTCTCTGGTGGGATTGCCTTCCTGGTGGGCATCATTCCCTGGCAGGATTGTGTTCCTTGTGGACATCATTCCCCACTGGGCATTGCTCCTGGTGGGCATCCTTCCCAGTGGGCTTCCTGTCCCTGTGGGCATCATTCCCTGGCAAGATTCCCTACCTTGTGGACATCATTCCCTGGCAGGATTCTCTTCCTTGTGGACATCATTCCCTGGTACCCATCCTTCCCTGGTGGAATTCCCTTCCTAGTGGGCATCATTCCTGGTGGGCATCTTTCCTGGTAGGTATCCCTGTCTGGCAGGATTCCCATTCCCTGTGGGCATCACTCCCTGCTGGGGTTCCCTTCCCTGGTGGGATTCTTTCCCTGGGGGCATCATTCCTCAGTGGGCAAACTTTTCCAGAGGGTACCCCTGCTGGAAGGTGGGCACTCCTTCCCCTCTGGGCATCCTTTCCCGGCGGGCATCCCTGCCCTGCGGGATCCCTTCCCTGCCCTGCGGGATCCCTTCCCTGCCCTGCAGGATCCCTTCCCGGCCGGACTCTTCCCGCTCCCCTGCGCTCACCGACACGCCGCCCAGGAACGGGATCTCCCCGATGACGAACACGGAGGTGTAGAGGTTGGTGAGCGTGGTCAGCACGATCCCGAAGCCGATGTGCAGGAATCCTGTCATGATCTGGATGGTCTGGAGGACCGGGATGGGCGGGAATGAGGTCAACTCACCACCACCACCCCCCTGCCGCCTCCAGTGCCGCGCCGGCCGTGGGGGCGCCTTGATTCCCACAGCGGCCCCCGAGGGGGATCAGCGGGAAGGATGGGAATCCGCCAGGAACGAGGTGAGTGGAGGTTTTCCACGGGTTCCCCATCCCAAGCCCCCCTGTGCCCCCCCAGAGCTCACCCCCATGACGCGGTTCTTGCCCTTGGGGAGGGTCTCCGCCGTGTACATGACGGCGCGGTTGCCCAGCCGGAGGCTCCCCATGCCCTGCATGGAGGGATCGGGGGGCACCGGGACCCCCCGGAGCAGCCCCACTCCCACCGGGGCCGCCCCCGCCACACCCCGCCCGCCACACCCCGCCCTGCCCGCCGCCCATTGGCCGAGCGCCGTGACGTCAGCGGTGCATCACACACCCCCCGGGCACCGCCCAACCCAACACCCCCCCCCCAAATCACCCCGTAAAAGGGGGGGCGGAAAGTGGAGCACCCTGGCTGCGTGGGGTGGGGGGAGATGTTCCGTGGGGCAGGGAAGATGCTCCGTGGGGCTCCGTGGGAGACCCCGGCTATGTGGGGTGAGGGGACATGCTTTGTGGGGTCCCCCGGTGGCGTGGGCAGGGGGGAGATGCTCCGTGGGGCGATGCCCACTGTTCTCCCCCCCATTCTGGGCAGAGCTCCGGGGCACCGCAGCCCCCCCCAGGGAACGATGCTCATCCCCAGCCCAAGGGAGAGAAGAAAAAGAGGGTTCCGGGGGCACAGAACCCTCCAACCCCCCCCTAACTCTGTGTCCCCCCGCCTCTCCCGCCCCTTCCAGCTCAGGCCGTGTTTACAGGAGCTCAGAAAGAAAGGGGAAAAAATTACAAAATGAGAGAAAGAAAAAAAACCCGCCGCGAATTCCTGGAAGAAAAATCCATCAAGGGCCATTAGGCTCCTGCGGCTCCTCCCGGCAGAGCGGGTGAGTTGGGGGAAGGGGGAGGGGTGGGACAAGGGGGAGCTGCGGGGGACACGGGGCACTGCCCGGGCACGATTCCCCCTGGATCTCCTTGGTACCTCTTCCCCAGGTAGGGATGGTCTGGAAAATCCTCCTTGGATCTGCTCCCTGGAGCAGGAGGGAAGGGGAGATGGGACCCCCCCCCACAGTCATCCCTGCCACTGCCTCCTGCCCTGGCATTGCCCCCAGGGGGCTTCCCCCCCTTTTTAGGGTGTCCAGCCCTGAGAAGGAGCTAGGAGCCCCAGGGAGGGGATTAAACCCCAAATCCAAGAGTTAATGCCCTGGGAATGAGAGGGGTACAAGATACTGCCCTGTATCCCAAAATCCCTGCACCCAGGACTCCATAGTGACAGGCACAGCTCGTGTCCCTCAGGTGAGAAAGTGGCACAGGGACCCTCTGATCCACGTCCTTCCCAGCCCAGGGACCTGCCCCACCGTGGCCAAACAACTTTGGGAAGTGGTGCCCGCATTCCAGCCCCTATCCCCCCACCCCATCCCAGAGCTGAGGTGCCCATGAGCAACCCCAACCCTGCCCTTCTCCCCGGATTATCCCACAGCCCCCAGCACTTGCCAGAGCACCCCAGGGAGCCCAGTGGGACTTTTGGGGTCCACAGTGGCACTGGGGATGTGTCACAGCCCCCCACCCCCTCCCGCCGAGCACCCCTCGGGGCGTCCACAGAATCTGCAGCCACCTCAGACAGTTTTGCACGTTTATTATTCCCAAAACAAGGATGCTCAGGCAGTGACAGGCTCGGCAGGAGCAGTGGGGTTCCCGGGGGTCACCATGGCCACCGCCTGGGCCTGCCCAGGGGGTACCCCAGGACCCTCCAGGCCCCCCTCCCCGTTCCCAGTGCGGCACCTCCGCACGGAGCAGTAGCAGCCGGCGGTGCCGACGGCCACCAGGACGGAGCACATGGCCACCAAGGCCACCAGGGAGCCGGGGACAGCCAGCCCTGCGGGGACAGGCAGCGGTGAGGGGACAGCGGGGCCACCCACCCCCCCCCACCCCCCAGATCCACGGGGGGCTCACACCCACCTGAGTCCCTCTGGTCCCCCTCTGGCACCGGGGGGCTGTGAGGGGATGCCGGGGTGGGCTCCGGGGGGGCTGGGGACGGGCTGGAACGAGCCGAGAGCAGCCCCAGGTTGACACCGGCTTCTCCCCGGAGCCCTGCAAGGAGGAAGGATCCGTCGGGCACCAGAGTCACCCCTGCGGGCTCAGAGATCCCACCAGCAGGGGGGTCTCATCTCACCTCCACCAGCCAGACGCCGCCGACGCCGCCCCCCGCAGCCTTCCGGGGACCCGCAGCACGAGCAGCCCAATCCCGTGAGTCCAGCGTCCAGGGAATGCCAGGCAGATGCCTCCCGGTCGTAGGAACAGGCTTTTCCAGAGCCCCTTCCAGCCCCTGGAGCCACAGCCTGCAGGTGGCAGCGGAGGGAGACCTGCCGGGCAAACACCCTGGTGGATTCTCTGCCAGGCTCTGGGGGGAGTCCCCCCGCGCCCCCGGCCCTGCCGCTGGCACAGACCTGGCTGCCGGAGAGGTCTGGGAAGAGGAGGGTGTCCAGCTGGAAGCGGAGGGAGTGGTTTCCACGCCGCGGGAGGAAGCGGGAGCGGCCGAGCTGCCCATCCAGGAGGCACCTGCCAGGTGGGACACGGGGCGAGCTGGGCACTGCCACCCCCCCAGAGCATCCCAGGAAGGGGGACCGGTCCCCCCCACCCCATTCCAGCCGCGGAGCTCACCCCTTGTCAGCGATGACACGGAATTCCGGCCGTTTGGAAAGGCCTGGAGTGGCCACACACTCGTCCACAAACACCCTCAGGGGCTCTCGGGGGTCGGTGCCCAGCGACGCCTGCACGTTGATCAGCTCCCCCAGGGAATAGGAGGGGTGGGACAGGCGGGAGGACCAGGAGCCTGGAAGGGGGTGCCCTGAGGGTCACAGGGGGTCCTTCCCTGTAGGGTGAGGGGGTCCAGGGCTCCTGCACTCACTGTCAAACACAGCCAGGGCGAAGCGCGGCCGCCTCCGGTGGGCCACGGTGGAGCCGAAGGGGATCCAGGTGGGACGGATGGGCGTGGATGAAACGTTGCCTGTCCTGTGCCGTGGAGGATCCTTGAGTGAGGGCAGGGGCACTGCACCCCATCCTGATACAGACAACCCCACACCCTCCCTCCAAAATCCCTCGTGGGTGGATCCCACGGTGGACTCATGTGGGACACTCGGAGCCCTGGCTCCCAGGGATCTCCACTGGGGAATCCTGGGCTCCTGGGGGGATTTTCCCCACTCACCTGGGGTAGTTACACTCCACAGGCAGGGAGAAGGGTCTGGCACGAGCCACAAGCCCCCTGGACGAGGGGTGGTAGTGGAGGATGTTCCCGTAGCGGATTCTGTCCGGGAGGAGCTGTGGGAAGGAGTGGGTTTGGGGGGCTGGATTTGGGGCTGGGGGTTTCACCCTCACCCCGGCACCCAGAAATGCCCAGGCCAGGTTCCAGGTGAGCCCTCACCCAGCAGGGCTCTGAGAATGGCTGGGATGGGGGTTTGGGGGGACCCTCCACGCTGGTCCCACCTGGTTTCCTTCCCAGGCCCTGGCGGGGTCCCCTCATTCCCACCTCACTCCCGTTTCCATCAGGGACACGCGTCCCCGCTCCTCACCTCCAGGGTGGTCCCACAGCCCAGGAGTGGGTGCTCCAGCTGGAATCCATCCCTGTCAGCACTGGTCACTCCACATCCAGAGCCCAGGATCAGCTCCCCACCGGCCACACGGCCCCCCAGGAGACGGACCGGGACCGTCACCGAGAGCCACGAGGGGCCGCACGTGACAGAGACTGGCAGGTGAGCAGGGGGAGGAATGAGACAGGGATTTGGGAACGCCAGGATCCAGCAGGATGAGCTTGAGGCTCAGCTGGAGCTCAAATCCCTGTCCCCCTCCCCAGACCCCCAAACAGCCCCTTACCCAGGCCATGCTGAGCCCAGGCCGTGGCTGCAAGGAAGAGCACCAACCACCCTCCCCTGGGAGCATCCATTGGGATAACGGAGATGGAGGGGTGACCCACACTGGTGGCTTTAACCCCCGTGGAAGGGGTGGTGGCCACAGGTCTCCAGTGGGAAGCTGGGTGTTCCCACGCCCCCTGCACACACCTGGGGCTCGTTTCCAGAGTCTCCTCCTTCCAGGGAAAACCGAGGGGCCTGGGCAGTTGTCCTCAATCCAGCCCTGCTCCTTCCACCCCTCCTGGTCCCCAGCCCTGTCTCCATTCCAGCCCTGTCCCTGCTCCCACTCCCTGTCCTTGCCTGGGGGGCAGTGGAGAAGGTGGAGCCAACCAGCAGCTCCCAGTGGGGCTCCCAGTGCAGTGACTGGTTTCTGTTCCCCCCATTCCCTGGCACCCACCGAGCCCTGTCCAGGGCCAGGATTTGAGCCTGGCCGGACACGGAGCTCATCCTGCCTTTCCCAGTGGAAAGCATGGACTGTTCCTTGGGACACTGCAAAGTGCCCGAGGAGGGAAACCAAACCGCAGCATTCCCATCCTGAGTCCAAACCCAGCTGCTGGGAAGGAAGGAACCCTGTCCCAACAAACCTCAGGCAGCTCTTTTGTGAAAATCCTTATTTATTTCAAACAGAGGATCTGCAGGAGTATCTGAACTGCCAAGAGGAACTTCTGCCTGAAATTTGACAGCCAGCTTGGGAAAGCTCCCTGGAGATGGGGGAATTCCAGCTCCCTTTGCTGCTGGAGGATCTTCTCCGACACCGAGCCTGGGGTGTTCCCGGTCGGCACCACTGCAGCGTCCCGGGATCCTCGGATTGGGCACAGGTGGCTCCAGGGCTCTTCCTGCTGGGCCACTTCCTCCTGGGAACTCTTCACTGGAGTGGGCCGGGCTCCCAGTTTGACTTCCAGGTTTTTCCTGGCCACGTGCATCCTCAGGGACGAGCGTGTCCTGCTGATCCCCGCGGCTCCGAGGGAGCAGGGAGAGCTGTCCACGGAGTCCTCTCCGTCTGGAGTCCGCCGGGAGTCGCTGAGGCTCTTGGAGAGGGGGAGGCTTTCGGAAGGAGTGAGGCTCCCAGAGGAGCGGAGGCTCTCCGAGGGCTGGGGTGACCCTTCCTGCCGCTCCGCCTGCTCCTGGGAGCGCACCACTGCCACGGGCCACGCTCCCATTTTGACTTCCAGGCTCTTCCTGGCCACGTGCACCCTCAGGGATGGGCTGGCCCTGCTCGTTCCCACGTCTCCCAGGGAGCAGGGGGAGCTGTCCACGGGGTCTTTCCCATCTGGAGTCCCGCAGGAATCACCGAGGCAGCAGTAGAGGTGGCCTCGCTCCACCAGCTTCTCCAGGTCCTCCCACAGCACCTGCCACGCCAGGGAGACCCCTGGGAAGGACCTGCCGTTCCCAGCACACACGGACAGCAGCAGGTCCTGCAGCTCCTGGGCCGCTGTGGCGCAGGGGGAGCAGCTGGGGCCGCATCCGCACGGGATGGAGCTCATGGGAGCCTCCGGAAAAGCGGGAGCTGCGGGAGCCACTGGGCTGCTCCGGGAGCCCGGCAGGGCACCGCTCATGGCTCCCCGTATCCCGTTGGGATCACGCTGGGAGCTCTGGAGGGTGGTGGCTCCCACTGTTGCCCGGTGACAGCGCGGTGACGTCACAGCCCCGTGTGACGTCACAGCCCCGTGTGACGTCACAGCCCCAGGTCACCCCGGGGCTCCTGGTGGGCAATGGAGGCCCCCGTGGAGCAGAGGAGGTGGAAGATTCTCAGCCAAGCAAGACACAGAGATGATGAGGATGCTGGTGTCACCTCCTGGAAAACGTGGATTATCATGGAAAACATGGATCGTCCAATGGGACACTGCAGAGTCCTTGAGGAGGGCAAGCCCGGCTCGGCAACCACCAAACCATCCCTGTGTGATCCACAGCATTTCCATCCTGCGTTCCTGAATCTGAACCCAGCTACTGGGAATAAAATGGAACCTTATCCCAGTCAAACCACTACAGGCTTTTATTATCCCAGCAAAACCAGTGTGTCGCCCAGCTCAAAGACTGAAGGCCACTTCCCGCTCCTCCTGAGGGACTGCGGGACATCCGGAGGAGAATCCCAAGGTCGGTGACCCTTTCCCAGTAGGCGCGGGGGGGGGAACTGGGACGCGGCGGAACTGATAGCGCGGGCGCGTTTCGCAGCCGGGCCGCGGTGCGGGGGGGGCGGGTTTGCGGGCGGACCGGTGGCGGTGCCCGTGCGGCACTTCCGGCGATGTGGCGATGGCGGCTCCCGGCGCTGCTCCGGGCCGGGCCAGGTCGGGGGGCCGAGCTGTGTTCCCGGGGACCCCCGGCTGCCCGGGGGGGGCTCGGGTGGCCGGGGCGTGGAGGGGGTGAGGCCGGGCCCCCCCTCCGTTGAGCTGGGGCGCCGTGAAGGGCGCCGGGCCCCGCCGTGACCGCCCGCCCCGCTGTGCCCCGCAGGTCCCGGCGGAGTCGCGGCGCCCCGCGCGGGGCTCAAGAAGTTGGTGCTGCCGCCGGATTACAGCGGTGAGTGCGGGGCGATGGGGGGTCAGCCCGCCGCCTCCCCGGGGGTGTGCTCATCGCGGCGTTCTCCCGGCAGGAATCACCTTCCCGGAGAAGCCGAAGCTGAAGTTCATGGAAAAGGTGCCGGCGGTGCCCAAGGTCCGGCGGGAGCCGCGGAGGCTCCGTGACATCCGCGGGCCGTCCCGGGAGGCCACCGACTTCATCCAGGGGCAGTACGGGATCCTGGTGAGTGCCGAAGGGAGCCGGGGCGGGGGAATTCCAGAGGCTGGGGGATCGGAGCAGGACGCGGCGCCCTTATCCTCGTTATCCCGAGTCACGCCCCCCGTGTCCCCCGCAGGCTCTGGGCGGGGGGTACCTGCACTGGGGCCACTTCGAGATGATCCGGCTGACCATCGGGCGCCACATCGACCCCAAGTCCATGTTCGCCGTGTGGCGCGTGCCCGCGCCGTCCAAGCCGGTGACGCGCAAGAGCCTGGGACACCGCATGGGGGGCGGCAAGGGCCCCATCGACCGCTACGTGACGGCCGTGCGCAGCGGCAGGCTCCTGGTGGAGGTGGGCGGCCGCTGCCAGTTCGGCCAGGTGCGCCCCTTCCTCGCCCAGGTGGCCCAAAAACTGCCCTTCCCGGCCGTGCCCGTGAGCCGGGAGAGCCTCCAGGAGATGCGGCGGGAGGAGGAGGAGAAGCGGCTCAACAACCAGAACCCCTGGACTTTCGAGCGCGTCGTCACCTCCAACATGCTGGGCATGAGGAAGTACCTGAGCCCCTACGACCTGCGGCTCCACGGCCGCTACTGGGGCAAGTTCTTCCTCAGGCACCGCGTCTGAGGGGCACGGACGGCGCTCCCGCGGGACTGAACCGGCGCCTGCAGGGGCGCTCCGAGGTGGGACACGTGGGGCGGGGGCGGAGCGAGGCCGAGCTCTGCCCTGGAGCGGCTTGTGGAGCTGGGAGCGTCCCGGGGGATCCGTGGACCGGGGTTTGAGGCACGAGGCAAAGGAGGTGGGTTATGGAGCTGGAAACCGGCAGGCGGGAGCATCCCAGGGAATAAATGGATCAGGGTTTGAGGCGTGAGGCTCTTTATCCTGACGTGGGTTTTGGGGGTGGAAACACGGAGCTGGGACCACCCTGGGGGATAAATGGAGCGGGATTTGAGGCCCGAGGCAGAGTGTGGGTGAGCTCTTTATTGAGGAGGAAGGCTCTGGCGTGGGTGGCTGCACATCCAAGGAGCTCCGAGCGCAGGGAAGAGGCTCCTCCGGCCATCCCAGCAAGGCAGAGCCCCGTGTCCCGCCCGGAGAGGGACGCGGCCCCTCTGGCCACTGCGTGCCACCGGCCATCGCCCGAGGAGAGCAGGATGAGGAGCTGGGAGCTGGGGGAGCACGGCAGGGGGGGCTCCGCTCCTCCAGGGACGTGTCGGGGTGTCCTCGGGGCTCCAGGGACCAGGGGCTTGGCAGGCCGGGGTCTCTCCCGTGGATCATCCGCGCGGGGGGCAGGAGGGGGAAAGGCCACCTGTGACAGGGACAAGAGGTGACACCGAGGAAAGGGACGTGGCTCCCAATCCCTCCCTGACACCCAAGGGGGTGAATCCCACCTGGATCAAACCCCCCCGAGGCCCAAAGGAGCCCCCCCAGATTGGGGAAGGCAGGATCCCCGTGTGCCACCCGCTGTCCCTGTCACCTGGAGGGCAGCAGGAGGGGGGCTCAGGCGAAGATGCTCCCGATGCTGGAGGCCAGGATGATGGCCAGGATGATGCAGCACAACATGATCATGATCTTCTTCTGCTCAGGGAGACAGGGACTGTGAGCCAGGCACACGGGGGAACACAGGAGGGGACGGGGACAGGGCTGGGCAGGGGGATAAGGGACAAGGAATGGGGAAGGGGGCAGGACAAGGACAGGCCAGGCAGGGGGTCAAGGGACAAGGATGGGGCTGGGGACAAGGGACAGGGTTGGGGAAGTGGGGCAGGGTACAGGTATTAGGAATGGGACTGGGGAGAGGGATAAAGGACAAGGACAGGCTGGGAGGGGACAGGGGAGGGGGGAGGGCAGGGGTGAGCTGCTTGCGTGTAGCGCAGGGAGGTGACAGTGCCGATGTGTCCCCCTGGCACGGGTGACCAAACTGTGACTTACCCAAACACGGGCTGGGGGGACACTCCGGGCAGAGCCCAGGGGGTTTGGGGTGTCCCCAGCCCCAAAACCCCCCTCATCTCCTACAAAAACGGGGCTGTCCCAGCCCCCAGAGCCCCGGCCACCCCCGGGGTGACGGCAGGGAGAGGAGGCACAGGGCAGGGACCAGCCGGGATTTTATTGGAATAGGGAACTAAATATCCACGATTGCCACTGTCCCAATCCCGTCCCTTGTGCCACCGGGACGAGCATTCAGCCCTCGGATCCAGCTCCTTGTCACCCCATGGTGGGCCCTCCCCTTCCCATGGGGAAGATCCCAGGGGTCGGCAGGGAAGTGAGACGAGGGGAGGGCGGCGGCGCCGGCGGAAACACGGAGGGTGAGGGAGCAGGTCCGGGAAATGCAGGGAGGGAAGCGGGCGGGATCGGTGCCGGGGAGGATCCAGGCGGGAGGTGACACCGCTGGGATGGTCGGAAGCGTCTGGAGGAGGGAGAGGTGGGATGTCGGCTCCCACATGGAGAGGTTGGAAGGGAACGGGACGAGGGGGTGCAGCAGCGACCTGTGGGGAGGGAGGGAGGGAGGGATGTGGGGAACACAGAGCTGACCCCCAGAGCCCTCAGCCCCACAGGGCCGAGCAACAGGGACCCCCGAGCGCTGCAGACCCCCCCAAACGGCACAGACCCCCCCAGCAACAAGGACAGCCGAGTTCCAAAGACCCCTGAGCACTGCAGACCCCCAAGCACTGCAGACTCCCAGGGACTGCAGAGCCCCAGAGCACCACAGACCCAAGACCACCCAGAGCCCACCCCCAGCCCCGTGACAGCCCCAAACCCCAGAGCTCTGGAGCCCCCCGAGCAGGAGCTGACAGTGGGACCACCCCAGCAGTCCCTGCTGCCCTTGGGGCTCTGTGTCCCCACAGGGGGGGTCCCCTGCCTCCCAGCACTTACAGACCCCCCTCCCTGGGGGCTATTTCATGGGCAGCCCCACTGAGAGTCCGATGACGAGGGCGACTGTCCCCAACGAGAGCACGGCCACCACCACCAAAACCAGCAGCCTCTGGGGGGAACAGGGGGGTGGTGACATCTGTGCCGTGTGGGGGGGACAGCAGAGGGGGGCACCGAGGGGCCCTGAAGAGCCAGAGATGCTGCAGAGCCCCGGGTCAGGGCAGGAGGGGCTGAGCCCTCCCCAGCTCGTCACACCTGAGAGGGGGACAGAGAGGGACAGAGCTGCCAACCCCCCGTGGAGGTGACAAAGGGGGGGAGTGGGGACCAGCTGGGGTCACTGGGGGAGGTGGGAGTCATTGGGGACAGCTGGGGGACCACTGGGGATGTCTGGGGGGGACATGAGGGTGGCTAGCAGGGACAAAGGGTGGCTTGGAGGGACAAGAGGTGGCTGGAGGGGACACGGGGGTCTCAGGGCTGCTGGAGGATGCAGAGAGATGGTGGGAACACTGGGAGATGTGCAAGCACACTGAGGGCCAGAGGAGGACACTGGGGGTGCCTTGGGGACACTGCAGGCGACGGAGGGGACAGTGGGGGACACTGGAGCTGTTGGTCCATCTCACCCTCCTGGCCTCACTTTGGTACTTCACAGCCTTTTTGGTGTCAGCCACGGCCCTCTCCACAAACCCCACGGACTGATCCATGTTGTTCTCGATGCGGTCAATCATGGATCCCTACGGAGCACGGGCGGGGAGGGGACAGAGAGAGCACCCAGGGGTGCTGGCACCCACCCACCTTGCACGCCTGCCCCGGTGGTCCCTGTTTGTTCCTGCTCATCCCCATGCCCAGGTCCCTGCTTGTCCCCATACACGGGTCCCCACTCATCCCCATGACCCCATGCCCAGGTCCCTGCTGGTCCCTGTGTCCCCCACAGAGGTCCCTGATTGTCCCTGTGTCCCCAGGTCCCTGCTGGTCCCTGTGCCCCCACACACAGGTCCCTGCTGGTCCCTGTGCCCCCCACAGGCCCTATTTGTCCTTGTGACCCCTGAGCGAGTCCCCGCTCCCCTCCGTGTGTCCCTGTGCCCAGGTCCCCGTTCGTCCCTGTGCCCCCCTGTCCCTGCAGGTGGCCGTGCCCCCCGTGCCCGCGGCTGTGCCCCCGTACCTGGTTCTCCACGAGCATGGCGATGTCCACGAACATGTCGTGGAGCTCCTTGATGCTGCTCTCCAGGCGCACGATGTCCTTGTGCCGCCCCTCGATCTCGCTCAGCGCCTGCTTCGAGATCTGCGAGTCCATGATCTGCAACGAGGGGGTGTCAGCGGAGGGGAACCTGGCCCTGTCACCCCCCCGAGACCCTCCGTGTCCCCCAGTGTCCCTCAGCTCACCCCCGAGGTGAAGATGGAGGGGTTCCCGCTCTCCAGCATCTCCTCCAGCTCCTCGTCCGTCGTGTTCTTGCCGGCTGCGGGAATGTGGGAACGGGTGGGGCCAGGCCACGCCCGTTTGGGGTAATGGGCGGGGTCTGTGTGGGGCTGGCTCCACCCACATCGCCAAAATGATGGGTGACTTCGGACCTGGCTCCCCAAAGGGGTGGGGCTTGTGTGAATGGCCCCACCCTTCTCACTGGAGGGGTGGGGTCTCTTTGCTCTGGTCCCACCCACTTTACCAAACGAGTGGGGTCTTCAGGGGCCACACAGCCCCCACTTTGCTGGAGAGGAGGGATTTGTAGGGCCTGGCTCCACCCACTTTGCCAAAAGGGTGTGACTTTGGGGGCGTGGTCTGTAAGGATTGGCCCCTCCCACTTTTCCAAAAGGTCGGGATCTGTATGGCCTGACTCCACCCACTTCCCAAAAGGGACAGGGTCTGTAGGGAGTAGCTCCACCCCTCTCCCCAATTTTCCCCCCGGGTGGTGGTCACTCACTGATCTCCAGCTGCCGCTGGATCCGGCCCTTGCTGCGCTCCCGGAAATCCACCTGCGCCTCGTTGTACTTGGTCATGACATCCACGAACTTGCGGGACAGGACCGAGTGCTGGGGACGGAGACAGGGACACGGGCATGGGGACACCCCGGGCACGGTGCCTCCCGGCCCCCTGGGGACAGGGCTGGGCGCTGGGGACCGGGACACCCTAGATGTGGTGTGTCCCAACCCCAGGGAACAGGACTGGGGGATGGGGGTGTCCCTGTCAGACCGGTGACAATCTGGGCATGGCACGTCCCCAGCCTTGGGACACAGGGCAGGAGGGAAGCGCTGGCGGTGGGGACAGTGGCACGAGACACAGGAGACCGAGGATGTGGCATGTCCCAGCCCAGGGGGGACAGGACAGAGTGCTGGGGACAGGGCAGAGGAACAGGAAGCCTGGGAGCACTGGGTGCTGCTGGGGACAGAGACAGGACACTTGGGGACACCCGGCCGTGCCACATACCGAGCTCAGAGGGGACAGGGTGGCACAGGGCACTCAGGACCCTGGGACACAGGATGGGGACAGCCCCAGCAGCGGCTCCCAGGGCCCGGAGCTCACCTGGGATTTGCGTATCCGGAGGTCGGCGGAGGATCGCGCCTCGTCCTGCTCGATGTTCCTCTCCATACCTGGAAAGAGCCGGATTCCAACCCATCAGGGGCCTTCCCCGCTGCCAGACCCCGTGATCCCAGTGTCCCCAGCACGGCCGTGGGGACAGGGACCCCCAGGGCCACTCACTCTTCAGCTTGTTCCGGACGCTGTTGGCCATTTTCTTGATCTCTGCCGTCAGCTGCTCCAGGTCATCTTTGGTCTCTGTGGGATGATGGAGGTGAGGAATGTCCCCAGGAAGGCTCCCTGTGACCCAGAGGACACTTGAGACACTTGGGGACACTGTCAGCACACTCACTCTGCTCCGGGATGGGCGCTGAGAGGATGATGCTGTAGAGCTTCTTTGCTTCCTCCACGTTCTCCGAGATCTTGTCGATGTTCTGCCGGGTCTCCTCGATCTGGACGGGCCGGGAAGGGTTTGGGGGGGGGTTAGGAGGGAGCCCCACACCCCCCAGCCCCGCTCCCAGCCCTCTCTCACCTCGGAGAAGAACTCATCCATGAAGGCCGTGTTGTCCACGGCGATCTCCAGCTCCTCCGCGTCGTCATCCGCGTCCTGCTTCTGTGGGACACAGCGCCCAGGGGTGACCCCCGCCCCGCCAGCACGCCTGGGGACCCCCCCGGGGTGCCAGGGGACGCGGGGGGAGTAGCCATGTGGATGTGGTGGCACGGGGGGGGCGGGGAGGGACATCTGCAGCAGGGGGGGGAGGCCGAGCTCCGCTCACATCTGGCCGGGAATTAAGGGATTGCTGGGCTCGGCTGGAGGGAGGGGGCAGGAACAGAGACGGGATGGGGTTGGGACAATGTTTGCGGCCCCAAATGTGGCCGCACGTGAGCAGCCCCGGGGGCACAAAGGCGGCCGGTGCCCCTCGCCCTGGTGTCATGCCTGGCCCCCCACCCGTGCGCCCCCAACTGCCCCCCATCCCAAAATCTCCCAATCCCAGCCCCTCCGCCTCCCCTCGCCCCCCTCAGCTCCAGCAGCCCCCCGCGGGTGCCGTCGGGATGTCCTGGGGAGGGGGCCAGACCCCCGGGAACGGACCACCCCCCGCACCCCCCACTCCCGCTGGAGTAAAAATAAAATTAATCCCTTCGCTCCCCCCCGAGGGCTTTATCTGATGGCTCCATAATCCCGGTAAATCCCTGCCAAGCCTCCCTGCCGCAGCGGGGGCCAGGGGCGCGGCTTGGGGGGCTCCTGGGACCCCCACGGTGTGTGGGGAGCCAGCGCTGGGGAGCCCCCCGGGGAAGGGGGAAATGGGGCCCCGCGGCCAGGCGGGAAAAGGGATGAGGAAGCGGCGATGGGGGCGGGAATGTGAGGGGCAGGATGGGGTGCTGGCACCCCAGATTCACTCCCACCCCGCTGGGGGATGGATCCGCACCCTCCATGGCCTGGGTGGGTGTTGGTGTCCCCTCATTGCACCCCACGGTGAATGGGGGGGGGGACAGGGCTTGTCTGGGGGGCTGATGTCACCCTAAAATACCCGATGTACCCCCAAACCGCACAGGGCTGACCCCCTCAGTCCCTCTCACACGACACCCCATTGCTGTGGGGCTCAGGACTTCCCAATGACCGTGGAACGGGGTCCTGGGGACCCTCCTGACGCCCCCACACACCGTGGGGTGGCACCTCGGTGACATCCGTCCCGTGGTGTCCCCATCCACTGTGGACTTGGGTTTCGGGGTCCCCCATCTGCGTGACGGCCCCATCCATCGTGGGGTGAGGTCCTGGGGCTCCCCATCCCCGTGACGCCCCCGGGGCACCGTGGAGCGGCACCTCGGTGACGCCTCCCCCGCGATGTCCCCACCCACTCGGGGGTCCCCCCTGCCCGTGACGCCCCCGTCCCTTTCGGGGTGGGGTCCCGGGGAGCCCCATCCCCGCGTCTCCGCTGCCGGCGAGCCCTGGGCACCCCGCGAGGTGTCCCCTGTCCCCGCGGGTCCCTCTCTCACCGCCTTGAGTTGCTCCAGCCGGTCCTTCATGGTGCCCCCGAGGGCTGGGGGGGCGCGGGGGGGTCCCCGTCGTCGCCCACGGCCGGGAAGGGGGGTGTCACCCTCGGTGTCACCGCTCGGCCAGGCCTCCTACATCCAGGCGAGGTGGCGGGTGGCCCCGTCCCGTGTCCCCGAGCCCGGGGCCGTCCCCGCGCTAATCCCCGGTGACGGGCACGGGGAAGGCGCCGAGGGGAGGGACACGCGGGGACACCGGACACGCCCAAGGCGGCAGCTGGGGGTGGCCCCCGGGTCACCCCGCGAGGTGACGGAGAGGTGGGGCGGGCATGTGGGGTGGCCCCGGTTGGGAGGCCCTGAGGAAGCTGGTCCCCCACGGGGGTCACGCGGGGGCGACGGCGTGTCATCCCCCGACACGGGTGGCGGCGGCGGGACAAGGGACAGGGCTGTGGGACACAGCTGGGGGGGCGTGTGTGGGAGCAGAGACACAGCTGGGGACAGGGGACCTTGCTGGGGACACAGCTGGGGACAGGTGGCAGCTGGGGGGACACAGCTGGAGACGCGACACGGCTGGGAACCGGCGACATTGCTGGGGACACAGCGCGGGACACGGCTGTGGATACGGGTCACGGCTGGGGAACGTGACTGGGAACAGGGGACACGCGTGGGGGATAGGGGTCACATCCAGGGGGACACCTGGGGACAGGAGACGTGGTGGGGGACAGGCGACAGCTCGGGGACATGGCAGCAGATAGGGGACACAACCGAGGGGCGTGGCAGCGGACACAGCTGGGGACAGGGGGCATGGGTGAGGGGACAAGGCTGTGGTCACAGCTGGGGGGACACATCTCAGGGGACGCTGGCTGTGCACGAGGCGACACGTGGGGGACACGGGACAGGGCTCGGGGCGGGGGACGCTGGCTGTGCGTGAGGGGACACGCGGGTGACACGGCCGGGGACACGGGACAGGGCTCGGGGCGGGGGACGCTGGCTGTGCGTGAGGCGACACGCGGGTGACACGGCCCCGCCGCGCGCGGGACAAACAGGGACGCGTCCCCTTTAAGAACCCACCCCACCCCGCGAGCCACGAGGGGGCGTGGCTAACACAGACCACGCCCCCTCCCCGCGCGCGGGGGCGGGGCACTGCCGCGGGTGACGTCATGCGGCTGCGCCCGCGGCGGCGCATGCGCGGCGGGGCGCGGGGCCTGGCGGGGCCTGCGGGCGGGGGGCGCCGGCGCCGCCATGTTCCG
>JAYRBT010000177.1:8429704-8442623 GCA_036023395.1 Myiotriccus ornatus | reverse complement strand
CACGCACGTCCCCCGGCTTATTTCCAGCTGCCTGCGGTGTCACTGTCACTGCCACCGTCACCGCCACCGGCAGGCACGGGGCCACCAGCGCGGCTGCTGCGCCGCAGGGTCCTGCACGCGCTGTCACCCGCTCCCTTTCACCCGCTCCCTGTCGCCTGCTCCCTGTCACCTGCATCCTGTGACCTGTCACCCGAACAGTCGCACCTATCACCCACAGCATTACCCACACCCTGTCACCCCCACCGTCACCTGCGCTGTCACTCACCTTGTCACCTGCACCATCACCTGCACCCTTGTCACTGTCACCCCGTCACCTGCATCCTGTCACCCGCGCTGTCACCCGCACCCTGTTACCCATACCCCCATCACCTGCGCTGTGTCACCCGCGCTGTCACCCACAAGCTCACCTGCACCATCACCTGCACCCGGTTACCCTCACCCTGTCACCTGCACCCCCCACACCTCGTCACCTGCACTGTCGCACTCCTCTGTGCACGCACGCCCCGTCACCCTGTCACCCACACCTCGCCACCTGCACCCTGTCACCCACACCTCGCCACCCTGTCACATGGGCACACGCACACACGTGTGCACATGCACACGTGCGCACAACACACACACACATGTGCACACACCCCTCGACCCACATCCCGCTGCTCCCGCCCCTCCCCGCACCCCCACCCCAAAAACACCCACCCGCCCCCCCCGGATCCCCCGGACCCCCGCGCTGCCAGCACCCACCGGCAGTGGCGGTGGCGGTGTTGGTCGGTCCCGGTGCTGTCACACCCCGGCAGTGGCTCTGCCCGCTCCGGTCCCTGCCCTGTCGGGGTCCGTCTGTCTGTCCCGGTGCTGTCACACCCCGGCAGTGGCTCTGCCCGTCCTGCCCAGGCGGGGCGGCCCCGGACGGGGCGGGGCGGGTCCGGGGGCACCGGAGGGACCGGGGGGGACCGAGAGGGGTGGCAGGAAAAGGGGACAGCGGGGTTCTCGTGGCTGGGGAGACGGGATGGCACCTCGGGGGGCTGGGGACAGGAGTGGGACTGGGACACGGGACGGGGACAGGGGACAAGTGACCGGGGACAGGGACGGGGCCAGCCCGGGGTCACCCGGGGCCAGGTGTAAAACTGACACCGCGGAGCAGAAATGTCAGGGCAGGCCCCGGGAGCTATTCCCGACCGCACCCGCACGGCGCGGAATGGCGCGCAGGGAATGGCAGGGAATTGTCATGTGGGCAGTGGCACGGCACGGCATGGCACACAGGGAACGGAACACAGGGAATGGCATGGCACGGCACAGGAGAATGGCATGTCTTGGCATGGCATACAGGGAATGGCATGACACGGCACAGCATGGCGTGGGAGAGCGCGGCACGGCATGGCACAGCCACTGTGGGCAGGGGGGACAGGCAGGGGCCAGGCAGGACCCCATCCCTGGCAGTGCCACCCTCCCCGAGCCGTGGCACAAACGTGTCCGTGTCCCCAGCGGGAGCCCGGCCTTCGGGGTGTCCCCGCGGTGGCAACAGCCTCCCGGCAACCTCGCGGTGCTGCTCCCGGCGGTGTCCCCAAGGCCCCGGGGCGGGGACGTCCCCGAGCTCTGTCAGGCGTCGTATCCCCTCGTGTCCCTCCGTGTCCCCTACGTGTCACCCTAACCCCAGTCCTGGGGACCCCCCCCCGCCCTGGTCCCTCCTGGGCTGCCCCCAGCTCCACTGCGCCCCTATCCCTGTGCTCCCAGGAGCAGGATACGAGTGCCCATGTCCCCCCGTGTCCCCTCCGTGTCCCCAGGACCCCAATCCCGGGGACCCCCATCTACCCCGAGGCTGCCTCTGCGCCACCGCCGTGGCTTCCCGCACCCCTCCCCTCCGTGTCTGTGCCGTCTCCCCTCCCCGTCGGGGTTGGGATCGGGACACCGGGACACCGGGACACCGGGACGAGGGGGACACCGAGGGGCCGCCGCGACTCCTCCGAGCCGGCAGGGGGCGCCGCCGGGCGAGGGGAGGGGCCGCTCTGGGCGGGCGCGCGGGGCGTGGCGGCGCGCGGGCGGCCATGGCGGACACCGAGAAGCTCAACCTCGACTCCATCATCAGCCGCCTCCTGGAGGGTGAGGGGTTCCCGCCGCCCCCCGGCCCCCGGGACTGCCCCCCGCCCGCCCGGGGAGCCCTCCGGGGCCCGCCCGGGCCGTGCCTCAGCCCCGCGGAGCGTTGCGGGGGGGGATCCTCGTCCCGGGCCTGGCGGGGGCGGGTTAGGCCGCGGTGCTTTTGGGGAGGGGGGTCAGGGCCGGGTGGTGTTTGGGGCGCGTCCCCAAGGGGTTTGGAAGGCTGGAGATGAGCTCGGAGGATATGGGAGGAGTCTGTACCCCGCGGGGAGGGGGCTGGGAGATATGGGGGGGTCCCTACGGGGTGCGGGGGGCTGGCGATGAGCCTGAGGATATGGGGCGGTCCCCGAGGGGTGTGGGGGTTGGAACTGAGCCTGGAGGATATGGGGGGAGTCCCGACGGGGTCTGTGTCCCGGCGGGATGGGCTGGGGATACAAGGGGGGTCCCCTAGAGGTGGGCTGCTGCTGGGGTTCCTGGGGCACTTTGGGGGTCTCTGACCCTGCTCTCTGGGGCGGGGGCCAGTCCAAGGGTCGCGGCCAGGGAAGAACGTGCAGCTGACGGAGAACGAGATCCGGGGGCTGTGCCTGAAATCCCGGGAGATCTTCCTGAGCCAGCCCATCCTGCTGGAGCTGGAGGCACCTCTCAAGATCTGCGGTGAGGACTCGATGGGTGGGTGGGTGTTGGGGGGTCCTGCACAGCCCTGTGCTGCCCACGGGAAGGCAGGGGGGGCTGTGGGGAGCTGGGGTTCCGCTCACAGCCTGTCCCCCACCCCAGGTGACATCCACGGGCAGTACTATGACCTGCTGCGGCTCTTCGAGTACGGGGGCTTCCCTCCTGAGAGCAACTACCTGTTCCTGGGGGACTACGTGGACCGGGGCAAGCAGTCCCTGGAGACCATCTGCCTCCTGCTCGCCTACAAGATCAAGTACCCCGAGAACTTCTTCCTGCTGCGGGGCAACCACGAGTGTGCCAGCATCAACCGCATCTACGGCTTCTACGACGAGTGTGAGTGCCCAGGCTGGGCCCCCCCAGATGTGCCCCTCACCTGCTGCTGTCCCTGTGCTGTCCCACCCCAGCTGTGACCAGGGTAGTCTGGTAGCCCCCTCTGCCCTTCTACCGTGTCTTCTCCCCCATGTCCTCCTGCCCCCCCGTATCCTCCTGCCCCCCCTGTGCCCTCCTGCCACCTCCTGCCCTCCTGTGTTCTCCTGCCCCCTGATGCGCTCTTGTCACCCTCTCCTGTCCCCTGTCCACCACTCCCCTTGTCCTCCTGCTCCCTCCCCATATCCTACTCCCCCTCCATATTCTTCTGCTCACCCTGTGTCCTCCTGCCATCTCCTACCCTCCTATGTCTTCCTGTACCCCCATATCCTGCTGCCCCTCTGTGTTCTCTTGCCACCTCTCCTTGTCCCCTTGACCTCCCATGTCCCCCATCCACCACCCCAATTGTCCTCCTGCCCACCCCGCATCCTGCTGTCCCTCCTTGTCTTCCTGTCACCCTCCACATCCTCCTGTCTCCTTCTATGTCCTCCTGCCACCCCCTCCTGTCCTCTTATCTTCCCGTGTTCCCCTGGCCATCCCAATATCCCCCTGCCATCCCTGTGTCCTCCTGGGCACTCCAATGTCCCACCTGTCACCCCTTTGTCCAGCCCTGTGTCCTCCGACCACCCGTTCCCCCCCCAGTCCCACTCTGTCCCCCTGTGCCCCCCTGTCACCCACCTCAGTGCCCTCCCGAGGACACCCCCAAATCCTCCCTGTGCCCCCAGGCAAGCGACGATACAACATCAAGCTCTGGAAGACCTTCACCGACTGCTTCAACTGTTTGCCCATCGCCGCCATCGTGGATGAGAAGATCTTCTGCTGCCACGGAGGTGGGAAAACCCCTTTCCAGGGACCTGGGGCGGGGCTGTGGAGGAGCGGGATCTCCGTGCTGAGCTCTGGGGGCGCCCCTTCTCCGCAGGGCTGTCCCCAGACCTGCAGTCGATGGAGCAGATCCGGCGGATCATGCGGCCCACGGACGTCCCGGATCAGGGACTGCTCTGTGACCTGCTCTGGTCCGACCCCGACAAGGACGTGCAGGGCTGGGGGGAGAACGACCGTGGCGTCTCCTTCACCTTCGGTGCCGAGGTGGTGGCCAAGTTCCTGCACAAGCACGACCTGGATCTCATCTGCCGGGCACACCAGGTACCTCCGGGGCCCCCAAAACGTTGGGGAGCGCCCCTGGAGTGGGGGTTTGGGTTCCCAGTGGGTGTTTGGCATAGGGCAGGTGCGTGTACCCCAAGGATTTGCCCCCCAAGGGCAGTGTGTACTCCAGGTGTGGGTCATGAGGGGGATTTGCCCCCCTTTTGGGGGCTCTTGTGAGTGTGTAGGCAGGATTCCTGGGGGGATTTGCACTGGGATTTGGGTATTTATCCTAGAGGGCTGGCAGTTTACCCCAGGATTTGGGTATTTACCCTGGGATTTGGGCATTTGCCTGGAGATGGATATTGGCCCCAAGGGGGAAAAATTTGCCTGACATTGACCCTGGGGGGGTGAGCATTCGCCCCATGAGGGTCAAGCTTTTGTCCCAGGGCAAAAGTTATTTGCCCAATGGGGGTGGATATTTGCCCCAGGGGAGTATTCACCCCAGGGGGGAAATACTTGCCCTGGGAGCCTGGATATTTTGCCCTGGGGGTGGGAGTGGGAATTTGCCCTGAGTGGGTGGGTGTTCACCCCAGGGGAGTGGATATTCACCCTGAGGTGAATATTTGCCCTGAGGGGGTGGGTATTTGCCCCTGAGGTTGGATAGTGGTCCCGGGGGAGTGGTTTATTTGCCATGGGGGGTGGTTATTTGCCCCGGGGGGGGTGGTTATCTGCCCCAGGGCTGCTCAGGACGTGCCTCCCTTGTGCAGGTGGTGGAGGATGGCTACGAGTTCTTCGCCAAGCGCCAGCTCGTCACCCTGTTCTCGGCGCCCAACTACTGCGGCGAGTTCGACAACGCGGGCGCCATGATGAGCGTGGATGAGACCCTCATGTGCTCCTTCCAGGTGGGCTGGGCAGGGGGAGGACACCCCCAATTCCTGCTGGGGGGCCGGGGGGAGAACAGAGGGCGCCGAGGCGTTCTGCCCTGGGGGCAGGAGGGGAGTGGGGCACTGGGGCGGGATGGTGTGAAGCCCCTTCTTCACCCGTTTTCTCTCACTCCCCTCCTGCATTTCTCTCCCCCCCTCGCCCCTTTCTGACCCGTTTCTTTCCCCCCTGACCCATTTCTCCCCCTTGCCCCCCAGATCCTGAAGCCAGCTGACAAGAGCAAGGGCAAGTACGGGCAGTTCAGTGGGCTGAACCCTGCCGGGCGCCCCGTCACCCCCCCCCGAAACTCTGCCAAAGCCAAGAAATGAGCCGTAGGAGCCGCCCCCTGCCCCGGCCGGGGTGCTCCCCACCCACCCCCCCGTCCCCCTACACTCCCCCCACACACACACACACACACACAAAATCAGGTCGCTTTTCTTTCGACTCAAGTTTTTTTATTTGGAGGATCCTGTTCCCCCCTTCTTTGAGCCACGCTCCACCAAAGCAAGTCCAGTGCCAGGGCAGGGAGTGCTGGGGCGAGGGGGGAGCCCAGAGCCCAGAGCCCAGCCCTGGGGTGGCAGCGGAGGGGGGGGCAGGAGGAATTTTTTGGGGAATAAACTTGTAATGAATCGGGTCACTGGGGGGTGCCTGTGCTGGTGCTCGGATGCTGGGGGGTTGGCAGTGGCTCAGGGCTCAACTTTCTCCATCGCTGTCCTCCGCCAGCACCTCCTGGGTGGGGGCCAGGCCGGGCCTCCCCGGTGTCAGCACCGAGCCGAAAAACAGGGAGCGGAACTGTGGGGAGAAAAGGGGGAGGGTCAGGAGTGGGCTGTGACCTCCCTGCCCCCAAGCACACCCATCCCAGACCTTCTTGTGAGGGGGCGTCCCTGGCACAGCTCTGTCCTCATCCTCTTCTTCCTCGTGCTCCTCAGGGTCGCTCTGGGCTGTGCGGGGGGTGCGCAGGGGGAAGGTGGGGCTGGGGGGGCCCCCCGATGCCCCCTCACAGCCACTGGTTTCCAGGGCAACCATGTAGGACTCGAGGTCATCGGCGAAGTTGTCGGCAGGGGTGGGCAGGTGGGACACGCTGACGGGGAGGGAGTGAGGAGACAGTGGCAGGGTCGGGAATGTTCACTCTGGGCCCTGCTGTCGGCAGCTGGGGGGGTTCATGTGGAACTCACCCGTTGGTGGCGGGGGGGAGGGAGCTGCTTTCCAGGTCGGAGAGGGTGGCCAGCACCAGGTGAACCTCCAGCACGGTGTCATCCAGAGTGAAGACCACCGGCCTGGGGGCACAGAGGGGCTGAGCGTCAGGGGGACAGAGGCAGGGCTGGCAGGGGTGAGGGGGACAGCACCCGCTCCTACCTGCCAGGCTCGTCAAAGGAGATGGTGAGGAGCAGGTTGGAGGCCTCGGCGAAGGTCAGCAGCCCCTGGGGACAAAGGGGGGGGTGAGGGGGGCTGGAGAGCGACACGGGGGCCGGGGGAACCCAGAGGGACTCACCCGAAATTCCTTGAGGCAGAAGGTGATGTGGGAGCCCGGGGACACGGTCACTGACTGGAACTCATCCTCAGCCAGCCATAGCTCCGTCACCATTGTCTTGCTCAGCTCTGATGGGAGGAGGAGGTGGGTGAGGGCGCTGTGAGGGCACCCCAGGGTGGGCAAGGGGCTACTTCAGCCCACAGGACTCGCCTGCCTCGTCCTCCACGTAGTTCCGGAGGCTGATCTTGCCCCCAGGGCCAGTCCCCAGCGTCACCTCAGCCAGTGTTGGGGGGAAGTGGACCACAGCGTCTGCCAGCACACTGGGGGCACAGGGGGTAGGCGAGGGGGGCACATGGAGGGGGGCTGAGCACCTCAAATCCCACGGGGCCAGCCGGGATCCCTCCTTCCTTCCGCTCTCATCCCCCTCTGCCCACCCCAGTGTCCCCCTTTGTCCCTCCCACCCCAATGCCGCCCCCACACCCTCTGCCACCCCCAGTGCCATCCCCGTGGTGTCCCCTTGTCCCCCCCTCACCGTGCTGGGGCACAGAGGCGGCTGGAGCAGCGCTGGGTGTTGAACACGGCCTGCAGCCGCTCACACTCCTGGAAGGCCAGGTTGTGTGTCTTGGTGACACCTGGCAGTGGGGACACGGGCTCAGCAGGGCAGCACACGGTGCCAGCATGTCCTCACTGCCGTGTCACCGCCTGGCACTCACCATACTTGCAGTGGAGCTGCAGGACCAGGCGGCTGGTGCGGGGCTTGAGCAGGATGAGGCATTTCCCCACCGACTTCTCCAGCGAGGGCAGCGAGCGGAACACGCCCAGGAAGGACTGTGGGCAGGGGATGGATACAGGGACTGTCGCCTGCCCGAGAACAACGGGGAGCTCGGGAGGGGGTGCCTGGGCAGGGGGTCGGCACCTTCATGTGGACTTTGCATCGGAAGCGCTCGGTGTCGGGCGTGGGGCCGCCCGGCTCGTACAGCTGGAAGAACAGGGGGCCGAAGAGGAAGGAGGCGAAGGCGGAGCGGGAGGAGTTGACGGCGCGCAGGGACAGCTGGGGACACGCACACACAGTGCTGGCACTGCCTGAAGGGACTGAAGAGGGCACGGGTGCCCCCCCAGCTCCCCCCGGCTGCTCCGTACCCCCTTCTCCGTGGGCTCCAGGTACAGCTCGTCGCCGATGCGGGACAGGGAGTGCACGGCTCGGCCCAGCACTGGGAAGGAGAGGGTGAGCGGGGGGGTGAGGCAGGGCATGGGGCCCCCCCACCGCCCCGTGCCCCCTGCTCACCTTTGACGTTGCCGCCCGCGATGACACATTTCATGGCACCGGGCGGGCACGTGGGGGCTTCGCGCCACGGCCCCCGGCCCCGCCCCCTCGGAGACCCCGCCCCTCGCACAGACCCCGCCCCTCGGTGACGCCTGAGAACGAGGCCACGCCCCCCGTCACGATAACCACGCCCCCAGGTTGTTCCGCCCCGCGGCCTCACCGCCCCCTGCCTTCCCCGCGGTTTTTGGTCCCCCCCCGCCTCGCCCCGCAGCCCCCCCGCCCTCCCCAGCGGCCCCGCAGTGGTCTCGCCCGCTCCCCCCCCCCTCCAACCCCTCCCGGTGGTTCCGGCCGCTTCACCCCCGCCGGTGCCTTCCCGGCTTCCCGCGCCCGCCCCTCCCCATTGGCTGGGGGCGCCGCTCGGTCCCGCCCCCGCCGCGTCCCGATTGGTCCGCGCCGGGGCCGCGCGTGACGACACGGCGCGAGGGCACCGCGTGACCGGCGCGCGCGCGCGCGGGGGGGAAGCGCCCAGCCGCTACCGGGGGCGGCAGGTCCCGCCCCTCCCGGCCCGCTATTGGCCGGCGCTCGGAGTGACGTGCGGCTCGACCAATGGGGCTTCGACGAGCCCCTCGGCGCCGCTCCCCGCGCCGGGTCCTTCCCGGGGCTTCCCCGCCCGTCCCGCGGCTCTCCCGGGGCCGCTCCTTGCCTGCCCTCCCATCCCCTGGGGCCCCGCCTCACTCCCTGCAGCATCGCCCGCTCCACCCGGTCCCCTCGCCCCTGCCCGCATTCCAGGTGCTTCCCGGGAAGGGATGCGGCTCCCCGGAGCTGCTCCGGTGCTCCCCGGGGGTTTTTTTATCCCTGCCTCCCCGGGGCAGGATGCTGCCCCCACGTGCAGTGGTTAATGGCTAGTGGTCTCTCCATCCTGCAGGTGCTGCTGGCTGTGCATCCCAGGGAATCATGGAATCCTGGAGTGGTTTTGGCTGGAAGGGACCTTAAGGTCCATCCAGTCACACCTCCCTGCCATGGGCAGGGACACCTTCCACTAGACCCAGTTGCTCCAGGCCCTGTCCAGCATGGCCTGGAACACTTCCAGGCATGGGTTTTGGGGGTGTCCCAGGATTCTGCAGTGGGAGGGGATGCTGTAAATTCTGGGCTGGCCAGGCATATCCATGGGTTGTCCATAGAATCCCAGGATGGTTTGTGTCGGGAGGGACCTTAAAGCCCCCCCAGTCCCACCTCCCTGCCATGGGCCTGGACACCTCCCACTAGCCCAGCTTGCTCCGAGGTGGCCGGGAGCACTTCCCAGGATGTGGCACAGGCTCCCGCAGCCGCCCGTGCTCGCAGCCAGCCCGGAGCGCCAGGCTCTGGGCTCGTGGCCTCGAGGGAGCCCGGGGGATGTGTCTGTGAGGAACTCGAGTCGTGCTCACAGCAGGGTCCTCCAGCTGGCTCCTGCCCGCCGCCAGAGCAGCCGCTTCCCAAGTCCCTCCTCCCGGGCTCAGTGGCTCGGAGGGGCCCCACTGCTGGCACCTGATGGGGGGGAGGAAGGGCAGGGGGTGCAGAGCCCCTTTCCTGTGGCTGCCACCCTCCAGGACATGCTCACAGCCTCTCCTCTTCCCCTCTCCCCTCCCAGGTGTGCCTCACTCCCGTGGTTTGTATCCGGGATTTGGGACCCTCGGTGTGTCCCCTCCAGGTACACAACGCCCTGACCTTCAGGGGGGCTCTGGGGGGGCCGAGCCGTGGTGGGGGGCTGAGCTGGGCTCGGCGCTCTGGGGGCTCCCAGGCCTGCCTTGGCCTGGGCTCGGGGTCCAGCTGGATCTGGCTCCTCCGCCCCTGGGGTGAGCCCTGGCTGCCTCCCTTCCTCCCAGGAGGAGGAGGAGGAGGACGGGATCGTGTGCGAGCGTCCGCTCCAGCTCTGGCAGAGCTGCCGGGCTCCTCTGGAGCGGCGTCCCCAGGAGGGGCTCTGGCCTCGGGGCCCGGCGCTTTATGGGGCTGCGGAGAGGACGCAGCTGGCTGTGGTCGTGACACACACACCTCAGCGGGGGCCAGAGCCAGGCCACCCCTCCCTCCTCCCTTCAGCACTGACGAGGGAACGGGCTGGACGCGGCAACAGGAGCCTGGCAGCCCCTCGGGGGGCTCCGGCACCGCCGGGCTGAGCTGCGCCCACCCAGGGCTCTCGCCGGGGCGGGGAGCTCACCCGGGGTGGCCGTGTGCTCTTCCCTCGCGCCCCGGTGGGCTCGGGGATGTCTCCCAGCCTCCTTCCCGCTCCTCCGGCTCTCTTCGCGGCACATGGCACAGCGCCCTTGCCCAGGGAGACAGACGGCCACAGCTGGGCTCCTGCTGCCAGCCCGGCAGGAGGGGACATGTCGAGCCGGACGGCTGCTCCGCGCCCCTGGCTGCGCCCCAGGGGTGTCCCCGAGGAGCTGGGCACTGCCCGTGCCTCCCAGCCCTCGCCTTGCGGGCGGTTTGGGACTAAACCCAGCATTTCTGGGTCTGGCCCCGCTGTGCCTCCCTCCTCCGGGCTGCTGGCCGCAAAGGTCAGCAGTGGGAGGCTGGGCTGGCTGTGAGGGGACCGGGGCGCGGAGGTGAGATCAGCTGCCCCGTGACGAGGCCCCCAAGGGCAGGGCGGGCAGGGCCTCACCCACGCGGAGCCGCTGGGGCACTGGGCGAGGAGGAGGAGGTGGGAGAGGAGGATGATGCTGGATGAGGCTTCCCAGTGGTTTGACCTGTGCCCACTTTGTCCTGGCGAAGGGGCTCCACCACTGGCTGGCACAGGGGCCTGGGAAGGGGCTCCACCACTGGCTGGCACAGGGGCCTGGGAAGGCAGGAGCCACGTCTGCAGGGCTGCGTTACCCTCCTCCTCCTCTCCTCTCTCAGGTGTTGGCCCAGCGTGAGCTGTGGTGGCTGAAAAACTCCCCCAAAGTGCAACTGCAGCGCTGGATTTAGGGGAGGGGAGAGGGCAGTGAGGGGCAGCCCCGCTGCCTCTGCAGGCAGGACACCCCCGGGGACGGGCTGGCGGCTTTTCCCAACTGCTCCAGTGCTGCTGGCGGGGGCTGTTGGCTCGGGGGGGAAACCAGATACCTTGTCCCGCGGCTGGGGGTGGGAAGGGCTGGCCCCATGCCGGGCAGACCCCTCAAACAGGCTGCCGGGGCTCCGGTGGATCGGGGGAAAGGGTGCGCTCCGAGCAGGGCACCCTGTGTCCCGGAGAAAGCCGGGAGGATGCGATCCCGCAGGGAGGGCTTGGACCCGGCCAAGGCCGGGGTCTGGAGTGGAAGCGAATCCGCCTGTTACCTCCCGGCCCTTCCCGGCGCTCCCAGCGCCTTTGTTTTAAACAAAGCTTTTTTTGGGGGGAGCCAGGACGTTCCCCTCCCCTCTGAGAGAGCCCCTGCGGCAGCACCCACTCGTGGCTGTGGGGCACGAGGGGAAGGGACGAGGAGCTCTGGCTGGCGGGTCGCCCCCCTCCCCTCCAGCGGCGGCTCCCTCGGCCCTGGGGGTCCCCGCATGCCCCCCACACCTACCCCACCCACCCACCCCGCGTGGGCTGTGGGGAACGTCGCGGTACGTGCCGAGGGCCCCGCGGTCGCCGGGACGGAGTTCGTCCTGACGGGGGAGGATAATTGGGAAGGAAGCGGCTCTGGCACCCGGAGGGATGGGGCTGGTGTGGGGAGGGGGGTCCCTTCCCGTCCCCGCGTGGCCGTGCGGGACGGGGGGCGCCGGGAGGAGCGAGACCCCTCCCCGGGACGGAGGGTCGCCCCGGGGCTGAGCCGCCGCCGCCGCTCCGAGGGGCTCCGGCGGTGCCGCCGGGACCCCGCTGCGCTCCCCCCGCCCCGCCGCTCACCTGCCGCCGTCCCGGCGGGGCATCGCCCCCCGCGCTGAGGGACCCCGAGCCCGGCCGGGGGTCCGCGACCCCCCCCCGGACCCTCTCTCTCCGCCGGAGGGGAGGGGGCCGGCCGTGCCAGCGGAGAGCCCGGGACCCCCCCGTCCCCGCCCCGCCGCCACCCTCCGCGCACCGGCCGGCCCCATCCCTCCGCCGCTCCTCCCCGCTGCCCCGGGGGGGGGAAAGAAAGGGGGGGCAAGCTGGCACCCCACGCCCCCCACACCCCCCCACCACGGCCCCGGCCCCGCCAGCGGAGCCTCTCCGCCAAACTTCGCCCAGTCCCCCCCTCCTCCCCTCCCCGGACCCCCCCTCCCTCCCGTTCCCTCCGTGCCCCCCCGGGACCGGGCTCTCGGCTCTGTGCGCGGGGAGGAGAAGAGGCGAGAGGGCTCGGAGCGGCAAATGGGAGCCGCGGTCCCGGGCCGGTGTGCGGGACCGCTGCCTGCCCGCCCGGGGACCCCCGAGCACGCACCCACCGCGCCGGCCCCGCGCCCGTCCCGCATGGAGCTGAGAGCAGGTAGGAGACCCCCCCAGCAAAGCGGCCCCGGCCCCGCACCGGCCCCGCCACTAACAAAAGCCGTGCGGGAGCCAGGACCGGGGGGCGCAGGGAGGGAGAAAGCGGGGGTGCCCCCCTTCCCAGCCGGCCGGCAGCACCCCCGGGGACCCCCCTCTTCCCTCCCCTCCGCCTTCCGCAGCTCCGGGGCTCGGCTCCAGCCTCCCCACCTCTGCCCGGTGCCGGGACCCCGGGGATGGGGATGAGGAAAGGGGGGATAAAGCCGGGGCGAGCGGGGGGAGAGGGAGGGAATGAATGGAGCCTGCTCTTGTGTACAATTGCATCAAATACATTCTTGAAAGCAACCTGGTTCTGCTTAACACTTGAATTGGGGAAAAAAAAAAAAAAAAGAGGAAAGAAGGAGGCAGCAGCTTGGAGAGGGTGGATGCGAGCTCCAGTTTTTTTTGTGGGTTTTTTTCCGGTTTTTTTTGGCTTTTTTTTTTATTTTTTTTTTTTTTATTCCTGCATTCCTGGACCCCAATCAAAAGAGCAAATCAAGGGAGGTGGAAGGGGGAAACGGCGGCGAGCAAAGCAGCCAGAGCGTAGTGCGAACCCTCCACACCCCAAAAACCCACCCAACCCGCCCCGGGTTTTTGTTGGGGTTTTTTTTGTTTTTTGGGTTTTTTTTCCACT
>JAYRBT010000177.1:8418302-8429604 GCA_036023395.1 Myiotriccus ornatus | reverse complement strand
TTTTTTGTTTTTTGGGTTTTTTTTTTCCACTTAACACCCGAGCGAGCCCAAACCCAAACAAATAGAGACCGAGGGAAAAAAAAAAAAGAAACTCAGAAACCAACCCCAAAAAGAAAAAAAAAAAAAAAAAGAAAACCAACAAAAAAACCACCACCCAACCCCGAGAGCGAGCGAAGCAACGAGCCAGGGCTGAGGCAAGCGGGTGGGCTCGGGGTGCCGAGCAAAAGCCGAGCCCCTCCAAAATCCCCCTGCACCCCGACTATGCTAAATGTTACCGGGGAGCTCTCAGGTAAGCCCACGGCGCTGGGTGTGGGGCGGGGGGTGACCCAACTCCCCTGCCTGCATCTGCCGGGAGTTTTTTTTCCCCTTTTCCAAACCGACTGCTGATTTTAATTTGATGTGATTAAAACGTCTGTCTGGCTTTGGGATTGATTTAAGACTTTCCCCTCTCTAGGTTAGGTTGTTGTTTTTGGGGTTTTTTTTTTGGTTTTTTTTCCCCTTTCTCTCGTTCCCTCTTTTCCATGCATGTTTGTGATTACCAGGGAGGGAACCGCCGCTGAGCACGGAGAATTAAACCCCGGGACTGACAGAGGGGAGGAGAAGGAAAGTCGATGGGATTTAGGGGGGCAGGAAGAGTTAGCTTTCCTGCCCGGGGCTGGATTTCGGGGCTTGACTCCGAACGCCGTCGCTAGAGCAGGCGAGATTCCTCCGGGCCACAGCAACGGGATTTTGGGGTGCCGGGGAGGGGAGCGTCCCCACGGCCATGGGACGGCTTTGTTCCCCCGGCCCGAGCGGCCACCAGCACCCGCGGGGCTGCTGGTGGTCCGGCCTTCCCCGGGGCACACCGGGAACGGGGGTTCCTCGCCGGGAAAATGCTGGAAAACACCCTTAAAAGGTCACAGCGTGGGCGCCGCGAGGCTCCGCGGGGTCCCGGGCGGCGGGACCGGGACCGGGCCGGGGCAGCACGAGGCGGGCGCCGGGCTCGGCTCCGGCCCTCGCCGTGCCGGCGGTGACGCGGGACGGGCAAAGCGGGGCGAGCGCCGGGGAACCGGAAAAGCGAGGCCGGGATCCCCAGCGGCTCCGTCGGCCTCCCTGGCCCCTTCCTCTCCCCCTTCCCGCCGCCGCCGAGGCCGCTGGACGTGGCCGCGCCGGTGGCACAGCCGCGGACCGGGCCCGCGGTGCGGGACACGCCGAGCGCGGCGGGGCCGAGCTCGGCCGCCACCGCCCACCCCGACCCCTCTCCCTGTTTTCGGACATCCCCATCCGTGGGCTGCCCGTCCCTCGTTCCCGGCGGGGCTCGGGGACGCTTGGCATCCCCGGTGTCCCCGTGCCTATTTAGCAGGCGGCGCGAGGGACGGTGACGGCGGCACATCTGGGCTGCATTAGGCGCGGGCTCCGCAGGGAAATGCGCAGGGCTCTGCTTACAGGGCCGCGCCGGGGGGAGATTTATGCCCTGCTAAGTGGCACCGAGCCCCATAAATCATCCCCCAGCCTCCCCCCGCCGCGGCAGCGCCAGTGTCCCTGTGCCACCGTGCCTGCTGTCCCATGCCAGCATCCTGGCAGAAACACGGGGCTGCGCTCACCCCGCTGCAGATGGGATATCTGGGAAGCAGGCGGCCCAGCAGTGCTGTGGCCAAGGGTGGCACGTGGCCCGTGGGTGATGGAGGTGTCCTGGGATTCCCCAGCGTGCTGCAGGGACATGGGGATATCAGGGCACCGCCGGTCCTACGCTGACCCCGTGGTGCCGTGGTGGGAGATGCCAGGGGTGGCAGTGGGTCTGGGCGTGCCAGGGTGTGTCACTCAGCGCTGTCACTGGTGGTTCCCTGTGCTGTTGGAGAGCTGCCACCCTGGCTCTGTGCTGGTGAACCCCCCCGAGCGGTGCCAGGGGGGCTGGTGGTCTGTGTGGCTCCATGACCTGCACCAGGAGTGGCAGGAAGGGATCGGGATGCCTCGCGTGGCTCGTGGGTGCTGGGTGTGCGTGCGGGCAGCGGGGTCTGGTTGGAATTAGGGGCCTGCACCCCCTCACCAGCAGGGGTGTTTCCATCATGCTGCTGGCTGGAGCCGGAGTCGGAGCCGGATGGGAAATCCAGGCCCAGCTAATTATGGCCTCGCTGGAGTCTCCCGTGCGCGGCCGCATTTATAAACACACGGAGGAGACAGGATGTAAACACTCAGCGCCGCGAGCGCAGGCACGGGGGGGACGCGAGGCCACGCGCCCCCCGCGCCCCAGCCCGCCCCTGGCACGGTGGCCTTGCCATGGGACGGGATGGATGGGGTCGGGACACCACTGTGGTGGCTGTGGCTGCTGTCAGGCAGCAAGGACACACATGTCCTTCCCTGGGAGCTCAGGCAGTGCCGTGTTCATGGTCTTTGGCAGTGGAATGTGTCCCTGTCGGCTCCAAAGGGCTGCTGCTGTGCCCCGGTGTCACCTGCCTTGCTGTGGCGGGGTTAAACACCAGCAGTGTGGGGACGCAGAAGGGTCTGTCCTTGTGCCCTTGAGTGTCATCCGCTCTGAGACCCTTGGAGCTGACAGCCATGCTGGGCTGGGAAACGCCCCGTGGAGGGTTAAGCGGTGCCAGTTGGTGACCGGGACGTGACTGGGACAGTGGGGACAGGGCTGCTTTGTCCTCAGTGCCACAGTCAGTCCTGGCCACCACAAGGCCATGTTCTGGCCCCAGGAATGGGGCTGTGGGGCGGGATGGGGCTCTGCTCGCCGCTGGCCTCCGGCCCATCAGATACAGCAGCTCCTGCTGCGGCGGTGGGGGCCGGCTCGGCTCCATCCGCTGCCGGGGGGCTCTGGGGCCAGGGGTCCCCCCTTCCCGGCTGCCGCCCCCGCCACGAGGGTTTCGGGAAAGCAGCTCCGGGTGGGTTGTGGTCACTCAGCCTTTGGTGGCTCTGCCCACAGCATGCCCAGGGAACAGCTCACCGGCTCCCTGGCCGAATTCCTGCCTCGGCCTCTCGCCGGGAGGTCTGGCCAGCGCTGCCGCCTGCGCCGCCGGGGGGGTGGCAGGGCAGGGGTCCTGGCGGTGTCACCCCAAGGGCAGCCGAGCCACGTCCCCACTGCCACATGTGTGAGGGGTGCCTGTGGCACCACCGGCGTGGCCAGTGTGGGTATCCAGGGCTGCTGCTGTTGGAGCTGGGGGATCCCCGCTCCCATGGCCCCCCGTCACCCTGGCTCCCGGGTGTCCCCGGGGCCGGGTGGGTGACCCCGGGCAGCCACGCCATGAGCTGCTTACGTGGGCTGGAAGCATCCTGGCTGCGCTCCAGGGCCGGTTTTGAAACCCTCGGGCTCTTCCTCTCCGACGTCACCGGGATCCAGCTGTGCCGGCTGGAGCCTCCCTCCTCCACTGTCTGTTCTGGTGGGTGCCCAGTGCCAGACATGGGGAGTAGGATGGGCAAGGGACAGCGGGGGCACCTGCTATGGCTGGGCCACTGTCACTGCTATGTCGTGGGCACTGTCACTGCTGTGTCATGGGCACTGTCACTGCTGTGTTATGGGCACTGTCACTGCTGTGCCACGGTCACCGTCATCACAGTGTCATGGTCACTGTCACTGCTGTGTTGTGGGCCTTGTCACTGCTGTGTCATGGTCACCAGCACCCAGAGCCATCCTTGCTGTGCCATGGCCACTGCAGTGCCACTGCTGTGCACCTCACCATTCCCATCTTCCAGTCACCAACCTCTACCCACTTTCTCCCTCATCCTCATGTCCCAGCCACCTGCCCGGGAGCCACCGTGTCTCCATCCCCATCCCGTATCCCTGCCATCCCCCCCATCCTGCTCCTTGGCTGTGTTTGGTTTGGCGCTGGCTGGGCCGGGGCGGGTGTAAATCCCGCCTGGAAACCGGAGCCGGCGGCGGGCAAGGGTCCGGCCAAAGCAAACACCGGGAAGGAGGGGTGTGGTGTGAGTCACCACGGCCCCCCCGCGGCCCCCCCGGCCCCGGCCCACGCTCGCACGCACGCGGGGCCGGCCGCAAGCTCCACACGCTGGGACACACCGGGATGCACCGGAGCTCGGGCAAGCGGCGGCACGTGCCCTCCGTGGGGCACCAGGCGAGGCATGGCGGGCGAGGGCGGGCGGCTGCCACGTACGGGGGCGGGGTGTCACGGGGACACGTGGGGTCACGCGTGGGCGTGGGGTGTCACACGCTTGGTGTGGTGTGTGCACCGAGTGTTGCCCTCTTAGAAGGTGTTGTGGGTGCAGAGCCTATCACGGTGTGCTGCGTACGCACGGCGTGCCACACACGCAGCGTGTCACATGCACACGAGTGTCACGCCCTCACAGGATGTGTCCTGTATGCACAGCACGTTGCACACGTACCTGGCGTGTCACGCGTGCGCAGCGTGTGCATGGGCACCCTTGCAGGCGCATCCCACCCCCGTGACACACCTGTGGGGTACCTGACACGCCTATACGGTGTCCCACACCTGTGCACACCTGTTGACACCTGCGTGTTGACACAGCTTGTTGCACACCCGTGGGGCGTCTCCCAGGTGTGATCACTGTCCTGCACATCCACAGGGTGCATCCCACGTGTGCCCTGCATGCCCCCAGGGCAGTCGCATCCCACACAGCGTGGCTTGGCGGGTGCAGGGATACCCACCACAATGGGGCCACTGTGGCCAGAGCCGGGGTGTCCCCGAGGACCCGCGTGCGTCACCGGTGGCCGGTGATGGGGAGCGGTGACGTGCGGGGGCACACGGGGGCTGCCCACCCCGGGAGCCCCGCGGTGCCGAGCCGTGCCAGCGGCCAGTCTTTCCCGGGAAGAGCTGCTGGGAAGGCCGGCTCTGGCGTGCCGTGGTGCCAGCTGGCCGGAGCGTGCTGGCCGCGGGCCGTGACCTTTGCACAACCGCCGGCGCGCGAGGCCGTGGCTCCCGGGCCTCCCTGACGTCAGGCCGATGACGGGACCCCGCCGGCGCTTTCCGGTGGCTTTGGCAAAGGTCACCTCACGACTCAGAGCCGTGTCCCACCCCCCTGCATTCCCGGTGGCCCCTCAGCAGGGATCCCCGCCGGGTGCCCAGCCCGCTCCGGCATTGGCGGTGCCCAAATATATCCCAGGCGTGTGTCCCTGCGGGAATGCCGAGGCCGTGCTGCTCCAGACCATATAAAGGATTGTTGGTGCAGCCACGGGCGGGAGTGCTCAGAGGGGAGCTGGGGGGTCACTGCAGTGAAGGGGGGGGGTCTCTGCTGCTCCAGGAGGGGGTGCTGAGGTAGGGGTGCCCCCACCCTCCCCGAGCTCGTGCCTCAGTTTCCCCACTCTCAGAGGGGTAACACGGGCATACCCTGCGGGCCGAGCGCCGCCCACCCAGAGCCGGGCTGTCCCTGTCACCCGCCCTGAGGTGCCGCGTGTCCCCCACAGGTGACTCTTGGGGGATCTTCACCTTCCTGTGCGCCGCGCTCTGCAACCTGCCGGCGCTGCCGGCTCTGAACTGCTCCGAGGAGTTGGGCGCCGGCCAGTCCATCCAGCAGACCTACGACCTGACCCGCTACCTGGAGCACCAGCTCCGCACCCTCGCCGGCACCTACGTGAGTACCCGATGTTTACCCCCTCCCACCCTCCCCTCCCCGGGATATCCACCCCGTGCCAGGCTGCTCCCATGCCGGGGGGCATGGAAATGCCTCATCGCCCTGCGGGCACAGGGCGGCTCCCGGGCCCCCTCCCCTCACCCGTGATTCCATCATGGGTGTGGGCATCAGCCTCTCCCTCCCCGCCGGCATTGCCAACTCAGGCGGAGGTTCCCCGTCTCTGCCCTGGCGTGCCCTTGGCGGTGCCGGCACGTTGGGTGCCAAGCGGTGACAGTGTCACTGCCTGGCATGTGGTGGGAATGTCCCCCGTGGGGATGCGGTGGGAAGGGGGGGTGTGATGAGGAGGGGAAAATGGAGAGTGGGGATGTGGGGGACAAATACAGACTTGGGACACTGAGAACTGGGAGGGGGGGGACGTGGAAAATGGGGAGATGGTGGGCATGTCCACCTGGGGGACGTGGGATATGGGCAGAGGGACAAGGAGACTGGGGACATGGTGTGCAGGGGGACACAGAGACTGGGAAAGAAGGGGGCAGGGAGACCTGGGACATGTTGGGCATGTCAGCCTGGGGGTCACGGCAACATGGAGACAGGGGACATGGTGTGCAGCTGGAAAGAGGGGAATGTGGGACACAGCAGGCATGTCCACCTGGTGGACATAGGGCATGGGCAGGGGGACACGGAGGCCTGGGAAAGAGGGGACATGGAGACTGGGGCCAGGGTGGACATGTCCCCCTGGGGGACATGGAGAACTGGAACCTGGTGATCATGGGGACCTGGGGGACATGGAGGCTGGGGACAGGATGAACGTGGAGACTGAGGCCATGAGAGGGAAAGGGGCACAGTCAACCTGGGGGACAGTGAAACCTGGGATGGGGGGGACGTGGAGACCTGGGCCATGCTGGGTGTGTGCCCCTGCGGGATGTGGACATCTGGGACATGGTGGTCACGGGGACCTGGGACATGGCAGGCAGGAGCGCACGGAGACAGGATGAGGGGGGACAACCCCACACCCACATCCCCCCCCGATGCCCGACACCCCCCGTTGCCTTCCAGCTGAACTACCTGGGGCCCCCCTTCAATGAGCCCGACTTCAACCCCCCGCGTCTGGCGCGGGCCGAGCGGGTGCCCAGCGCCACGGTGGACCTGGACCTGTGGCGGGGCCTGACCGACAACGCCCGCCTGGCCGCCAACTACCGCGCCTACAGCCGCCTGCTGTGCTACCTGCGCGTGCTGGACGGGCAGGTGGGCACGGCCGAGCTGCGCCACCGCCTCGCCCACTTCTGCGCCAGCCTCCAGGGGCTGGTGCTCAGCATCGGCGGCGTGATGTCCTCCCTGGGGTACCCGCTGCCCGCCGGCCCTGCCGGGCCCCCCGCCGGGCCCCCCGAGGCCCCCCCGGCCCCCAACGACTTCCTGAAGAAGATGGATGACTTCTGGCTGCTCAAGGAGCTGCAGACCTGGCTCTGGCGCTCGGCCAAGGACTTCAACCGCCTCAAGAAGAAAGTGCCGCCCGCCGTGGTCACCCTGCGGCTGGAGGCGAGGGGGTTCTGAGCACCCTGCCCGTGTCCCCTCCCGCTTCCTGTTGGCGGGGCGCGGACGGGGCTCCTCACCCAGGTGCCCTCTCCACCACCAGTGTGCCTTGAGCAATGGGGCTCCAGACCCCAAAGTGCCACCAAAGCCACCCCACAGCCCCTCTGTCACTGCAACGTGCTGTAAGGGATGGGTCTCCCGACCCCAAGTGCCACCAAAGCCACCCCACACATCCCCTCTGTCACCACACTGTGTCTTTTAAGGGCAGGTCTCCTGATCCCAAAGTGTCACCGAAGCCACCCCACAGCCCCTCCCTCATCATACTGCGTCTTAAAGGGGCAGGGCTCCTTACCCCAAGTGCCACCACATGCCGTGTCCCCTCTCCCCCACCAGTGTGCCTTGAGAGATGGGTCTCCTGACCCCCAAAGAGCCACCTCACAGCCCCTCTGTCACCACACTGTGCCTTAAGGGACGGGTCCCCTGCCTCCCAAGTGCGCCCCCCGGGTGTCCCCACCCCTCCAGGGTGCCCCATTCCCCCACCCCAAGAGCTCCACGTGGGTACAAGCCCCGCCCACCTCGAAAAGGACCAAGCCCCTCTGAGCATAGGAATAAGCCCCGCCCCATCCAGCAGCAACCCCGCCCCTGGAGCAATAGGCTCCACCCTTGGACGGCAATAAGCCCCGCCCACTAGTCTGTGTAGCCAACCCCGCCTCCTCCCCGCAACAAGCCACGCCCTATTTTAACCAAGCCCCGCCTCCCAGTGCCCAACAATGCAGAGCTGGGGGCGTGGCCTGGGCCCGGGGCCGGGGCCGCTGTCCTGGTGCGTCTATGAGTGTTTATTTATTGGAGATGTTTTATTTATTGGGGTATTTATTGCAGAAGATCTATTCTTGTATGAACGAATAAAAGCCTTTCTCCAGCGCCCCCGCCCCACCCGCGCCGCACCCCCAGCGGGGGCTGTCGGCAGGGACCAGGGTGAACAGGGCATGCAAATGTGAGCTCACCGGGGACCAGGGTGAACAGATTTAAATCTGAGCTCAGTGTGGCAGTCGGGCTGTTCCCCTCTGAACGCTCGTTAACGGGGAAGGGATCCAGCCCCCCCACCCCGGCCCACGTAACCCCACCCCGAGCACACCCCCCACCCCCGCTCCCCGGGTGCTACTTGGGGGTTCCCACGATCATGTAGAGGGTTCCGGGCTGTACGACGAAGCCGATGGCCGTCAGGGCGCTCAGCGAGGCCGCGTTGTGGGGCAGCGCGGCGCAGTAGATGGGGAAGCCGCGGGCGTGCAGCCCCCGTGCCACGGCGGCCAGCGCGATGCCGGTGAGGCCGCGGCCGCGCCAGGCGGGCACCGTGTAGCCGTGGCGCAGGCAGCCCTGGGCGTCCAGCAGGCTCCAGGACACGGGGCGCCCGCGCGGGTCCAGCAGGCAGGCGGAGGGCAGCGCCCGCACCAGCCCCAGCAGGAACTCCCGGCTGCGGGCATTGCCCCCCAGGGCCCACGTGGCGTTGAGCAGCGGGACGTGGGACGGGGACACGGGGGCCAGGCGCAGGCCCGGGGGCAACCTGCGAGGGGGCACGGCGGGAGTGCGGAGCGCTGAACCCCACGGACGCAAGGGATGGCAGCTGGGGTGGGGCTGGGGTCCCCTGTGCCACCCAGGGGATGGGGCTGGGGTCCCCTGTGCCACCCAGGGATGTGACTGGCCCCCCAGTGCCCCTGTGTCCCTGGTGCTCCCGTGTCCCCTGTACCCCCGCGCACTCCAGTGCCCCCATGCCCCCCGGTGCCCCCACACCCCCCGGTGACCCCAGTGTCCCTGTGCCTCCGGTGTCGTCACTCACTGTCCACGGGGTCGGGGGGGCTCAGGGCTCATCAGTGCCAGGTACCGGATGGTCTCCACCTGCAGCCCCTTGGCACCGGCCACCTCCTGCACGGCCTCATCCAGCCCCTCCTGCATCCCTGGGACACCCTGTCAGCCGGGCAGGGGACAGCAGGTGGTGTCCCCGTGTCCCTCCCAGGGCCATCCTTACCCAGTATCTGGAAGGCTCGTCCCTGGACCACCGCCTCGGTGCCCCCCAGAAGTGCTCGCAGGGCCCCCTTGTCACGGTAGAACACGGCCAGCTGGTTGGTGTAGTGATCCCTGGGGTCCTTGTGCTCCTGGAGAGCGGACAGGGGGGCTGAGGGTGGCATCGCAATTCCCAGTCCCCCGGGGTGTGGGGTGCTGCCAGGGACACGGGACAGCACCTCTGGGCGCAGGCGCGTCAGGACGATGCCAAAATTGGGCCAGGAGTCCACCAGCACCTCGTGGGAGGCCGGGTTCCCCCGGGCCACCGTCATCACTGTCCCCAGGACCTGCAGGACAAGGTCCCTGTCACCGGCAGGGAAGGAGAGAGGGGACAGTGGGGTTCCCAGAGTCCCCGGGGTCTCCGTCACCAGCAGGGGAGAGGGAGCAGTGGTGTCCCCCGGGGTCTCCATCAGTGGCAGGGCAGGGGAGAGGGGACAGAGGGGTCCCCAGAGTCCCTGTGACTGGAAGGGCGGAGCAGGGGGGGAAGGCAGAGGTGGCCCCAGATCCCTGTCACTGGCAAGGCAGGGCAGAGGGGACAGAGGGGTCCCTGGAGTCTTTGTCATCGGCAGAACGGGGCAGAGGGGACAGAGTGGTCCCTGGAGTCTTTGTCATCGGCAGAACAGGGCAGAGGGGACAGAGTGGTCCCCAGGGTTGCCATCACTGGCAGAACAGGAGGGAGGGGACAGAGGGGTCCCTGAGGTCCCTGTCATTGGCAGGACAGAGGAGAGGAGACAGAGGGGCTCCTGGGGTCCCCATCACCCGCAGAACTGGAGGGAGGGGACAGAGGGTTCCCTGTGGTCCCTGTCACTGGCAAAGCAGAGGGGACAGAGGGGTCCCTGGGGTCCCTTTCACCGGCAGGGTGGTGGGCAGGCTGTTCCTCAGGGTCTCCTCCAGAAGATGCAGCTGGGCTGGGCATCTCAGGATCTGCATGGCACCGAGACTGTGGGGAAGGCGGTGACACCAAGGATCCGTGGGGCTCTGGTGGCACCGGGGCAGAATGTCCCAGACGAGCACCCGTCCCCAGGCGGCCCCAGGGCTGGCCCCGTGCCCAGTGCCCAGCAGGGTGGACCCTGCCCGATGCCTCCCAAGGCAGGGGGCACTCACTGGCCTGTGACGGCTGGTGGTGACCCTGGGACCCACTATTGTCACCGCTTGCCACACGGTCTCCGAACTCCCACTCCGCAGCCCCCTGGGACTCTCAGCCTCAGGACTGTTTCAGGGTGAGTGCTGGAGGGGCTGGAGGCCACCCAGGGCTGCGGATGGGGACAGGGCTTGGGGCCACACATGGGGGTCCTGTCCCTCTGTTATCGAGGGTCTCTTGGCAGGACCATGCAGATCCTGACGAGCCCAGCCCAGCTGCAGCGCCTGGAGGGGATCCTGAAGAAGAGCCTGCCCCTCACCCTGCCGGTGACTGGGACCCCGCTGTCACCCCTGCCCTGTGCCATGATGAGGATCCCAGTGCCACGCTGCCCTGACAGTGATGGGGACCCCACTATTCACCCCTGCACCGGGGACCCCAGTGTCACCTCTGTCCCTTGCCCTGCTGGTGACAGGGACTCCCTGTCTCTCACCTGAGTGGGACCCTCGCGGCACTTCCCCACTCTCACTCCACCAGGCCCAGGGACCCCCATGTCACACCCCAGTGTCACCAGGATCCCTTGTGTCACCCTGACCCCACACCTGCCCCCCTTCCCCTCCGCTCAGACCCCGCCCACATCTGCTCCCATAACCCCCCAGTCTCAGCCCCACATCTGCCCCCACAACCCCCCCGAGCTCTGCCTCCCCCAACTTTGACCACACACCTGCCCCCCGTCGCTGACTCCCTCTCTCCCCCAGGTGTACGGGGCAGTGCTGAACATAACCCGGGGGAACCCGGGCCAGTCCGAGGTGCTGGTGGACAAGTGGCCCGAATTCGGCGCTGTGCTGGCCCGTCCCAGAGGAGAGGTGGCCCACGGGGACATGGGGCGCTGCAGGGAGAGGGCGGGGATGACACGGTGCCCTGGCACGTGTCAGGTGTGCTCAGGGCACCCCTGGGTGCCCCCAGGTGCCAGTGAACGATGGCTACTGGAACACGCAGGCAGCGTTCTACCGGGATTTGGGGGCGTACCGGGCGCTGCTGGAGACCCCCGGCTGCCAGCGCTGGGACGCCGCCTTCACCCTCATCGGTGGCCTGGGGGCATGGGGATTC
>JAYRBT010000177.1:8372019-8414008 GCA_036023395.1 Myiotriccus ornatus | reverse complement strand
CACTCCCACTGGAGGTGTTGGAATTTCCTTTGGCATTCACTGGACTGGCACAGCTCAAACTGATGCCATTCAGTTCTCCATCTCCCAAGTCAGGGTTCTCCTTCCCTGTGGGGTTTTTGCCTGTCCCATAATCCCAAGGCAGAAATCAACTAATTCAGGGCAGCACCTCAAAATACTGGGGGAAAACATCATAACACTCCATGGCCTCCCTTTGTAAACAAACACCAAACTGCTTAAATAAAAACAATAAATGGTACACTACAACGGTTGGCACTTCCAGTTTAACCACTGCGAGTCAGTTGGTAAATTACACAATGTTAAACTTAAAAAAAAAAAAAAACAACAATTATGATATGAAACTGGCACCACTTCCAAGGCTGCTTTGGCTTCATGGGAAAGCCTGGAAAACGCTTGGGAGCGATGCTGATTTGTCCCGTTTTGTCCCAGACTCTTCCTTGGACCCCGACTGCTTTTAACACAGATGCTGCTGTCTCACTCAAGTTTTGGAGGACTCTTGAAAGTTTTTAAAGAGCTTACTGACTGAAAAAGCATAGAGCATTTAACACGGACACATGTGAACTCCCACAATCAGCTCCTTTCCCCTTCAATACGAAGTTATTTTCACGGCATCATTTAACAGGAAGCGCCCGGGAACTCAAGACTGAGCCCTCTGGAACAGAAAAAAAACAGAGGGGGAAGAAGCTTTGCTCATGCGGAACACACTCCGGAACAGACCTGACTTGAGTTTTGCTCTGTGTTGCCAGCACGACAGCCGGCACTTTCCCGACGGCCCCTCGAGAGGCCGCAGGCGGGCGGGAACACCGCAGCGCCGCGAATCCCTGCGGATCCTTCCCCACCCGCCCCCGCCCTCCCCACACGGCAGGGGCCGCCGCCATGTTCTGCTGCCCCCCCCCGCGCAAAGCCTGCTGGGAGTTGTAGTTCCCGCCCCGCCGCACAACATGGCGGCCCCGCGCCGCCGCTGGGTCCCTGTGCCCGCCCGCCCCCTTCATCCCTGTTCACGCCCTGTTTACTGATGGCAACGCTCCGAGCGCTCGGGGGAGCCACGCTTGCCCCCCCCCCGCGGTCACAAATTTCCATTTCCCCACTGTCGCTGCCGCTTCCAGGCTTTTATTGTCAGTGCGGGCGCAGTGATGGGGTTCTGTGCTCGGCGGGGGGGGGGGGCGCGCTGAGGCGCAGACACCTCTGCCCCCCCAAAGTGCAGGTGGGGTGGGGAAGGGGGCTTGCGGCCCTTCCCCACGGTGCCCTGGCAGCGGGGGCTCTGCCCCGTGCCCCGCTAAGATCAGGGGGCGGCGCTTGGGGTTGGGCCATCCGTGTGGTCGCAGGAGGGGTCGGAGCCGCCGTCCAGGCTGTGCTGCCGCACCACCCCGCGGGGGCGCGACGAGGGCCGTGGCTCCCGGCGGGGCCCCCCTGGTTCCTCCACAGCCTCGAACACCTGTGGGGGGACAGGGAGGGCTCATCCCACGCCGCCCCGTGGCCGGACCCCTCGGCCCACCCCGGTCCCCCGCTCACCTCGCCGGCCAGGGGCTCCCCCGGCGGCTCGGGGGGCTCGGGCGTCTCCAGCAGGCTGATGCTCCGCATGACGGCGCAGAGGGAGATGCGGGGGCGCCGGGACGCCCCCAGCACCGCCCTCCCGGCCGCCTCCTCCTCGGGGGGCTGCGGGGAGGGCAGCGGGGACAGCGGGGACAGCGGGGACGGGACACCCGTGTCCCTCGGGCTGTCCTCCTCGGGGTGCGGCGCCTGCTCGGCCGCCCGGGGCTCCCAGAGGCTGCTGTGCCGGCTGCCACACACCCGTCGGTCAGTGCCTGGACACGGCCCCAAGGGGAGCAGCGTCTGTCCCCTCCTACCTGTCCCCTTCCACTGTCCCTCTCCCTGCTCACCTGTCCCCCTCCCAACTGTCCCTGTCCCCTTCCACTGTCCCCCTCCCTGCTCACCTGTCCCACTCCCACCTGTCCCCACCCTGTCCCTGCCCCAAGCCCGCTCACCTGGCGCTGAGGATGCCCTGGTAGAAGTCGAGCTGCCGCATGAAGCCCGGGTTGGGCAGGACGCTGGGCCGGCAGTGCCGGACGTGCCGCAGCGCCCGCTCCAGGGGCCACCCAAACTCCTTCATGGCGTAGGCCAGCACCGTGGCGGCAGAGCGGCTCAGCCCCATGCGGCAGTGCACCAGTGCCCGGCCCCCCGACGCCCTGCACAGGGGGACCAGGGACACCGTGTCCACAGGGCTCCCCAAATGCCCCAACCACCCCAGGTTCACCATGTCCACAGGGTTCCCAGTATCCCCAGCCATGTGAGGATTACCAGGAACACCGAGTCCCCAGCCATCCTCATGTCCCCAGGGACCCCATGTCCCCAGGGCTCCCCTTATCCCACAGGGCTCCCTGTATCCCCAAGAGCCCCATGCTCCAGATCTCCCTGGTCCCCCCAGTATCTGCAGAGACCCAATTCCCCAGAGCTCCCCAGTGTTCCCAGTGTCCCCAGTGCACCCCAGCACCTCATTCATGAAGATTCTTCCCCATATCCCCCTCCCCCCAGTTCCAGCCTCTGACCTTCCATGCCCCCGATGTCCCCCCTGCGTCCCCCCCATGCCCTGGGGCTGCCCTGGCCCTACTGACCGGACGCGGGAGAGGAAGAGGAAGGTGTCATTCCAGTGAGGCAGGAGCTGGGCTGCCTCCTCGTCATACACCCGTACATTCATGTACGTGAACAGCGCTGGGAAGAAGTTGTCAATCTCCCGCGCCACGTTCAGGATGTGGGTGACCCTGTGGGGACATGGGTGACACCCCAACGGGTGTCCTATGATGACCTCATACCTGCCCCACCCATGCCAGGTGGTCCCATGCCATACCATGTTGCTCCAGATGACCCTATACACATCCATGACATTCCAGATGACCCCGTACCCACTGTGCCACTCCAGATGCCCCCATGCCCACCCTAATGGCACCCCAAGATGACCCCACACTCAACCTAGATGGGATCCCATACCATGCCACCATGACACTCCAGATGACCCCATGCCACACCACCTCACATTGACACCACGCCCACCCCACTGTGCCATCTCGGATGACCCCATACCCACCCCACCATGACACCATGATGACCCTGTGCCACCTCATCATGTCACACCAGGTCCCATGCCCACATGTCCACCCTGCTGTGCCACCCCATACCCACCCATGACACCCCAGATGCCCCCACAACCACAAAGACCCCATGCCACCCCAGTGGCACCCCAGATGACCCCATGCCATGCCAGTGTCACCCCCGATGACCCCATGACCACCCCACCATGACCCCAGGTGCCCCTGTGCCATCCCACACTCACTTGTTCTGCTGCAGCTCCTCCAGGTTGGCCGCATTCCACTCGGAGCCCTGTGTGGTGACAGCGATGAGGGGTGGGGACACCCCTGCCCACCCTGCCCACCCTTCCCACCCCGCTGCCCACCAGGTAGAGGTGCGGGAACACACGTGAGGGCCGGTCCATCTGCGCCAGCACCAGCAGCATCTCGTTGTCGATGAAGTCCTTGTGCTGGGCCAGGCTGTGCCCCGTGCGCCGCTCCAGCTCCTCCCGCACCTGCACACCACCAGGGGTGAGGGATGGCTCTGCCTGGCCTTCCCTGTCCCCGCCACCTGCTGCCACCCACCTCCTTGGAGGTGACGTTCTCCAGGTCGGCAGTGGCCATCACGTCCCGCAGCAGCGCCCGCACCGCCTGCTCCGACAGCTCTGGTGCCGCTGGCCTGGCGCCCACATCACCTCATCATGGGTGTCACCACGGGCACTGCCCACCCACCCCAGCCAGACCATGCCCTGCACAGACCCCGCCTCCCTGTGCTCAGGCCCTTCCCCTAAATGCAAGCCCTGCCTCTCCATGACCCATTTTCTTTAAGTGGGAAACTTAAAGACTGGAAGCTCTACTCATTTTATTTAAGACCCATCCATTCCTTTAAGCCCCACCCTATTTCCTTTAAGCCCCACTTTATTTCCTTTAAGCTCCTCCCCTTTCCTTTAAGCCCCACCCCGTTCAGACAAGCCCTGCCCCATAAGCCACACGCGGAATGCAGACCCACCCCTTAGCACAAACCCCACCTGGCAGAACCCCGCCCTCACAGCCCCACCCAATGCCCCACCCTTACCCCACAAGCCCCACCCCTACCCAAGGTGTGGGGCGGCGCAGGGGGCGACTCTTACCGCAGGGGCGGGGGCGATGCCGGGCGCACGGACTCGAGGTCGGCCATGGCCAGCCACTCGTTGATGCAGCTCTGCTCTGAGCTCAGCGCCGCCGCGTAGTCGCGGGCCCAGGCCAGCGCGGGGCCCCCCGGGATGTGCCCGCCACGGGCAGCGTCCTCGCAGGCGCGGTGCAGCTCCTGCAGCACGGCCCTGCCGCACGCCACCTGCCACCCCTGCTCTGCCACCGCCACCCCGACACCAGTCTGCCACCACCCCAGCACCCGTGTCCCTGTGTTGGCCGTCCCCAGCATGTGGATGCCACTATCCCTCTCCCAGCCGTGCCCAAACCCTCCCCCACCCCTGTTCCCATGACTGTGCCCAGGTGCCCATGGTGGTGCCTTTAGGTCCGTGTTCTGGCTCTGCCCATGGTGGTGCCCACATCCGCTGTGCCCATGCTGACACCCACGTTCTCTGGGCCCACAGCAGTGCCCATGTTCCCCATGCCCCCAGCAGTTCCCATATCCTGTGTCCATGGTGGTGCTCCCACCCCCTGTGCCCTTGGCAGTGCCCACGTTCCCCATGTCTGTTGTGAGCTCAGATCCCCCATGCCATGGTGGTGCCCACACCCCCTTGGCCCATGGCAATGTCCATGTGCCCCTTGTCCCAGGTGGTGCCCACAACCACCATCCCTTGGATGGTGACACATTCCCTGTGCCCATGGTGGTGCCCATGGTGGTGCCCATAGTGGTGCCCTCATCCCTTGTGCCCACAGTCGTCTCCACATCCCCCTTGCCCGTTATGGTGACACATTCCCTGAGCCCACAGCAATGCCCACATCCCTCATGCCCGCAGTGTTACCCCCTTCCCCATGTCCAGGGCAGTGCCCACACCCCTCACACCCACAGTGGTGCCCACATCCACCATGCCCATGGCAATGCCCATGTCCCCCATGTCCGAGGTGGTGCCCACGCCCCCCATGCCCACGGTTATACCCAGGCCTCGCTCACCACATGGTCTGCACTGAGATGGGCTTGAAGATGCGGGTCTGTCCCCCTGATGTCACGCTGAACCCCCTGGGCACCACGGGGACACATGTGGGTCAGGGTGGGCACCTCAGGCCCACCCCTCCCACAGGCCTCACCCCTCTAAGCCCCTCCCCATTCCCAGAATCCCGGCCCCCCCTTACCCATCGCCGTCGAGGAACACCTGGGTGTCACTCCAGAGGGGCAGCACCATGCCCAGGGTGCAGCGGGCGGCCCTGGGGCGGGCACAGGTCAGGGGGTGCGGCCGCCCCACCGTGCCCCCCCCGCACCCCGCTCACCCCTCGTGGGCAAAATCCACTCCCAGCAGCGCTGTCTGGCCCTCGGCTCCCACCTCCTCCGGCCGCACCACCAGCAGGTACCGCACACGCCGCGGCCGCGCCGACTCCAGCCGCACCGCCTGAGGGTGAGGGGGGCATTGGCAGGGGGATCTGCCCCTCCCCAGAGCCCCTCAGTGCTCCCAGGGACCTGGGAGGAGCATCAAGCACGCTGGGGCCAGGCTGGGCCATATCCCATCCTTACACCATCCCCATCCATTCCATCCCTGTTCGTATTCTGTCCTGTCCTGTTCCGTCCCCATCTTGAAATCATCCTACCACATCCCCATCCATCCTGTCCCGTTCTGTTCCTGTCCATATCCCACCCCCATTCTGTCTCATCCCAGTCCTGTCCTGTTTTATCCCCTTCCCTGTCCCATTACTTTTTCCATCCCATCCCCGTCCTCATCTCATCTCATCTCCATCCTGTCCCTATCCATATCCCATTCCCATCCTGCCCCCATTCTCATCCCGCTCACTATCTTGTCCCATCCCATCCCCATCCCTATCCCCATCCTGTTCCTTCCCATTCCATTCCCATCCCTGTCCCTATCCCCATCCCTGTGCTCATTCTGCCCCATGTCATATCCCCATATCCACCCTGTCCCATCCCATCCCCATCCCATGTCATGTCCATCCCCATTCTGTCTCCTTTCCTACCCCCATCCCTTTCTTTCACTATCCCCATCTCATCCCATCCCATCCCATCCCCATGTTCCGGAGGGATCCATGCCCTACCAGCCGGATGGCATCCTGGGGGCGCAGCAACTGCATCATGAGGTGCAAGTGCTTTTCCTGCTGCCTCGGGGCCTGGCCAGGAGGCTCATCTGGGGGAGGCTCATCCAGGGACATCTCAGCCGGGGGGTGCTCATCCTGGGGGGGCTCCTCTGCAGGCAGCAGCAGCGCAGCCCCCTTGACCATGACAAAGCTCTGCCTGGGGGGCAGGAGGGTCCTGAGCAGCTGGGGCACCCCCAGAGCGCTCCTCCCAGGGAGACAGAGCTGGAGAGGGGGCAGCTGTACCCCCCCATCCCACTGCCCCCCATCCCGAGGGTCCCGAGGCCCCTCTCACCGCCGCTGCAGTTTGCCACGTCTGGGAGCATCTTCCTCCTGCAAATTGTGGGGGGCGATTCCTGGGGGGAGTGTGACCCCAGGGCATGGACAATGCCTGGGGGTCCCTCCCCCCCCAGCATGGACACCACAGTCCAGTGACCCCTTGCCAACCAGCACACCCATGGGGCCCCTGGGGGGGGTGTAGGGGCCCCATGGAGGTCCCACTGGGGAGGTGGATTCCTGGGGAATTGCCCTCAGAATAGCAGAGGGGGTACTGCCCCGGTGCCCCCCACCCTGGAATGGGGAGCCTGGGATGAGCATCCAGAAAAGGCCCAGTGGTTACTGGAGAGGGGGGGCACCGGGAGCCACTGGGACGGTGAAGCAACTGGGAGGACTGGGTAAAGTGGGAGCAACTGGGGACAACCATCCACACCCCCATATTTCCCCCTTAACTGCGGCAGCAGTGGAGACACCAGCGTGCACTGAGGGCAACTGGGTAAACTTCCAGCAAACTCGTAGCAAAGTTCCACCGGGAACGGCCGGGATAGCCTTGCACCGGGAGCGACTGGAGATTTCGGCCCCCCTCCACCTTCCCACTGGGATTCCCCGGACCAGCCCATCGGGACCTCCGAGGCACCGGGGCTCCCGGGAACAGCCCGTACCCCCCGCACCGGAACCCCCCGAACCAACCTATAGCCCCCCCCAGGGCACCGGGACGCGCAGGAGCTCCGAGACCCCCAGGCCCATCCTGTACCCCCGCACCGAGATCCCCCGGGGCTCCGGGACAGCCCGTTTCCCCCCGGGAGTCCCCATCCCCCGCACCGGGATGGCCCGTGCCAGCCCGTGGCCCCGCACCGGGACCTCCCGGGGCTCCGGGACCCCGCGGCCCGTCCCCGCCGGGACGCCCCGCTCAGTCCCCATCCCGGTGCCGCACTCACCGCGGGGCCCCCGGCCGAGCCCCCCGGCCGCCGCACCGTCACCAGCGCCATGCCCCGCCGCGCCGCCCCCCCGCACCAGGAAGCGCCGCCGCTGCCCCGCCCGGACGGGAACGGGAACGGGAGCGGGAGCGGGCACGGCTCCGGGCACGGCACGCTGTCCCCCCGGCCACGGCAACATCGCCCCCGGGACCACCCGAAAGCCCTCGCTCAGAGCGGGACATCCCCGGTATCCCGAAGCCGCCCCGGCAGCCTTTCCAGGGGATTAGCCGGGCCCCCCATCCGCGTTGCCCCTGGGCAACTCAGGATTCACATTCCAGACCGCGGGACGCCCCCACCCACAGGAAAGGAGGAAACTCCCGAGCTCCCCGGCACGTGGGACCCCCCCACCATGTCGCCAGCAGGTGGGAACCCACCCAGTTTCCCAGAACCTGGGACCCTCCAGGTCCTCAGAGGGTGGGAGCCCTGCGAGGGTTCCCGGTACTTGGGACCCCACCCAGGTCCCCAGAATGTGTGACTCCCCACGCCCTCAGATCTCCAGCAAATGGGAAGCCCCCAAGGGTCCTGGCATCTGGGACCCCTCAGGTCCACAGCAGGTGGGAACCCCACGAGAGACCCCAGCATCCATGCCGCCTCAGATCCCAGCAGGTGGGAATCCCCCAAGGGTCTCTAGCAGGTGGGAACCCCCCTCCAGTTCCCCAACCCATGGGACACCCCCAGGTCCCCCATAGGTGTGAATGTCCTGAGGGTCCCCAGCACTTGGGACCCCCCCCAGGTCTCATCAAGTGGAAATCCCCTGAGGGTCCCCAGCACGTGACACCCCCCCAAAACCCTTGTCACCCCACGGGGCCCCAGTCAAGCCCCTCTTCCTGGGTGAGGGTCTCCCCAGGAAAAATAAATTAAATAAATCAACCCCAGGGCTGGGAATGGGGGCACAGGGCCAGATTTGGGGGAGCTGAAGGGGAGGAGCACCCCACCAGTGCCACACAAACGCTTACTGGATGAGGCCCATCACCTGAGCCCCACCCTACCTACAGGCTCCACCCTTTTTCCCAGCCTCCACCCCTGGGACACCCCACCCATCACCCCCCCCAGGCAAGACACGCGTTTTTGTATATATATATATATATATATGTATATGTATATGTACAGACATTCGGGGCCCTCCTGCTCCCCCCACTGCAACGAGGGACGAGGCCAGGGGGTACCCCTGCAGCCCCCCCACCCCAACTGGAGTGCCTTTAAATAGGGGTCACCCACATCCCATGGGGACCCCTGGGGCCATCCTGCCCCCCAGGGGGTCAAGGTACAACACCAAAAAGGAGGGAGGTCCCAGGGGAGGGGGACCTAGGAATTGGGGTGTTCCTGGGGTGGGGGTTCCCAGGTGAGGGTCCCTGGGCTGAGGTTTGAGCCTGGCAGGAGAGGAGCCCTGGACTGGGGGTCCTGGGGGTAGGAGGATCCCTGGATCAAATCCCCCCGTGCGTGGGCTGTGCCCACATCAGGGGGTCCCCATCATGGGGGGGCCACCCCAGCAGGGCTGTGCCCAAACTGGGGTGTCCCAGTGTAGGACAGTGCCCACATTGGGGTGTTCCCTGGGTGGGGTGTCCCTGTCCCTGCAAGGGATGTGTCCCCACGTGGGACATCCGCGTCCCTGCGTGGCGTGCCCCCACACGGGACATCCCTGTCCCGGTGCGGGACGTCCCTGTCCCGGTGTGGAGCATCCCGGCGCTACTTTTCGGTGAGGGAGAGGCGCAGGATGCGCTGGAGCTCCTCGTCCTCCTCGCGCCGCCGCCGCTCCCGCTCCTCCTGCTCCCGCTCCGAGAGGGCCATGGCCAGGCGCAGCTGCTCCGCGAAGCTGCTGTACCCAGGGGGGGCTGGGGGGCTCCCACCACCCGCGCCCGGGGGGCTCCCGGCGGCCGGGAGGTCGGCGCTGGGCCTGGCCTGCAGCAGCATGCTCTCCTGCAGGGCCCTGCCAGGGGGACAGCAGACATGGCCATGTCCCCTTTGTGGAGGCCACACCCCCTCTGACACACCTGTGCCCCACCCACCCCAGGTGGCAACAACCTGCTGCACAGCCCCAAAATGGGCTGGAGGGACACCACCCCCCACATGCTCCACCCACCTGCCAGCCACACCCACACCTGTCACTAGCCCCACCCTCTATGGCCACACCCTTTGGACAGCAAGAAGCTCCTCCCCTTTTTGTGGCCCCCAAACCTTGATATTGTTAAGCCCCACCCCTCTAAGCCACACCTCTTGGACCCACTCCCTCCCAACTTTTTAAGGCCCTTTAGGCCACACCTCTCTGCCCCACCCTGACACCTTTAAGACCCACCCCCTAAGCCACACCCTCAGAACCCCTCCCCTACCCAATCTGACACTTAAACACCCTCCCCTTTAGGCCACACCCCTAGGGCCACACCCCCTCCCCTCTTCCCAATTGGACACATAAAGCCCCTCCCATCTAGGCCACACCCATGTGGCCCCTCCTCTCTCCCAGTTTCACACCTTGAAGTCCTGACCCTCTAAACCACACCCCCTGGCCCCTCCCCTGCCCCACCCTAACGCCTTTAGGTCCCTCCCTCACACCAGGTGAGGTTGGCGTGGCACACCCCACCCCACGGGTGGAGCCCCACCTTTCCAGCTGCAGGTCCTCGTCGTAGGGCGGCGGCTCCGCGCCCGGGCGGGTGTTGGTCAGCGCCTCCCAGATGGTCACCTGTGGGGTGGGGCTGCAGGTGAGCAGGTGTGGCCAAGTGAGGGGGTGTGGCCAGGTGAGCAGGTCTGGCCAGGTGAGGGGATCGTGGCCGCACCTGGTCGGTCTCGGTGCCGGCGTCCAGCAGGCTCTGCTGGATGGCAAACTGCAGCAGGTCGTCGTCCTCATCCCGCAGGGGCTCGCTGCGCCCCGCACCCAGCACGGTGTACCCCGCAGGCACCTCGAACACCCCCGCCTCCACCTCGCATGGGAACGGCCAGGCTGCCATGGCAGGGGAGCTGTCAGCACCCGGGAATATCCCACGGCTCCCCGTGGCACCCCGCGGTGTCTCACAGCACCCCACACCCATGGCATCCCACGTCACACTGTGCCCACAGCACCCCACGGCACCCCGAGACATCCCATGGCACCCCACACATCCCATGACATCCCACGGTGTCCCACAGCATCCCATGGCACCCCACGGCATCCCATGGAAGTCCATAGTATCCCACAGCACCCTGCACCCATGGCACCACACAGCACCCTGTGGAATACCATGGCACACCATGGCACCCCACAGTGTCCCATGACAACCCCAGCATCTCATGGCACCCCACATCATCCCACAGTGTCCCCTGGCACCACACAGCACCCCACACCCACCCCGTTTCCCTGAGCACCCCATATCACCCGTACCCCCGCGCCATCCTGAGTCCACGGGGATCCCACGGTTCCCCCCACCCCCCGGGCCCAGGACCCCCCGGCTCCCCCAGCCTCACCTCTGGGCCCGGGGGCGTTGGTGCCGGGGGGCTGCTGTGGGGCACAGATCCGCACGGAGCCCAGCGGCTGGTCACACCCGCACAGGTTGCTGAAGGTGATGCGGGCGTTGAGCACGTGGAACAGCGGGATCTCTGCGGGCACAGGGATCAGTGGCTCCGCCCCTAATGAAGCCCTGCCCCTAATTAATCCCACCCCGACTAAGCCCCGCCCTCACCGATCTTGACGGGGAAGCCGGGGGGCAGCTTGAGGGTGATGAAGTCGCGCAGTTTGGCGAAGTGGGCGTTGGAGATGGCCATGAGGTCGATGATGGGCGTCACCTGCTCCGCCAGCGACAGCGGGTGCTGCTCGCACAGCCACAGCGTCGCCTTGAACCTGCCCGGGCACCGCCGTGGGCACAGGGACCCGCCGGGGACACCGCCCCCGCTCCGGGGACACCGCCCCAGGGCCCCGGCACCGCCCCCGGGGGGACACACACCCAGTGACACGGCCCCTGGGACCCTGTCATGGGTTCTAACACACAGTCCCACATCCTTGGGGTCCACGTCACCACTCCCAGGGTTCCTGACACGCATTGCCATGTCCCCGGGGACCTTGTCACCACCCCAATGTCACAGCCCCTGGGACCGTTTCACCACCCCTATGAGTCCTGACACCCCATGCCATGTCCCAGGGACCCCATCATCACCCGGTGGGCCCTCACACCCAGTGCCACATCCCTGGGACCCTGTTATGGGTCCTGACACTCCATGCCATGGCCCCTGGGACCCTGTCCGCACCCCATGGGTCATGCCCCTGGGACAGTGTCACCACCCCTGTGTCACATACCCCAGGACCCTCTCACCACCACCATGGGTCCTGTCACCTGCTGTCACGCTCCTGGGGCTCTTGACAGCTGGTGCCACATCCCCAGGACTCTTTTACCACCCCATGGATTCTGACAGCTGATCCCACATGCCCTGGATCCTGGCACCACTCCTATGCCATGTACCCCAGGACCCCATTACCACCCCATAGATCTTGACACCCGGTGCCACATCCATGGGATCCTTCCCCACCCTGTGGGTCCTGACACCCAGTGCCATGTCCCCATGACCTCTGTCCCCCCCGGGGCAGTGGCCTCACCTCTGGACTTTGCTGGACATCTCGATGGGGCGCCCGATGTTGCGGGTCTCGAGGTCGAAGTGGGGGTCGAAGTACTCCTCGGGGGTGATGGCCGTGGGGTTGGTGGGGCTGGCAGCCTGCAGCACGGGTGCCTGTGGGGACACCAGCACTGCTCAGCCCCACCAGGGACCACCAGTCCCCTTTGGGGACCCCGAGTCTCCCCGGGAACCCCCCGGCCAGTCACTCACCCCGTTGTGAGTGCCGTGCTGCTGTGCAATGCCCAGGAAGGAGTGGAAGGGGGTCTTGGAGCCTGGGAGGAGAGGGGAGTGCAGGGGTGCAGCGTGGGCAGTGGGGGGGCACCCCTGGGGCTGCCCAGGCTGCCACCAGTCACACCCTGCATGAGGTGCCACACCTGATGGGTGACACCCCACACGGTGTCCCAAGCCTGGCATGTCACACTGCACACCCAGAGTATCCCACACCTGATACGTCACCCCCAGCACCCACAGTGTCCCACTCCTGACAGGTGACACCCCATATGGTGTCCCACACCTGACACGTCACACCCAGCACCCACGGGGTCCCTCTCCTGAAGGGTGACACCCCATGTGGTGTCCCATGCCTGACACGTCACACGCAGCACCTACAGTGTCCACATCTGACAAATCTTATGCCCACAGTGTCCCATGCCCGACACATCACACCCAGTACCCACCATGACCCACACATATCACGCCCCACACCCACAGTGACCCACTCCTGACAGGTGACACCCTGCACCCATGGTGTCCCACGCCTGGTGTCCTACACACTGTCCTGTGCCTGATGGATGACACCCCATGTTCATGGTGTCCCACATCTGTCACATGTCACCCCAGCCCCCCCAGGTGTCCCACACCTGACAGGTGACATCCCACATGCTGTCCCATGGCTGACATGTTACAGTGCACACCCACAGTGTCTTGTGCCTGATGTGTCTCATGCCTGATGGCGACACTCCGTGCTCAGGGTGTCCCACCCCTGTCACACTGTCACACCCAGCACCCACTGTCCCACACCTATCACGTGTCACACCCCACATGCTGTCCCACCCCTGGGGGACACCTGTCCCACACCCAGTGTCGCACACCCAGTGCCCCACACTTGAGAGACGTCCCACCCTGCAAGGGGGTGGGCTTTGCACAGGAGTGGCGACGTTCCCACTGTGCACAGGCCCCTGACTGGCTGCCGGGGCTGTCACCTTTACTGCGTGACTTGTCCTGGTCCGAGAGATGCTCCGTCCTGGTCTTGGTGACCAGCTCCACGTTACTGGCACTGTACACCTGGGGGGTGACACCATCAGCCCCACCGCGCTCCGGGGTGTCCCCAGTGCCCCCTCCATTCTCCGTGCCCACCTTGGCCTCGTAGCCGCTGACCACCTCCATCTTCTCCGAGCGCCAGCCCCAGATCCCAGACTTGTTCCTGGGAGGGTGGAAGGCGTCAGGTCCCCACGGGGGGGTCCCCACAGCCACTCACCCTCTTCTTGCTCAAGCGTTTCCTTCCTTCCCCTCCGCACGTGCCTCCCCCCGGCAACGGCCCCTTCCCGCTGAGTGTCACCACGCCCTGCCATGCCAGGGTGCCATCCTCGCCCTTCCCACCTCTCAAAGGCGATATTCCGGGTGTCCAGGTGCGTGGAGACGATGGGGGAGGTGAGCCTGCCGGCCACGTGCTCCTCGGTGGGCTGCATGGCCGCCAGCAGCAGGTCGGGCTCGTGCAGAGCCAGCGCCAGCGTCTCCGTGTACACCACCTGCTTGTCGTGGTCCACCTCCATCACCACGGCCCCCTCGTCTGTGGGGGGACACCGAGGGGTCAGCACACAGCCCCCCATGGCACCCTGACACCCCCCAGCGTGGGGGTCCCTGGGGGTTCCGGGGGAATTGGGGGCCCCTGGTATGTGTAGGGGCTGAGGTGGTCCCCTCAGGAAGAGGGAATTGGGGTCCCCATGGAGCCACTGTAGGGGATCTGGGGGAATTGGGGGTCCCTGGTATATGTAGGGGCTGAGATGGTCCCCTCTGGAAGGGGGAACTGGGGTCTCCAAGAAGTCCCAGTAGGGGATCTAGGGGAATTGGGGGTTCACGGTACATGTAGGGCCTGAGGTGTTCCCCTCATGAACAGGGAAATGGAGTCACTATAGGGGATCTGTGGGAATTGGGGGTCCCTGCAGGGGACTGAGGTCCTGCATGGAGGGCCTGAGGTGGTCCCCTCAGGAAGGGAGAACCGGGGTCCCAGGGGGTCGCTATAAGGGATCTGGGATCCTTAAAGGGCAGTACTTATAATGCAGGGGGTCTTGCGGAGGCATTTGGAGATTGCCTGAGCATATCTGGGATTCCAGGGGGTCCCCATAGGGAATCTGGTAGGTCCTTATGGTGGTATTTATAGTGCAGGGGGTCTGGGTGGCTATCCAGGTGACTGGAGGTTCCAAGAGGTCCCCATAGGGAATCTGGGGTCCTTACAGGGATGTACTTTTAGTGTAGGGGTTCTGGGGGCTCCCCAGAGGGACTGGAGGGTTCCCAGGTTTATCCAGTGTGCCAGGGGGTCCAGATAGGTCCTTACAGGGGTGTACCTATAGTGCAGGTGGTCTAGGGGAGTGACTAGAAAGTGTCTGGTGTCCCAGGGGGTCCCTATAGGGGATCTGGGGTCCTTATGGGGATGTAAATATAATGCAGAGGTGTGGGGGATTCCCAGGGTGACTGGAGGGTCCCAGGGGGTCGTATAGGGGATCTGGGGTCCTTACAAGGGTGTAATACAGTGCAGGGGGTCTGGGGCTCCCCAGGGTGACTGGAGGGTCCCAGGGGATCCTGGAGGGGGGGGCTGGAGCTGACCTTCCCCCTTGAAGATGTAGCTGCGGCGGCCGCGCTGCCACGTCATGTGCTCGAAGCCCAGCAGGGTGGTGTCCACCCGCAGGCTCTCGCCGCGCTTCCACACGCGGTACACATCACTGGGACACACCTTGGACACCAGCGGCACTGCGGGCACAGGGACCCCCTCAGTGACACGCCCGGGGGGCTCCCCAGGACACCCCACAGCCCCTCGCCCGCAGAGCCCGGCCACGCTCACCCCAGCTGGTGAACTCCCACTTCATCTCCACGTAGAAGTCGGACGCCTGGAAGGGATGAGGAGCATGATGAGCTGGGGGCTCCCTGCTGGGGTCCACTGGGGAGTCCTGGGGGCTGGGGTTGGGGTCCCTATAGGTGGGGATCTGGGGATCTGGGAGAGCGGGGTCATGGGTGGGGTCCACAGGGAAGAATAAGGAGGGGGGCCCCAGGGAAGGATAAGCACAGGATCTCCAGGCAAAGAGTGGGGTTAGTGGGGGGTTCTGGGGAGAACTGGGGGTCCCTGCTGGGGTTACTGGGGAGCTGGGGAGTCCTGGGGGCAGGGACTGGAATTCCTATTTGGGTCCTATGTGGGGATATGGGGATTAGGGAGGGTGGGGTCATGGGTGGAAATTCACAGGGGTAGATAAGCAGGGTGTCCCCAGGGAAAGAGTGGGGTCAATAGGGAGTTCTAGCAAGACTTTGGGGGGTCCCTCCTGAGGTCACTGGGGAGGTGGGGAGTCCTGAGGGAAGGAATGGGGGTCCCTACTTAGGCCCTGGGAGGGGATCAGGGTGACCTGGGAGAGTGGAGTCATTGGTGGAGGCCAAACAGGGGATCCCCAGGGAAGGAGTGGGGTCAATGGGGAGTTCTGGGAAGACCTGGGGGATCCCTTCTGGGCAGTGGGGAGTCTGGGGGGCAGGGATAGGTGTCCTTACTAGGGTCCTGGGTGGGGATGAGGGCAACCTAGCAGAGTGGGGTCATGGGTAGGGGTCCCCAGAGAAGGAATGGGGTTGATGAGGGTGCCTGGGGAGGTTTGGGGGTGCAGAGGCCGTGGTGGTGGGCCCCCAGCTGTGGGGGGTCTGTACCCGCCGGAGCTTGCTGAGCAGCTCGGGGATGCCAGCGAGCCGCCGTGTCGCCCGCTGGTAGTCGCGGTACTGGAGCACCAGCTGCACCATCTCGGGGTCCCCCGTGCTCACGGCCTCCTGCAGCACTTGGGGGACACGGCGCAGGGTCACCCGGGGGCGGTGGTGGCGGTGTCCCCGTGTCCCCACGGCGCCGCAGTGCCCCCATACCCGTCCATCCGTTGGCGTTCTCCCGGCCCACGTTGGCGTTGTGCCGCAGCAGCACCCGCACCGACTCCAGGTGGCCCAGGGACACGGCCAGTTCCAGGGGTGTCCGGCCACGGGGGTCCGTCAGCTCCACGTCATGCTGAAAGGGTGACAAGGTCACTGCCCCCCGGGCACCCTGTGCCACCCAGTGCCCCCCAGTACTCCCCCTGCATCCCCTGTGCTCCCAAGGCCCAGTGCTCCCAGTTACCCCCCAAATCCAGTGCTCCCAGCCCCTCTTCTCCCAGTGCCCTCAATTTCCCAGCCCCTCTTCTCCCAGTGTCACAGAGCCCCCCCACCCCAAGTCTCCCTGTATCCCAGTGCTGCTATCCCAGGGCTCCCAGTTGCTTCCTGACCCCTGGTGCTACAGTCCTCTATTATCCCAGTGTCACCAGTCCTACTAGTGCCACCAGTTCTTCCAGTGCTCCTAGTCCCCTCTGTCCTAGTCTCCCTTAGTACTCCCCTTCCCCCTCAGTGCTTCCAGTCTTCCTCCAGTGCTCCCAGTGCTCCCAGTCTCCCGTAGTGCTCCTAGTGGTGCCTCCCACCCAGTGTTGTCAGTCCCCCATGTTGCCAGTCTCCCACAGTGCTCCCAGCCTCCTCCGAATGCTCCCAGTCCCTCCCAGTCCTCCTAATCCCCTGTACCCCCAGTCTCCCCTAGTGCTTCCAGTCACCCTGCAACGCTCCCAGTCCCCTCCCAAGTGCTCCCAGTCCTCCCAGTGTTCTGTGCCCCCAGCCTTCCCTAGTGCTCCCAGTCTCTCTCCAGCGCTCCCAGTCCTTACAGTACCAACCCCCCCAGTGCTTCCAGTTTCCTCTGGTCCTGCAAGTCCTGCCAGAGCTCTCGGTTCCCTGTACCCCCAGTTTCCCCAGTTCCCCATACCTCGTCTCCTCCAGTGCTTCCAATCCCCCTGTAATGCTGCCAGTCTTCCCAATACTACCAGTCTCCCCCAGTGCTCCCAGCCTCCTGTACCTCCAGTCTTCTCTACTGCTCCCAGTCTCCCTCCAGTCCTCCCAGTCCCATTCCCACACTGCTCCCCATTTCTCCCAGTGCTCCCAGTCCCCCCAGTGCTCCCAGTTTCCCCAGCGCTCCCAGTCCCCCATCCCGGCGCCGCGGGACCCCCGCTGTCCCTGCCCTCCCATCCCGCTCCCATCCCGCTCCCATCCCGGTGCGCGGTGGGGGAGGGGGGTGCCCGTTCCCCCGGTGCCATTCCCGGTGCCGCTCCCGGCGGCGTTCCCACCGTCCCCGCGCGCAGGGCGCTGTCCAGCGCCTGGTGCCGGTTGTGCCAGACGAGCCGGTGCAGCGGGAAGGTGTCGGCGGGCCGGGCCATCCCGGCACCATGTCCCCGGGGCCGCCGGGGCGGACGGACGGGCCGCAGCGCGGGGCCTGCCCGCAATGGCTGCGCGGGGGCGGCGGCGGCGGCGGCGCAGAGCGGCGGCTGGGGCGGGGCCGCACCGGGCACCGGCAGCGGCCCCGGCCACGGGGAAGGGCACCGGCATCCCGAACGGCACCGGCGAGGGCACAGGGCGCTGGCACCGGCAACAGCATCGGCACCCGGAGCGGCCCCGGGCACGGCGGGACAGCGGATCCCGGCCCGTCCGCGTCCCGGGGCTTCCCTGACCGCTTTTAAATAAAAGTCATGACATCCGTCCCCCAGTGGGTACACAGTGCTCAGGACCACTGTGCACCCGGCACTGGGCATATCCCATCCCATCCCATTCCATCCTCATCCCAACTCCATCCATCCCACCCTCATCCTGGGGCTCCCTGACCCCCTTTTGTTGTGACATCAGTGCTCAGGACCATCGTGCACCCAGACTCAGGTTTACCCCATTTTACCCCATCTCATCCCATCCCCTCCCACCCTGTCTGACCCTCATCCTCATCCTGGGGCTCTCTGACCCCTTTTATGTGGTGACATCAGCCCTGTAGTGAGTACACGGTGCTCAGGACCACTGTGCAGCTGACTCGGGGCTTATCCCATCCCATCCCATCCCATCCCATCCCCTCCCCTCCCCAGGAATGCCGGAGCACAGGCCCTGCATGCCTGCCGCGCCCTGACGCACTGCCCGCAGGCAGGGTGTGCACAGGAGAAGTGCCACCTGCACCGCCTGGTAACAAGGGGACAGCCAAAGTCACCCCCACAGACAGCACAGCAAAGGGGGACACAACCCCCAGCACCACCTGCTGGCCCGGGACACCCACCCTGAAGGGCTGGGAGACACCCTGGGATGTCCCCAAAGTGCCAGTGTGTCTATGGGGGGACACAGGGGCAGCCCCCACATCACAGGAGGCGACAGGGACACGGTGACACCCTCAGTGGGCACGGTGACCTCTCTGCCCCCTGCAGTGAGGTGGAGCCAGGTGGTGTTTTTCTATATTTTTATTATAAAACCTCTTTTTTTTTTGGCATTCTCACATCTCTGCTCATGAAAATCTCACTCACCCAGTGGCCCCCCCTCTGCCCAGTGCCCCCCAGGCCCAGTTCTCCCCCCAGCCCCTGGAGCAGAGCGACCAGAGACCAATATTTACAGATGCTGCCAGGAACTGGGGAGGGGGGACCCCTGTGCCCACCAGGAGACTGATTTTTGGGGGGGTCCCACCTGATCCCTCCTCCCCTGGGAAGGGGGGGTGGCAGTGGGCTGGGGGTGCCCCCCTTGCCCTGGGGGGTGGCAGGAGGGGCAGGGGCAGAGCTGGGGGGTGCAGGGGACCTGTGGCACAGTATTTACAAGGGGTCCCTCCAGCACACACACACACACACACACACACACACGAGGAGTTGGCACCCACGGGACAGGCACAGCCACGCGGGGACGGGGGGACACACCGGCACCCACTGGCCCCCTTTGGCACACGCGGCAGTGGGGAAGCAGGTGGGCAGGGACGGGGAGGGGGGTGCAGGGGCTGCCTTCATCTGAGCCGGAGAGTTCATGGAGGATCAGGGTGGGGACACCTGGGAGAGGTGCCCAATGCCAGCGGCGTCACTGCAGCCGTGCCCCCGGGGTGACACCAGCCCCAGGAGACACGGGAGGACACCCGGGAACCCAACCCAATAAATTAGAGGCGGGGTAGGAAGAGGGAAAGGGACACCAGGACTGGGTCAGAGCCCGTTGGGGGAGCGCTGGATGAACGGCACTTTGCTGAGCTCCACCACGGGCGAGCGGGGCTTGTTCTGCATGCGGGGCACCCGCTGCAGCAGCTGCTGCGCCTGGCGCTGCGCGTCCCGCAGCTCCTTCCGCCACTGCACCAGCTCGGGGTCGCTCTGCGGGGCAGGGAACGGGTCAGGAGGGGCTCCTGGAGGGGACAGGGCAGGGGGACAGGGTGGCCAGGAAATGCCCAGGGCAGGGAACAGGTCAGGACAGGACAGGCTCCCTAGAACACCAGGGCAGCGTACAGGGTGGCCAAGGACTCCCCTAGGCAGCGTACAGGGTGGAGGGCTCCCCAGGGTGCCAGGGAAGGGTACGGAGTGGTTGGGTGCTCCACAGGGCAAGGCACAGGGTGCCAGGGCAGGGGACCGGTGGTTTGGGGCTCGCTAAAGCACCAGGGCAAGATTTGGTTTGTCAGGGACCTGCCCAGGGTGCCAGGACAAGGTACAGGTACTCCCTGGGACAGGGCATGGATCAGATAGGTTCTCCCCAGGGCACTGAGGCAGGGAACAGGGTGGTCAGGGGCTTCCCAGGGTGCCAGAGCAGGGGACAGAGTGGTTTGGGACTCCCTGGGGTGCCAGGACAAGGTACAGGGTGTTTTGGGTCTCCCTGGGTTCTGGAGCTGCCCTGAGCTTTCAGTATTCATGCCCTGTCATGGCTTGAAGGACTAAATGTGCAGAGCTGGTGGCCAGCAGGAGGTGGCTAACAGCTGGCAGAAGATGGATAGTGTCCAGTAGACGATGGCTAGTGACAGCCTGGAGGTGGCTACTACCTAGCAGAGGGGATGGCTAGCAGTTAGCAGGAGGTGGCCAGCACCCAGCAAGGTTTAGTTAGTGACTAGTGGGAGTGAGCAGCACTCAGGGGAGACAGCCAGTGAGGGGGCAGGGAGTGGCCAGCACCCAGTAGAGATGGCCACTGGCCCCAGAGGCTGGCCAGCCCCAGGGATGACCCAGGAGGAGGGGGGCACACTCACATCACACTGCAGCACGAACTGCTTGCCCCCGCGGATGCGGAGCAGGATGCACTTGCGCTCCTTCACCTGCGTCTCCTCCACCGAGTCGATCTCCTCCATGGTGAGCAGGGACTGCTGGGGGGACAGGCTCAGCCCGGCCCCTGGCCCCCCACACCCCCCAAACCCCTTGCAGTGCCCACCCAGGGCCATGCCCACCCAGTCCCATGCCGTGCCCTCCTTACCGGCGACTCGCCCTCCCCGCGCCACTCAAGGCGGTTGGGGAAGAGGTAGAAGTAGCGGCGCTGCCACTGCGTCAGGAAAGGGTTGCCCAGCTTGGCCATGTACCCGTGCATGATGCAGTCCTTGCCCATGGCGTACTCTGTGCCCGGGAGAGGCGGGGTCAGCCCCAGGTGCATCCTGAGGGGACTGTCAGGAGGGGGGTCCCCGGCCCCACTCACCCTCCTCGTGGCCCAGCTGCTTGTTCTTGGCTTTCTTGCGGGCCTCCAGCTTGTCGGTGTCGGCGTTGACAGCGTCGAAGACGGTCTCGGTCACCTCCTGCTGCCAGCGCTCCGAGATGGTGAGCGGGAAGTTGCGGTACAGCTCCTGGTCGCTCTCCAGCAGCTGGGCAGGGCGGGATGCCAGGGTGAGGGGCTGCTGGGCACCCCACGCCCCCACACTCGGCCCCTGCGCCCCGGTACCTTGATGCCCTTGGTGTCCTCCTCATCGAAGGAGCCGATGTCGAAGGCATCGGCCGCGTTCACCTCGCCGCGGGGTGGGATGAGGGGCGGCGGGTACTGCGGGTGGGAACAGGGGGTCAGAGGGGTGGCTACCCGTGCCCGTGTCCCTGTCCCCAGCCATGGGTGTAGTGGCCCTCACCTTCTGCAGGAAAACCATCTGCCAGTCCAGGCCCTTGAAGAAGGGCTCCTCCTTCACCTCCTGAGCCCTGGGGAGGCAGGAGGGCGGGTGAGCTGCGCTCTCAGAGCAGTGCACCAGCACACCCTCCCCAGTACCCTGGGGGTCTCGGGGGCACTCACCCACGCCCCATGCAGCCCAGGCGCCGGTTGACATCCCGCTGCAGCAGCCCCTCGAGCAGGGAACGCAGCTCCGGGGAGAAGGAGTCCGGCAGCTCCACAGCCTGTGGGAGATTCCATGAGCACAATGGTACCAAGGGACAGGGATAGGGATGCACACAGACGTGCACAGGATACACACAAATGGGCACGAACATGCACTGTGGGCATAGCTCAGCGTGAAGGACCCGCTGTCCCTGACCCCCACATGCCCAGGGAGCCCCCCCAGTCACCACCAGCACATGGTGGGGGGCACGGCAGCCCAGAGGTGCTCATGCCCTGCCCTCACATCAGCACCCCTGGCACACACACACAGGGGTGCCCCCACTCACCATGGTGAGGGTCATCCGGTCAATCTCGTGCTTGTCCTTTGTCTTGTGCTGCCGAAACGGGCTGTGCCTGCAGTGTAGTGGGAAAGGGGGGGGGGTGGTCAGCAGTGCCCACCTGTGCCTACCCACCTGAGTGCCCACCCACCTGAGCCCGACACTCACCCCCGGAGCAGTTTGAAGAGCATACAGCCCAGGGAGAACCAGTCGGCGCTGCTGTCGTACGCCACCCCCTTCTGCAGCACCTCCGGCGCCATGTACCCGTGGGTGCCCCTGGGGAGGGGCACAGGGGGGTCAGGGGCCGCCCCGGGCGGGTGGGCAGGGCGGGCAGGGGTGTGGGCACACTCACACGCTGGCATGGGGCTTCTTCTTGGAGAAGTCGCAGGCCAGGCCCAGGTCGGAGATGCGGACGTGCCCGAACTCGTCCAGGAGGATGTTTGCTGGCTGCCAAGACATGGCATTCCCCCTGAGCCCGGGGACAGCCCATGGGCACAGCTGGGGAGCTCTCTGGGATTTGGGGTGTACACAGGACTGAGATGGGACTGGGAAGTGCTGATGGGGTCAGCAAGTACCCGCCCTGAGGTCTCAGAGTCTGCGATTGAGCTTAGGGGGCTCCTGCAGTGTCAGGGGTGCCCAAGGGACCTGAGGGTGCCCTCTGGATTTGGGGAGCGTCCACAGGGTCTGAGAGCTCCTGCAGGGTGGCTGTGACACCTGTGAGTGCTCATGGAGTCCTGCAGGAGGCTTCTAAAGGCCTGGGGATGCTAACAGGGTATCCTGTGGGGTCCGAGGGTGCCCACGGGGGTGTGGGTGCCTGTGGGGACGGTCACCTTGAGGTCACGGTACACGACGAAACGGCTGTGCATGTGCTCCAGGCCCAGGATGATCTCGGCAGCGTAGAACCTCATCTCCGCCTCCGAGAAGACGCCGTGCTGGGACAGGTGATAGTGCAGGTCCCCCCCTGTGACCACAGGGACCAGCTGTCACCCTGGCACTGCCCCCGGAGCCACGGGGTTCCTCGGTACCGGGGTCTCACCGTTCATGAGGTCGAGGATGAAGCTGAGCTTGTCGGGTGTGTGGAAGGCGTATGACATGCACACAATGAACGGGCAGTCCTGGCAGGAGACACGGGGGGATCACCCTCCCTGTCCCTGTTCCCCGTCCCCTGCCACAGCCCACCAGCAGGGTACCAGCCCTGCCCATGTGCCCTCACCCCGGTGCTGACGAGGGACAGCACGATGCGCTCGTTGAGGGCCAGCGTCTCACCCTGCTTCATCTTGATGCGCTTCTTGTCCAAGCACTTCATGGCGTACCTGGGGGCACAGAGTCCCTGCAGCCACTGTGTCCCCACAGCCACACCACCGTGTCCCGCCCGTGCCACCACCCATGGACACATCCCTGCACCCACCTCCCACCCACGGCCCTGATGTCCCCGTAGCCATGACAATATTTCCGCAACACCCCGACACATGTCGTCACGGCAACACCACAGCGGGTGCCCTTGAGACCACCAGCACCCCAAATCGTGGGTGAACCCCTCTGCCCCCCCCACATGGAGCATCCCCCATTACATTTTGCCCGTGTCTGCTTTCCGGCAGCCATAGACCTCCCCGAAACCGCCGCGGCCGATGATTCGGTGAACGCTGAAGTCGTTCATGGTGAGCTGGAGGGGTGACAAGGAGGCACAGGTGAGCCTGGACACCTGGGTCCCACAGCCCGTGTCTGTTGTGGTGGGGGGATCCACCCCCTGCCTCAGTTTCCTCAGGTGAGGAACACAGAGGCCCCCCGTGCCCCCCTCCCTGGAGGTGCATCCGGGGGTGCAGGGATTCCTGCTCACATGGATGTTCAGCTCCACGTTCTTCCACTGGCAGAACCGCGTGAACTTGTCACTGCAAGGAAGCACAGACAGGGCAAGAGTGGAGACCCTGGAGAAACACCCTCTGCCAAGAACCCTTGGATTTGTCTGGAGACAGGCAGCACCCCCTGGGACCCTTGTCTGGGAACAGAGACCCTGGGAGAGACCTGGGGATGAGAAGTGTCCCGAGTCCCCAGTGTAGTGACAGACACCCCTGGAGCTTTATCTAAGAAGGGACCCCCCGGTCCCTGTCTGGGCTAGGAGACCCAGGTCCCCAGGGGAATGGGACAGCCCGATCCACATGGGCCTTTCCTCCCAGCTCACCTCTCGATGAATTTCTGGAAGATGCCCCCTCGCAGATTCTGGCAGATCTCCTCAATGTAAGGCTGGAGGGGACACAGAGCTCAGCATGGTGTCCCCAGGGACACCCAAGTCACCCGTCCCCCACCATTATGTGAAGTTTTCTCCATCCCTGGGATTTCACACACCTCCACTGCCAATTCCAGGCCCTCAGGGAAGCTTCTGCCACTCCAGGTCACCTGAATCTCCGGGGACCCCAACAACACCAGACCTGGGGACTCCACTGTCACCCTAGGGTGACATCCCTGCTACCTCCAGCTCCCAGTGCACTGATGACCACCCCATGGGGACCACCAGCAATCCCCCATCACTCCCACCATGCTGGGGACCCTCTCACCATCCCTTGGGGTCCCCATACTTGCCGGGAATCCCCTTGCCCCCCACCTCCAGGGACTCCTGTCACCCCCAGCCCTCTTTAAGGATTAACTCCCTGAGTACCATCAGTGTCAGGGACCCCCTCTCTGTCCTGGGTGATGCTCACCTGGAAGAGATCTGGGGGCACCTGCTTCTTGCTCAGGCGGCTCTGGACGTGCTCTGTGGCGCTCTTGGAGAAGGGCTGTGAGGTGAGATGGGATTGTGTTCACTCTGGATAGAAGGGACAGGGACAAGCAGGGGAAAACCCACAGAGGGGGTCTGTGTCTGGGTCTATGGCTCCCAGAACGGAGCCTGTGCAGGATTCGGAGCTCCCTCTGAAGACACTGGGTACCAGGCTCCTGTGGGCACACGGGGGACACACCTCCCACCCCGGTGCCTCGCCCCATGGCACGGCACTCACATGGGAGCAGGCCAGCAGCTCCTTCATGATGTAGTGGTCGAAGATGTGGCGACTCCGGGCGGCTCGTTCCTCCTCCGACTCCAGCTTCTCGTACTTCTTGATCTGGAAAGGGCACAGCTCCCATGGCACAGGGGCACACAGGACCTGGGACACTGGGAACCACGGCCCCAACCCCTCTGGGTGCCACATCCTGTGGGCACACTTGGTTACCCCATCGCCTGTGTCCCCAGAGCAGCACCTCCTGGCTCCCTGGGCACTGTCACCTTGGGTACTGCTCTTGGCACCACGTCTGTGGGCCTGTAGGTACCAAACCCCAGCCCACCCCTCCTCATGAACACAGGGGGCTGTCACGGGGGTGCCCCCATCTCACCTCCTCATAAAACTCCATCAGAGGCTTGGCCTCCTCGGCCTGGTTGAAGGCAAAGTCTCGGAAGAGCAGGTAGCCTGGCAGGGACAAAGCCACAGCATGAGAGATGCCAGCCCCACAGCCCACATCAAGGGACACAGGGACTATCCCCTGGGCCTGCCTGGCCCTGCTAACACCCCCGTGCCAGGCTTGGAGAAGGGAAGTGCCAAGCAGGGACCGGTGAGGGTTTGGCAGGGTGACATGGGGGACCAGGCTGGCACAGGGAGCAACGCTGTGGGGCAGGGCAGGGGGGCAGTGAGGGGGCTGACGTGGAGAGGGACACTGTGGCAGGGGCATGGGCGGGTACCACAGGCAGGCTGCCGTGGGGAGGACGTGCCCGGAAACCGCCGGAGCCGGCAGGAGGAAGTGAGAGGCGCTTCCTGCCCAGGACGGTTAAGGCTGGCGTGGGGGGAAGTGACAGGGCGGGGGACATGGGGTGGGGAACGTGGCGCAGCCCCCTGGCACCCCGTCCAGCCTGGCCCCACAGCCCTCCTGCTACCCCCAGGGGGCAGGGGAATGGCCACGGCCACTAGCACTGTCGTGGTGGCCACGAGCCCACTCCTGTGGGTGGTCCCCCAGGTGCCCCCCCACATCCCCCACAGCCCCCCCCCCATGCCCTCAGCTCACCGATCTTCTGCGTGAAGATCTTGTCAAAGGTCACCTCTCCCCGGTCCTCCAGGTACTTCTGCATGACGCTGCGGATGCTGGGGAGACACCGGAGGGGCTCAGTGCCCCCTGTGCCCCCTGAAAGACCCCCATGCCCACCATGCTCCTCCTCTCCCACTCCTCCCACGTTATGTGTCCCCACCCAAGTGTGACAAGTTGCTGGGCCCCTGTAGGGATCACAGGGTGTCCCACGCACTGGGGGTCCAGGGGAGGCTGGGGAGGAGGGTATCCCCAGAAAGCTTCCTGGGTGCCTGGAAGCGAGGGCACCTGGGTCTGGAATGGGGAGTGGGGACCCTGACCATATTTGTGCACCTGGGCACTGGTGTGTGCGTGTCAACACGCGTGTGCATGGCAGCAGGAGGGCAGGGGGCTGATGTGGGGGGCACAGAGAGTATACACATGACTGTATGTCCATGTCTGTGTGTCTCCATGTTTGTGTCTGTCTGTCGGGCAGGATGACTGTGTGTCCACGTCTGTCTCCATGTCCATGTGTCAGTGTCTGTGCGTCCATGTGACAGGCAGCATGTGTGTGTGCCCATGTGTGGGTGTCCACGTCTGTCTGTCCGTGTGTCAGGCAGGATTTGTGCGTGCCCATGTCCGTGTGTCAGTGTGTGTATGTCAGGCAGGATGTGTGTGTGTCCATGTCCGTGTGCCCTTGTCTGTGTGTCTATGTCTGTATGTCAGGCAGGATGTGTCCATGTCTGTATATCCGTGTGTATCCATGACCATGTCCGTGTGTCCCTGTCCGTGTGTCAGTGTATCTGTGCCCATGTCTGTCTGCCCATATCCCTGTCCGTGTGTCTGTGTCCATGTTTCCATGTCCATGTGTCTGTGTGTCCCTGTCCACATCTGTGTGTCCACGTCCATGTGTCCGTGTGCCCCTGCCCGTGTGTCTCCACGTCCGTGTGTCCACGTCCGTGTGTCTGTGAGTTCGTATCCGTGTGTCCGTGTCCGTGTGTCCCTGCCCGTGTGTGTCCGTGTGTCTGTGTCCCTGTGTCCGTGTGCCCCTGCCCGTGTGTGTCCGTGTGCCCCTGCCCGTGTGTGTCCGTGTGCCCCTGCCCGTGTGTGTCCGTGTGTCCCTGCCCGTGTGTGTCCGTGTGTCCGTGTGTGCCGGTGCCGGGGCGCACCCCGGGCAGGTGTTCCCGGCCGGTGCCGCACACCCGTGTGCGGGAGTGTCGGCGACACGCGGGTGTGCGGGAGCGGCGCCGGGAGCGGCGCGGGGCGGGATGCCCGGGGGCCGTGGGGGGTCTCGGGGCTGAGAGCGGACGGACGGACGGACGGACACCCGGAGGGGCAGCGGCGGGGCCTCACCTGGGCTCGGGCAGGACGATCCTCTTGCTGGCGCGGGCGGCGGGCGCGGCGCGGCTCTTCTCCATGGCCATCAGATAACTCACGTCCGCCAGCACCGCCTCCAGGTCCGCCATCGCCCCGCGCCGCGGACCCGCCGCCGCCGCCCGGCCCGACCCGCCGGCCCCGGAACCGGAACCGCGCCCGGAAGCGGAACGGGGCCGGGCCGGGGGAGCCGGGCGGGGGCGCGGCCGGGCCGGGCTCGGCGGCGTCGGGACACGGGGCCGTGCGGGAGCTGGAGAGCCGGGAGCGCCCGCAGCGGGAACGGGGCGCGGCCGCACCGGGAACGGCGGGCGGGGCCTGCGCCGGGAGCCGCCCAGCCGGGAGGGGCCGCGACACCGACGGCAGCGGGGGGTGACAGCGGGGGGGTCTGCGACATTACATGTGTGTGACACCGGGCGTGACACCAGCGTGTGACACTGAATGTGTGTGAGACACCGTGTGTGTGTGTGTGACATTATGGGTGTGTGACACTGGTGCATGACACTGGGTGTGTGACACCGTGTGTGTGTAACAGTGTGTGACACTGGGGGTGTCTGTGACACTGGATGTGACACCAGATGTGGGGGGGGACACTGTGTGTGACACCAGGTGTGTGTGTGTGACACTGGGAGTGACACCGGGGGGGGTGTAACTGTGTGACAACAGGTGTGTGTGATAGTGGGTGTGACACCAGGGACATGTGTGTTACACTGGGCATGTCTCACTGTGTGTGACGCTAGATGGGTGACACTGGGCGTACGTGGCACCAGGGGTGTGTGCGACACTGTGTGTGCGTGACACCGGGGGTGACATCGTGAATGTGTGACAGTGTGTGTGACACCGTGTGTGTGTGACACTGGCTCTCTCACTGTGTGTGACACAGCGTGTGACACTGGCTCTGTCTCACTGTGTGACACTGGGTGTGTGACACTGCGTATGACATTGTGAATGCGTGACACTGTGTGTGAGAGAGACCGTGTGTGTGACACTGGCTGGGTGTGTGACACTGGCTGGGTGTGTGACACCCTGCGTGTGACCAAGCAGGTGTGATGCATGACTGCACGTGTCACCCCACATCACACAGTGTGACACCAGGTGTGACCACACGGCAGCGTGTGTGGCACCGTGCAGCACCACACGTGCCATGTGGCTGCACACACCTGACAGCAGGTGTGACCATGTGCGTGTGACACTGTGTGCAGGCTCCGTGTCCCCAGGGCCAGGAGGGGACACCGGGAAGGGACAGGCAGGGGCTTGAGGTGCTGAGATTCGCTTGGTCCCAATGCCTCACAGGGGTGACGCTCAGGGACCAGGGCACAGGGAGGGTGGCGGTGGCCTCACCACCGGTGGAGGAGGATGTCATCTACGGAGGAGTGAACCCTGTGCCTCGTCATGCAAATGTCACAGCCCAACCGCCGCGGGGATGTGGGCTGTGACATCCCTGCAGGCTGGGGGATGCTAAATGTCACCCTGGTGGCCCAGGAATCCGCCAGAAAAGGGCAGAGAGCAAGGACTCACATGGCCCTGGCAGGAGGTGATAGGACACAAGCACAGCTGCCACCACCCACCAGGATGGGGACAGAGGGATGGCTGCTACTGCCACCACAAGAGATGACAGGAGGGACAGAGGAGGTCCCAGCCTCATCCCCTCCGCTTCCCTCACAGACTAACGGGCAGAGCCAACACTCAGGGATTTTAGTTCGTTGTTTTTTTTTTCTTTCACTTTTTTTATTCCAAAAATCCACCCCCGAGAAACAAAATATTTCCCTCAGGAGGCTGGGATCTTCCCTCCCCCAACAGCCTTGTGTTAATACGCTATGAGCAAAGATCCTCTCTAGAAATCTCAGGAAAAAAAAAAAAAAAAAAAAAAGGAAAGGCAAACTGAAAATGAACCAAAAGTAACTGCCAAGTAGGTGCCCTCCCTCTGCCCCAGCCAAGAACCCCAACCCCAACTGAGAGAGCGCAAGACTTGGTTTGCTTTTACCCTTAATGCTTACATTTAATTTTAAAGCACAAACATCAGAGATGGACTCTAAATCGCCAACAAAAAAATAGATATTTACAATATTTCTCCTGGGAGGGGAAGGGAGGAAGGGAGGGAAGGGGGGATCAAAACGAAACAAAAACCACAACCAAACCCTTAAACAAGTAACTTTGCTTGCAGGAGTTGTCTTTAGGGAGCAGGCTGGGTTGGTTTTAAATCACTAAGTGATTTTATTATATATAATTCTCTTTTTTTCTTCCTTGTGGATTTGCACCACGCCGGAGTGGTGAGGAGGGTTGCACACCGGCATCTCTGCGGGGCACAGCGGGAAGGGGGTCCCCATGGAGGGACCCCCAGAGGGAGGGAGCCCCTGGCCCCTCCAGCCACGCCCACCCCCAGCTCTTTTTAAGTTTTCTTTCTTGTTGCAAAACTCAAAAATTAATCCAAAGGAAAAAAAAGCATTTAATTCTTCCAACGTCTTCCCTGGGAGCCACAGCCAAGAGAGGCTGAGGCCGAAGGCTCTTCCTCTCACCCAGGGGGGTTTTCCTGCTCCTAACCCTCCGGCAGTGAGGCCACACCATCCCTTGTCCCAGGCACTGCGGGATTATCCCCTCGGATCCCCCTGTGGCAGCCGGGGACAGTCCCCACGCCCAGAAAGGGAGTGGGCGGCCATCTCTCCTCCCTTATTGCTTCTGAAGCAGTGTGGGGGGGCTGCCCTCGGAAGGACCTCCCTGCGGGGCTGGGGACAGGTGGCACAGAGGGGACACCCCGGATTGTGCTATCTGTACGCTGCCAGGGAGAGAGCGGGGCGCTGACATGGGGGGGGAGAGAGTTGGGGAACGTCCGGGCACAGGCAGGACAGGGAGGGAAATAAAATAGTGACCCAGAAAAAGAAGATTCCAACCTTTTTTCCTTTCTTTTTTTTTGTTGTCTTTTTTTGTTTTGTTTTGTTTTTTTTGTTGTTTTTTTGTTGTTTTTTTTAAAGTGCAAAAAGCTCTCTGCTGCCCTAGAGAGAGGTTCTTTGGACCGACCATTCATTGCAAAGGAAAATCGGCAGCGAAAAGGGGGTGGGGGAAGGAGAGGACGATGCAGGGGGGTGGCCATGCCAGTTCGGTCCCAGGCCATGGAACAGCCCTCACCCCTCCGGCCCCAGAGTGCTTCATGGTGCCGGGAGCTGGGGAGGAAGAGGAGGCAGCTCCTGTACCCCCATGTACTCCCTCACCCCTGGCTGATCCTTCCCGAGTCCTCCCTGAGCTCTGATGTACCTGTGGGTTCTCCCCTGCTCCATCCCCTTGGACAGACGGCGCTCGGGGAAGGCTGATGCTGTCCCGGAGTGGAAGCGAGTTATCCCCCAGCCTCGCCTCCCGGGGCTCTCAAAGCCCCTGCTCCTGATGACACCTCGGCCACAGGCTCCTGCCCTCGGCACCCAAAGAGCCACCCGGATGTGTGGGAGTGGCGGGAGAAGGAGGGGGATGTATCGCAGTCCCTGCAGCCGGATGAGGGGAAGAGAAAGGGCGTGAGAGCGCAGGGCAAGCACCAAGCTGGTGGTGGCACAGAGGGGTATGGGGTGTTCTGGCTCTGCTCCCACTTCCTTGGAGAGACCTTGACCCTTAAGCTTTGTGCTACTGGGGAAGTGACAAGTGTTTCAAGGCAAGGAGACGACAGGGAGGAAGGGGAAAAGCTGGGGGAAGAGGGTGCCCCATTTCTCTGCACAGAGACCTCTGTTACAAGCTCCACCCTGGGAGCGGCCAGCCTCTGGGCTGAGGCTCCCTGCCATGTGCCCGTTCCTCCTCTGGTACTGGCCAGCCTGGCAGGAGATCTTCCTCGGCAGAAGTCCCCAGGAAGGAGGAGGAGGAAGGACAGTGGAGCAGCGGCCCTGCCTGCCAAGTCAGGTGGGAGGCAGCAGCAGGACACGGAGGGCAAGGTGGGGAGGTGGAGCGGTTCTCCAAGAGGGGTGGGATGGGCTCTTTTCCTTCTCCTCAGTCTGCCCTGAGGAGGGTCTCTAGCTGATTTTTTGGATCAGCTTCTCATCGGACAGGCAGTAGAGGCTGTTGATGGACAGGTCCGAGATGAAGTGCTCACAGGCTTTGCGGGTGATCTGTTTGCACCCTCGCAGGTCAATTAGGGTGACGTTGGAGATGCGGCGCAGGTACAGCAAGGCCTGGTCCGTCAGCTTATTGCAGCCTGCAGGGGAAGGAGAGCTCGAGTAAGGGGAACAGCTCCGGGAAGGGAGCACCAAGCTGCCGTGTCGGGCTGGGAGGAGGAAGGTACTGCAGGATGGCTGGAGCAGCGCACCCACCTGCCATGTTGAGCTCGGTGAGGGAGTTGCGTGTGGAGGAGCCCACGGCGGTGAGGAGGTTGGCTGACTGGTCCGTGAGGTGGTTGCAGTGGCTGAGGTCGAGGCGGGAGAGCAGGGGCATATGGCGGATGATCAGGCGCAGCGTGGCGTCGGTGATGTCCAGGCCGGCGAGCCGGAAGTCGATCATGTTGCGGAGTTTGCTGCGATTGTCCTGACCTACGAAGGGAGGGGAGGAGCTGAGCGGGGACAAACCGCCCTGGTGCACTGCACTGGAGCACTCTGGATCCAGCATCACCTCCCTGCTCTGCACCTGGAACGTCACCCCCTGCCATCTCCCCACAACCCCCAGGGACCCTCCTGAGTGACCATCTCTCCAGCCCTGCCTGGAGGCAGCAGCTTACTGGGTTTGTCTGTTGGAGGCGTGAGTAAGTCCCGGATCTGAGGGTCCTTGATTCCTACTGCCCACCGAAGATCGAGGGTCCTGAGAAGGGGGCAGCTGGAGGTACTGAGAGCACAGACCGCAGACCAGGAACAGCCCGCTAAGATGAGGTCTTTCAGGCCTGGTAGGAGGGAAAGAGGTAACGAGTCAGACGGGTTTGGTCAGCTCTGAGGCATCCCAGATCTCAACCTTTTTCCAGGCACATGAGGAAACAGGTCCCCTCCCTGCCTGGGGTGGGACGTTCGCTGAGGGTGAGATCCAGGCACCCCAGGAGTTCCCAAGCTGGCAGGTACCAGGGTGCAGAGCATGTCTCACTGTGCTCCAGTCCTCAGGAAGCCTTGGAGCAGGCTGGTGGCAAAGGTAGAGACCCCTCCCCAGCCCATGCTCACCTGGCAGCCTGTTGACGAGCCATGTAAGCTGTTTTTTTGAGATGTTGGTCCAGCTGAGGTCGAGGCTGACCGGCTGCCTTTTGATGATGCCGCTCAGCGCCTGGGGGGTGATGGACTTGCACCTGCTCAAGTCTATCTTTGTCCACAATCTCTTGTCACAGCACCTGGGGACAAGGACAAGGCTGAAAGTTGAGCCCCATGGGATAAGGGACAGCCAGTGGGTGGCCCTGGCATGGCCCCAGCCACAGAACAAGGCTCTCCTCCTGGTTTCCATAGGTCTCCCCAAACATGGGAGGTTGCTGAGGGTGTCTGACCACCTAGAGCCACCCGGTGCAGATTCAGCAGAGTTAGTTTTGCTACCACAAAACAAGACTCAGAGTCACAGCTGCTGATCTGCTTGTCCCCTACAGCTGCTGATCTGCTTGTCCCCTCCAGGTGCTCCTCCTGCCAGGGCGAAGATTCTAAGGATCCTCCCTCCTGACAGACAAAACACTCCTCCTGGTCCCATCCCACAGCTTCAGCACCTCTCACTGTTTCGCTGGGAGCCGTGGCAGAGCCCAGAGGTGGCACAAACTCCTCCTCTCCCATGGGATTCTGTGGAGACCTGGACCTGATGGCAGCTCAGCTGAGCCCCTGAAAGTACAGGCGAGGGGACAGTGTCCTCCAGCCATCACACCACACCCTTCCCACGAGCCACCAATCAAAGCAGGTCAGTCCTTTCCCATCGTGCCATCCCTGCTGCTCGGTGGTTAGAAACCTCCCAGCTTCCATTCCCGTCTGTTCCCAAGCCCTCCACCATGCACAGCTGTCCCAGTGCCAGCATTGTCTTCGGGCCTGCTGCCCCTGAGGCACTTCCAGCCAGCAAACCATCCTGCCTCAGCAAACCCATCCTGCGTCAGCCTGCCTTCCATGCTTTCCCTGCCTGCTGGCAGCACGGGAGGCCAGAAAGGGCAAGGACCATCAGGGTAGTGGGTGAGGAAAGGACACTGGCACCTCACAAGGACATGGTGGGGGACACAGATGCTCAGAGCTCCTAGAGGGGACAGTAAGGACCAGTGCACACAGGTCCAAGGGCAATGCTGCCTGGCTCCAGAGAGTGAAGGGAGGGCACTGAGGTGAGACCCCTTCCCTCTGGTTGCCCACCAAGCATGTCCCTTCAGCCCACCCCCATGTCCCCATACTCACCACTTGTACCAGGTCTTGCACACCCGCATGCACTCGCAGAGCTCCCTGCGGGTGAGGTAGCGGAAGACGGACATCCAGACCTCTCTCTGCATGCAGCTCTCCTCGTCCTCCTGCGCTCGGCCCCCACGGCCGTTCAGCCGGGCCGCCCCCCCTTCCTCCGTGTTCTCCTCCTCGTCCTCCTCTTCCTCGTCCTCCTCCTCGCCGGCCGCCTCCTCCTCGCCCCCGCTCCGCAGGGGCATCCTGGTGGGCGCGTGGCGCACGACCACGCGGGGCGAGTGCTGCAGGTTGGCGGAGGAGGCCGTGATGGCTTGGAGCTTGGGGACGATCGAAGTGCCGTGGACGTCTTTGGTGGGGCGCTGGAGCGTCACGGTGAGGTAGGAGCCATGCAGCTTGGCCTTCTCCACCTCCGACAGCTCCTTCTTGCCGCTAGGGTTGTTCTCCTTCTCCCGCACCATGGTTCGTTCCGTGGCCTGGAGCCGCAGCAGCTGCCGCCGCTTGAAGCGCTCGTCCCGGCTGGCGCTGTGGTGGTCGCTGGGGCCGGCGCCGGGGGACGAGCGCGTCACCACGCCCCGCGGGGACGCCGGGTCGTGGATCAGCTGCAGCATCGGGGTGGGAGAGTTGGGCGGGGGAGTCAAGGGCTCCTCGCAGCTCCGCAAGGGCCGCAGCACCTTGGCTTGTGCCGTGTCGTCGTCGCTCTCCTCCACCTTCCGCTTCTGCAGGGAAGGGGGTTAGCAGGGACAGAGCTGTGGTGGGCCTGGGGAATGTTTTCCCCCTTTGCTCTTTCCCAGGGAAACAACACAGTGCTGGCAGGGCTTGCATCAGCAGTGCCCAGTAGAATCATAGAATGGCTTGAGTTGGAAGCAGCCTTAAATAAGATCATCTTGTTCTAAACCCATACCATGGGCAGGGACACCTTCCACTAGCCCAGGTTGCTCCAAGCCCCACCTAAACTGGTCTTGAACACTTCCAGGAATGGGGCAGCCACAGCTTCTGTAGGCAACATGTTCTAGTGCTTCACCACCCTCTGAGTCAAGAATTTCTTCCTAACAGCTCATTTAAGTACCACCAGGACCAGAGTCCACCCACACCAGGAACCAATGTTCTCCTTCCGCCTTGACAAAAGGGATGTCCCCTGAGGTTGGAGGTGGCTTCCACTACATGCCTAACAGTCCAGTGTGTCTTGCAGTGGAATCTCTCAGGATCACAGCTCAGCATCACTGGGAGCAAAGGGTGCTCACCACAGTACTGGGGGACTCACCCCTGTGGGATGCCAGGATAGGATTGCAGCAAGATGTGGGCAAGCCCCCAAGTGCTGCACCCCCACAATCCTCACTCTCACTGGTCACTGCCCAACTCATCCCTCCAGCCCACCTTGGCTGAACACGTCCCTGGCAGGATGCAGTGGGATGGAGGACACACATTCTGCTCCTTACCTGGCCCTTCTCTGTGTCGTCACCCTGGTAGCATTTGGGGCACTCCCAGCAGTTGGGAAGCTCATCGTTAAGCAGCCCCTCCCCATCCATCTGCAACGAAAAAGGGAGGGTCAGCAGCGGCCCTACCCCTGAACCAAGCCCACCCTGTGCCCAGCACCTGCTCTGCTCACCTGCAGACAGCCAGGGTGAACGATCTCATTGCAGATACAGCACTCCATGAGCTTCTTCTCAAAGTCCTGTGAATCCTCGTTCTGATCCACCTCACCACAAAGTGCACATGTGACCGAGTGAGGCAGCCTGGGCTACAAAGGAAAGCAGGGCTGAAACCAGGGCAAGGTGGGACAGACTTCCCCCTTTCCTTCCCTACTACCTGAATCATCGGGAAGGGGCTACTATCCCCCAGGAATCAAACTTGGGTAATTGCCCTCCTCTGTCACAGAATCACAGAATTGTTAGGGTTGGAAGGGACCTCTGGAGAGCACTTAGTCCAAACCTCCCACCTAGAGCAGGTAATACAGTTGGGTTTTGAATGTCTCCAGAGAGGGAGACTCCATGCCCTCCCTGGGCAGCTGTTTCACTGCTCTGCCATCTTCAAGGGAGAGTTCTTCGTCATGTTGAGGTGAAACTTCTTGTGTTTTAGTTCATGGCCCTGATAGGCCACACAGAGCCACTGCCTGACTGTGGGAGGCTCTGAGGGGAAGGCTGAGGCCGCAGACTCACCGCTAAGCACTGCCGGAGGACGCAGGACTGCTTCATGCGGCCGGGCCCGCCGAACTTCTTCATGTCCCTGCAGTAGTGGCACATGCCACACTCGCCCTGCATGCAAGCCTTGCATTTTCGGCACCGCACCCGCCGCCGCCTGGCGCCCGACACGATGGGAGAGACCGTGGGCCTGACGGGCGTCGGGCGCGGGGTCGGCTTCATGGTGTGTGGCTTGGTGATGGGGATGGTGGGCAGGCGCACCCGCAGCCGGGCCTGGAGCTTCAGCTGGCAACAGAGAGAGAGGGGAATGGGGTGAGAGGAGTGAAGCACTGCATTCTGCTGAGGTCTGAAAGGCTCTGATCCCTGAATCCGGCACTGTGACCTCGGATACTGCGCTGGAGAACAGCTCTGCTCCCTCACCCCTCTGCAGCCAAAGGAGCCTGGATTGATGCTTCCCCAGCAATTCTCCCTGAGGACATTCCATCACCTCACACCAAGAGCTACCCTTCCTCCTACCCTCCATCAGGACTCAATAATGGGTCTGAAAAGGGGTGACGAGTCCCAAAAGCACCACAGTGTTCCAACAACATCCACTCTTTCCTTCTGAGGCAAGGAATGACAAGGTCCACCTGGGCTGTCCTCTCTGTGTGCCACTCAAATGATTCTTGTGGGTCTCTTCCAACTCAGAATACTCTACTCCTGTCTGTAACCCTGGTCACCTGCCGGCTCTGCACAGGGCTCAGCTCTGGGCACTCCTTCCCAAGCTCAAGGCACACTGGGAACACCCACACCCCCATTAACAGTACAGGTGGGACAGCCCAGCTCTTCAGCTGACCTTTGTCACCCTGCATCCCATTAGCCCTCACAGGAAACCTGCTGGCTGCAGCATCCTTCTGGGATCAGCCCTGGTGGAGTGTCCACCACAGCTGAGGGGCTTGGGGAAGGGCAGACTCCAAAAGGATGGAGCTGGGGATGTGCCAAGCATCTGAGTGCTGCACCCAAAGCATATAGATGTCTCCAGGTCTCTTCTCCCAAGAAACCTGCCTGAGATGCTTGTGCTGCACAAGGACCAGCAAACCACACTGGATCTCCTTGGGCAGGGTAGACAAGCAGAGACAGGCATCTCCAAAGGGCAATTCGAGAGGCTTGTTTGTCTCCAGACTCCCAAACGGGGTGTTACCAGCCCTTCCCAGAGTGATAGGGTCCTGCTCTTCCCACAGCGATGGGGTCCTGCTCTTCCCACAGCCTGCTTGTGAGCCCGTCTCCTAGCAGGAAGGAAGCAGTGACCTCAGGGAGCCAACCTGGCAGGCCACAGGAAGGCAGCCTGCAGAGGGGAAGTCCGGCTGCTCCGTGCCTCCATCTGCCCAGCAAGCTCAGCGTGGGCTGTGGCCCAGCTGTGGGCCCTGGGTTATGAGCACAGCTGGAGAGGGAAGGGCAGGGATGCATGGAAAGGTCCCACTGCTGAGGAGTTAGCTGCTATCTGCAGGGAGCTGCCTCCCTTGGGGCTGTAAGAGCCAATACTACAACAGAGCCTGCTAGCAGGGACAGGGACACAAGAGACACGTTCAGCTTGAAGCGAGGGGCTGGACTGATGCTGGCCTTCAAGCCCACACCTCACATCACTGCAACAGTGAGACCTTCCCCAACACACAACACTCCTCAGACCACCCAGGACTCCCTTATCAAGCTGGAGCTGCTGGAAGAGCAGGATCACCCCTTCCTCCAACAGCCAGGCTCCATGTTCTCTGAGTATGACCAAAGGGCTGGAGAACATGGAGCAGCTGATCCAGTTACCACCCGCCAGCCAAGCTGGGATAACCGGCACGGTGGGAGAACTCCATTCTGCCAGCAAATGGGTTTGCCTGTGGTGCTGTGGAGGTGGTTGAACCCTACATCCCACCTTGGCACTGCTCCAGAGGCGGGTATGGAAGCGGTGCCACCACACCCCAGTCCCGGGCAGCAACTCAGCCCCACGTGACACTCACTCAGGTCCCCTCCTTGCAGCTCTTACCTTATCTCTCTTGGGCCACTGGACGATGGGGACGCCTGTAAGTGCCAGTTTTGGGTCGCTGTTTGCGTATTCTTCCAACAGCAGCTAACGGGGAGAGAGGAGTGGGGGAAAACACAGCAGAGAGACAAAAAGCACAGGTGTGAGCAGAGGGAAACACGGCTCCCGCCAGTGAGGCAGGCTCCGAGCAGATGCCAAGGCCAGCACGCTTCAAAGGCGGCTGGGAAGGAGCCCTCCTCTCCCCACGCCCGCCAGCAACCATCCCTCCTCCCCACATGAGACAGACAAGCTCTGTCGAGTCGATCTGCACCAGCGCTTTCATCAACTGCATTTCAGCCCCGAGGCCCCGCGCTGGGCGGTGGTAGGGGGAGAGCGCCAAGATTCGGCAATCTGGGGGGATTTATGGGGGAGGATTCATCAGGATCGTCCCCTCCCCCATCTGCTCCCCCGGCATGGGGCAGCTGGAGGGTGCAGCAGCAGCAGGATGTGGTGCCCCAGCACCCCCTCTGTGGCCTGGCACAAGCTGTCGGGTAGCCAAGAGCTGCTCCCCCGCACTGCCTCGGGGTTTGGCTGTGACTTTGATGGAGAGATCCCTCGGCACAGACCGGACTGGCACGTTGCCCTGTGGCGCGACAGCCCCTCGCTCCCGCTGGACGGGGGCTCCCACACTCACCCTGGTCCTTCCGGCCCCCTCCCCCACCAGCGCAGACCCCTCCCCACCGAATCTGCCCGTTGCAAAGGTGCTTTATTTACTTGACGTTGCCATGGCTACGCAGGCAGGAGCCTCCTGCCGGCATCCCGGCGGGCGGTGCTTCCCACTGCCAGGCAGGGCCAGGGCAGGGGGTGCCCGGCGCGCCCCCCACCCGGTTTTTCCGGGTGTCTCAGGAGGCAGGAAGCCGCAGCCTCACCTCGGCTGCCCGGCAGCGCAGCGTGCTGCCTCCAGACCTTCCGCCTCCCCAGGAGCACATGCCGCGAGGAAAGGTCAGGGCTGGGGGCTCGCACACGGACATCCGCGTGGGCACCGAACCGCGGCGTCCCCCCTGCCCGCGGCTCCGCGGGGGTGGCGGCGGCTCAGGCACGTTTCCAGCCGGGGAGCCAAGGGGCTGGGGGGACTCCCGGGTCCCGCGGCTGCATCTGGCTCGGAGCCGGGGTGGGCGAGAGCCGCCTCGTCCCCTGTGCCCCCTCGCGCTGTGGCCGCGGGGACGCGGCAGAGGGGACCCTGCGAGCACCGCGGCCGGAGCGGCGATCGCGCCCCGGGGAAGGGGAAGGGAGAGGTGAGCCCAAGCACCAGCCAGAGACACCCCCAGGGAATCAGGGGTCCCCCCGCGGTCCCCTCCCACCCTGCCAGGGACCGGAGCGTCCCCGCGTCCCCTCCCCACGAGCATTGCCAGCTGCCTGACCTTGCGCCTCTGGAGCTGCCGAGACTCTGGGGTGAAGTTTGCCGAGCCCTCTTTGTTTCGGTGCCCGCACTGCGAGGGCTGGGGTCCCCCACCCTCTCCCCGGACACCGCCGGGGGCTGGCTCAGACCCTGGCCGGACCCCCGGTGTTGTTCGGGGACATGGCTGGGGGAGCAGCTGCGCCCCCCGCCCGAGCGCCCCCGGCTCCCCCCCGCCTCCGGCAGCCGCACCGGCGGCCGCGTGCTCCTCCCGAGCCCTTGGGCAGCGACGGCGGCAGCTTCCTGAGCCGGAGACAATGCTGCTGCGTCACCCACATGCGGTTCCCAGCAATGCTTTGCAACGGGAAGATGGCAGAAGAAAAAGCGAGCGAGGGAGCGGAGGGCAGAGCCGCGCTGCTGCAGCGCCGGGAGGGGCCGGGACGGCGGGGATTGGCGCAGGGTCCGGGCGGTGCTGCCCACCGGCCTCCCCGGGCTCCCTCCCTCCGCCGCCGCAATCCGAGATGCCGGGGCCAGGCTCCCCGGGGCCGGGGACAGCGTGGCAGAGAGCCCTCACCCCGTCCCGCTCACGCCCAGCCGCCCGGACGCTTTTCTTTTGTCTGCTCCGAGGCGGGTTTTGGATCTGGGAGACCCCAGTGGGGTAAGCGGGGCTTTGGAATGTAGGGAAGGGTCGTCCCCCTCGCAGCCCCCACCAGGGACTGCACCCCTACTCTCCCGACCTGGATGGATGAATCGTCCCTGGGAAACATCCCGCCAGCCAAGTTTGGGAGCAGCCGTATTCCCAAAGGCACACCGGGGACCAAACCACTAGAGGGGGACAGATCCATGCCGGGCGATCAAGGTGTCCCCAGTCAGCCCCAGCTCCCCGAGACCCTCCCCCGCCCAGCTACACACTGCAATTAAAATGGAGGAAACTCATGAAATAAAGCAAAACAGCGGCTGCTCCCACTCCTGATGTATCCAAAGCATCTGCAGGCAACTATACCTCTGTGTTTCGAAGAAGCCAGTCACATGCCAACCTGGGTCCAGACTGTCACCACCTGAACTGCCAATAACACCCTAGGGCCCCAGTGACCCACAGGCCCAAGTGCTGGGTGTGTAACCAGTGCTGCCATCCCACCTCCCAGAAAGGGAGACCTTCCTGGCACAGCTCACAGGCCACCCTTAACTTCCTCATCCATCCCTAAAGGATACAATCCCCATTCCTCATCAAGTCCTCCAGGTGTTCCATTGCCCAGCCAGGTACGTGGGCAATGCCAGATCAGAGGCTTTGAGATGAGGTCCTGGAGACAGGATCAGCACTTCTGGGCAGGCTCTCCTTGTTTCTACAATCCTTGGTGCTCCAGCAGCTTCAAGGAAAGCCCAAATATAATCCATTCATGCCAGGCCACAGGGCTCCGGCTTTAGTTGCCAGACCTGCTCTCAGCGGCCTCAAGACCATCCTTCTCCTCTCAGGTCCAGTAGTGGAAACCAGCACACCCCAGAGGGGTCAGAAAGGATGGATGGGAGCAGTTGAAAGACAACAGGGCCTCTCAGAAATTCCCTCTTTGACAGTGATCCCTCAAACGACACCATGCTCAGGATTTCCAGACAATCCCTCCTGCCCCAGAGCTGGAAGCACATCTTTGTCACATCCAAAGCGCCATGTCCCACCATGTGACGCTCCAGGCTCAACCCATGACAGGATACATACTTTTCCACATGACCCAACATAGAGACCCTGAAATCGTGATCACCATACAAGAGGTTGTGGGACAAGGCAGCATTTTCCTGCTCCATGCCTGCTGCCCTGTGCCTGGGGACACTGGATAGCAGCGGGTGGCAGGAAGCGTGGCAGGAAATCTGATCTGAGGGGCAGATCAAAATAAAACATCACATTCTGACCCTGAGGAGCACAGACCAAAGCGGGGTTTTTCCCAACAGCCCTTGGCCACATCTCAGGTCCATAAATGACCTGGTGCCACAAAGACAAGAACACCAGCTGCAGATTGATGGCCCCAGTTAAAAGATTTACCTAGAAATGTCTTAGCCATTTTCAGGTTTTACAAGCCAATCTATACCGGCAAGTTCCATCACCTCTATGGAAAACAGAAGTTAGAAAAGTAGAGGTTTGCTGTGGTTTGACAAACTTGTCCCGCTTTCTCAGGCAACCTAGCGTGCCTTGAGGATGCCAGTCCTGAGGGACAGAATCCTTCTGAACCTCCAAGGACAGCCAGCTTTAAGGAGCAAATCCTCAGGGAAACTGTCTGGGACCACAGGGATTGTCACCTGAAGCTCACAACTGGACACAGGGATGCAGGGGGGTGTCACACCAATACCAGAGGCACAGATTCATTAGCTCCAAAACATTAACAAATTTCTTTGAACAGGTCTCAAACCCCAACTGAACACCAACAACCTTGACTGCTCTGCCTTCAAAATGCCCAACACCAGCCTCCTTTTCTCAGTCCAAGGGTGAGACATGGTGTTCACAGCTTGAGCTCCTTCAGAGCATCACACAGGGGCTCAGAAACACGTGTCACGTACTCTAAGGTCACAGCACACACAGGACGCTTGAAAAGCCACAGGAAACCAGAAGTGCAGCCTTTAACAGCACCAACACCTACTCCTTCAGCCAGGACAGCCCACCCTGGGACCCCAGAGCTGAATGTCAGCTTTGATACAGGCAAGCAGCTGAACAGGTCACCATCAGCAAGTAGGGGAGAAGAAGGTAACTGGTTTTAGAGACTAAAATGAACTTGTGGGGAATAAAGTGAGGCTGATGGTCTCATTTCAGTGCTGAAGGGGCTAAAACACCAAAGCTCACGAGGTCAGCTCAACAGGTCTGGTAGACAAAGGGAAATAAAACCCCAAACAACCCTTGCCGGCCTTAAAAAATTGACTCATGTAATGTCATGTCACACCCCGGGCAAACAGTCCCTGGCCTGCATCAAGAACAGTGTGGCCAGCAGGAGCAGGGAAGTGATCCTTCCCCTGTACTCTGCGTTGGTGAGGC
>JAYRBT010000177.1:8348861-8371919 GCA_036023395.1 Myiotriccus ornatus | reverse complement strand
GGTGGATTCACCATCCCTGGAGGTTTTTAAACAGAGATTGGACGTGGCCCTTAGTGCCATGATATAGTAATTGGAGTGGGATCAGGGGTTGGACTTGATGATCTTGGAGGTCTTTTCCAACCCAATCTATTCTATGATTCTATGAAACAAGGCCAAATGCACCTGGGCAAGAACAGGGCTCCAGAGGCAGAACTGGAAGGGAACTGTATCACTAAGGAGCACTTTGCACTGGCACCCATGAGGGACCCAGTCAGGGCCCAGAGGGTCCCTAGAGGGGTCTCAGCCATGCTGGCTGGGAGCAGTCACTGCTCCTGCTACCCTGACCCAAAATCCAAGGGTGTGACATCAGCCTCATGCAGAGGAAGAGGAGGACATAGAGCCTGCAGACACATCACCCCCTGCCCCAGGACAGGTCAGGGTCAAGCGTTTCCACTTCCAATACCACAATAAAGTGTATGTACCCCGGCATCTCCCAGGAATGCCAGTCCCTGTGGCTGCTCAAGGCCTACCTTGACGTCAGCGATGAGGGCATCCTCATCCTCGATGCCGGTGGGAACACACTTCTTGTGCAGAGGGAGCGACTCCAGTTTGTCCACGAGGCAGCGCAGCCCCTCCAGCTCGAACTGGGTCAGGTGCACCTTCCTGTTCTTACGCGGGCTGCCCCCAGTGGGGTCCCAGGCCTGCCCGTTTTGGGAGCCCCGGCTGGAGTCGGAAGAGTCTATGGATGGGGTCTTTTTCAGACCCGGCAGGCTGCTCCGGCAGCTCCTGCCCAGTTCATCATAGTCCACATTGGCACCGTTGGCGATGGGGCTGGTGAGGATGGACCGCCTTGTGACCGGCCGCCTGGGCTCCTTCCCTGCTGCATCCTCCTCCTCGTCCTCCTCCTCCTCCTCTTCCATGTTCACCGAGTCCGAGGAGCTCAGCTCCATGTCTGTCATGATGGAGAAAGAGTAAGAGCACATTGGGCAGGCAGTCACTCACAGGATTCAGCTTCTAGAGGAATCCCCCCAGCCACAATGGATACAATATGGGGACAAGGCAAGGGGAAAGGAGGGGACACGTAGCAGCTGGAAAAGACCAGCTAAAACTCTTTCCCATTCCTGGCTTGTTCTGTTGCAATGCAAGGTACCAGATACGGAAAAACATCCCAGAGGAAAAGACAGAAACACCCTAGACTGAATTTCGTGGAGTCCTAGAATAGTTTGGGTTGGAAGGGACCTATAAAGGTCATCTTGTCCAACTCCTCTGCCATGGGTCCAGGCATTTTCCACTACATCAGGTTGCTCAAAGCCCTGGCCAACCTCATTTTGCTTCAGAGGGCTTGGGATCTCTAGCCACTTGGTCCTGGGAGTAACTCAGGACCTTGATCCTACCTTCATGATAGGAAGAAGAGGATGTGGACTCACTCATGACTGTGAGGTCTCTGAGCCCTTGCAAGTAACTTTGACAGAACTTGAAATCCTGCATGTAGCAGGCCCTGACCAACCAGAGACCATTCCTGCCCCAGAGCCCACAGCACTGTGGTGGTCACTGCAACTTCCCTCCACCTCTTGTGTGACAGGCTTTGTGTGTCCCAACAAGGCCAGGAACTGGTGTGCTGGTTTTGCAGCTCTGAGGAACCTGGGTTGTCACAGGGGTGAAGGAGGAAGAAGAAGTCTGGCTGGTTTTGGCTTCTTCCTCAAAGGAACAGCCAGCCCACCACACTGCTGAGCCAGTAGCCCAGCAGGAAGATGTAAGGAACCAGTCTGATAGGGGTGAGGAAGGAATAAGGGCTGGGCTTACCCATACTGAGCGATTCCTTCTGGAAGTCCTTGGTGAGGTGCGAGCGGCTGGTGATGCAGTACACATAACGCTCCAGCACGTACCAACACATCTCGTAATAGAAGGGGTAACGAAACTTATTTGGGACCTGCAAAACAAGGCAAGAGGGTCTGCTCAGGCCTCCTTCACCACCACTGCACTCACAGTTCTATTACTGCTGCCTCAAAGCAGAGCAATCCCCTCTGGAGACAGGAAACCCGTGTCCATGTGTAACAGCATCATTCCTGCTTCTGGAGGCCTGATGGGATTCTCCTTGTAAAAGGATGTTATCAACAGGCAGGGCACAGACCCAGCATCACTTGCCTGCAAAGCCATTAATATTTCATTTTTCTTTGTCAAAGCTGCAGCTTTGACAGACCTTCTAATACGAATACCAGAGAAAGTGAGAGATGCCACACCAGGTTTGGCTTAGTGTCCAACACAGCTTCAGGTGTGTCCTGAAGCTTCTCTGCAGGAGCTGAGCACCGCAGGACCCACATCTCCCCAAGCAACAAGCAAGAACACCCATGTCCCTGCCTGTTTCCCCCCACCCCTCATGCTCCTGGCTCTCCCACAGGTCCTTACCCGCGTGCGGTCTTCAATGCTGTAGATCCGAAGCTGCATAGGGATGTTGAAGCTGTGTAAGAAGTTGCCCCCAAAAACCAGCGTGTCCATGGGGGTGTACACAGCATGGATCCAACCTTGGAGAGAAAAGAGAGTTGGAAGAATCCTTCTTGAGCAACAAGGTGACGTCAAAGTCTCACAACTTCCAGTTCTTTTCCATCTCTGAGGAACTCTGCTCTTCAAACTCAGCTGTCAAATCTGCACCACCTTCACATCACTCAAGTAAGCCCACCCTGACAGTTGCACCTTTCACCTGTTAGCTGCAAGCACAAGACTGGCTACTGACCCCTTGTCACATCAGCCAGGCCAAAAAGCAGCTGGGGGCTACAGTGGGACCATACAGACCCCAACTCATACAACACTGAGCTCATGTGGCCCTCTTCCATAGTTTTTTGTCATCCTGGTGTCATTCTATATTGTTTCCTAATTGTGTTAGGCCTAAGAACATCAGCACCAATGAAAACAGTCTACCAAACTCTGTTTAAACAATTAGAACACCCTCAAAGTAACTCAGGTTCCCGCTCTGTTATCTCCAAGGCTAAGCAATCCAGCCAAGTCCAACATTTGGGGAATTCCATCATGGGTTTCCACAAGGCAAAGCCACTCAGTTCAAAAGAAGTGTCAGTTGTGATAACAGGACTCAAGTAAGTATGTTGTGCAATCCCTGCTGTTCTCTGTTCCTGGTCCTGCTGAAAGCTACAACTCTGCAGAGGTATCACGAGACACCCAGGAAGCTGAGGAGCCTGGACTACCTTGGGCCAGCCTGTCCTCAACCTGCACTGTTCTGGGTGTCAACCCCACAGGATCTGGGAAAGCCTTCTTTGATTGTTAATCAAGTGTGATGTGAGCCACCCACGGCCTTCCTGTCACTTGGGCTGAACCCACAGTGCCATAACAGGCGTGTTCTGGGAGGTGGGAAGCAAGAAGACAGAGCCACATCGCATCTCCCCCTCCCAGTCACTCATGAGAACGCTAAATCCTGCCTGTGTCCAGGAGTTTCAGTGTCTCACCACAACCCTGGACACTGCCAGGATGTCCCTGACCACCCTGTGGTACCTGAGGGGATGACAAAGGTGTAGCCCTGCTTGAGCTCGATGCGCTGGCACTCCGACACTCTGTCCCCAAGAAAAATGTCTCCCTGCTTCCCTGAGAGAAGCCAGTTTTCATAGAGCTCCAGGTTCTGGGGCGTAGGAGGGATCAGCCAGAAGATCTGTAAATAAAGACAACACACATATGTAAGTCCTCATATAATGAAGAGTTACTGACTCTTCCCAACATCTGAATCTCTTCCTCTCCCCTCTCTGAGAAATTCCCACTAAAATGACCTCAAGAGATGCCCCTCTAAAGAGATCAAGCAGCTGAGAAAGGTCTTTCCCAACCTGACACACTGGGCGCCACAGGTAGCTTGAGCTTGGGATGCTTTTTAAGTATGTCCCTCAGAGTCAAGAGATGCAGAGCCCAGGAAAGACACTGGAGTGCTAAAGACAAGGAGATGTTTACCTGAGTATTTCTGCCATGTTAGAGCTACAACTGAACTAGAGATGGGCACCTGTCTGCCTCCATGTAACACAAGTTTAAGGTGGAAAGACCTCAATTTGCTGTCTGGGATCAGCATCCTCAAGGATTAACAAGAGAACAGACTAACATCCACTGTCCTAAAGCACCTGTAGTTGTTTCAGCAGGGAGTGTCCTACCTTTCCCCCTCGGTGGATGTGGTACCACACAGAAGTGCCACCAAAGTCCACATGGAAATCTGTGTAGCAGCCCTTGACACTCATCAGACAGTACCTGGAGAAAAGAAAGTGATGGTAAGTTGAAAATGAGTGGTGATCCATGTTTTGGAGCAGATACAACACATTCAAAGGGAACGGGCCCCCTAAACCCAGGCCAATGGCTCACAGCAGTGCCAGAAGCTACGTGATTCCCCTCTTTCCATACAGCCAAAGGGGCTTAAATAACTGACTGCAGTGTTCTTACAAGTATCACCCACAAAATAAACAGGGAAACTGTTCCTCCTGCTTCCCCCTGGTACAAACTGCTGCTCCCTTGGGCAGTTCTCTTGCAAGGGATGCTTTGCTGGCTGCCACAGCTCATGAAGTCACTTACTTCTGCACCTTGGGATACTGCATCTCCAGGATAGCATTTGTAGACTCTGTCTGACTCTCTTTCAGGTGTCTGGGCCACATATTATCAACCCAGTCAATCAAATCCACCTATGGCAGAAAGGTAGGAGATGTGAGCAGAGAGAAAAGGGGCACAGCAAACCCTTTTGCTAACCCCACGTGGCAATCCCCCTTTTGTTCCGTTCCCAGAGCCAGCAACCTTTCCAGTACCACTGGGGCAATCCCACACGTAAAGAACTTAGGATCAGATGTTCTGATGCCAGCACCAGACTCACATAGAAAACATGCAGGGCAGCATCTCCTAGAGTGGGATTCAACTCCCCAAGCTTCAGGAGAGCCAGAGATGTCCAGGCTCCCTCTGCAGTTTACAGGGAGAAGTGAATGGCCCTACACAGCTGTCCCTTTCCCTCCACCAACTGCAGAGGGAGTTCAGGATGTCCATCCCACCTTCCACTCTTCAGTAAGAGCAACTCGTTTTCCCACCACAAAACAGTTTCCTGCCCCTCTTCCAGCACACCTCCAAATCTGGCCTCCTCTGCCCTCAGAGACTTCAGCACTTGGCACCAGAAACCCTCCCTTCCACACTGCAAAACCCTCTGGAGCTCCACTTCCATGTCTCTAATTGCTGACAGGTAAGGAACAGGTCATCTCTCTGCAGAGTGACATGCCAGGGACTTGGCCATGGTCAGCACAGCCTGACTGGGAGATCAGCTCCAGCAGCTTCCAGAGCATACACTGATATTATCCCTGTTGAGCCCATGCATGTTCCGAGCAGCCCCTCTCCTCCCACATTCCAGCGACAAGAGGACGAGGGAAGGGAGAACCCTGGGGAAGGAAGAGCCATGCTCACCGTGGCAGGTCTCTGCACCAGGTTCTCCAGTTTGGTGTGGCTGAACTCCAGGCTGATGACGTTGTAAAGCTTCTCCCTCTCCTCCTCTGGCGTTTCGTAGTATCGCGCCCACTGTGCCATGGACATCTCGATGTCCCGCTGCGTGTTCACATCCATGACATCCACCATCCGTCGGCTCCCTGCCACGACACACACACGTCACTGCAACCGGCCCTGTGCACAGTGCACCACCCAGAAGACTCCAGGAGATGAGATCCTCAGAGAACCCACCCACACAAGTGTGGTGTCTTGGCCTCTCCCAGAACTTCCACACCCACATGCAAACAGAAGCTGCTTTAGGTCAAATTAGATCCAAGAAGGTGATCCCTGGGTAAGGACAGCTCAGGTTCAACCAGCTGCACTCTGGGGAGCTACCAGACCTCAGCTTAAACCCAAAGAGTGTCCCATTCCCCCCTGCCTGCAGGAGGTGACACTTACCGACACACAGCCGCACATCGTTCACGCTGAAGTCCGGATCTGGCATCCTGCAGGACAAACACCTTGCTCAGAAACCATCATGTGCTTCTGGTACAGACCCTCCCCACCTGTAACCCAAGTATTACACCCTGAAGGTGCTGCTTTGGGGTGTGTGCAGACCATGGCATTAGATCTGTAGGGGCGCAAATCTGGGGTGAAACATCAGGACAAACTTCTGGCTCAGGAAGCAGATTTGGGAATAGGATGTATCATCTCCAGAGCACAAGTTGTTGTACAGTGACTTCTGGCAGAGGAGCTAAGCAATCCCAGCCCTCGCTTTAAAGGCTGCTTGTGTGAGTTATCCCAATCCAAAGGCATAGCCAGACCAGTACACGCAGTATATTCCACTGACACAGCAGAACCCCTCCAACTGTTTGTACTGGCACACTTCTCTGTACAAACACTGCTGTCACAGGCAGAACAGCCTGGCAGCCATTCGAGCAGCTCTTGACCCAGAGAAATACCCAAAAGCTCAGGAGAAATCCAGTTTCAGCCATACTCTAATCCTCAGTATCAAATCTCTGCCCTCCCAAGTCACCCAGCAGTTAAAACTGAGCCTGGCACAATTTCCTACCTAATTCACCCCCAGTACAGAACATCCTGCACTGGATGAGATGTCACCCACCCATTCACAGTCAGCTGGGGGGGTTCAGAGCAGTGCTGCTGATACTGGCTCAGAGAGTTTGTGAGGGGTCATTTATTCCTCTAATCATTGTATTAATCAACTCCCAAAAAACACTGACCCAGCTTTACACTCAAAGCTGTAAATCTCAATGAATGTACTGCAGCAAGAGAGACACAGAGCAGTTTAGAAGTTGGATAAAGCAGGCTGGAATTCTGGAAAATGCCAGAAATACTACAAATTGTTTGACTCTCTGGCAATAGATGCCTATGTTACTAGGAAAGAAACCCAGCCAGACGTTGCATCAGAGCAGCAGTGGGACTTTCCAGACATTTGGTGGAATTCTGATCACCTACAGCCAATTCAGTACTCTGATTTTCAGTCCAAACAGACTAATAAGAGCGGGATAACTGAGGTGGAAGACATTTCTCTCTGCTCACTGCACGTAAAAGACAGTGTGGACAGGACACAGTCATACCAGCTTGGCAGAGCCAGGATCAGATCCCACACAGTGTGGAGAAATGAAGGAATTGGGCCAGAGTCACCCACCACTCTGTGCCCCCCAACACTTACTTTATCCCCAGGCCGTCCGAGCTCCTGAAGATGAGAGGGTCCCTCAGGCCACCCCGCTGGATGTACTCAACTGTGAAGTCTGGTGTGGGGACACAAGAGGAGGGAAGGTTTAGGGGAGGGTCCTTCAGAGGATACACTGAGGTTAAAGGATCTCTGGAGATCTCTAGTCCAACCCTGCTCCCAGCAAACTGACTTCTGACTTGGATCAGGTCATTCAGGGCAGTTGAGACCTGAGAACCTCCTCCTATCTCTGTGGTCATCAAAAAACCCCCTTGTTCCTCACTTTTTTACACTCCTTTGTTGATCCTGGAACTCCTTTGCAGCAGTTCTGGGAGCAACATGGTGTGTGGTGCTGACAAGCCTCAGACAGGCCCCCCAGGGAAGTGGGAGTTTGCTCCAACAGGGAAAACAGCCTGAATTTTTGTCCTCAGTTTCCTAGAAAGCTCACAGTCAAGCAAGAGATGCCTTGAAGAAGTGCTCCTCCCTCCACGAAACCCTCCCAAGGTTGTGTGATGAAAAGCCATCCCACTGAGCTGAGTGTGTGGTGAAAGGAAGGGGAGAAATCCCACACAGTCCTTGAATTAAACATCTTGTAGACATGTGGCTGCAATTACAGGTGCTGACCCAGGAGAGCCCTTCCATTCCTGGCTTCCACATGTTCCAGTCAACCTGCAGTGCTGCACACCAGCTCCCTGCCCTCCAGATCAAACAGCTGCCATGCCATTTCCCCACACACACTGCCTGGCACCAGCCCTGCTTACTGACTAGCAGCCCCCAGACAAACCTTTGCCTTCCATGAAGACCACGAAGGTAGAGTTAAACTTGTTGGTGGACAGCTTTTCCTCGAGGTCAAATGTCCTCTTCCCTTCAATTTCATCGTCGGAGATTCCATCGTCCTCGTAACGCCGCCTCATCGTGCCACGCTGAGGGGAGAACACACCTCAGGAAGTGAGGGAAGAGTTATGGACCAGGAGGAACAACCAGAGCCCCATCCCAACCAAGCACAGCTCAGCCAGGGCCCCTGGGGGAGCCCAGGTCCGTCCTGCAACCAACTCCCGATCTGAAACACCAGATTTGCTCTTCCTGCACCCAGATTTGTGCAAGCTGGGCTATATGGGAGAGAGATGATCACTCCTGATCAGTTCTAACACAGAAATACAGGAGGAGGGGAGAGAGTTCAGCATAAGTAAGGCAAAGAAAGAAAGAATCAGTTCCCCTTTTTTACAGGTGCAGTAGTATTTTGCTGCTCTAGAGGTAAAGACACTTTATGAATTTAAATGTCTGCCAGAACACCAAGTGATAAAGGAAGGGTTTATACTGGATACAAAATTCTCAAGTGTTCATATTTGGCCAGGCCTGCACACAAAAGGTAATTCGTTTCCTTGTTTGTGTGGGGAGAAGTAGCAGAGGGGAAGGAATCCTTTTCTTACAGGGTCTCCTAAGTCCATCTGTGTGAGGATTCCTGACAGACATCCTCTTCTGGCATTGCTGGATCTGGAAAAAATTACTGTCCCCAGCTGTTGGCCACCTGGCCAGAGAGCAGCCATGCTCTGGCAGAGCCCTGCGTGGGAATGCTCCCCAAATCCCCCCAGATAAAAGGCAACCTGCTCTGAATTAGCCAAGCTAATTGAATTCCCCCAATTAGGGATGCTCCATATCAAGCATGCACACCAACTGTTGGGCCAGGAGAGAGCAAGGACGGGACAGGAGGTGACACAGCTGCTGTCAAATCTGTGGCAGTGTCACAGCCTCAGCAACACCACTGGAACCAGCCACGGACCATGACAAAGAAAAGGACTCCTTCATATACATGCACTGCCTTAAAGAAATTCTTAAATTTAATTAGTTTAACAGTGAAGGAGCATGTAGGGACATTAAAAACAGGGCTTTGCCACCACCCCCTGTAACATTTAATTTTAACTCACAGTTTTAAGCAGCCATTAAGGCGGAGCCATTTATCTGTTGTTAACACCTCGTTGACTGTGCTCAGCTTTCCAACCCCCTTCCCAAAAACTTGAACGACAGGGGCACAAACAGCTTATCTGCCAGGCAGGAACAACTTCTCCTGAATGGGGTACCTCAGGAAGATCCTGAAATAAGGGTCTGTCCCCCTCAGAGCTTAAACGGCTCTGAGGATTAAACAATCTAGAAAAGGGCTGTGTTTGCTGTCCTTTGTCTTAAGCCATCCACTAAAGATGGAGAGCAAATGGGAGTACTTTCTTTTCCAGTTTTCAATAATATAAAGATTAATTTAATTACAGGTTTTTAGAAAGACACTTATATAAACGCAGAAAAATGCATTTAAAAAAACCCCAACAAACAAATGGAGGTGGCACCAGGAGAACTGACCTATTCCTGGGGAACACTTGGAATTTCACACTGGGCTGTCCACACAAAAAACTGGAATTCCCAAATGCCCACTCTGCTTCTAAACTGAGACTGGCTCTTCAAAGGATATGCATCAGAGCATGAAGTTAAGACTTGTAGAAGTTTTACGGCTGTGTTGTATCAGAGGATGAGTCCACCTTACAAAGCACTTTTCCTTAGAAACCACAGAATCCGTTAACCCTGTGCGGTGCTCAGCTTTAAAATGAGGACACAGAGCAATGAGAATCCCCTTCCAGCAGGACTAGCTTTTCTCTTTTCCCAATCCCAGGAAAGCCTAGGACTACAGGTCCCAGCAGGCACGTCTGTCACTAATTCGAGGATGTGCACAAAGAAGCAGAGGATTCTGGGCCCTGTAGTCTATGGTCTCACATGCTTCGGGATCAGGTGGGTGGTGGCTCACTGCAGGACCAGGTTGCTCCTTTATCCCACACACTCACTTTTAGGGGGAAAAGCAGCTCTTCTACCTTCACTGGGTACAAAACCTCATGAGTGGGGGAAAAGGTTTGGCATGGAATTCTGGCAAAAAGAGACTATATCCAAATCAGTCCCTTAATAACTTACATTTGGCTCCCAGGCTGGAAATCTGGATGGTATTTCAGGGCTCCTGATTAAGTGTAGCTTAACTAGGAGCAAGGTTATATTGGGCTAAAACTCAGGTAAGACCCATTTGAGCACATGTCTCAGGAAACCTGGGTTGGAACACAGCTCCAGGCACAGACACAATGACCAGGCATTGTCTGTCCTTCTGGAAGTGGCACCAAGCCAGCACAGGCTCTGGATTGTGTAGAGCAGCTAATTCAACAGCAATGTGACCATGTGGCTGGGCCTGATCCCAATCCCACTGGTGTTACAGGCGGATGCTGGAGACACCAAGAAAAGGAGCTCCTGCTCCCTTCCCATCTACCCACGCCAGCTTTAGCACTCAGTCACTCCATTTTGGCATCTGGACCATGAGATCATTTTGTCTTGGCTAATCCTGAGCACAAACTTCGAGGACAGATCCCGCTCCCACCTTCTGTGAAGGTGCAGTAAATGACCTGGTCCCTCACTAACAAATCTGGAGGCTTTATGACCAAACAAATATGATGTGTCTCAGAGGAGGCCACTCCACCAGACCAACCTGCTGTGGACTCACATTACACAAAACTACACTTCACTCCAGCTGGATCCACCCATGGATCTGCACTGTGGGATCAGGGAACCATTCAGACTCTTTTCCCAGACCTCTTTCACAGCACAGCCTCCAAGACAAACAGGTTGGAACTTTCAACCCAAACCACTATGATAAGGCAACCACACCAAAAGTGCAAACACCAGAAAACAGGCAGGAACACCTTAAACTCGAACTCCTTTGCAATGGGGAAACAGGGATGCAAAACACAGAAGGATGGGGATTGTCTCCTCCAGCCCAGCAAATTCCAAAGTCTATTGCTCTTGTCATCAGCAAAGCATCAGCCACAAAACTCCCTCAGCTCTGCCTGTTCCCGTGGGCAGGGAAGAGTTTGGCCTCCTAATTGGCACAACATGTAGGAGAGCAGGATCCCAGCCGTGGCTGAGGACCCAAAAGCACAATACAAACAGCTCCCATCCCATCCTACCCGGCCGGGGCCACAGTGCTTTCATGTCATTGTTGTCTTGGAAGGGTGGGGAAAAACAACATTTCAGGGCCTGCAGAGCAGGCAGGAGGAAGGAAAGGCTTCTGTGCTTCCAAGAGTGCTTTTTGGGAGAGGCAGCATCTTCAGTTTTCCCCTCCTGGAGTCTACAGCTCCTTCACAGCACAATTACACAAACCATGATCCCCCAGCTGCCCAAATTGGGTCTCTGTATGAGGACGGTGTGGCCAGTGGATGCTCTAAGATCCCCTTTCCTCCCTGATGTGTTTTGATCCTCCCCTGACACGCAGGGAATTGCTGCCTGGTTAAATAACTGGTACAGGTGACACCTGCAAAGGGCAAGAGACACGCAAAGCCACAACAGGCTAATGCCCATCTCACCTTCCCCCTGCACACACTGAGCTGTACAAATCCTTCTGGCAGCACTGAGTTTGACCTCTTCCCAGGAAGGGCCAGCTACCTTTGTCTCACAGCCTCTGCCAGGGATGGGGCTTGGCTGAGTACCCCTTCCTAGCAGATTCCTACAGCTCTCACAACTCTTCTTCCTGCTCCTTAGAGCAGGCCCATCCAGGCAGGTCTCACCAGAAAACACAAGCAACTCCCAGCCCTGGGCTCTTAGAATAAGACCACTTCTTCCTGGGGATAGCTCTCCTACTGGGAGCTCTTCCAGTGTCAACCAGTTCAGCCAGGGATGCACACCTTCCAAGAAGAAGATCAGCAGACACCCCCAAAACTGCCCTCTGTAAAAGTGTCCCAGGTGAAGTTCAGCTCCAGTGAAGCAAGAGATCAAGTTAGGCCCATAACATACATCAGTGTTCAGCAGCAATATTTAAATATCCCTTTTTTTCCAGCTTTCTGTTAGGATTCAGGCATTTTTCACCCTGCTGAGTGTTTCACCCTTCCTGTTACTAAGGAGGAACTTACAAGTGGTCCAAATCCTTTCTCCATGTCAGGCACGGTCAAGATAAAGGCAGTTTATTCATCCTCCAAGACTGACCAGACAGCAATTCCCATCTAAGACTGTCCTTCACCATTCCTTTCTGGCCCTCTTGGGTGCCACTCAATTAATGTAGGAAATAGGAAGCATGAATATTAATCCTGCAGACAGCTATTCCTTCTATTCTGATCCTTTCACCTGCAGTCTCCTTCTCCCAAGGAAAGTGCCTCATGCAGCTCCACAGTGGTACTCTTCAAAACACTTCCTTGGAAACCTCTTTCCGTGGAGCACAGCTCTCTCTAACAGCAAAGGAACAGATATCAGCTGAAGAGAGCCAGAAAACCTCTCTCCTGTGGATTTTTTTTTGAGAGAAGAACGAGTACAAGGTCACATTTGAAAAAAAGAACAAGTTGTCCTTTCGCTGAAAGAGCCTCGTGTATTTACAGAGTGAAACCAACACACACCACAGTATTTTAGTCACTTCCTGTCTGCTGCCATCCTCTCCCTCATCTCCCAGTGACTCCAGGAACCTCCTCCTGCTGGGTCACAGCTCCTTCCCCCGCTTCAGGAGACCTGAGCACTCTCATTTTTCCTCTCTCTACGCCTGTTGTCTTTCCAGAGCAGATTCCCTGGCGTGAAGCCTCCCACAACTCTCCCTTATTCCTTTAGAGAAAAGATGTTGGCATGAAGAATGCAGTCAAGTTTCATCCCCACTTCCAAAATCCCTCCTTCCAGGTATTAACTTCCACCTGGATCCCAATATACACACAGAAGAGTGTGATTTACCATCTTTTCCTCACCCCATCCCTTTGTAGGTTTACTTTGCCCAAAATGCATCCAAATTGGTAATAAACCACCAAGCTCAACTTTCCTCACTTTAGGAATTTAACTTCTCCCCTATTTTTAAAGCAAACAACTGTGGCTCTTGCCCAGATAAATCCAGACCATCCACATCCAAACCTGTGGACGGGTGTTTTGATCTTAAGTGTGGCAAAGAGCAGCATCCAGAATTCTGCCTCTGAGAGACTGTGCTGCAAATCTCCAGCAATTTTATCCGTGGGAAAGGGTTCCATTCCTCTGGAGAGGCACAAGGCAGCATGACAGGAGGATGGACAAGCAGGCTGTGATCAGACAGATCCAGGGTGGAGCAGGAGACAATGCCAGAATGGACTATGCAGGGAAGACCCTCCCTTGCAAGTGTTTCCAGATACACCAAGAACCAGGGCACCCAGATGGCGACACCCAATCAGGAGTCTGCCAGGTCACTGCTTATCTTAAGCACAAGAGCTCTTTTTCTCTATCCCTCTCCTCCAAGTCTGCACCTCCCACTTCAGCTCTGGAACTGAGCTCCAAGCTCTGGAGCATAAGCACAGCAGAGTAGCAGCACGTTCCTCCTGTGCCTCCCCACCTCCAGGCACTTCAGTTTCTCCTCAGCTCCTCCTCCTCCTGTCACTCTGGGGCTACAGAGAGTCCTACAGAGATGGGTCCATGTTGTTCTGGTAATATTTTGGCTCTGCAGAGCCAAACAACTGCAAGTACCTGGGAGATGATCAATAAAGCAGTCCTGGACTCCCTGCTCCACCAAATAGAAGGAGGCATCACTTAGGATCTGAAGAACAGGCCATAATCCCCCCAAGAGGAACCCAAGAACCAAACCATCAATCTTCACTCAGGTTTAACACCTCTCACCATCTCCTGTCTCTCTCAAAACCTGGAGAGCAGAACAGGCGTATCCCAGGTGCCACATCCCTGGACAAAGATGGGTTCAAAGCACCAGGCCGGAAGTAAACAGGATCTACGCAGAACTGGAGCCCTTCCAGGCTTCACAGCTCCAGGAGAGATTCCTATCACGAGCAGGGCTGGCAGCGTTTCAGAATGACCGGGGAGAACGCTTTGGTTTGCACTTCTGGGTTACAAAATTGAATGTACACAAGGAGTAATTGGGGAATTGGAGCAAGGTGGGAGGAGGCAGGTGGGGAGACAGCATGGATGGGTCAAGGAGAAGTCCAGCAGCTGCTGCTAAACCACACACTGACCAGGCAGAGCAGCAAAACCATGAGGCAGAGGAACATGCTAGATCAGAACACAGATGGGCAGGTTTGGCAACAGTCCCAAAAAGGAAGCACTGCTCTTAGGGAAGAATACGGCTCCTCACTCCAGTCACCTGCAGATTATGTCACACTCAGACACTATCCCCACTGGCTTTCATGGCACTGCTAACCCCCACACTGCCCAAACCCACCACCAGCCACAGCACCTGATACCTGGACAAGCCCTGCCTGGATTCCATGACAGGTTGAAGAAGTTCCTGCAGGACCACCAAACCCTCCACCATGCTCCATTCCAGGGCTGAACACTGACCCTCTGAGTGTCAAAAGCCATCCTTCAACATTCAGCCTTCTCATTTCTCAAGGAGACTGAGAAAAACCCTTGAATTACATCCCACCACTTTCAAATCAGAAGAAATCCAAGGAAAAAAAACCTGTGTGGAGCCCTCTCCCTGCCAGGTGTCCCCAGCACATGCCCTGTGCAGTTGGTTAGATGAGAACTACCAGCTCTGCTACTCCTTTTGTTTTGTGCAGTAAAGCAACAGAGGCTCCCCAAAACGGAACAAAGTAGACCAAATTTCCCTCAAAAAAAGCAGGATTGAAGATTATACACATTTAATCCATTTTCCCACTACTGAGTCCACACAGAGAAGGAGGCAGAGACCTAGGACAGAGGACAAACAGAGCCACGTGCAGAAGCAGGTCAGTCCTAAGTGACTTCACTCCTCCCTGGGACAGCCAGAGCACCTCTCTGTCCCCAGTACAGTGGGGATCAGAGAATTAGCTTGAATTTTTTAATCAGGGAAAAGCTCACCCTCCAAATTTCCCAGGCTCCCAACCCAGCCCTGCAGAAACCTGTTGCCAGTTCTGTCCCATCACACAGACTGAACATGGCTGGACCATGGGAGGACTTGGATAACAAAAACACAGGAAGCTTTGAGGTTTGTACTGCAATTCCTGCTAAGCTGACACTGTTCTTTAAAGGGAACAGCAACAGGCTGCCTGAATTGCAGTTTATAGGGCTGAGGATGCTTAGGAAGAAAGAAAACAGCACAGGGCTGTTGGGAAGAACAAGGACAATGTGAGAAACCAGCTACTAGGAAGGACATTTCCTCCATACTCTGTGCTGTTACACCATCCCTCCACACTGTCCCTCCCCCCCTGCTCCACAAGAAGCCCAGGACTTGTCCTTTCCTTGCTCCAAATGGGGCAAAGGGGCTCAGTGACACATGGAAATATTTATGCACAGCAAATTAAAGACACTGAGGCAGTCTGACCTTAAAGGAGCATGCATTACCAGCCCTCTCCTTTCCACTTCCAGCTGCTTCAGTTCAATCCTGAGACTACAGAGGTACACGGAAGAGCTGGGACAACTTTTATCAACTGATATTTTCTCGCTAACTCTGTCAGGATTGCCTCAAACAGGACATGATTCTGCTCTCAGCTCCGAACTCTGAGGACCAGCACCAACAAAAACCACAGACAACACTCACACCCCAGAGCCTCTTCCTTGACCTAAAAGGGTGTGTGGGGCAGCTTTGTTAAAACTCTTTCGTGCACAGAGTGAAGGCTAAAACGTGTAAAATTCATCACCCAGCGACCCTGGGCAGATTTCAGCCAAAAAACTTCTCTGGTTCAAGTTCCTGGAACTTTCACAGGGATTCAGAATCCCTGGACATCCAGCTCATGCTGTTTCTACAGCAACACAGATGCACAAGCATGGACAAAGAGAAACAGAACAGACAGAATCCCTGTCCAACAGATCCATCTCGTCTCCCCCACCATGGATCCACAGGCCACACTTTGTCACCAGCTTTATCTCCCTGGCCCCCAAAAATCATCAGTGCCCTTGCCAAGGGAGATCTGCAGGTACCCAAAAGTGGGCAGCACAGGGAGTTCAGGCCACTGGAAAGGGAAAAAGAACACCAAAGTTCCTCACAGCCCCCAAAAGGCTCACTCATCATTCCCTCCTCCGCAATCAGCAACATGCTTTTACCAGCAGCAGCACCAGACATCTCATCCTGAAGGGAATTGCTTCCCCTCAACACACTTCCAGAGGACAGGATTAAGGCAGCACCTTGTTTCTCCACCTTCTGAGCACACCACCACTTCCCCACAGGTGCCATTTCTCCCCCAAACCCACCCAGTGACCTGTAGACCTCTGTCTGGGTGGCTCCTGACATGATTAAGAAGGCACTGGGTGTGCAGGGACTGCTCTCCTGACTTGTTGATGTCACCTCCAGCTGCGATAACCTCATGAAAACCCACTCCTGACTACTACAGGAGACATAAAAACAACTTGTTTGGTAACTCAGAGGTAACTTGAAGTGCTCCTTGCTTAGTCAGCACTGCAGCTTCCAGGACACACTCAAGGCACAGCCAGGCTTGGGATAGTAAGAATCCAGCAGAGATATTCACCTCCTGCATCCCTTTCTGCTGACATGGAACATCCAGTTGGCTTCAGGGACATATTCTCCCATGGACCAGCACACTCGTGCATCTCGCAGGATCTAAACGCTCCCAGAGATTTCTAAAGCTTTCCAAGAATAGCCTTCAGTTGCTGCTAGCTTCCACCAAAGCCCTGCCCAGACCAAATCTGAACAGTCCCTAAATTATTTAGAGCTCAATTATTACACCTGGGTCATTTGCAGTGACTCAATTGTAGTGTGTCCAGTTTGAGGCATGTGGGAGAGATTAATTACCCTCCTTGCATGGGCCCTGTCTAGACTGGGAAACTGAGGTGTGTCCAGCAGAGCAGGGACATTTGGCCTGGCCGGGTTTCACACAGGGCACACAGCAGAGGAACCCTGAGCCCTTCCAGGCAGTGGGACGGAGCTTGGCTTGACAGGACTTGCCAGTGTCACATTTCAAATGGGGTGTGTGATGTAAAACCACCCAAATTCTCACTCAGTGCATGTGGCTTCAGTGTCTGTGGGAACAACACAGGCAGGGTCACCCCAGCACACACACAAGTCCCAGGTCAGTGGGAGCAGCCCTGGGAAAATCGATATCCGGCAGGATCGGCCTCTGCTAAGCACACATCTGGGGATGACAAACACCAGCAACCCCAAGGAATCATTACCTGGCACTGAGCAGCTTTACAGGACAAACAAAAAGTCAGGCTGAACCTGATGGGGATTGCTCCTTGCATCCCACTGTTGGGATAGCGTGGACCATTTGAGATGGAGCAACACAGGGAGGACAGAAAGCTGCATCCTCCTCTTTCCATCTTACCTGACACAAGCAGCGTCCTGTCAGGCCACAGTCTGCTCCCCCTGACCTCCCTTTCAGCTTCGAGGCCATTTATCCCCATCCTGTGGGGATAAGGGCTGGAATTTTGTAATGAGTGTCCTGTGAACATGCATGGACTTTCCTGGGTCCATGGTTTGTGTCCTGCATTGACATCACTCCATCCAGCAGAAAGGATTTGGTACCCCCAATATAAATAAGTCGGAAAAACACAAGATTCCAGCTGCTGTGACTATGGGCACCCGTCACAGCCAGCAGTGTCATCACTCAGGCACAGGCAGTGCGCTCCTGGGATCACTCCACAACTCACACAGCTGCTGGAGGACAAATCTTGTCCTCCACACTCCCCAAGCTTCATCCCTCAGCTGAGGCCTCCACGTGCTGTAAAGCCCATTTGAACTCTCTCCCAGGGGAGAGTGTGGACACCGACATGTAAGGACAGGTTTGGCAACTGCTGTTTACAGGAGAGGCCTCAGGTTTTGGCTGGTAAAGACAGGCAGAGGCCTCCTCTCAAATTTCAGATCCTCACGTAAGGATCTGACCAGAGGGCAGGGCAGTGCTAGGGCAGGACACAGACAGCCCCGAGCCATGGGAGAGACAGCCTTTCCCTCCCTGGCTCCCCTCTCACCTCCCAAATGCTCCACAGCACTTAACACCAGGCAGGGCTTCTCCTCCACAAGCCAATTTCCCTTCATGGGCGTCACAACCACCTCCCACAACCAAAATAAGGGTGACACTGCACCCAGACAGGGATGGTCATTCTGGGGCAGCACTCCAACACCCTCAGAGCCGTGGCTCAGCCCCAGAGAGCACCCACAGACATCAGGGAAGGTGAGGCTCCTCCTCGGGCTCTCTCCAGCAGCAAAGCCAGTTTAAGAGGTTCCTACTCCACCCTGTCTCCCCATCTCACACTTCCACCTCTCCAACCTCGGCAGGTTTGCTGATGGGGCACGTAATTCACTACCCCAGCACAGACAATAATTTGGATTAGGTGCTTCCCTACTGCCAACTTCCATCCAAGGCCCACGATCCCTAATTCCCTGAGGCAGTGTTCAGCTCAGGGGCATCAGCTCCTGAGGCACTGACTGAGGGAGGGAGAAAACCTCTTAAACCAGCTCTGCCACCCCGGCAATCCTAACTGGGAACCACACCCTGACATACAGACTGCTGACTTGACAGCAGCGGGGAGACCACTACGGGCAGGATCTGTCCTTTGGATAACAGCACTCTCCTCCTGTGCTCCCAAGCCATTCCAAAGTGATCCAGTGCTGCTGCCCTTCATTCCTCACCCTGATCATTGTCACTGAAAGCCCACGGCATTACGCTGGTGATGTGCTAATCCCGGCCTGCAATTCACAGGGTCTTGCTACTCTTAGCTTACAGCAAAGCCCTGGCAAAGGGAGCCCGGGAGCAGGGAGGAGGAGAGATTTCCTCACACTTCCAGCACCCAGGAATACGCAGTGACACCCCTGCAGAAGGACAGGCAGACTCTGTGAGGAAACACAGCACCAGGCTGACTGAACTTCTTTATTCCTGCCTTTGGGAAGTCCAGGCTCCTCGTGGGGAGCCTGGTATGACATGGGCTGGGTGCAACCACCCAGTGACAGCCAGTGAAGACTTCCAAGTCTCTGAGAGGGACCGTGCATTGTTAGTGCCAGGGCTGGACTGTCACTCAGGCACAGGACACAATGGAGCATTTCAGCTCCTCCATTAAGGGCCTGCAAAACACACAACTCCAGCTTGAAAAGCTGGCACCTCAGAAGAACTGCCTCGTTAGGGAGCTGAGGAGAACGTTTACAGAGAATTAGGAGAAAACTACTCCTGCAAGTCCCATCCTCCACTACTCAGCCCCAGTCTCTGGGTGAGGAATATCCATGTGTATCCTCTCCACCCTCACACAGCATCACCTGCTGCCTGTGTGAGCCTCACCAGGACACAGCTTCTCCCACAGTTTGTTTTGGATGGGTGCAAGGCATCCTCCTAGTGATATCCCTGCATCCTGAGAAACTCACCCAGGCCTTTATAATCCTGGGAGTCATGGATACAGAGCCTGAACTTGGGAGCAAGCACAAGTTAGAGCAGTGCAACCCACCTAATCTGTCATTGTGCCACAGGGGGATGTGTGAACTAGTAGAAAATTCCTGTAGGAGTGAGACTACATCCGGGGCAGAGGTGAATTCTCCTCCAAGCCCAGATCTTTCCCCAACACTGACAAATTCATTCAGAAAATAGACACACATCAGATTTTTGTTGAACCAGAGGAAGGCAACAGTATCGCAAACTAAATAAAATAACACAAAACAGTCAAGATTTCCTCTATATCATGATGGAAACCAGTCAGGAAAAAGATGCTGTTGCTGTGATTACACGACGCACCAGAAAACAAACTTTTTTTTGCCATCTCGGGCCATCAAAACATGCAATTAATTCATCACCTTCACTGCTATTCTAACTCAGGCTGTTTGGCTACTGAGATTATTTTTTTTAATTTTTTTTGTTGTTTTTGCTGTCACACACACACTGAACCCCAGTGACACACAGCTGTCAGCACTAGAAACACACTGTACTAACCAACTACCTGCTTCCCTACCTGAACTTTTAATTTAGGCCTACTAAAACAAGCTCCTAAGTCGAAGGCATACACAGGATATTCAAGTAAGTCATATTCAGCACTTTTTTCTTCCTGGATAATTCAAATCACGCTTTACAGAAGAAAAATAATCATCTTTTAAAGGCCCTTCGACAAGGGAGCATCACCGACACAGCGAGAGCACAGAATGAGCTGAAAGTTTCCAGGAAAAGCAAGGCATGAGGTAAAGCTCCTCCACCATGCAGGGGTCATGCCTCCTCCTCTGGGCCACAGGCCAGCACAGAGAACACACATGAGGTAGGTGAGCCTCATCCTCTGCTTGCTGCCCTTGTGCCTTCCCAAACCCCTTAAGCACCAAGCTCATCAGTGTACAGGCATTTATCCAGCTTAGCACATTCTGCTGGAGCCCAGCCCACCTGCACCAGGACACCAACTCTTCCTGATTTTTATTTGACAGATTAAAAGCATTTTTAAACCAGTAAATTCGTGGTTGATATCCCTCTTCACCTGCTGTGTCTTTATCCAGAGGTTTTGGGTTAGTCCTGGGTCATTCCCCACTCAAACCAGTGCCTTGAGTTGTGTCCTGCACACTGTGGGAACCAGTGTGTCAGGATGAGAGAGAAAGTGGGATTGCTGCTATTACCAAGTTAAAACATCCCCCAAAACACCTGGGAGCTCCCCAGCACCTTTTCCATGGCCAGCACCCAGAACTAAGGGCAACACTTAATGCCAAATACCACATGGCCTCACACCAAATGAGTCCAGAGTATTAAAGGATAAGGATTTACCTTTATGGGCAGCACCTTGAAGGTGAGGGAACAGGTAGCGCTGTGACTCAAACAGCAACTCCATCACAGAGCTGCCACTTGCCCTTCCTGGGGGTTTACAACTGCCTCAAAACCGTGTGGGAGACACAGCAGCTTCCCTGGGATCTCTGGGAATATCATCTCAGACTCTCAGAGCAGCTGCTCCCAAGCTGCTCCCAGACCACGGGATTCACACAGTCCCCCCAAACAGCAGCACAAACACCAGACAAGCCAGAGCTCCTGACCGGGCCTAACTGGGACCTGACTGCTGGAACAGCTCCCTCCAAAAGAGCACAATGGGAGAAGACACGGCCACAAGAAAACCAGCTTCAGGCTCAAGTTTTCTCAGATTTCACAGCACACTCAAATCAAGGCCCACAGAACAGTCACGCACAATGTTTCAACTCCGCTCCTTGTTCCAGACACACAGACAAAACCTGTAGTGACAAACCACACTGACACTTCTTTCATGTCCTTATCCCACAGCTCTTTACTCAACCTCCAAACTTCCCCTCTCCAGAGCTCAGCAGCCAAATTCCCTTCAACCCTGGTGACACAAAAGGACCCACAAAGCCACTGCTTGCCACTGTAGGCAAGCTCACCCCTCTGGGCAGGCTGCAGCCATCCACCATGAGCCTGTTTGGGTTGTTCAACCCTACTGCCAGGAAAAGCCTTCTCCTCCTCCAGTTCCAACAGAACCAAGACCGGAATAAGATTGTTTAGGGCCAATACTGACCAGTCTTTGGCTGTAACGGATCCGCTCTTCCTCAGGCTCCATCTCCGACTCCTCTGAAGAGAGCGAGAAGGACACGCCAGGACTGCTGTCTTCGTCCTCTTCCTCCTTGGAAGCCAGAGTGAAACAGTGAAGCAGGACATGGAGACACAGGACACCTACACCCCCCACCTCCCTGCTCCTTTTGGGGTTGACCCCACCCCCCTGTGCAGGGCTAAGACAACACAGTGGCTGAGCCCACCCCAACTTTTAAGGCTCCCATTCTAATTTAGGCACGACCCAGTAAATGACTTCACCAGCTGTTCTGTAACGTGACAGGACCTGCAAGTCTCTCATCAGGAAAGGCCTTTGCTCCACTCTACCACCAGCCCAAACAGCAGCTCCAATGGTTCACTGTGGGCTGTCAAACCCTCAGTGGCAGTCAGGGAGCAGCCTGGCTTCCCCAAAATAATGCAGAGAACCAACTCCTCCAAACAGCACAACCACTGCCCTCGGGATCTCCTCTACCATGGCATTTGGGAGAAGCTACACCAGCACAGAAATCTCCCATGAGCAGGGAAGGCACACAGGATCTCCCCTACATACAGCACCCAAGCAGGGAAGCACTCAGGGATCTAACTCCTGTCTTGAGAAGACCTAAATGCTTCGATCTCCAAATGTGCCACCTGGTGACACCACACACCAACCCGGGAAAACCACCCGAGGCGTCAGATGGCACCTACACTCTCTCTTTTTTTTTTTTTTTTTTTTTTTAAGGGACAGGAAGGAACCAAAGCCCGGGTATATCGAAGCTCTTAATCCCCAGGACTATGCCTAAGCCAGACCTTCAGGGGAAAGGAGGTAGGTAAACGGGGATCGGGGAAGTGGATCTGCCACCCCGTGTACCATTATAGAACCGCTACCACCATGCAGAGAGAACTTGCTCCCTCCTGCTCCTCCCCGATCCTCGGGCTTGACAGCAGATCATCCCCAGTCCCGCCAGCACCTTCTCCACCCCTGCCTCCCTTCGAGCCCCGCGACCAGGACTCCCGGCTCGGACGAGGGAGGCAGTTTCCCCTCACTCGCTAAACTCTGTTTATAAACAACCGGACAACTGGGAGCGCAGCGCGCTCGCCCCGCCGCGGGGCGCGGGGGAGACCCTCCGGCCCTCCGGGCGCCCCCAGCCCGGCCCGGCCCCGCCGGGGCAGGACGGACGGCGGGGGGCAGGGAGGGTCCCCGCGGAGCTGTCAGCCGGCACCCGCCGCCCCCTCCCCAACTTCCCGGCGCGGCCTCCCGGGGCCCCGCTCTGGGAGACCCGCCCGGCCCCGCTCCCGCTCCCGCGCCCGCCCGGCCCCGCGCCCGCCCCGGGGGGCGGCCGGTGACCCCCGCGGTGCTCACCAGGTCTCTCCTGCGCCTTTGTCCTCTTCTGCCGCCGGCACGGGGGGGGGAACAGAACACACGGAGGAGGGGGGAACCCCCGGGTCAGCAGCGATCGCGCCTCGCGCCCGCCGCCCTCCCCGGCCCCGCCGCCCCCGGCGCGGGCAGCGGGCGCTGACAGCGCCGCCGGCCGCCCCCCGCCGCCAAGGGCCGCGTCCCCCCGCCGCCAG
>JAYRBT010000177.1:8315866-8327610 GCA_036023395.1 Myiotriccus ornatus | reverse complement strand
CACTACCCTAATAACTATCCAAAGAACAATTTTAGCTCCTTGTCCACTGATGATTTCTGACAAAACTTCATTTGCCTCTGGGATCTCATTACTCCTGATAGTCTTGTGCTTCTGCTGTGTGATTTATTTGAACTATTTCTGCTACAGAAATAATTGTTCTTGTAGATGCTCTTGCTAGTTGTTTTTTTTTTCAGAATGGGGAATGCAGACAGAGAGTTGGGCTGTTCTTTTCAGCCACTGCAAGGCTTAGAGTTGGCAGAGATTTCTACTTGCTTTCACAACTTCTAAGCAGCAAATTGCAGCTGAGACAATCTGATGAAACCCCCTGAAGTGGTTTGGGGAGGTCGTCAGAGGAGTGACAGCAAGAGAGCTCTCGGTGTAAGTGTTCTGAGGTTGTCCCTTCCTTTTGTTCAGGTCGGGCTGAAATCCTACCTTTGAAAAGCAGCATTTCTGGTGAGTGACTTTTGTGAGTCTATTTTTTGATTAAGAATAAAAACCACCCTCCATTACAGATTTAGAATCACAGGATGGTTTGGGATGGAATGTTCCTTAAAGCTCCTATTGTTCTGACTCCCCCTGCCATAGGCAAGGACACCTTTGAGTAGATTGGGTTGCTCCAAGCCCCATCCAGTGTGGTCTTGAGCACTTCCAGGGATATCCCAAAGTAGCGATCCTTGCGTAGTGTGTGGGAATGCTGCAAAGGTGAATTTGTGTGTGTTTGTCAGTAAAGGAGGGTCACCAACAGCTCATTCACTACCCCAGTGTCACTAGAGGTGTATTTATGAGGTGTTCAGAACTAAGTCCAGGACCTGGGTCTTATTTTTACCACCCTCCTCAACTAAATAATCTGAGCTTGTTTTTACTTATGTTAATAATACATTCTGACTCGCATATCACTGTTATTCCTTTAGGAAAGTATTGACTTTAAATTGAAATTGTCCCCAAAATACAACAACAACAAAAAAGATGAATATTTAACATGCCTGGAGTCAGTGTGTGCATGTTCTGTACTACCCCAGGTCTGATGTCACTACTGTTGTCTCTTTTCTGTGCTCCAGGTCCTGCCTGAGTGGTGTCTATGGAGAACACAAACAACGTGACCGAGTTCATCCTCCATGGACTGACACAAGACAGGGCAGTAGCAAAAGTGTGCTTCTTATTATTTTTACTCTTCTATACCACTATAATTTTTGGAAACCTGCTCATCATCATGACTATAAGGACAAGTGACCTGCTGAATTCTCCCATGTACTTCTTCCTGAGCTACTTGTCTTTTGTAGACATCAGTTACTCCACCGCCTCAGCTCCCAAACTCATCCACGACCTTCTTGTGGAGGACAGGACCATCTCCTTTCTGGGCTGCATGGCTCAGCTGTTCTGGACCCACTTCTTGGGGTGCACTGAGATCTTCCTCCTCGTGGTGATGGCCTATGACCGCTGCATCGCCATCTGCAAACCGCTCCACTACACGAGCATCGTGAGCCCACGGGTCTGCAGCTGCCTGGTGGCAGCCTCGGGGCTGGGGGGCTTTGTGCACTCCCTGGTGCAGACCCTGCTGGTCCTCCAGCTGCCCTTTTGTGGGCCCAATAATGGGTTGGACCACTATTTCTGTGATGTCCACCCTTTGCTGGCGCTGGCCTGCGCTGACACCTACACCATCAGTGTCAGCATGGCCGTCAGCAGTGGCGTGATTTCCCTGGGCTGTTTTGGTGTCCTTGCAGCGTCCTATACTGCTATCCTGGTTTCCTTGAGGACACGCTCTCCCAAAGGGCGGCTCAAAGCTCTCTACACATGCTCTTCCCACATCATGGTCGTGATACTGTTCTTCGGGCCGTGCATTTTCATCTACCTGCGCCCTCCCACCACCTTCCCGGCAGACAAGGTGGTCTCTGTGTTCTACACCATCATCACGCCCATGCTCAACCCCTTCATCTACACCCTGAGAAACCAAGAAATGAAGAACAGCATGAAAAAGTTGTGGAGCAGGACAGTGAAGAGGAGTGAGAAATGAAAGGACATGGGGAATGTTTGTAAGATGACATGAGCTTAAGACATCATGGGGAAGGAAAAATCCCCTGGTATTTGGTGGAAGTTCGGCTGATTTGCTGATGCCAGTTACAGGAGGGGAATCTTTCCTTCTTCCTCTGCCAGTAAAATTTCCAGGGAAATAATTACTATTCTTATTCAATATCAATATCATGATTAAAATGTTCATCAGGGTAATAGCTAAAAGCTTTCCTACAACAGTGAGTCCGAATGCTCCCATTTTTATGTATTTGCTATGTTCTGGTGAATGTGCTGTCTCCTTCAGTTTTGTTCTCCCTCCCGCCCCTGGTTCCTCAAATACTCACCTAGGCTGTCCAGTGCCAACAACTGTAAGACATGCACATTAATGCCCACGTCCAAAACCACTCCTGTACAATAAACATGAAATTATGGCTATATTTTTTGGATCAATTTTATTTAAAGAAATCCTGAGACATCGATTTTATGCTATAGGCGGCCCTTATCAGGGCAGCAGTCTGAGCAGGGTTAAAGAGCACAGACACGGTTTATATGTCTATTGGAGCCCCTCTGCTCTGAAGACAGGCTGGGAGAGCTGGAGGTCTTCAACCTGGAGCAGAGAAGACTCCAGGGACACCTTAGAGCCCCTTCCAGTGCCTAAAGAGGCTCCAAGAGAGCTGGACATTTTGGACACGGGCCTGGAGTGACAGGAGTGACAGGACAAGGAGGACAAGCCATTTCCAGAAACACAGACATGCCCCCAGAATCTCACGACTCTGGGCAATGCCCTTCTACTGCAAACTGACTGGCTGTGGTCAAGGCATGAATTTTCTGAAAACTTCTATTTGCCCTAAAATTTTGGAAAGGGAAGCAGAGGAAAGGGATGTCCTTAAAATAGTCGACAACTCACTCATTTGCCTGAAGGCAATTGGTGACCCACGGAGATGAAATACAGCAGCAAGTCCTTGTCACTTTATGATGGTAGTAAAATTAGAAGTAAAACATTACGCAGACAAAAAAGTTTTAAAATTTCTCCATATGTCCATCAGAATAGGAAGGGAAAGAGGCTGCCATGACTGGCAGAAGAGTAAGGGTTTATTTTCATTGTGTAAAACTAAAACCAGGGGTGCAGTCAATAAGATTTTCTTTCCGGATTGGAGGAGCAGCTCCTGAAGATGTAGCAGAAATGGACTTAAAAATCAATAATCACATTCATTCTTTTTAGAGATTACATGCTTTCAGAGACTAGATTCTAGTCTCTAAAATTCATGCCATGGGCTTGATTCGTTGGCTGGCTCTTAGACACCCCCACAGCCCCTCTCTCACTCATCCTCAGCTGGATATGAGGATAAATTGAAATAAAACAAGTTGTGTGCTAAAATAAAGATGGGGGATCTCCTATCAGTTAACACCATAACTAGAAGAACAAGTTCAATCTGATTTGAACTTGAGCCATAGTTCTCAGTGATATATCACCACTGATATTATGGTCTGCCCAGACCTTCCTTTGACTTGGGCAGTGAACATTCATATTTGTTCATGTTTACATCTCATCCTGATGAGGCATTGATCCAGTCTATCCCTGGGAAACTCCCTGTCCTGGCCCGGAAGCTCTCTGATCTCAAGCAACATTTCCCGGTGCCTCACGCTGCCTCGATGCAGAGATTAATGGTATAACCCTAAATTTACAATTTCATTACTAGAAACCTAGGGTTTTGTTTCATACAAAGGGCTTCTGAGTGCTTAGAAGTGTGTGGTGTTTTCTTCTCTCTTCATCAACCTCCAGGACTCCACTCACAGCAGGTCCTCGAGTGAATTGGGACCCAACCAAGGGACCCAACCAGCAAAACTATTTAATAAGGCCCTCAGGTACCTGCTTGGAGTTTGCTAATGACAATTTCTCTGAGGTCCAACTCTCTTTTGCCTGTGTTTAGTCCCCAGTATGTTCCAGGAGTATTTATAGGTTGTGCTGGGATAGGGTGACTTCAGGGAGAAGGAAGATGCAGGAAACGGAGAGGTCAGTTCCAAAAGCCTTGGAGATGTTCCCTCATTGGATCTCTCAGTGTAAATGACAGACAGAAAACAGAACATTGATGCCATCACAGTAAAACCTGCCTGCCAAGAAAAAAAACTGACTTGAAAAACTCCTGAAGCAAGTTTCTATGCAACAAGAAAAATAGGAGCAAGGATATGGGAATTACAGGCAGGAGAAAGAAGAGTGGAACAATTCCCTGGCCTGTCAGATCACTTGAAACATGGAGTGAATGATTTAAAATGTTTTCAGGCAACAAATGTGGAGCTCAGAAAGTTGATGTTGTATCAACATGTAGTAACTGGGTACAGTAGTAACCATTTTTTCTCTCCTTTCCTTATGTTCTTCGTGTCAGCCATGGGGTATTAAAGCACATGTGTGTGGTGGTGTTTGTTTATGTGAAGGGCAGAGAGAAATCCTTGGTAACCTGTTGAAAAATATGCAGAAAAATGTAAATGTTAAATTTTGGCCATTGGGATCCTTTAAGGCAGCTTTATTCAATGCTGATGGCATCATAGGCATCTGGCCTGGGGTAGGTATCTGCTCTCTATTTACACTCAGGGACAAAGGTACAATCTTTTATGGGATAAATCATCTCACTGTGGTGTAATGACCTAAAAAAGGTAAACTGAGCCAGGTCTTTAAGGTGTTTATTCCTCTTTATTGACTACACAGGGAGGCAGAGCTGCTACACACAGATTGTGATGCCTGTTCTGAGGTGTCTGTCTAGTACAACCTAGGGGTGGCTGCAGACTGCTTGCTCTTTCTGCACCTCTGGAAAACTGCTGAGTGTCTGGGAAAGAGAGAAGGAAAAGTGGGATCATTTTTAACTAATGCTGTGATGTGCAGACATATATTCTGAATTATGTCCTTGAGATCTACCAGGAAAGGGTAGAAAATAGAGCAAGACCTGAGGAAAGTGAAGAAGGCAAGAGGTATGTAAGAAAAACAGACTCTGGTTTCTTACTAGTAACCTCCTGCTTGCTGAGTTATAAACTCTTGGGCAGAAATGAGCAGCAAAGGAATTTCCTGGTGGGATTGTAAATGGAAATGTGCATTCCTCTGCTGGTCCCATTTTAACCTCCACAAGACAGTGAGTGTATTTGTCGACTGGAGAACTTCAAAAATTCCTTTAAAAAAATCAAGAGGTAGAGAAACTGGGCAGGGGTTTGCAGCTCCTGCTTTGTTAGAGACCCCAATTTTGGGGGGCAGACCATGTTCTGATAATAGCAGGCCTAAGGGAACACTCAAGCTTCCAAACAGCTGCTGGCTCAGGGGAGAGGAACCTGCTTTCTGTGAATATATTTCCAGTTTCAGAGTGGATAAGCTAACTGACAGTCCTGTCCTCAATTCAGAGGAAAGCCATTAGGAAAAGAACACAGGACAGCTCATGGTTGAGCCATATACTGTAGATAAGATGCTTGAGCATGGCAGAATTTCCTTCCATCAGAGCACTTCAAATTCTCAGCAGATAAAAGGACATTGTACATTTTTCCAGCTCTCTATTCTGTGAGTGTAGGATGTGGTGGAATCACCATCTCTTAAGGGTTTTAAGTGACATGTGTATGTGGCACTTGGGGACTTAATGGTGGGCTTGGCAGTGCTGAGGAAATGGTTACATTCAGTGACCTCAGAGGTCTTTTCAACCTCAATGATTCCACTATTCTGTGATTCCTTCCTGACAGAATGGGAGCACACATTTGTCACACCAACTACATTGCAGGAAAACAGTGGTCAGAGTGAGTTCAGGGGTGAGGGTCAGCGTGGAGGGGTCAGAGACCTAAAATAGGGAGCGGGAAGGGAGGAGAGGAGGGGACAGTGCTCTTTGCAAACATTGCTCACTGTGGTTTATGACATGACACTGGGCTTTCTGTAGCAGGAAAGACAGGAGTAAATGCATCCTGCTGTCACCATCCACGACCCTTGGAGCTGTAGCACATTCCCTACTCTTTCTGGCCAGCCCATGACTGCCCCCCCGACCTGTGCCATGGGAGCCTGAGCTGCAGCGATGGCATGGGGCAACTTCTCCCGGGTGACTGAATTCATCCTCCTGGGGCTCTCTGACACGAGGGAGCTGCAAGTCCTCTTCTTCACCATCTTCTTCCTGGCCTACATCATGGTTCTGCTGGGGAACCTCCTCATCATTGTGACAGTCAGGACTGACCCCAAGCTCTCCTCACCCATGTACTTTCTCCTCTGTAACCTGTCCTTCATCGATATCTGCTGCACCTCTGTCACCGCTCCCAGGATGCTGGTGGACCTGCTTTCCCAGAGGAAGGCCATTGTGTTTGAAGGCTGCATAGCCCAGCTGTTCTTCCTGCACTTTGTTGGCTCCTCGGAGATGTTCCTCCTCACTGTGATGGCCTACGACCGCTACACGGCCATCTGCAAGCCCCTGCACTACACGGCCATCATGAGCCGCGGGGCCTGCTGGGTGCTGGTCTGCTCCTGCTGGGCAGGGGGGTTCCTCCACTCCATCACCCAGACTTTGCTCACAATCCAGCTCCCCTTCTGCGGCCCCAACACAATTGACAACTACTTCTGCGACGTGCAGCCCGTCATCCGCCTGGCCTGCACCGACATCTATGTCACCGAGTGGCTCATGGCCTCCAACAGTGGCCTCATATCCCTGGGCTGCTTCCTGGTGCTGGTCACCTCCTACACGCTCATCCTGGTCTCCATCCGGGGCCGCCTCACCCAGGGGCACTGGAAGGCGCTCTCCACCTGTGGTTCGCACGTGGTGGTCGTCACCCTCTTCTTCGTGCCCTGTATCTTCATCTACCTGAGGCCCTTCTGCACCTTCCCCTTCGACAAGTACATCTGTGTCATTTACACCATCTTCTCCCCAGTGATGAACCCCCTCATCTACACCCTGAGGAATAAAGAGGTGAAGGAATCCATGTGGAGGTTGTGGAAGTGCTGCAGAGTCTGCTGAGACCAGCTGTGGTTGGCACCACACCCGGACTTGCACCTGGAGTTACATTCCTACAGACTGATGGCTTGGTGACTACACACTTCAAATTATGTATGTGTGTATATATACACATATATAAATATAAATATTAATATTAAAAATCCATGTTGAAAAACTGAAGCTTTCTAAAATATTAAAAATCTATGTTGAAAAACCCAAAACATTCTAAACTGTTTCATTTGTGTGGGATCATAATTTGCAAATAAATAAATACAGGACAAGGATTTTCTCCCTCTCTGTCATGCTTTTACTGTGCTGTGACAGCAGATGGCAGAGGCACATGCACTTAATGTCCCCAAATTCACCCACCAACACTGATGTTCTCAGGTGAAGGCAGAGACAGTGCAGACATTGTTTGCAGGATTTTCTTCAGACAGATAAGGATGTGAATTCTTTTAACCTTTCATAACATAGTCATAATTGTCTCACTGAAGTGAATTATTAAAAACATACAAGGGACAATATATAGAGGAAGGAGAGGGATTTTGGACAAGAACATGGAGTGCCAGGACAAGGGGGAATGGCTTCACACTGACAGAGGGTGGGTTTAGATTGGATATTAGGAGGAAATTCTTCCCTGTGAGGGGGGTGAGGCCCTGGCACAGGTTGCCCAGAGAAGCTGTGGCTGCCCCATCCCTGGAAGTGTTCAGAATCAGGTTGGATGGGGCTTGGAGCAACCTGGGCTAGTGGAAGGTGTCTCTGCCCATGGCAGGGGGTGGAACTGGATGATTTTTGTAGTTCCTTCCAACCCAAAACATCAAGGAATTCTATGATCCTATGAAGGAGTAACCCAGTCCAGTTCTGCCCAGGAAGATAACAACAGTTTTTGGGAAAGAATATTAAGGAAAAGGCAGAATTTTGTTCTGTGATGTGTTTTTAATAATCAACATTTCCACCTCACAGTAATTAAGTTTCTGTACTTCTTCAGCCAGCTTTATCCTTTCTGAGGGCAGCAATGACATTACCAAATCCATCAGGGATGTACGTGCAGGAGCTGCCATCAGGAGAACACCAACCAGAATGATTTAGGACTAGATTCATCCCATCTAAATTAGAATCATAGAATTATTTATGTTGGAAAAGCCCATCCAGCACTGCCAAGGCCACCACTAACCCACATCCCCAAGTGTCACATCCACATGGCTTTTAAATCCCTGCTGGGATGGGGACTCCACCACTGCCCTGGGCAGCTGTGCCAGGGCTGGATAACCCTTTCCATGAAGAAATTTTTCCTAATATCCAATCCAAATTGCTGCAAAGGAAGTGGGAGGCCTAAATTTCTGTCTTAAATTAGCCCTCACTCCCACACGAGCTGAAAGAGGAGGAAGATCAGAAGCATCAGTGAGTCACTTATCCTCCTGGTTAAAAGAGATTTCCAAATATCTCCCATCTTTATGCAAATAAGATTCCATTTTAATGGCGAATTCCTATTTAGAATCAAGATTGGATTATCATAGAATGGTTTGGACTGGAAGGGATCTCTTTCTCCCTGGTATTGGAGAAAAATGCTGAAATATTAAAACTTTCTTTAGTATTAGAGAGAAATGCTGAAACATTAAAATGTCCTCCAGGTCAATTAGGGTAAACTTCAATTGAGAAAAAAATTAAAATGTATCACTGTGATAATTTTTAAAAATTCCAACAAAGTTTTTATTACACATTTCAAACTGTATATTATAGAAATCCCATACAATCATATAATTTCCCAACTCTGCTTTAATAAAAAAGCCAAGTGAAAATTCCATATTTTTGGGAGATGGTGTCTCAATACAAGGATGGGACTTGGAGTAGCCTGGTCCAGTAGAAGGTGTCCCTTCCTGTGGCAGGGGGCTGGAATGAATGAGCTTTAAGGTTCCTTCCAACCCAAACCATTCTATGAAGACAAACAATTCAATGTAATTGATTTTTCTCTCCAGGAAACATCTTGGGATGACTTTAATAAGGCCTCAGTTGGTGCTATTAAAAAGTTGGGGCCTGACAAATTTGCGAAGGTGGAACTTTGGCAGTTGAGTTTGTAAGCGTGTGGAAATTGGCTCCACCGCGCATCATTAAAACCCCACGTTCTTTCCCTCCTGGAAATTAGCAGCTCTCTGAGCTCACTGTCATCTAGAGGGTAGGGGAAAATGGCCTCAAAGGGGAAAAAATTCCCTTGAGAACTGGTAGAATCTCTACAATGTTTTTGTTAAATGCCAAGTAAACTGAAGAAATCCCCGTCTAATCAATTTTATTTAAAGACCATAGGACTGCAACACAAATGGACATCAGAGAAAAGGGACTGCAGTCAGTCTGGGCTCACCAAAAGCACTCCTAAGTGGAAAACTCAAGGCTTGACAAAGCTGGGTAGTCCCAGAAATAGTCAAAACCGAATTCTTTTGGCTGTGTTACACTGGGGGTGGCCATGGTGTGGCAGGAGGGGTGGGCAACAGGGCTAATCCAGCATATCATCAACCGGTGCACATCTGGATTCTGCAAATAGAGATTCTTTTTCGTCTCTGTTTTGGGGGTATTTGGGGTGTTGTTTTTAAATAACTGGTTTTAGAATAGAATATGATGTAAGAACTGTAACTTTAAACTGTGCATCCTCAACCAGGGATTCCTTCTTGAGTCTACAGCTCAAAAATTGCCTTGTACCAAGTGGCTTTGAATGACTGAGCTGTTTGAGTGAAGACACATAAAGAGTTTTCACTGTGCTGCCCATACCTGCAGCTCATATGGGATGGCAACATTAAAGGGATTTTTACACCACCCAAGTATCTCCAGGCTGCTTTGAGGTATTGCAAGATGAGAAATACTAGTGAGATTTTTATTTATTTATTTAACCTGAGGCAGAAAGCTTATCCCAAAGACTATCTTGTGTTTCTACTTCTATTGACCCAACTAAAAATACCCCTGAAAATACACACTGGAGCATTAGACATAGGGCTGAGAGCCAGCAGCCCAAAAAATAGTCCAGGGTGATTGGCACCTTGATTTTGTGGGAGGTATTGCCCTGTGATGGCTGTTCAATGAAAAGTTGGGTCACAGTCAGTGGACGTGACATGAAGCCAGTTTAGGAAAACGGAAAGGCCCAGCCCTCATTCTCCTCACAGCTATGGATGGGATTGATCCCTTTGTTGCATCTGGGTATAACACAAAATTATTATCTTCATTCTCTATTGCAAAATTTCATGGGAAATATGATGTTTTATGGTCCTTGGGCCAACTGCAGCACACAGAGAAAGATCTGGACCATGTGGATTTATTCCAGACCCTTGGATAACTCCAATTTATAGAACCCAAAGTGGTTTGGGTTGGAAGGGATCTTAAGATCATTGTATTCCACCTCCTGCCACGGGAAGGGACACTTTTCACTAGCCCAGGTTGCTCCAAGCCCTGTCCAACCTGGCCTGGAACACTTCCAGGGATGGGGCAACCACAGTTTCTCTGGGAAACTTGTGCCAGGAACTCACCACCCTCACAGGGAAGAACTTCTTCCTAAGATGTAATTCAAATGTCTCATCTTTTAGTTTAGAAGTGTTCCCCCTTGTCCCGTGTAAGATGCAGAAGCCTTAATTTTGAAAGAGTCACACCCTGCAAACACAGCAAATAAGCTTGGAAAATGATTGACAGGCAGTGTCATTCATGTGAACAGGGCAGAAATTACAGGCAGATATTGCTGGAATGGGAACAGGCCTGCTCCTAGTCCTGGGCATCACATGGGAAGTGATTGTCCCATAAATCAATGCAGGGATGCTTTCTGGAACCAAAGGGCAATTTGTGTTAGCTCTCCAAAGCAGTGCTGATAATTTTAGTTCCTTCCATTTCCAGCCTCTTTTGGCAACATTCTGAAAAAAAAAAAAAAACCCAAACATATATGCAATTAAGATAACACCAAAAAAAAGCTTCAGAGACACTTGTCCCCAGACACACTTTCATGTTTATAAATCTCATTACAGAGGAGAGGTGCTCACCCTTGCAGCCCAGCCAGCCCATCTGCCAGTGCTCACGGGTGTCTGAGTGAATATTGCTACACTGCTGAACCTGGACTCATCTCTTCCTTCAGAGTGAAATAAGTTTTCTGACCTATGTAGATATTCCACTCAGATGGTGAAGGACGTAAAAGGGTAGTTGTGTTTCCTGGGGATACTGAGGATTACCTGTAATTAATTCTGTGTAACAGTGAGTATTTCTGTGTTGTTTCTGTGGTATTTCACCTGAATGAGTTCCCCATTTTAAGAACTTGCCTTTTATTTCTGCTGACTAAAATATTCCTTATGTAGTTTAAGTCTGACTTTGGTCCCTCTCAAGCTTCTGTGAGAACATGAGACCACAGAGGAACCTGGCTTGGATGGGATATCATAATCACCTATTAAATCTCTGTACCTATTAAATCTCTTACCCATGAGAACATGGGACAATATTCACACCATTCCCTAGTCAAGCTCTAATCTCCAAAAAGGAGGTACTTATTCTGAACTTTGCTTTATCCCTCTATAGGACTGATATGTAAATCCTTACCATAAATACTGAGTTACATTCCATGAAGCAATGCAGGATAAATGGGAAGACACTTTAATGCCAAATTTAGTCTTCTTTGAATGGGGAAAAGAGCAAAAGGGGAAGTCCAGATAGATCCTAAAAGTACTAATACTGTTATGGAAGTCTAGAGGGCAAAATGTATAGAAAGGTGGGAAGTTCTTAATTGGATACCAGATTACATCTCTTTTTATATCCCACTGGATAAAACTGAAAAAA
>JAYRBT010000177.1:8283300-8315766 GCA_036023395.1 Myiotriccus ornatus | reverse complement strand
CTAAACAGCCCCAGCTCCCTCAGCCTCTCCTCACAGGACTTGTGCTCGAGTCCCTTCCCCAGCCTCGTTGCTCTTCTCTGGACCTGAATAATTTATGCTGAAAGGCATTCTAGGGATCTGTAACCCACTCCCCTCACTCAGAGAACCTTCAAAGACCAGTCACGTTGCCTGGAACTGTGTCCAGCCAAGTTGGACACCACAGACAAGGTAACACCAACTTCCAGCTCTTCAGGCAGAGATGACAATTTGCAAGAATTAAACACTTTGGATTAATGCCTTTGAAGCTTAATGCCTACATTTTTCCTTTTACACTGGGTATAGGTGGGAAAAATTTAGATTTTGAGTGTGGCAATGCAAGCTTGGAAATGTTTTTGAACTGCAGTCTTTAGAAGGGGGGTGCAAATTTGACTAAGTTCCAACTTTTTCTCTCTTCCAGGGAAACCTCTGCCTTGTTTCCATAATGAAAGATAAGATGCAGAGGGACAACCTCTCAACAGTGTCTGAATTCATTCTCATAGGCCTTTCTGACACTCCACAGATCCGTTTTCTCCTCTTTGTGCTATTTCTGACCATTTATTTGGCCACTATGGCAGGCAACATCACAATCCTCATTGCTGTCAGCACAGACACCCGCCTGCACAACCCCATGTACTTCTTCCTTGGCAACTTATCCTTGCTGGATATCTTATGTCCTACTATCACCGTGCCCAAGATGCTAGGGGCCTTGTTGCTTGAGAACAAGGTGATTTCCTTCAAGGGCTGCCTGTTCCAGCTGTTTTTCCTCATTGATGTGGTAGGCACAGAGATCCTTCTCTTGGCTGTGATGGCCTACGACCGCTACGTCGCCGTATGCCACCCCCTGAAGTACCTGAACATCATGAGTATGAAGCTGTGTGCTCACCTGGCCATTGGCACCTGGGTGGCAGGGTTTTTTAGCTCCCTCTTGCACACCTCTTTGATTTTTACACTGGTTTTTTGTGACTCTAACCAAGTGGACCAATATTACTGTGACATTCCTCCTGTGCTGGGCCTCTCCTGCTCGTCTACTTGGAGCAGGGAACTGGTGATTCTGGCAGTCGCTGGGGTGCTGGGCAGCGGCGCCTTTGTGGTCACTCTGATCTCTTATCTCTACATCCTCCTGGCCATCCTGTCCATGAACTCCTCGGAGAGCAGGCACAAAGCCTTCTCCACCTGTGGTTCTCACCTGACCGTGGTTTGCCTTTTCTATGGGACCACCATCTGCATGTACGTGCGCCCTTCCTCCACCTACTCACCTCAGCGGGATAGGATCATTTCCATGCTCTACGGAATCCTCACCCCCCTGCTGAACCCCATCATCTACAGCCTGAGGAACAAAGAGGTGAGATGTGCCCTAAGGAGAGTGATCAGCCAGGTGAGAAGTGCTTTAACAGTACAAGAACACCTTGCCCAGTCTCTGGCGTTCTCTGGAGCTCCAGCATCTGAATAGGAACTGCAGTTTGTGACTGACCTTCTGAAAATTAGATGCTGCAAGCAAAACTCATTTTTCCACGCTCAAAACTCCTCCTCTGGGCTCAAAACTCCTTTGCAGTTAGGAGGGAGAACTGTGCACCTCCAGAGGGCCAACTGGATGGCCCAGGTTTAAGTCATTGTCACAGGAGAAGAAGACTTCAGCTGGGAATGTTTTTCTCCACTGAGCACATAGGAAGTTTAGGTGAGAGCACACAGGTGTTGGATGCATGTTTTAGAGCCTGAATGCTGGGAATTGGTACTGTAGGCACACTTGGATATACATCCCCCTGTTCTAAAGCAGTTTATAGGGCTGGTGCCTCTTCTTGCCTTATGGCTCCTTCATGTCCCTTCTGGGAGACTGGAAGGGAGGAAGGCTCCTTTGCCATCACTTAAGGTCATCATTTAAGGTTGGAAATGGATGAGCAGAAACATGAGAGTGCTGTGCAGTCTCGTCTGATCACTGTGGATATAAATGTGTGTCTATCAGAGTCATTAAAGTTGGAAAAGCCCTCCAAGATCATCAAGTCCAACCTCTGTGTGGCAGCTACAAGGCTCTGTGATGGGGCGATAAACTCTTACTGCCTGAGACGGACCACAAGCTGTGGCTTGTGCCTGGTGTTAAGGAACAAAAGTGACTTTGTGTTTGCACAACACTCATGTCTTTGTGGTAACAAATTCACATTCTTAATACTGAAACGGGGGAAATAATTTAAGCTCCATCCATTCTCAGCTCTCAGTCATCTTGGCAATGGGTTCAAAAGTCAAGGAGCTTTTCTGCAGGGTGATGCATCCTGGATTTTCTAGGGTACTCTTTCATCGCATTGTTTGTGTTATTCTTATTATTGTTATTGTTATTATTAAATATATTTCACCGTCTTAAGAAATGCATTACGTCCACCCAACACCACTCACATTTCCAAGTCAAGCGTCAAGAAGTTGTGAAGCCCACCCATGTCGTTGTAACATGACACAACTTCCCACAGGGTTCAATGTCCTGACCTACACCATGGTTAGGATTCAGTTTTGCAAACACAAATTTTAGTGACGTGCAATGTGACCCAAGGGATCTTTCCTGCTCCGTAGTTCCTGCTCCATGAAAAGTCCAGGATACTTAGAGGTAATAAGGATGCCCATCCCCACTTGGCACACACTGAGTGCTTCTGCTTTGCCACCTGCACGCACCGATTTTTCACTGAATTCAGTGTACCAGAACTAGACAGGAAGAGCAGGAAACAAAAGCAGAACAGAAAAAAAAGCAGAGCAGAAAAAATGTGAGGCTCCACCTTCCTACATTGTCCTTTTAACCCAGCCTGGGGTGTTTCATCAGAGTTCTCTCTCACTCTGGAGCAGAGCAGCAGCTGCATGAGTAGGAGTCAGGGCATCCCTCTGGTGTCTATTCCTTTTGGATTTGAGGAAAGACCTGCTGTGACCTATGTTCCTGCTCTGGATTCAATCTTAATCCCCCTAGATCAGAGAAACTGAAGGAAAAAATCAATCCCAGGGTGTTCTTACATATCATTTTCAACCCTGGGGTGCTTCCCTAGTGCAGAATTGTAGACGATTCAAGGTATAAAAGTTATATATGTCCCTGTGGCTTCATAAAGTGCCATCTCTAATGTCTCCCTTTTTCCTGGAGGCTGGATTCTATGTTGGCACCCTGAACTTTCACCCTGCTTAGCTCAAGGATAATAATCTCTTTGCAACACAACCATTCCCCCACCCAGTTCAGGGAATTCAGAGTTTAACATCAGTGCTGCCTGAAATACACCCATTCTTGAGCTCTTTTAGTGCTTAATGACTTCAAGGTCTCCAAGTAACACCTTGGTGACAAGATGCCTCTACCCTGATAAATTCTACAGTGTTTGTGCTTCCATGAGTAGATGGCAGAAACAGAGAGGTCTCCTCCTTGTCTGAGGTGGAAATTGGAGATAATAATCCTTGATCCCTTTTAAAATGAAATCCCAAATATATTAAATTATGTTTTATGGATTAGCTATGAAATCTCATTCCTCTCTCTCTCTCCTTGTTGGGTGTATGTTGTTTGCTGGAATCCTCCACTCCCTTTGGAGTGAAGAGGAGAAACACAGAGGGTTTCTTTGTCTGCAAAAGGAAGTTTTACACATGTTCTATGGTCAGAATATATATATATATTAAATATATATCCTGTCATATTTGTCTTCCAAGGGTTTATATTTAACCTAAGTGGCCACTGCAAAAAGAAACCCAGATTTTCCATTAATAAACTGTTGGCCCACTAATAAACAGTTGATGCAGTTTATTCCCCACAAACACAGGGAGAAAAAGTTCTTCCAATTCAAATCCTTCCACAAAATGCATTGTCTTGTGCTTTTCTATTTCTTCCAAAGTTACATTTGTAAACATCCTACACACATATTATTTCTGATGCTTTGACAAATTCCCCAAACATAAAACTTCAGAGGGAAATCCCTTCAGGATGCCCTTGGAGGAATCTCACTCTGCTTTCCAGGTACCCTGGAGAGGCTTTAATCACTTATCCCATGAGCATGGACATCATTCCGGCTTCATAAAGACCTGTGGAGCCTGTTTTTTGCCTTTGGCATAATAATTGGCTCTGAAAATAACATGGAGACCTCTGCAAGGGGAGAGAGTGGGTGAATTTCTGATACAATGCTGTACGTAAAGTGTTGACTGCCTTTAGTCAGTCTCTGTTAACAATTAAATAACCTTGTGCATGGACAAAATCTTCCACCAACCCCTGCCTGATGATGCTACCCGGCTGTACCCTGGGATGGAGGAGAACTCTGAAAAACTGAGGAAACTCTGAGATAAGGTAGGAAAATTAAGGATATTATTATGAATTTAGCGATAAAAAATGCAGCAAGAGGAGGAAAAGGACAATATATGTTGAATAACACTTTTACACATGAATTCATGCAGATTAAACGGCACAAGAGTCTGGAGTTTCAAGTCTGGATGAAGATTGTAGAGGAATCTAATGTATATCAACAGGATGAGGACCTGAGGGAAGTTTTCAATTATAATTGTTGAAAATATCTAATCCAGTGTCAATATCTGATCACTGTTCTCCCCGTAACACAGATCCCCAAAAGAGAATACTTTCTGACAAAAGGCAGGCTGCGGACCCATTCCTTGAGTGTAGCTCACCTCAGGAGCTGCAGGAGAGGACACATACTAAGAAATTTATAAATTCTCCATTACTTAACTACAGGTGGCTCTGGGTTTTTAAATGCTTTCATTTTGTGGTGAAACCTGGTATTAACTGTAGCCTTAAGGTGTTTGAAATGAAGTAAGAGTTTGAAATGCAGGAAAATTCGTCAGGGTGAATAAGGTTACAGGGTTGCAACTGTGAGCAGGATATTTGTGAAGCATTTAATCTGTCAAAAAATGTCCTTGTACAGATACAGGGCTTGAAAATGGAAGAGAATCAGGTCAAAGGGGAGGTTGTGACAAACTACTTTCTGTAAGGACTTTAGGAAAAAAAAAGTTGTAAGATCTGCTGATGCTTCTTCCAGAGATGGAAGGAGCATTTCTGTCATAGCAAGAAAAAAATCAGCAGTTCTTCCAATTTTTTTCTTTTCCATTTAAACTCGGTGCCGGTGCCAGCTTTTTCACATCGATATTTACGAAGTGGGAATTGCATCAAGAACTGTTTCACCCTCCATGTGTCTCTGCAGGAATGGAAGGATGGCTGATGGGAACTGCACTGAGGCGCCCCAGTTCACCCTCGCAGGACTCACCGAACACCCCCAGCTGAAATTCGTCCTCTTCGGGCTCTTCCTGGGCACCTACGCGCTGACATTAGCGGGGAACCTGGGCCTGATCGCCCTCATCAGGGTCAGCCCCCAGCTCCACACCCCCATGTACTTTTTCCTCGGTGCCTTGTCCTTCCTGGACATTTGTTACTCCTCCACCATCATCCCCAGGATGCTGCTGGACCTCCCAGCAGGCACCAAAGCCATTTCCTTCGCCGGCTGCCTGGCGCAGCTCTTCTTCTACGCGGCGTTCTGCACGGCCGAGGTCTACCTGCTGGCAGCCATGGCCTACGACCGCTACGTGGCCGTCTCCAAGCCCCTTCTCTACGAGCTCATCATGTCCCCCGTGCTCTGCTCGAGGCTGGTGGCCGGTTGTTTCCTCGTGGGGCTGCTGAGCGCCGCCACCCACACGGGCGCGGCGCTCCGGCTGTCCTTCTGCGGCCTGCTGCTCATCGACGACTTCTACTGCGACGGGCCACCGCTCTTCCTGGCCGCCTCCACGGACACGGGCCTCAACGAGGCTCTGGTGTTTGTCCTGGCGGGGTTCAACATCGTCGCCACCAGCCTGCTCATCCTCGGCTCCTACGCCTGTGCCGCAGCGGCCGTGGGCAGGATGGGCCCCGGCGCGGGCCGGCGCAAGGCCTGCTCCACCTGCACCGCCCACCTGGCCGCCCTCGGCATCCTCTACGTGTCCATCGCCTTTAATTACATGCAGCCCAGCTCGGTCCACTCGCTGAGGAGCAAGAAAGTGGCATCTGTCTTCTACACCATCGTAGTGCCCTTGGTGAACCCCGTGGTTTACAGCCTGAGGAACGAGGAGGTGAAGAACGCCCTCAGCAGGTTCATCAACAGGAGAATGTACTTCTGAAAGACAATCTCATATTGTTTCCCTGTCTTTTTTCTCTTTAAGGAGAATGTTTCATGTAGAGGAGACTGAGGGGATTCCTCACTGCAGTTACAGCTTCCTCATGAGGGGAAGAGGAGGGGTAGACACTGATCTCTTGTGGTGACCCCAAGGGAGTGGCCTGAAGTTGTGTCAGGGGAGGTTTAAGTTGGACATTAGAAAAAGGTTCTTCCCCCAGAGGATGATTGGGCACTGAAAAGGCAGTGGTCACAGCACCAAGGCTGACAGAGCTCAAGGACTGTTTGGACAACACTCTCAGGCACAGGGTGTGACTTGGGAACAGTCCTGTGCAGGGCCAGCAGTTGGACTTGGTGATCCTTCCCTTCCAACTCAGCATATGCTTTGATTCTGTGATTCTGTGAGGTCTTTGAGACTGTTGCCTCCAAGGGCATTTGGTACGTTGTTACAGCTGGAAAATTAATTCGTCTGCTCTCACACTGTGTTCACTATTAAAGTTGCATCACTCTTGTCTCAGGTACAAACTTCTTGCCCACTTATTCTACATCCACTCTTACCCTCTACCTCCCATGTGATAGTCATAATGCCACTGTGCAAAACAAGGTAAAAGTGCCAGAGATGGAGATGGTCTAAATCTTCACACACAACCACAGGATGGTGGAAATTTGTTGGGATTTCTGGAGACGACCTAGTCCTCCTCAAAGCCAGGTCAACCAGAGAGGCTGCCAAGGAGTGTGTCCCCTCTGAATAACTTTAACAATGGAGACCCCACAACCTTTCTGGGATTTCAGTCTTGATTGCCTTTATGAAAATAAAGCTTTTTTAATGTTTAAACTGAGTTGTAGCATCACAGAATCACAGAGTGATTTGGGTTGGCAGAGACTTTAAAGATGACCTTGTTTCAACCCCCTGCCACAGGTTTCCACACCTTCCACTAGAACAGGTTTCTCCAAACCCCGTCTAACTTGGCCTTGAACACTTCCAGGGATGGGGCAGCCACTGGGCACTGCTGGGAAGAGTTTTGTTCTGTTCTCTTTTATCCTCCCCGCAAAGAGATATTTAGAGTCACCGATAAGTTCCCTCTCTGAGCCTTCTCTTCTCCAGGCTGAACTCCCTCACCTTGTTCATTGTATGAGAAGTTCTAGTCACTTAACCCTCACTGATCCTGTTCCAGCATGTCCTTGCCTCTCCTGCTCTGAGGAGCTGACACCTGGACACAGCACCCTAGGTGTGGTCTCTGACCTGCAGGCGATGCTTTTTCTAGAGCAGCCCAGGAGGATCTTGACCTTCTTTCACACAGGGACTGGCTCACAGTCAGCCAGGTGTCCCAGCAGGTCAGACACCAGCCTTTCCTGGTGCCTGGGGTTATTCCTCCCAGGTTGCAGGACTTTGCTGAACCTTCTGACCCATTTCTCCAGCCTTTCCAGGTCTCTGAATGGCAGCACGACCTGGGTGCAGCAGTTGGATTTCCCACTGAAATATTTGCAGCTACTTAAAACTATCAGTTTTTGGATATTTTAAATCTTCTGGCATGCTCTTAAAACCATCACTCTTTTTGATTAAGCTTTTTGATTTGCTTTATTTTCCATTTTTGGTAGGCAATTTGACTGAAATTTGTATTTCCAGAGTGTTTCATTAGCATGAATTCTAATGTGCAATACTAAATGAAAAATACTTTCAAAGCCAAGATAAAATAAAAAGTTTTACTAATTCTGAACAAACTTATGTTATATATCTGAATATTTTGGCTGAATCATGAAATGCTGCACTAACTCATTTGTTGGCCACTTCTAGACCCCAGGATAGTCACCATATAACTTCATATCCTTCAGCTGAATACACTTTTCTGTGTATATAAAACATTAAACTCATTAAACGAGCTGTTTAAATTAATTTTGAGTCTTTCCTTAATGTAAGTTTTCTTCTCTAGATTATATTAAAAACCAGAGGTGTTTTTTCCCTTTGCTTAGCTCAGCACAGAACATGAAACAGTGGCCAAGTACAACACCTGGGCCTTTTTATTTCCTTTTGGACATTTATTTAGAAGTAGATATCCTAAATTCCATCAGATCCCCTATTGCTCAGCCTCTCCTCATGTGTGATTCCCCAGGACCACCTCAGCATGTGGATCCCCGTGTTGTTCTTGGTGTTCCTTGACTGGTTCCAGGTCACACTGAGCAGCTCACACCACCCACCACCCCACTGGTGATTTAGGCAGGTGCCAAGAAGTTCTCAAAGAGAAATAAGGTGCTGATGTCCCTTTCCCCGACACAAAGTGAGAAGTTATGAACTCCAGGGTGCGGAGAAGTTGTGACAAACTAAAGTGCTCTAGAAGTTCTCACCTCCTTTAACAAGGAGGAATGTTTCCATCTCCTTAGTGTCTGTGAAGTTGTCCCCAGGGGCTTGTTAGGATGAAGTAGGTCTACCATAAGCTTCCTAAGAGGGTTTCAGGATCATTTAGAGGCTTCTTCAGGATGTCCAGCAGGGCTTGTTAAGCTGAAGACCCTTGGGTGGCTGCTCCCAGGGGAAGTCCTTGTTTTGGGAAGGGTAATTTGTGATGGAAATAGATTTAATGACTGAGCTGGTGTTGGAGTTTGGGTCTGCTGAGGCTTCCAGTGGGTCATACTATGATTATTGCCTCCATCTCCTGCTGGATGAGGCCTCTTACTTACATTTTATTTTTGACTTCTCACTCATGGGAAGAATGTTTTTTAAAAACTAAAGAGTCCTTCAGGTGTGGTGGGAGTGGGAGTCAGGGTTGGTCCAGGACAAGGTTGGTGTCTGGCTCTGGCCAAACTTCCCTTTTCCTGTCTCACTTTGCACTGATAATTTTTCCATTTGTCCTTGTATTTGCCCACTAAAGGCTTCATCTATCCAAGGGGTCACCTTACACTGTCCCAAAGAGATTTTTCAGGAGATGCAAACTTCCCCAGCACACAGCCCACCAGGTCCAAACTTAGTTCTGGGCGTAATTCAAGGCTAATTAATTAATTAATGCTCCTGGTAGGTGGCTGGAGGCTCCTGGTCTGTGATGGCACCAGGCAGCAGGAATATCTGATCACCCCTGATTGTTATCCCAACCTCCATTTTCACCTGAAATATCACCAGGCTGTTGTTCTTCAGGTTAAAATGCTAAATAAGATATTGGAGCCATTTTGAGTCTAATTTTTGCTCAATTTTCAGGATCCATCTATTATTTAGTTTCACTTTTAGCTTCCACTGCCCATAACACTATGTATTATTTTAATTTCAGAGAGAGACACCAATACTTAGACAAAAATAGATGGTTTAATACCCACAGGAAAAAAAAATAGGAGAAAAAAATACAATATATTAACATTAGGCCTGTTCATGTGTATAAGCAAAAGCTTTAACTTTTCCAAACTTCTTCTCTATCCTTATTTGATCCCATGCTTTTGCCTTTTACCCTCACTAAAACAAAATACCAACGCTGAAATGGCCAGGGGAAAACGGAATGCCACACTTAGATAATAACACTGGGTTTTCCATAACATGGGACTGGGGGCTGTTTCTCAGCTGTAAACAATTCAGGAACACTCCTCTTTCCAGAGATGGTGGAATCCAAATGTAGATGGATAGACAGACACCTAAGGATGGAAATCATCTTGTTTGCAGCTCCAAATCCTGGATGCCTTTTAAAACAGGCATCTGAATCCATGTTACAAGCCTTGAGTTCAACTGCCAAGCTACGAGCAGATGTGAGGTTTTGATGCTTCTCCTGTCTTGCAAAGGTGGAAAGGTTGGAATATCAAGTCTAATTCTGCCGTGGTTCATCCCGTCCCACCCACCAAAGCCCTGTGTTCCCGAGATGAACTTTAAGGTCCCTTCCAAGCCAAACCCTTAGAGGACTCTGTGACCTTCAGCCAGGATAAAGAGCTGATGCCCCTTTCTGGAGCAAGGTGCTTATCCGTAAGTTTCCCTCAAAACCAAGACATGCTCTTTGCTTGTGCCCAATAGCCTGTAACACTAAAAAGAGGGAACTTTGTCAGCCAGCCATGATTTTCTTTGCCAGAGTGGGAAAAATTTAACATTAAATACTCATCCAGTTTCTGATACTCTTTCTCTGAATGTCTATTTTTGGCTGCTCTCAGAAATTGATACCCCTGGGCCTGTCTCTTACCACAGAGCTCTTCTCATACTCTTAGAAGTGGGACTGTCCTGTTGGAACAGGAGGATGGAAATACAGACAGCACTATCATCCAAATAAATGGAGGAAAAATGTATTTTTATTATGAAATCCTCGTATGAATCATCCTCTGTGCATTTACCCTTTGCATTTGCCACTGAAAGTCAGATTTCACCTATTACTTGGCTAATCTCATATAACCAGTGAGGAATGGAAAGGAATAGTTTTTGTGTATCTGTTCCTAAATACAAAGGATTCCTGAAATTCCTGATGTGCCTTCAAAAAAGAAAGGGTGTTTTTCCTTACACAAAATCCAAATATTAATGTGGGGGTTGCAACCACAGGACTGGTTTTCCTCTCTCTTTTTTGTATGGTGCTGCCAGATATGAAAATACACATGAAAGAGGTTGTGAATGATTAATTTTTCTCTAGAAATACTATCCATTTGTGGAATTCAGGTTGGGCTCTAGTTCTGGCTTTGAAGTTTCCAAGACTCTGGGAATAAAAAAAAAGTTAGTGTTTCAGTGCCATTTCCTCTTCCCTTTCCTCCATACTTTTAAATTCTATATACAAAAGATGGAATCAGAGAATCAAGGCACCTTGTGAAGAGAGAGATTTGGTCCTCTTTGTAGTCACCCTTTAAGTACTTGGCTTTAAGTGACTTTCAGCTGGAGGAGGGTGGGTTTAGATCAGGAAGAAATTCTTCCCTGTGAGGGTGCTGAGGCCCTGGCACAGGTTGCCCAGAGAAGCTGTGGCTGCCCCATCCCTGGGAGTGTCCAAGGCCAGGTTGGAGGAGGCTTGGAACAATCTGGGATAGTGGGAAGTGTCCCTGCCCATGGCAGAGGAGCTGGAAAATTATGGTCCCTAAAGTCCCTTCCAAACCACTTTGGGATTCTCTGATTCTATAAATACCAAAATACGCAAGTTAATTCCAGTCCATATTCTCCTTATTTGATCTAAAGATAGTTTACATCACTGACAGTCTTCTCTATTGGACCATTAAGATGTATTTTAATTAATTAACACTCTGCAGTCATCCGAGATTCTTGATTAATACTAGATAAGTGATTAATACAGGCGTGTGCCTGGTCCCTGAAATCATAACTGGATCAGAAAAGACACACAGTCCTCTCCAGAACTCAGATAAGCAATGTCCCTATGAGCCTACACAGAGATGTTTGTGCCCTGGATCTTTCTAGAATCTGAGTGATTATTTCTCTACATGTCAGGAATTTAAGCTTAGAAAAGTAACTTTTAATCCTTGGAGTGATGAAACCCATACTAAGAATATCAAAGGAAAGAGCAGAGATATGAATAATGGTCCAAACATGGTAGTTTCCCCTTGTTCTCCTGGATGGGCTTTCCCACATCCTTCCCTCAAACCAGAGCACCCATCACATCCCTGTCATGTGTCATGGTTTAGGCTCTGCCCAGAGTTTGGGAAGGTCCAAACACACGTATCACTGGCCACTAGAAACCTCTGTGGAGCCTTCCCATCTCTCCATAGACAGTTTGTTGAAATGGGAGAAATAAACATCAGTTCTCCTGTGGTGTTTTGCTTTCTCCCACACATAAGGCCTTAGTTACATGCTATGAACATTTATGTGCCCTCTACTGCACATGTGAACGAGATGGAAGGAAGGAAAAGGAAAAAAATAAATGCAAATAAAGCTTGTTAGTTGGAGAATAATTTATATTTGTGTCTATATATATACAAAAAATATTTATGGAATGGTTTGGGTTGGAAGGGCCTTCAAAGACCATCTAGTTCCAACTCCCCCACTAGACAGTCAATTCACAGTCAATTAATATCAACTCTCCTATGAAAGAACAAGGATTATCTCCTATTTTATCAACTAAATTTATGTTAAGGAAAGAGATCAACTGCCTGCTTAATATAAGTAGCAAAGTAACATACCTCTCCAAATCTGTGTATAATTTCTGTATTATATCGGGACTAGAACCAGCATCTTTTAATTTGATATGACTATAATCACATCACCAGAAGTTCTAATGACTGCTGGAATTCCATTTTCTAAATTGTCACAGTCACTTTGAGGTGCATTTAAAATTTTTCAATTTTAATTTTTTTTTTCCAATTTTTAAGGACATTTTAAAAGTCTTTGCTTCAAGATAGCAGTGGCCTTGTATCCATGACACCAGATCATGGGTTGAGAATCCAGTTTCCTTCAAGGTCCATCCTCACTTTTAGCACTGTTTTGATGCTTTAAAAAAATACAGTTTATGGGTCTCTATCATGATCTTTAGAGCACATAATTCGTGATACTTCCACGCTGAGAAAACACCAGGAGCACTTTAATTGGTTGTTCTTCTCTCCCCTCAAGAACTCTGTGGTCTCCTGTGTCCAAAAGGAAGATATAAAACCTGTGACATTCCCCAAAAGAAGCATTTCCTGCATTCAGGAAAAAAAAACCCACACAAATATTTCTCTAGCAGGTGAGTCTCCAGATGAGTATAATTTCCTTCCACTCAAGGAGTTGTGTCTAAGTCCTGTTGGCTGTGTGAATTTTGCATCCACCAAAGGAAAAGTGTTGCTGCATCACCATGCAACAAAATAAAGAAGAAATACTAACGTATCTTTAAAAGGTGGGAAATTTTTGTGGGGTTTTGTTTTGTTGTGTTTTTTTTTTTTTAAATTATTATTGTCATGTCTGAATTTTTATCTGGGCACTGAAATTTCTTGCAGGTCTTCATCTGAGACCACTGACTTTTTAGCAGCTGCTCATGCTTCTGTGACTTAATTTCAGAGCATGATCAACAGCTGAAAATAAGAAGAAACAGGCACATGTACATAACCACGGGATATTTTTGGGGGTTGAAATGCTCTATTTTTGGCCTTTCACCAGGAATCTCTCAAGTTGCCTGTGATGGTGTCAAAATCAACAGTAATGTAACATGGTCTTTTGGCTAAAAATAAACCTCAATTGAATTTTTGTGGAACTTGTCACCTTATTCTAGAAATCAACTGAGGGATCTGTGTCCTGACCTGAGTTACTCCAGATATTTAACGGAGCAAATGGTCATTTCTAGAAAATAATTCAGATTTTAGGATGCACTAAGCCTTCTCCAAGGCTTGCAAAACAAGATCAAATCTGCCAAAAATGGGATTCAGCTGACTTAGGGGTAACTATCCAAAATTCTGGAATTTATATTGGTCATTCAGACTTCCTCACACCAACCTTTACAAAGCCAAATGCAGGTGAGATTTGTTGTAACCATTGTCTGGAAACACCTCTGGAATCCAAAATCCTCCTTTCTGAACTCCCAGATTCTACTGGAACCATTAGGATCCTCTCCTGGCTGAGGCATCTTGGATTATAATTATTTTATTTTGGCAACATCGACATTGCTGGTTTGTCTGTGCCTTTGTCCACATAACATTGATATTTACAGAATTATTCAACTGTGTTAACAGTTCTTTTAACAGATGTCCTTCTGTAATCCTTATTTTTCCTGTAAAGGTGGGCAACATCTATCTGCCCTGCCTAGAACTCATACTGGCATTGGCAGAAATGTGTGTTAACTTTCTCAAAATTAAATTACGTGGTTTTTCTTGAAATATTAAATTAATAGCCAGAATTTATTTTCTAGCAGACTGAGCCCAATTCAAATTCAATGAATAATTTCAGGTAAAAAAAAACAAAAACAAAAACAAAAGGTGGGGAAAACTGCTTGGAAATCCTAAAAATCTTTAAGTTTGAATATTTAAAAACAATGTTCATGACTTGCTTTTCATTAACTGTTTAATCAGCCTCAGGAAAATAAACCCACAATATATTTGTAGGAAATCCCAGAATGAGAATGCAATATTTCATTTTAAACTCAATGTTTCGTGTTTGTTCCAAATGTATTGTTTCTTTATTCTAAAAAGAAAAAAAAATCTGCTTTTGTTTCAGCATTTCAATCAATTTTTCCACTATTTAATTTTCCTGCTGCTTCAGGAAAGTCATTATTAACTGTGCCTGAACTGCTTCCTCTACTTGAAACACAGGTAAATGAGTAGCAGCTTTTATACTCAAATAATATGTTTTTTGTCAAGTGATACTGTGCTTTCCTGAGTCAACCCAGACATTTTCTGTAGTAAGCAGTCACTTGCAGAAAATAATTCAGATTTTAGGATGCACCAAGCCTTCTCCAAGAAGGATACAGAGTCTCTTCCATACCTCTGGTGTGGGTTTATATGTATGGTTTTCTGTACACTATGGCCTAAATCTTATAAAATCCCACCTGAGCTCCTATGTCATAGATATTAAAGGAATATACAGGAAGGAATTCCACATTTAAAATGTGTCTCTAAAGCTCTCTTTGTCCTCCTAAGTTTTCCTTTCAATGGGCATCATCCAAACCATTGGTTTCCCCTCTGACTTGGGCAAGGGGCCTGAATTTCCACCACATTCTCCTGTGCAGGATGTGATGTATTTGTGCCTTGACACCCACCAGGACCGAGTCAACCTCTGACAAACCTTTTGTGCACAAAGCCAAACACAAGGAAATAAAATGCCTGAAGGAAACTGCACTGCCCTGACTGAGTTCATTCTCCTGGGTTTCACAGACCGGCCTGAGGTGAAGATTCCTTTGTTTGGGCTCTTCCTGCTCATCTACGGCACCACTTTGGTGGGGAGCGTCTGCCTCACGGTGCTCGTCCGGCTCAACGCTTGCCTTCACACCCCCACATATTATTTCCTGAGCAATTTATCCCTCCTAGACCTCAGCTGTTCCTGCCATCGCTCCCAAGATGCTGGTGAACCTCTTGGCCCGGCATAAAGCCATTTCTTTCCTTGGCTGTGGGATGCAGATGTTCCTCTTTGCCGCCTCCATCGACGCCGAGTGCCTCATTTTGGCCGCCATGGCCTATGACCGCTACGTGGCTGTTTGTCAGCCCCTCCGCTACTCCGTGGCCATGTCCCACAGGATCGGCACCTCCATGGTGGCTGGGGCGTTCCTCAGCGGGGGTCTGACCTCGCTGGTCCACACCTCCCTCACATTCTCGCTGCCGTTCTGCGGCTCCAGCCAGATCCACCACTTCTTCTGTGACATCCCACCACTGCTGGAGCTCTCCCGCTCCGACACGCGCCTCAGTGAGGTCCTGCTCGTCACCCTGTGTGGCCTCACCCAGACCAGCACCTTCCTGAGCATCGCTGTGTCCTACACCTGCATCCTCAGCACCTTACTCCGCATCCAGGTGACTGACAGCAGGTACAAAGCCTTCTACACCTGCAGCTCCCACCTGACAGCCGTGGGGCTGTTCTACGGCTCCCTCCTCCTCGCCTGTTTAAAGCCCAGCTCCAACCACTCCTCCCTGGACACGGACTAAGTTGTGTCTGTGTTTTACACTCTCGTCTTTCCCATGCTGAACCCCCTGATTGACAGCCTGAGGAACAAAGAGGTGAAGGATGCCCTGAGGAGGACAGTGGAGAGGAGGGTCTTTTCTCAGGGACTTTCTTAGAGTGTGTTTCTGGTGCAAAACACAATAAAAGCACCAGTGATGGGAACCACTGTAGGTGAGTTGTTAGGAATATCTGCATCTGGGTTTGCTTCCCAGGTCCATTTGGCAATCACTGGGAAAATTGAGCAGTCAACTGAGAAGGTGATTCACCTTATCAAATAGAAGCTCAGGCCAGGTGGATCCCATCCCAGAAGGATCCAGCGGGTGGCATCCCTGGAACTACATGGTCTTTAAGGTCCCTTCCAACCCAAACAGTTCCAGGATTCCATGATCTGTTTCTCCTCACTGTCCCTAAAGGGTCTATCCTAAATGCAGAAGAAAGTTATATTTTTGCAGATCACAATTACTGAGACAACTCCTCACCAAGATGTTTGAAAGAAAAGTCCAATTAAAACAATTATTACATATGGGTGTGATTGTCTGTAGTAAATTTGGAAAGCCAAACGCTTTTGTTCAGGGAAACTACTTCCCTTATTTGGCAGCCGGTTCTGCCATACCCACTACAGAGAAAGGAGTCTCTTGTTTATTTATTTATTTACTTACTTATGTATGTTATCATATTTTTGTGGCTGGACTTGTTCAGGTTTCACCAGGCACCTCCCTGCCTGTTCTGCTCCCCCCAGACATTTTTCATGCTTGTTCTCCTCCTGTGTTCTTGACAGTTTTTCTACTTGCATGTATTTTTCTGTCATCTCTTTCCGCCTGGAGACCACAAGCCCTTGTTTCCCTTCCCACAACATAATTAGGTTTTTATTTCTGCCTAATCGCGTTACGAAATGCTTGTTGGTGGTTATGGGACTGGCACTGTTACAAAACACACACACTGATATCAAGACAGACTTTTGTAGTGTGCCGGTGTCTGGATTCAGTATAAACAAGTATTAATTGTATCCTGGTACAGCGTGGGTGTTGTATTTCTGCTTTGGCTCACAGAATTCCTGACATTTCAGCACTGGACCCTTTTTTGGTGGATTTTCCACTTGCTGGTGTTTGTAGAAGCCCTTCTAGTCGCCCTTGGCTGCTCCTTGTCACTCTAACCTTAAGTTAAATTACATCTATCCTAATCCCATCCTTTCCAAGCCCACGGAACGCTCCCCACTGACAGAGGCAGGGCTAGATGGGATATTTGGAAGGAATTCTTCCCTGTGAGGGAAGTGAGGGTGGTGCGGCCCCGGCACGGGATTTCCAGAAAAGCTGTGGCCACCCCATCCCTGGAGGTGTTCAAGGCCAGGTTGGACAGGCCTTGGAACAACCTGATCTGGTGGAAGGTGTCCATGCCCATGGCAAGGGGTTGGAATTCTATGATCTTTAAGGTCCCTTCCAACCCAGACCATTCTGGGATTCTGTGATTCAATGATAATCAGGACTTCGTTTTACAAAATGGTAATTTCTCAGCCTAGCAACCTCAGAGGAAGCAAAACCTTCCTCCTATGGATCAAAACCAACTCTGTCACCCTCCCCTGTCGTGTCCTCCCCAGCTTTCAGCTCCCTGCGCCAAGCGTGCAAGGTCCAGCTCCGAGACGGCCCAACTGCGTAACTGCGGCTCGGGCTGCTGAGAAAGCAGGCTGCGGGAAGCGCTGTGAGATCGTGGAACCACGAAGGTTGGGGGAACACTCTGAGATCGAGTCCAAACATTAATCCAGCACTAAGCACCTCCTAAGTGCCATATCCCAGCAGGGAGCTACGAGTACAGTCAGCGACAGAGCCGAAGCCGCGAGGAGCTCACAGAGCTAGAAGGACACGTACCAGCAGGGAAATTGTTATAATTACACCGGAAAATGATTGTCATCGCACGGGGAGAGAAAACCAGGAACAGTCCGACAGCGCCGCGCGAGGCTCTGTCGCAGTGACGTCATGGTAGCGCGACAGCGATACCCCACCCCGGCAGCGCTGGGGGATGGCATAGAACACCCTGCCGATCCTCAAGCGTCCATAGGCGAGAGCAGTGCGGGAGCCGCCCCGCACACCGCCGGAGGGGCCCAGCCGGGCCCCGGGAGCGGCGATGGCGGGGACACCGCTCCGCGCTCCCGCCGCGCCGCGGGGACTACAACTCCCAGCGTGCCCCGGGGCGACGGAGAGCGCTGATTGGCTCAGGGGGCGCGCCTCCGCCCGCAGCGCCCCCTGCCGGCCGCGGGCGGCAGCGCAGCGGGGGCGCCCCCGCGTGGCGGCTCCGCCCGGCCGGGACAAACCGCGACAAACCGCGACAAACCGCGACAAACCGCGACAAACCCGCACCCCCCCGGGTGGAACTGCCACTGGGATCGGTTCTGCCACGGGAGAGAGGATTCCAGTGGGTTGTGACACTGCTTCAGGAAGCAGAGCAGATGAGTGTGAAGACCGACAGACTGGGAAGGAGTTCTAGGAAGAGGAGTTTTCCTATGACAGGATCGGGGTGGTGTGTGAGCTGTGCCCATGCAATGGCACTGGGAGGCACCACTGGCAGCTTTGTTGTCCTTCCACCCTTTCCAAAATTCTATTAAGCTTCTGCGTTCGGGGTTGGAATGGGAGGAGGAGTGCTGGGAGTTCTGACCAGCTTCCCAGTGTTCTAATTCTTGACTGTAATCCTGGTGCTGGAACAAGATGGGAATGTTAACAAAGTTTCAGGAATCCTCCTAGAGAGAGCTGTAAAGGATGGCATTCTTCCCAAGGCAACTGGACTGAAATTAAAGCTAATTAACTTTCCTTTGTCTCCTTATTTCTGTTACAACACAAGTTTTCCAAGGGGAGAAAAAAAGTGGGTTTTAAAACTTGTCCTTGGCAAATAAATTGTGACTTTGTTAATTTGGTTATTGTAGATATCAGGCAAAGCACGTTGCCTGAGAATGAATTGTTATCTCATTCTCGGTAAGGAAGATGAGTAAAAGTCATGTGCTGGTCAGGAAGAGATTCTTCCCTGTTTCCCAGTTGCTAATCCAAACCTAAGGGTTTGGTTGCTTTCTCGGGTGCTGTTGCTCAATCCTGATCCTCCCACCTGACAGAAAAGCAGAAACTCTCTGAAAGAGAGAGATGCGGCTGGCTATGGCTGAGGGTGATACGGGGAACAGGGTAAACTGTCTCCTCCCAGTTGCTTCTGGAAAAAGCCACTTCTTAAGGCCCTGGAACAAGAAGAGAAAGTTTCCAGTTGATCTAAAGTAATGGTGGTGTCACTTTCTCTTCCTATTCCTCATCCCCTCCGTGCACTGGTGGTTCTTATGCTGGATGTGGCTAGTCCCCTTCCTCCATTTTTTTCCCAGTCTTCAATTCCCAGCTACTTCCCAGCTTGTCATCCTTGTTATTATTATAGGTCTCTGTGGCTGTGGTGTGACTGTGGGGCAGTTTAGCTTGAAGTAGTTTGAGAAGTTCTCTTTTCTGCGGATTGAACTGCTTTTCTGGCCTCTGAAATACAGCAAGAAGGTATTGAACCCTCCCTTTCCCACCTGATGAATTTTTTGATGGCACAGCCTTGCAAGGAGGACTAACCTGGTGATGCAAAGGACAAGGGGTTCCAGTAGAAAACTTTGGAAGTGGATCTGCTTTCCTACGCTGACAGAGATGGTCCTGAAGTTCAAGAGGAACTTCACTGTTCCTCTTGAAGTTTATGAGGATGGAGGTAGAGCCTGGTGACTCCAGAGTACATGGGAGTAAACACAGGCAGGGAAAAAGGTTGGAATTGCCTTTTTCAGGCACTCCCCACTGCTCGTTGAACCTGGCTGAGGCAGGGATGCAGGCGCCTAAGAATTCCAAGAAAAGGCTGGTAGCTTTTTTGTGTGATCATGCTGAGCCTGCTGGTCTCTGCTGAACAAAATTTCCTGGATTAAGTAACAATGCTGCAATTCTGGCTTCTTTTTCTTCCCAATCAGAAACTCTTGTTTTACTTGGTGACCTAAGAAATGCCCACGTGGTTTCGCCTCGGAGCCACTCCCTCCCCCAGGCTATTGTTTTAGCTGATGTCAGCCTGTTGCTCAACCTGCACCTCCTGACTGCAAAAATGCTTTGTAAGAGAACCCTTTTGGGCCTGACTGAACATCCTCACTGCTCCTGGGGTTCCTGGCATCTCAGCCAAATCCTGGCAGTTCACCCTTTGCCCTTGAGTCGTTGTCTGAGGAGCGCCTGGCTGAGCTCCTCCGTGTGTCTCATGACTTTGGAGCTTTTAGATCCATCCATTGGCCAAGCCGGCCCTAGAAACTGGCCAAAAATGCTGTTTTCTGCCACTCTCTGCCTGCAGAGACCATGGTGAACTCTCTAAGGTTGGCTGGAGACAGGGAAAGGAGACAAACAAGGCATGTGGGTGGGGAATTCAGTCTCCCCTTTTTGGTAGCCTCGAGCCGTGGGAATGTTTCAGCTGCAAGGTGCAGCTTTACACTGAACCTGCTGCTCCCCTGAGGGTTGTGTCCCTTCACAGTGGCTTTTAGAAGGAACCAGGAGCACCAAACACAAAGCAAGGAAGGGCCTGGCCTGCGCTCAACAAGTGTGGAGCGGAAATCTTGGTTTTTTACTTGTCGGACTGGAAAGTTCCTGATTTGAGTAGTTTCAGTCTTGGTCATCACTGCCTATTTAGACAGGTTTTGGGCAATGTGACCATGCATGACTGAGCAAGCTACTCATAGAGCAGCTGGGTGGAAGAACTGATTCCTTAGACCAGACAGAGCATTCCTCTGGCTGCCTTAAACCTGAAATTAAGGTGGCTGCTGTCCAAGGGCAGTCTGAGAGCTTTGCTACCACACAAAACTGATAATTTTAGTGGGAGCATCTTCCCAGCGTTCTGACCATGACCCCAGGGCAGCAAGACCTGGTGGCCAAGGTTTAAGAGCTGGTAGTCTGCCTGGAGTTAATGCTTCTGCCCAGTCTAAAACAGCCAGATGTGATTGCTGAGGAGTCCATATGTTCCTGTGGCTGCCCTTCCCTGTTATCTCCCTGCCCTGATGGAGTAGGGGGCCTGCTCTATCACTGTTTTATTGGCTGCTGGAATGCTGATATCTGTGGGCTTGGCCCAACATCTGCAGAGTTAAAGACAACGACTTAATCCAGCCTATTTATTACTATCATGGTCAGGCCTTGCCCTAATAGAGACTTATTTTTCCCTGTTTTATTTCTCTCTTCTAATTTTATGGCTTTTTTTGTCCCTCCACAAATGCTGGTGGAATAAGTTTGAAAAGGGAGAACCCAGTTCTTCCCAGTTTGTTCAGTAGGCAGGCAAGGCAGCAGTGGATCTCTTCCCCACCCAGCTGCTGTTGGCTTGTGGAAGGAGATTTGTCCAGCTCATCCAGAGTTGACTTTTCAGGGAAAATACTCCACTTTTCAACACTATCTGGCTGCTCCACGTGTCACACACGTAGAAGCAGGTCTAACTCAAGCCCCTTGGACTGCTTTTAAATATTTTTACCTTGATGCCAAGGTCTGGGATGCAGCTTAGCAGGAAATTACACCCAGCAGGAAAGCTGTGGAGTTGTGGTACCATCTCAGCTGCATAAACCACATGGGTGTTTTCAGTGTCTCTTCGCAGCACAGCAGGAACCAGCTTTTCCCACAGGCTCCCAGAAAACTCTCCCTGCTTTCTTACCTCTTGTAGACAACATCCCTCCCATTTTTCTAAGCCACTACATTGATTTAATCTCTTCACTTCCTCTAAATAAGCCATGAAATGAGTTCCTGGAGAGACTTGCTGAGCAGCAGCAGCAGTTTGGAGGTGCCCCACCGCCCATCCTGCCTGACAGAGATCACAACATGGGCCACTGCTTGTTTTTTGTGGTGCTTTATCGGGCTGCTGCATGTTCTTTAAGCCGGTTTTTAACTGCCAGTTCCCTGTAAAAGCTTGTTTCTTCTCATCATGCTTGAAGGCATTTGCCTGCCAGCCCCTTTTTTGGGTGGCTGAATATAAAAGCAGCCACCACCTTCTCTGGAAGGCTTTGTAATGTCTGTTCAAGATGCTACACAAACCGTGCCTAAGGAACATCCTCACAAAATTAACTGAGGCCTGAGGTGCAAACTGTGGTCTGAAATAAAGAATCAATGTCTCTGTGGAGGGTAACAAATCCAGTTTTTGTGGACAACAAGGTGGCAGCATGAGGGACAGGGAAGACAGACGCCTCTTTTTGATTCCCAGACGAAACCTCATCTTTAAAAACCAACATTTTGCCTGTGTATCCTACTCAGAATGAAAGCTGCCTGATCATTCATGAGGGCTTGGATACTCACCAGTGTTTTCCAGGGGAATTCACGGTAGGAAGGAGGTGATCTTTTGGTGTATTGAGAAATTTCCCTGTAGTTGTTGACTTTAGATGGGTGGTTCTATTTGCAATTTTTTTCCAGCTTTACAGTATTTGAAGAAAAAGTTAAATAGACCAGAAATAGGAAACAGGAATGATACCCACCCCCTTGTTTTTAACACTTTGTAAATCTGAGAGGGGAAATGAAGTGGATGGCACTGCAGGAGGATCATGACAGTGTAGCAAATGTTGTTGATTGTGGCCTGTGGTGGAATGTCAACATCAAATTATTGTGGCTTTTGCAGCTTGGAAAAATTGGTTGTAGAAGCTTCAGTATGTGCAGCTGGTGCACAGGATGCCTTTGGAATCAAAACTGGAGCTTTTCTGTTACAGATATTGAAGTTGGTCTTGAAATGAGTTTAAAAGCGGCTGATAATGCAAGTAAATTCACTGACATTCTGCTTCTGGCCATGCTGGGCTGACAGAATTACCATGTTATTAACAATGTTTTTCCTCGCTCTATTGACTCTAAGTGTATTTTTAGAGGCTTGTAAAAATAAAGAAATAATAAAAATAAATAAATAAATTTAAAAAATAAAATCAAGGGTAGTGTGGAGAAACTAGAGAATTGTTATCAATGCACTTCATTCAGACTGTGCAAAAATGTTCAAGAGAAAGAAAAAACTGTAACACAGTTTAGAAAATGTTTGTCTGTTTAGAACAGGGTTTATATTACTTGTTTCCAAAATCCTTTAATCTGTCTTTGAGACTTTTTTCTCCTGAATCAGAATAGCCTCTTGTTCAGTCTCCAAAGCAAATTTCCCAGCATAACTTCAAATATCCTTTGTTTTTCTGTCTTTTGAGAGTGTTTCCAGGAACCAGCACTTCTGTGTCTGCCAGTCATTTGCATTCTGTGCTGTAAGTACCCGGTGAAAACCCAGTGAAATCCCAGCTTTCCCAGCGGAGAAATTTGGGCACCTAAAAGAAACAACTGAAAAACTTACACCACGTTTTGCCCAAGGAGCTACAGAAGGAGTTTTCAGTTAATCTCACAGAGCAAATGGAGCCCAGATGTTTTCAGCAAACAGCTTTCAAAACTCACAGTTGAGATCAGTGTCAAATTTCCTGACACATGATCAACCTTGGAGCCAAGTTTAGAGTTGCTTTTGTGTTTACAGAAAGTCTGGGAGCTGAATGACACTGAAATTCGTGGGTGGAATGGAGGTTCTCTATAACAAATATTTGACTGGATGCAGTTTATCTTATTTACAGGACTTTGAGCTTTGAGGGGGGAAAAAAGGTTACTGTATTTTTGTTGATTTAATATTTGAGGTATATTCAACACTTTCTTGTTCACTGGATTTAGGACAGTTGTTGATTTTTAACTGAGATCTGTTATTAATCTGTAATTAAACCAGCACAGCAAAATCAAGCATTTTAAAGCTATAGGTGAACCATTTTTACAGATGATACATGAAATTTTGTGCATTCCTGAGCATTCTGGCTCTCTCTGATCACACCAAGGCAGCCCTCTTGTTGAAGGTCTAACTGTAAGCCGAAGTCACATGCTAAAATTTTGCTCAGGGACTGTAACAGCAAAAATCTGGCTCAGAATTTACTTTGGGCAAATATTATCCAGTATTTGCTTAGAAGTCCTGTTTTCAACCCCCGAGAAGGTCACTGTGGTCATTTGCAAAGGTCATGCATGAGAAAAGCACAGGTAGAGTCAGAATAAATGATACTAAAGTGGATGTAGGACTAATGGAAACTTTCCCTTCAGATATATCTTGATCTCTGACTTGATGACCTTTTGTATTTATATGGAGACATTCACTAAAGAAGCCCTGATTATTTTTGCACACCTAAAGCTTAGCATTACTGTCCCTAAATCGGCAGATTTTAGGGTCTATGCTCTACGTACAAGCTGTAAACAAGAAGAGCTTGCTCCATTGTTCCAGATGGGATATTATCCAAGGAGAAACAGAGATTGTGTTCAACAGTCTGAAGCTTGTGTAGGCAGACAATACAATGATTTTGCCTCTGGGCAGGCTGAATATGCCTCTACTTCAGATCAACAAAGCAGCTGAGAGGGATGTGAATTCAAAATCCACACACAAGGATGGGAGAGGCCCTGGGCCTCGAACACTTCCAGGGATGGGGCAGCCACAGCTTCTCTGGGCAACCTGTGCCAGGGCCTCAGCACCCTCAGGGAACAATTTCCTGCTAAATGTGAATGTTACTTGATGGGAAGTCCAGCCTAATAAAGTGATGCTTTTAGCAGGCTTCTTCCCAAGAATGCTTCTAAAGTTCTTTAGGAAGAAATTCTTTACTATTTAGGAAGAAATTCTTGGCTGTGACAGTGGTGAGGCCATGGCACAGGTTGCCCAGAGAAGCTGTGGCTGCCTCTGGATCCCTGAAAGTGTCCAAGGCCAGGTAGGATGGGGCTTGGAGCAACCTGGGATAGTGGAAGGTGTCCCTGTTCATGGCAGAGGGTAAAACGAAACAAACCTTAAGGTTTGTTCCTGTCCAAACCAAACCATCCCAGGTTTTTATGATAAAATGCATCTTCAGGAAGAACAGCACAAGATAAAAGAAGGCTTAAACCAAACCATGAGGAAACAGTGTGAAGGAAAGTCAAAATTAAAACATTAGTTTGAGATAGGGAAGCTCTGGGTATGGCTGAACATAATCTCATGTAACACCGGAGTTTTGAACTCTTCATCTTGGTCACCAAGGCATGACCCACGGCTGTGCAACCCCGTGTTTCCTCTCCTGCCCACGTAAATCTGCTGTCACCAAACATAACGTGCATTGTGCAACTCGCAGTGGATCCAGAAAGCAGAATCGGGGACTTCCCTAACCTCACTGACGTTTAATCACGGCTAGCACAGACTGTCCGAACTGCAGAGGAAATATTGCTGTCATAAACTTTGTAATTATAAAGGTCTGTTTGATGTTCCTGCGAGCAGAAAACTCTGGTGTGAACACAGTCATACAAGTCTGCCCAGCAGCTACAACTTTTTTTTTTGTGGTGTTGTTTTTTACATAAGCATTAGTGTGGGAGGAGAACAGGAGGTTTCAAGTGTACCTGGCAGCCCGAAGCGATTGGTATGACCCACGTTATCTTATAGATCTTAATTACTTCTGATGTTTAACCGACAGAAAACGGTGAAACAAAGGCAGGCAGAGGCTCCCTTTTCCCTCCGGGCTGTTTGGAACTGCCTGGAAAAGTGCTGTAGAAAGAAATGATTAGAGGAAAAATTATCTAACCTGAGTTTACAGGCTCAGCAGGTGGAGGAAATACTATTTAATCTGAATTTACAGGCTTAATATGTAGAAGAAATATTTGAGTTTACAGGCACAGGAAGTAGAAGAAAAACTATATAATCTGGGTTTACAGGCCCAGTAAATTAAATTTCTGATGGATTTCAGCGTGAACACTTGCTTGGTAAAAGCCAGGATTGAACACTGACTTGGTAAAAGGCTAGATTTTGGGAATTCACTGTTAAAAGATGGTCTCGGTTTAAGCAGGATGTTTCTAGCCCTCAAGGTTGCACTTGTAATCAGCTTAAAACTATAGAAAGCAGAAAGTAAAATAATCCAGTGCTGATTGAAAATAAATGAGTGAACTGAATGACTAAAGAACCCGGTGATTATTGAAAATAAATGATGGCACTGAGTGACCGGGGTAGCACTAAAAGCAGCTGAAATAACCATCTTGCTACCCGAGGGCTCAGTTTTTTAACGCTTGCCCTTTGATTTCTCATTTTTCTGGATATAGGTGGGATTTCAGAAGCATTCAGCAGCGCTTTGGGGCCGTGTTTTGCGAGCCGGGGGCAGGTCGGGCTCCGCGATCCCTGAGGGCTCTCCCAGCAGGGCCGACTCCATCATGGCGGGGGGCGCTGAGGGAAGCGGCGCGCGGGGGCCCCGCCCCCGCGGTGGGCGTGGCCTGGGCGGGTGCTGAGTCACGCTGGGCCAGCAGAAGCGCGGCACAAGAAGCCCCGCCCCTCGATAGGCGTGCCCGGCGCGCGGCGCTATAAAAGACGCGCCGCTGGGCGGGCGGCCCTCACAGCGCGTCGGCGGCGGAGCGGAGCGGGTTCCTGCGTCAACAGTGCTTGGACGGAACCGGCCGCGCTCGGGCCCGCCGCGCCCCCTCCCACACACGTACACCACCACCCGCACAGCACCGCCGTACCCACCGGAGCACCCAGCCATGGCAGCGCCCCCCTCTCAGGTGCGCCAGAACTACCACCAGGACTGCGAGGCCGCCGTCAACCGCCAGATCAACCTGGAGCTCTACGCGTCCTACGTGTACCTCAGCATGGTGAGGGACGGGGCGGGGGTGCAGGGGCCGCACGCGGGCCTGGCGCGGCGGGGGGTTCGCGGGTGCCGGGCGGTGCCTGCAGGCGCAGCTCCTCCTCTTCCTCCTCCTTCCCCAGCGCCTCCGGGCCCTTGTGGGCCGTCCCCTGTGTGTAGGTGAGGCCCTTTATCTCGGTGTTCGCGGGCCCCGTGGCCGTTGCCTTTGTGGGCCCCGTTATCAGCCCGGCTCAGCGCCTCCCGGCCGGCTCTGCCCTTGGGGCTGGGCTGGATAGCAGGACCTGCCTAGCGAGGCGTTTGGCACCTTTCCCGCGGGCGTGCTCGGCTCCCAGGCACGGTTTTTTTTCCTCCGTGAATCGGGAGGAATCCGCGGTTTCCTTGGCCCTGTGTTTACTTGTTTCGCGTGGCACGAGGGTCCAGTTTTAACCACGCTGAGCTGCTGTGGCGTAAGGAGCAGCTCTGACCTCTGTGCAGCTTTCGACGTGCAGGGAACTTGAGACTTTCCGGTGGTATTCCACAATGTCGTGGCAAGTACATCCAGCACTTTACGGCTTGTTACTGTAAAGGTTTTAACGCTGTTTTGTTCATACGTTGGTGGGTGATAGTGGTACACAAAGCAGCAGTGTCTTGCTTTGAACGTCCAGTCTGCTGGTTTAGGAGCAGAGAATTCTGTAGTAGTTCGGTAAATACCTGGCAGTTGATACGAAACTTTCCATTGAATCCTGCTAATGGCCCTGAATGAGGAACAAACAAGCTGTGTGACGATTCTAATTGCTGTTAGAGGTTTTTTTTTTTTTGCTTTCAAAAAAGTATTCGCTGTTCACCTGATATTTCAGTTCCGTTTATCTTTTGTCTTTTAAATGCGATACTGATTTTCTTTTCCTCCAAAAGTAGCAAGTGTACTCCATAGTCTAATTCTTGAAAAGCCTAGGGAGGCATGGGAGCTCTATTGCAGAACTACCTAGAAGTTAAGGGCCACCCTTAGCTGGTGTTGCAAGTGATAATTCTGACTTGTGATCGTCAAGCTCGAACAAAAGGAAGATTTCTCCATGAAAAAGGCTTTTCAAGGCTGCAGTTTAAGGCATTTGAGTGGTGATCAGAACAGGTATCTGGGGTATCAGAGTGGGTTTTTTTATCTTCAGAAATAAACCAAGGACACAACTACCATTATTTGTGTCCTTGGTAAGGATAGAGGTTAAAATTTAATCCTAGTTGGAAAGATAGTAAGGGAAGGGTTGCTCCACACTGCCTTGCTGTCTGTTGCCCTCAGCTTGGACTCGGGCCATCCTGAGGCAGGGTTGAGGCACATCTGAAGCCACATTTTGGGTTTGGCTTGGGGTTCTGAGCCTGTGAATCCTTACTTTTCAGTCCTACTATTTTGACCGGGATGATGTGGCTCTGAAAAACTTTGCCAAGTACTTCCTGCATCAGTCCCATGAGGAGCGGGAGCACGCGGAGAAGCTGATGAAGCTGCAGAACCAGAGGGGAGGGCGCATCTTCCTGCAGGACATCAAGGTGAGGAGCGGGCCCTCCTGGCCCAGAACTACATTTGGGGGCTGAGTGGAGGTGGATTTCCCTCTGGGTCCTCTCCCAGAAGGAGCAGCAGCTGACACTGGAGGAGCAGAGTCATTTGAGATGTGTAGTAATTTGGTAATTTGTGCTGATCGACTAAGAAAAAGTACTTTCTGTGTAAGAAGAGGGTGGCTGTGGCAGAACAAGAAGGCAACTGGTTCATCACCCATTAAATTTAAAAGCAGAAGTGCTCTGTGCACTGTTTTGAGAATTGTCAGTGGGGTGTTGCATTCAGTTCTGTTCTGAGAGTGCACATCAGATGTTTGGTGTTAGCTAAAATGCCTGAACTTGGTCCAAACAAGCTTTGAGGGTGGTCTAAAGGCTTTGCTCCCTGCTGGTCTGTGGGTACTTAGAGAAAACATGGGCTGTGCTTTCCCCTGGCAGAAGCCAGACCGTGATGACTGGGAGAATGGCCTGACTGCAATGGAGTGTGCCCTGCACCTGGAGAAGAACGTGAACCAATCACTGCTAGAACTGCACAAATTGGCAACTGAGAAGAACGACCCACACGTAAGTGGAGGCTGAGCCTGAGAATGTGGCTGTACAAGGAGGGGCTTGGATGTGTCTTAATTGTGTGTGGGTTTAGGGCTGAGCTGTGTGCCCTTGATGTTAATAAAGGTGAGAAAAGGTGAACCAGGAGTGCAGCCCTTCCAGAGGGAGGGGCCCGGGTGTCAGCCTGTCCTTTAGCCCTTTGGTGAGGTTATTGCTATCCTTCCAGGACTTTTATGGTAGCTGAAACTTGCTTTATTTTCTCTGAAGTGTATTAAGCTTTATGGAGACTTGTTTCTGAGGTGGTTGAATTCTATCTTATGAGGCTTTTTTGCCATGAACTTCTGGTGTCACTTCTGAATGTTAAAAGCCCTGATACTTGATGACAGTGTCTGAAAACACAGAGCTCTTTATAGATGAAATTTTTGGGCAAGGCTGGATTGAGGCTGCTTAGTCTCAGGAAGAGATTAATGTGTGTGAATCCACGTACTCTTGAGGGTGTCGTGTAAGCTGGAGGGACTTTTTAAAACAGAACAGTAAAACTGGTCTGTCTTAGAGGTGTAAATCCTCACAGTCATGAGTTTGCTGTGTAGTGGGGGAGTCAAAATCTATTCAGACACTTGGCTAATGCTTCCTATAGTGAGGAAGAGGAGAGGCTTCCTGAGCTCTGCAGGGTTCTGGAGCCAGTGTGCCTGTGTAAGCCCTGCCTCACTTTGATCTCCTTCTGGCTTTGCTGAGGCAACACTTAAAAGCTGCTTCATCTCAGCTTGAAAGTTGTCACGCTGTATCCTCTCCTTTCTGGGCCTGAATTTAAATTTTCATCTCTCTTCCAGTTGTGTGACTTCATTGAGACTCATTACCTGGATGAGCAGGTGAAAGCCATCAAGGAGCTTGGTGACCACGTGACCAACCTGCGGAAGATGGGGGCACCAAAATACGGCATGGCCGAGTACCTCTTCGACAAGCACACCCTCGGGGAAAGTGACAATGACAGCTGAAGTCTGGCCCAGAGCCACGCTGTGGGTTTCAGTGGGACTCCTACTTACTGTCCAGCCGTGCATGCAGCTTCAGCTACCTAGAGAAACAGTTCCATTCTCTGTACCAAATATCACCCCCCCTCTCTCGTGTTTTATGTACTGCCCTCCAGCCAATAAAGTGACTTGGTTCCAGCTGGCTTTTCCTGTTTAGTTTGAGGGAGAGGAGGCAGCTGTAGTGAAGGGGTGTGGGAGGTAAATTTTGTCATGTGATGTGGGAGTCTTGCAGCTGGTGCTGAAGGCAGAAGTCGAACTTGTATGGTTTCTCTAAATTCCTTTTGCATGGGAACTAAAATGAGGAAATGAAACAATGGTCCTGGGCTTGAGCCTTGCTTTTATTTTCTGAGGGTGGGCAGTAAAGCTCAGCTGAGTGTGGTGTCTGCTACCGTCCACATTTCTCTGAGCACTCAAATCTGTGGCAGGAGTGATAGGGAACTTCAGAAGGAAGCGATGTGGGGGCAGGTACTGCAGCTGCCTGTGCTGGTGTAGACACTTACCCTGCCTTACTCCAGTACTTTCCTAGTACTGGAAAAGAGCTAGACAGCACTGGAAGAAGCACTGTGGGTCTGCATCAGTATAGTGTGACTTGCTTCAGTCCCTTACTTTCCCTGGAGTAGTGCAAGTCCTGCCTGAGACTTGTAAGCTCAAGTTCTACTTCTTGGCTGTGACGTAAGTATCCATTTTAACTATACTCCTGGGCTACACCTGGCTGGTACCTGCTGAGATATCAGCAATACTTAACACTCGTTGGGGTTCGGCTAAAAATTGGGGTCTTGGTGGTTTTGTTGTTACAGCAGAAGTTGAGCCTGCTTACGGTACCAAAACCAGGAGCAGTGTGTCCTTAGCACTGGTTTTAGCCTAGGCTGGGCTCTAGGTGCGTGTCCAGCACTGCCCTTCTGCTCAGGTGAGTGCTAGGTGTGAGGATAAGGAACGTATCCTGTGGAACCTTTTCTCCTTTAGCTGTACTGGTCCATCTGTTCCTCACCTGGGCTCTCACTGGCCTCCATGATCACCTCCATCAGCCCCACGAAGTCGCCCTCAGCCAGGGAGATTCCAGAGTCGTTGGGGGACGGACTTTCTGCTCTTCTTGGCTCTTTTGTAGGGAGTGGGTTAGTGCTTCCATTCCCAGTGTCTCTCGTGTTCCTGGAAACCTCTGGATGCTGGTCTGGAGCGCTGGCTGCATCTTCCAAGCTCAGGCTGCGAGCGTCGGGGCCCAGGTTCCCCTTGTGGGATCTCTCCAGGGCTGGAGAGGTCACAGGAGTGAATGAGAAGCAGAGGGAGGCACTGCCCCCGGGGGCTTTGTTACCTGGGGTGTGAAAGGCACCGGAATGCTCTGAGTTGGGAGGAGCTGATGCCGTGTTCTCCAGGGTTAGCCAGGGTGGGTGCGAAGCTTTCAAGCTCTTCAGGCTCTTGTAGCTGCCCTGCTTCTCCTGGTCAGGGGACTCTGCCAGAAAAGGGAATTTGGGGCTGTTGGATGCTGTGGACTGGGCTCCTGGGCTTCCTGTGATGGCAGCTTCTCTGGAGCTGTTCTTTTCCTCTTCCACTGTTACAGCCGTGGAATCGGGACCTTTGCTCCGATCTGTTGGCCAGACGAAGGTTTCCTTTGCAGCTGAGCCCAGGGAGCTCTGGCTCTTGTAGACATCACTGACCCTGGAAGGGGAGGCATTGACGATGACATCCCTCAGGGAAGTTGAACAGGCAGCGATGCTGGAGAGAGCAGGTGGTTTCTTCCGGCCTTGGCGTCTGGAAGGGAAAATCATGGGGATGGAGCTGATGGGTGTCTGGGGAGCGCTGTAGAAACCGGGTCTCTCATAGAAGGGGGTTGACATGAAGGCATCAAACTCCCTTAGTTTCCCATCTTCGCTGTCCCACTGCTCCTGGGAGTCTCCCTTTGGCTGATTGATGCCACAAGGACTTCCGGACTTCCCCATGTCTTGGTACGTATAGTGGGAGAAGGGCGATGTGGGGTCTCCTCGTCTGCGCAGCAGGTTCATCCGGGAGGAGGACCTGGAGAAGTTTGGTGACTGGACACCGAGGAGGCGTCCCAGGTGTCCCAGTAACGGTGTGGAGTGGTTGGCTTCCTCGTTCTCCTTGATCTGCTCCAGGGGCTGGAACTCCATCTCTTCTTTCTGCATGCTGGGAAAGGCAAAGCAGGGCTGTTATGCAGCCACAAAGGGAGGGGGTTTGTGTTGCCACTGCTGCCGGTGGCAGACCTCTCCCTGTACTGCCATTTGATGTGTTAGCCCCCCACAAAGCAGGGATGCTCACAGTACATGTGAGTGGGGGAAAGTGGCCAGAGTCATCCTTTTCCATGGAGGATGTTGGCTATTGTCTTTGCATGAGCCTAAAGGGATCTTAGAACAAGGTTTCACAGACTATGGAGAAAGATATTACTACCCACTCTTGCTCCTCAGGTGTAATATCCTACTGAACACCTGATCCAGGTGTAACTGTGGACTGTTGTGACATCCTGGACTGACCTGATATCAAAAGTGGAGCCAAGGAACGATGGGCGCTTGTACTCAGCAGTGGCTGCTGTGTAGGGTGGCTGGGGATCAGGCTCATTCCAGTAGAGGTCCTTCTCCAGGATGGGTAAATCCTGATGCATCTCATCCACTGCCATGAGGGAGACCTGCAGGAGACAGCAGGAATGTCACACAAGGTGAGCAGCCTGTTATCTGTGGACGAAGGAATGCAGGGCAGGAGGAAGCAGTGTAGCACAAAAGTGGGGCAAGTGGCTGAAGTTGCTGTGGTTTCCTGTCACTTGGGTTGTTTTTCATAGAATCACGGAATGAGAGAATCAACTGGGTTGGAGAAGACCTCTGAGAACATCAAGTCTAACCCTTGATCCAACCCTGCCATGGTTACCAGACCATGGCTCTGATGCCATGTCCAGTCTCACCTTAAACACCTCCAGGGATGGTGACTCCACCCCCTCCCTGAGCAGCCCATTCCAATGCCTGATCACTCTCTCTGTAAAGAATTTCTTCCTAATTTCCAACCTAAACCTCCCCTGGCACAGTTTAAGACATGCCCTCTTGTCCTGCTGCTGGTTACCTGGGAGAAGAGGCCGACCCCCACCTGGCTACAACCTCCTCTCAGGTAGTTGTAGAGAGTGATGAGGTCACCTCTGAGCCTCCTCTTCTC
>JAYRBT010000177.1:8243691-8283200 GCA_036023395.1 Myiotriccus ornatus | reverse complement strand
CTGTAGCGCTGCAGGGGGTTGTTGTGGCCAAAGTGCAGGACCCGGCACTTGGCCTTGTTGAACCCCATCCCATTGGAACCAGCCCAACTCTCCAGTCTGTCCAGGCCCCTCTGCAGAGCCCTTTTGCCTTCCAGCAGATCAACACAGATTTGATTCACACAGAGACTTGATTAATTGTAAGGAAAATGATGCTGAAGGAGACAGGAAAGCAGCAGGCTCACTAGGACAGATGGGCTCAGTGGTATGAAGGGCTGGAGGTGTGGAGTTGTTGCACAGAAGAGAGCAGAGGAGGTTGTTTTAGATACAGGGTAGTAAAGATGGAGACAGGAATGTGTCATTCAAAGGCAATGAGGGCCTGAAATGAGCAGCCTGGATCCATGCCATGTGCCAGAGCATGGGCTGAAGCTGCTGTTGGTCTCAGTGTACAAAGATGGGCCCAAAGCCCCAAATTCCTTAGTGTGGAGAACAGGGGGGTCTTCCTGGCACGGGTCTTGCCCCACACCCTTCCTGGAGCCTTGGCTGTCCCCATAACTGTCTCTCCATCCCCTCACAGGCAGGGAGGTGGGGGCAGAGGTTTTGCAGAAAAACTTGGTGACTGCACTGACACGGTGGGAGGATCTTCTTCCCTTTACCTGCAGGTTCCTGTCGATGAGCCAGTTGGCTTCAAAGTCATCATCGTCTTCCCCAAAAGGGTTGATGAGTTGCTCGGCCACCTGCATGTGGAGAGCACACAGCAAAGGTCACCATGGTCATACCTGCCCCTGCAGGGAGGAGGCCTGTGGGGCAGGGGCAAGCGCGATGTCCCTTGAATTCCTAGAAAGGCTGCTCCTCCCAAGAAGGGGAGGGTTAAAAGCGGAGGCTTGCCAGTGGCTGGGAGACATTGGCACACACAGTAACAGCCCTCCTGCAGCCTTCTGCCTCTCTTTTCCCCAAACTAGTCAGGACCAAAGCTTAGGAAAGGTGCAGCTGGTCTCCAGGATGACACACTTGGAAAATTAGAAGGTCCTGGCAATTCCCTCAGCCTCCCCTTGGCTTCCTGTTGTTGTGCACAGATCAAAGAACACACAGCTGGGTCCCTGGTGAGTTCACATGGGGAAAAACCCTTGGCAGGGTCAGATTCCAGCTCCAGACATATTTTCCTGGACTTACCTTTAACCAGCCAGCGTAAAAGAAGAATTGCAAAAATGTAAAGACAGGCACGAAGAGATCCAGTTCATGGCCAGGATATGCTTTTTCTGGATCCAGGAACTGCCTCCCGATCAGACAGGCCAGGAAGAAGCTGTAAACAGCCACGGTCACCACCTGGGAAAGATGCCAAGGGACACACCAGGGGAGCATGAGTTCCCAGCATCTCCCTTCACTTCTACCCCACACATCTCCAAAGCCAGATTCTGGCTCTGGAGCCTTTGGAAAACCTTGGATTCACTTATGACAGGCTGCTGTTTTGCAAGGGGATGCATTCCCACCGCAGAAAGCTTTAAATATTCCCTTTGGCTGTTGCATGCACTGTATGTCATTCCATGCTGTCCCTGGAATGAGATCTGTGTAGGTGTCACAGGACAGTGGCAGAAGGAAGCACGTGACATCCTGGATGGACTGAAAGCTGCCTTGTGGCTCAGTCCAGGCTGGCAGGCTGCTTCCAAGTCTGAAAGGGAACCCTGGCAGTCCTATTAGCTCCTTCTTTCCTGCTCCTCATGCTGAACCTTTTTTCTGTTTGCCTGCTTGCTTGGCTGGATCTCAGGCTATGCTGAGCTTTGTGCTTTTCTCTATAACCACGGGACTGGAAACTTCCCCTTTTCAAATTAACAGTAACTGAGACTCTCTTGATACAAGCAAGGGGGTTCAAAACAAGAACATACTTTCCCAAGGTGTTCCCCATTAACCTTCAGCAGCTCCTATTTCACAGTGGAGGGCATCAGTGTTATCGGAGCAGCTGGATTATAGGAGACAAAGGGGCAAGTTGGTGCCAAAGTGTCTGCCTGGGCTGTTTAAATAGCTGAGGACGTGCACAGAGCTCACTCACACGTGTGGCACAACTTCCCTGGAGCTCCCTGTCTGGAATGTGTGCCCTGCAAACTGGCAGATATGGAGCATTCTTCTACAGGTTGTTCAGCCCGGAGATGAGAAGGTTTTGGGGAGACTGAGGCCTTCCAGTACCTTAAGGGAGCTTAGAGAAAAGAGGGAGAAGGGACTTTTTATACGGACAGATAGTGACAGAACAAGGGGCAAAGGTTTTAAACTGACAGACGGCAGGTTTAGATTAGATGTTAGGTAGAAATTCTTTACTCAGAGGGTGCCCATGGCAGGGGAGTGAAACTTCAAAAGATGAGCTTTAAGGTCTCTTCTGATGCAAACCATTCCAGGATTCCAGGTAAGGGTGTAAACTGGGATGTGCACAGGCAGGTGCTGGAGCAGAAGGTGTGGGGATCCCTTCTCACCTGGGTGTAGACCAGGGGGATGCTGATCCAGTCGTACCCATAGAGTCTCCCACACTGGCTGCGCAGGGTGTTGAGCTCCTGCAGGGGGGAAAAGGAATGGCCTGTTAGAGTAACTTTGCATCTCATTCCTGAGGACACAGAGCCTCCCTGGAACCACTGTCTCTCATTGCTCCAGTCCATTCCCTCCTGCTTGCACCTCCTCTGGAAGGGAGGCTCAGTCAGGACTCCTGTTCCCATGGTGCTCAGCTCTAGCCCAGCAGGATCTCACACATCCCTGCAGGAACTCCTTGCTGCTTGGGTGTCTCTATCTGAGCCCAAGATCCCTTCCTAACTCACTTCCTAGCAGTTTATCTCTTCACAAAATGAGCAATCAACAGGTGAGGCAAAAGGATGTCTCAGGAGTATCCATATCTCTCTCCTGCCTATAGATAAGTATTACCAGAGGGAGATCTCTCTCTCTGGGCAGATGAATCCCACTCCAGGCAACAGAAACCACGTGACTTTCTCTGCACATGAATACCAAAAAGGATGAGCTGTTCCAGAGCCTTTTTCTATGCAGCTGGGCAGGGATTGTTGCCAGGTCTTGCCTGTGGAGCGTGGCCTGCTGCCCAGGACTATCAAAGAGTTTTCAACAACAAAGTTTTCTACAGGACCTTCATTGTTGGGGATTTTTTTGACCTCTCATGATCTCTTCCAGATACCTGCTTTCTTGTGGCTTTCCAGCTGTATAGTCCTAGAGACCTCCACTGGCCACTGTTGTTGGCTGCCTGGAGTGTGTCAAAGCTGATCAGGGATCTGCTACTTGGATACCTCCCATTCCCACGCCTAAGGTGAGTCCAGTGGTTCCTCCCACTCCGACATTCGAGAAAAAGGTCACATTGCCCTCTCCTCACATATATGTGACAGTGCTGCCATGTCAGCAGGCCATGGAAAGCTCTGTTCTGTCACCAGCTGGAGTGTGGCACTGGGAGCATTTCCCACCAAAGTTAATAGAACATCCTCAGGGATCCCCAGTATCTCACACAGTTGCCTATTGCCTCTGTCACTCACATTCAGGATTCCTTGGAGCAGCACACTGTCCCGGATCCTCCCATCATTCCTTGCCTTCACAGCCAGGTTGGAGAACCACACGCATGGGATCCAAAACTTGTTGTGGGGGGAATTCAAGCTCTCAAACTTCTTGTGCTCTTCTGGTGTCATGAGGCCTGTGTGGAAGACAGTAAATGGAAGAGGGATGGCCACAAAGGGCAGAAAGGAATTGATCTGGTCTAAAATAAAAACATTTGAATATCAGGTGGTGGCCTCAGCTCTCCTTAAAAACCATGGGAAAGACTCAGGTGCTCAGAACTTTGGGAGACATGCAGAAGGAGGACAAGCCTTGTTGTTAAAATTTTGAGTCAGAGGCTTGAGAGGTGGGATTTATGGGATTTCACTTTGGCTGTCTGCAGCACATCTGATCAGATCACAGTACTGCCGAGGGTACAACTGCCTAATGTCCATAGCTACTTGTTTGGAATGGCATAACATGTGACCTAGAGTGCCTGTTTCTCTCTCTGGATCAGAAAGGGAACCGAGATAATAGGGGCAAGTGCAGACCTCTCCCTTTGGGCAGGCTGGGACATGTTGCACCTTGAGGAGCATCCTCCCAAAGAGGATTCAGGGAGCCCAGCAGTTAAGTTTGGAGATCGGAGGCTCCAATTCCCACCTGCCAGTGGAAAGCTGTTGCCTGCTGCAGACATCGCTTCAGCAGCACTATCCCACCTCCAACCTGAAGGTCAGGAGGCCTTTCCCAAGGCTCTCTGCCCCAGAAATAGCAGCCAGGTGGTGGTGCCAGGACTGACCTGCCCTCACAACGTGCTCCATGCTGGGGAAGCGCTTGTAGACGGCGGTGCTGACGGAGCGCAGGATCAGCACGCTGACCAGGTTGCTGTAGCGCATCAGGGTGCGCCTCAGGAGCCGCCCGTACTCGTCCTCCCCGTCCACATTGCAGGACACCAGGTTCATGATCCGGTCAGGCCACGGGATGCTCTCGTACTGAGCCCACCAGCGGGACACCACCAGCGCCACGTAGAAACCTGGACGGGAGCTGAGCAAATTAGGCATCCCAGAGGAGCGGGAGAAGGAAGCTGAGCAAATTAGGCATCATAAAGGAGTAGGAAGCTCTGCTCTTCTCTTCTGCTTTTCTTCTAGTGTTCATAGAGGGATGGGTGCAGGAATAACCAGAGGGGAATTCCGACCTTCAGGCTAAAACGAATCTGGGTTTCATTGTTTGTTTCATAGAATCACAGAATTGTTTGGGTTGGAAGAGACCTTGAAGATCATCTCGTTCCATGGACAGGGACACCTTCCAGTAAACCAGGTTGCTCAGAGTTCTACCCAGCCTGGCTTTGAATGCTTCTAGGGATGGGGCAGCCACAGGTTCTCTGGGCAACCTGTGCCAGGGCCTCACCACCCTCACAAGGAAGAACGTTTTCCTAAACAACAAAGAATTTCTTCCTAAAGAAATTTACAATCTCTATCAAACCAGGAAGAAGAAATGCTGTCCCACTCCCCTCCCTGTGTGATCTCAGCCAGAGCTCCTTACCCAGCACGAAGGACACAGGGATTAGCTCAGCATAACTGTTGCAGTACAGTGCCAGCTTCTCAAACATCAGCCTTTGGCTCTCGCTCAGGATCAGCCTAAAAGGGACAAACAGAAACAGCAGCCTCAGAGAAGAGTCTGGGCCTTGTTGGATCTGCTGGGGTGAGTCTGACAAGGGAAGCCGAGGACAGGGAGTCTGTGGGTGAACAGCTCTCATGTGCCTGGGACACCAGCCCACATCTCCAAAATACCCTACTGACCAGTCCAGAGGCCAGAGAACGTGTGGTAAGTAATGCAGCCTGATGTCAGGGACCACCTTCATTTTTCTCACTCAGGAGGACAATGTGTGGTACCAAGGGTTTGACACAGAGCTTGGATGTGCACTGGAGCTTACTGAATATCCTGCAAAATGTCACTCCCAAGCTGTGCTCTTCCCTGAGTTCCTGCCTCTTAAAGCTGCTTCCTTTCCTTCCCTTCCCCTGCCCCCGCCCTTCCCTTTTCTTTCAGCTTTTTTTTTCTCCTCCACTTTTTCCTCTCCTCCCTTCCCTCCTGCAGAGGCTGGTGAGTGTCTGTCCAGCATCCCTGTCCCAATCCCATGTTTTTCCGCTGTCCTGATCCAGGACAGGCTGTGTTGGTGTCAGGGTGTAAAGTGATCACCTGTAGATAAGGCTGATGGTGAAGTAGAGCAAGATGAAAATCAGGAACTCTGAGTAGAGCAGTTTGTAGATACTCCCTTTCCATTGGAGCAGGAGCTGGGAGAAGGTGCCCAGGCGGGCGTCGGCCACACGGTTGGTGTATGTCACTGTCATCACAGGTCCTGGGGCACACACAAAAGGAGGAGATGTTGAAGCTCGAACAGAAGGAGGAGACAAGCAAGATGGAAGGAAAGAGGAGAAAGACAGACAGCAAGAAACAGTTGAGATCCAAAGCCAGGTAAGGTGAAGTCAGTGACACAGAGAACCAGATGGAAATCAGTGGTAAGCAATTAATTTGCTATCTTTCCCCTGTCCTTGAGCTGCACATGAGCTGGTTACAGTGAGAGAGGATGTATTTTCTGGTGGAGCCCTGGATTTCTAATGTTTGATTGTCAGCATTCAAGTGGGGTTGGTTGGCTAGAGAGGACAGAGCTCACGTGCCACCCCCTTCCCATAAAACACTGGTGAAAGGCTAAGTCTCAGGGTCACAAACTCCAAAGTTGCTTATCCCATAAATTTTTTTTGTTATACTATTTGTTTTAAATATGTTTCTGTAAAATGGGAAGCATCTTCCTGGAATGCTGCTGGCAAAAAAATTCAACCCAAAGGAAAGCAAAAACCCCAGAAAGTCGAAATTTCTTAGGACTGATCCAGATGAAGGTACCCAACAAGAATTGCTGTCTTCAAATTTGGGTTGAGGGCTATCTCTGGACTCTGCTGGTCCTAGTCCTGCAGGCAGAACAGCCCTCCCTGTTAGAGATCTGCGGGATGGAGTTTGGCCAGGCTCACAGAGCCCAAATTCCAGCAGCTCCACCTCCCCTCTCCTTCCACCATATGTTGCACAATAAATCACACTGGATGAAAAAAGGCATTCAGGCTCCTGAAATGCTTCCCAGTTATGCAGCATCCTCATTGCGATTCTAGTCTAGCATGGATAAATATTTCTTTATCATCAATTAATAATCAGACCCACTTTCATATAAATCTGAATTTGTAAAGAAAAAGAAAAAAAAAGGCACCAAGAAAAAACACCAACCCCAAAACACTCGTGTAATCTATGCCAGGCAGGTTGGTGAATGATCCCTTGGTTTATAAATAATTATCCAGTGTGAAACTACTGGTATTTCTAAATCTTAACATGTCACCAGAGTGTTACTCAGGCATTGCTATTTAACAGAGGTAACAACGTTAGTAATTATGGGGTCTTGGGCTCTCCCCTGAACGATGGAGTCAAAGAAGCACTTCAAGGGACAATTCACACCTTGCAACACCTGAAGTCAGATAAGTTTGTGCCCATGTTCCTTATTTAAACATCTCAGCGAAAAATCTGCACCTACGTGGGGACAACTCCAGTTCCAGGGAGCTGCTGCTGTGAAGAAAAACAGCAAAGTCTGGGCTTCTTGGCTACCTTAACCAAACAATATCTTTTTCCTGGCTTTGGCTTTTTGGTGCTGCTCCTCCTTTGGGTTTCCCTGTGGTAACTCAGGTCCCTGAGTCCCCTCTCACGGGTTATGTGGAGGAGCAGAGCTGGTCCCTGTCCCCAGCTGCACAAATGCACATTTCACTAAATCCTCGTGCACATCTGTGCCATTCCCATATGTATTTCTGTGCACAGGACTTGGAAGAGTGGGCTTTAACTGCCCCAGAGACTACACACATGGGCTGTATGGAAAAGAAATGTATGCCCATAAACCCATAAATTCTGGGGGGCTGCTTATGCAAAGCTGTCTGTTTTCTCTATGCTTTGGGTCTTGAAAGAGCCCAAGGAGATTCTTTGTTGCGTAATTCAGATACACATTCAGTTTTTACCAAAGAAGGAAAACTTCAGCTCTTGTCCATGTAAATAATGGATGTCACCCACCTCTGTGCAATTCTGCTCCCGCATGGGATATGTTTTTTCTCCCCAGTGCTTTTCCCTCCAGCCCAGAATGGTTAAGGCACTTCCCTGCCCACCTGCCAGCCTGAATGGGACTGCCCAGGGATGTCACTGGGCAGCTGGCATGCTCCAAGTACCATTTGGGGTCGAGGTGGGAGGTGACTCACTGACACACCGGAGTCTGTACGGGGAGGAAGAGCCATCCCCTGCATGGCACTGCTGCCTGCCACTGCCTGCATCCACCTGCCTCATCCCTCCGGACTAACCATTGCACCTGGAAGTCCACTGCCACTAATCAGAGTGTGGGAACCCACAGCAACCAGGATCCTGCAACATCAGGTGCATCACCCACCACGTGAGACGGCAAACAGACACAAGCAGGTACCACAGAGCTGGAGAACCAGGGGACAGAGCAGAGGGATGAAGCGAGAGGAGCTCACGGGCAGGGAGGAAGGTCTCAGAAGGAATCTACCTTCACTTAGGAGGACGGGATACTCACAGTCATGGGCTCCTTTGCCGTGCTGGAGGCTGTGGAGGTTTGGTGCCGCACGTGTCCCCGCTGGGTCCTTTGTGGCCCACGTCACCGCCCGCCTCCCCGTGCCCCCTTGGCTCATGGGGGGATTGAACCTGCCCGATACGGTGTGCTAAGGAGCCTGAGACCCACTTGGGAGCTGCAGCCGGTCACTTGATGCTGTAATCCTTCCTCATTACAAAAGAGACTCTGTTGTCTTTTGCCCTGTTCCCTCCTAATCTTCTGAGTAAGCCCTGCGTGTTTATAGAGGCGGCCGGAGGAGGGGGAGGCAGGGCTGGCTGCTCCACTGCTGCTAACTCCTGGCACAGCCATGGTGGCTGCCAGGAGAGAGGCATTTTTCCCCTAATTCTTTCCTGTTTGATCCCTTTCTCCGTGTCACAATCTTACAGGAACCCCAGGAGATTATGCAGGGCTGGAATTTTCCACAAAGACTGTAAAATGTGTCATGCCTGGGGGGCTGCACAGCCCTCTCCTCCCTGGGGAAGCTCCTTAGGTTGGTGAAACAGCTGGTCCACGCTCTGCCTGGCTCTCAGAGGATGTTTCCTTGTCATTCCTCACTGTCCCTGGATGAGTTTGCCACCTCTTCCAGCCGTGGTTTGGATGCTGGGGACTTCCACTCTTCCACTGCCACCATGAGACTCTTTCTATGGGTTCACTTTCTCTTCCTCTGGCTTCTTCCAGCAGTGCTTGGGGACTTGCTGCTCTTTCCTGCATGACATCCTGGGAAACACCGGTCCTTGCCTTTGTCCTGAAATCTCCACCAAGCCAGAGAACTCCTTCCCTCTGTCTCTCCAGGTCCCTTTTCTGCTCCTAAGTCATCCCTCCCAATTGTGACCATCCTTCTCATCCACCACCTCCACAATCCCCCCTGTTAAGTCTTTAAGATGTTCCCCTTTCACCGGGGTCTGAGTGAAAATCCTTTCTTTCTAGTCTTCCATCATTTACCCAGCCGTGGGATGCTGTGGAGAGGAAGCACAGGTCTGATCCATGCGGAAACAGTAGCTGGAGACCAGGACTCCTGTAAAAACCAACTTGCTCTTGTGCTGGTTGTATGCCTGTGCCTTTGACACTCGTTTAACATCAGCAGTTGGGATCAATTTGTCCCAAATGTAGTTTTATCCTTCCTGTGGCTGATCCTAGACAAGGGGAGGGTGTTGTTGGGAGCGGTTTGGGTGCTCTGAGGCATGAAACAAAAGACCCTGGAGTGTCCTGCTGTTTGTGGAAGGATGTGCTGGCATCTGGGGGACTCTGCTGCCCTCCTCTGAGAGCAGCTCAGCTGGCAGCTCGTGTGCTCCACAGCTGCCGCTGGGACAGCATGAAATATGTGTGGAATTTAATATTAAAGTAAATAACTGAGGGGCTACAGCATGGCAGCCCTGCTTGGATCTCTTTTCACATCCCCTGTGGCCTCAGACCCTGCAGGTCTTGAAGAAGATTCCTTGCACAGAAGCAGAGGAGGAAGCAAGGAGGTCTGACATCCCTCCTCAGCCTCACAGCCTTGGAATTATCCTCATTTTCTCAGTTACAGATACAGAAATTGAATTACTGTGGCGGGAATTGAATCCCTGTTTTGGGAATGCCAGAGGGCTACTCTCCATGCTGAGTTAGCAGCAGCTGTCTGGGAATGGCAGGGTGCCCTCCTTGCTGTCTCCCAGAGAATAATAAGTGTTTTTGGGACAGTCCCAAAGCTTGGTGAAATCCCTTTGCCTTCTCCAGTTTCAGTGGTGAGGTAGACACAGAGGCAGCTGGCATCAGGGTGTCTCAAAAGGGCATTCTTCCCTGGAACCTGGTGTAATTAAAAAAAAAAAAAAACAAAAAAAACAAAAACAACAAAACAAAACAAAAAAACCACAAAACAAACAAACAAAAAAAAAAACAAAACAAAAAAAACCAAACAAAACACAAAAACCAGATTAAGTGGGAAGTATCTGAGGAGGTGCTGTTTTGCAAGGACAGGATTTACCCAGAGGTTTGAGCTGGTCAGGAATGTTTGAGGAGGATGCAGTGACCCTCAGTGCTTCTGTGAGGACCCCCAGGCTTCTTCCCCTTATGCTGCAGAATTCCTCACTAATTCTGTGACATCCTGGGTGGCCCTGAGAGCTGTGGGTGCCAAGCCCTGCATCTCCCTCAGAGCCAAGTGCTAATCTCCATCTGACCCTCTGCATTTTATTTTTAGGGACTTGGAGGGTGACAAATCTCCCTCTCTGTTGTTGCATAGTTCAGTTTGCACAGCATGAAAAGAAAGGAAAGGTCCTTAGCAAGATCCCCCTTCTCTTGCCTTAGGTTCTGTAGTGGGGATTAGGCTCCAAAGGGAGGACCAAACTTTTTGGTCCTGGAAATCAGGGATCTTGGAGCCAGAAATCCCAGAAAGCCCTTGCAGAATGCCTTGCAGCCAGCTGAGCAAACATCAGCCCAGTGTTCAAGCCAGCAAGGAGGGGCTGGAGGGAGCCTGGAGTTTGAGGCCATTTGTTTTCATTCTCCTTTTCATGGCAATAACATCCGGTTTGGGTTTGCTGGGTCTGGGGTGTAGTCCTGCTTTCCAAGCTCTAAAATAATCCCTGTTCCTCCTCTTCCCAGCCTGCATCTGGTTTTCCCCTTTCCTTCTGGGAAGAAGAGGGGAGCACATGCCACTCTCCCCCTGTGAAAAGTTAACTTCTGCAAGTGGCTGGGATTCAGCATCTCCAGCACATCCCCTCTTAATGCTTCCTGCCTGCACTATCAGTTCTCATCCTTCCTGCCTTTGTCGACTCCCAGAATCAGTTCTACCCTCCTTATCTGAGGACCCTCTGGCCCTGCCAGCCAAGCCTTGGGAGTTAATAATTACAAAGACTAATTACTTGTGGTGCTGCCTTGGAAAGCTGAAGATCTTTCCCCTCCTCCCAAAAGCTCCCTGAAGATAACAAAGGTTACAGCCAGCGACACAAGCAGACACAAATGTACCGAACACTCCGTTCCCAGACTTCAGAGCATGAGGTTGGCCTGTGCTGTCACCATGGATCCTGGCCATGAGGCAGGGCAGGGCTGCAAATGACACGGACACCCAGGAGATGCTGGGACAGAGAGGTGCTCCCTGTGTGGTATCCACAGCGGCATTCCACAATGGATACGTGGATCACCATGTCTGACTCGCCAGCCTTTGGCCTTGGGTCTGGCAGTGAGGCAGAGCATGAGCAAACGGAGAGCAAGGCAGGAGCGTGCGAAGGCTCTGAGGGGATACGGCTGCCTGGAGGGAAGCCCTGGGCAATGGCAAGGTAGGATGTGATGGGAAATGTTAGGAAGGATCGATCTGGAAAACATCCTCTTAGGGTGGCCTGCAAGGGCAGGGACATTTTTTGGTTCAGTGGAGTCACTCACCAAAATTTCAGTGCTGTCAATTCAGAGGTGAGCGTGGGATTTGCTGTTGGGACTGGGGTAACAGCAGGAGTGGTTTGCGTGTTTTGTTCCCAGTCCTGTGCTCTCCTTGAATACCAAGTTTAAAACCCCTGGACAATCAGTGGCCTTTCTCCCCCCCCCAGCCAGGTTTCCCCCATCCTTTCACCTTCCTGCATATCCCTTCTTTACATCCCAGACTTCCTCAGTGTGTCGGGGTTTTGGGGCACAGTTTTGGTAGTGGGGGGGGAGCTACAGGGGTGGCTTCTGTGAGAAGCTGCTGGAAGCTTTCCTGTGTCCAGTGGAGCCGTTCCCAGCTGGCTCCAAGACAATGGGAGCACCTCTGGTAGAATAGATTTAAGAAGGTGGGGAAAAGCTATTGCACGGGAGCAATTGCAGCCAGAGGTGGTCCCCGTGGAAGGATCCCACTCTGGATCAGCCCGGCCCTAAGGGACTGCACCCCGGGGAAGTGACACATTCAGGAGCACTTCGTGAATAACTCACGCTGAAGTTCAGGGAGGACTGTCTCCGTGGGGAGACATGGGGGAGGGACCCCATGCTGGAGCAGGGGAAGGGTGTGAGGAATCCTTCTGAGGAAGAAGGAGCAGCAGAGACCTGACCGCAGCCCTGGGTGGAAGGAGGCAGAGGAAACCAGGCGCGAATCTGAGCCGGGAGAGAGGAGAGGAGCAAAGGGACGGCTGTCTTAAGATTTAGTTTTCGCTTCTCCCTGCCCTGCACCGGTGTGATGGGTAACAAACTGCGCTAATTCCCGCAAACCCAGCCCGTCCCGCCCGTGCCGGCGGGTGCCGACTGACCCGTCCGGGCCCGGCGGGCTCAGGGCGCAGCCGCGCCGGCGTCACGTGGGCGGTGCTGGGGCCGCGGCTCCTGCGGGACCCGCTCCGCTTCCAGCGCGGCTTCCTCCGGGATCCGCTCCGGGAGCGGCTCCCCTTCCTCCGCGACCCGCTCCGCTTCCAGCGCGGCTTCCTCCGGGATCCGCTCCGGGAGCGGCTCCCCTTCCTCCGGGACCCGCTCCGGCTCTTCATCCGGCTGCGGCTCCCCCAGGGAGGGCTCCGGCTCTGGCTCCCGCTCCTCCGGGCACGGCTCCGGCTGCGGCTCCGGCTCCTCCGGGCACAGCTCCCGCTCCAGCTGCGGCTCCTCCGGGCATGGCGGGGGCGGCGGGCGCCCCTCCGCCGTGAGCAGCATCGGCATCAGGGACCCAGCGATGTTGCGGGGGTAGGTGCGGGGGGGACCTGCGGGGGGACACTGTGGGGGCTTCGGGGGCTGTCTGTGCCCCTCGGGCTTCCACGGGATTTGGTTGTTTCGGTGCTCACGCCTCGTGTGTCCCTGCAGCCCGGAGCCCCCCGGCTCCGCCAGCGCTCCCGGCGCTGCGAGTGTTTCGTAGGATTCGTAGAATCCCGAAATGGTTTGGGTCGGAAAGGATGTTAGAGACTGATCTAGTCCAAGCCTTTGCCATGGGCGGGGGCACCTTCCACTACACCAGGTTGCTCCAAGCCCCGTCCAACCTGGCTTTGGACACTTCCAGGAATGGGGCAGCCGCAGCTTCTCTGGGAAATCTGTGGAAAGAGTTGTGTGGAAGCCAACTACGGAGATGGAATGAGGAGACGCCGTGGGGCACCAGCATCCCCAGACATAAGGCACAGCAGGGTCGTTGCTGAGGCAAAGATAAGAAACGCCAGTTGTGTGTTCTGCTGTAATATAATAATATAATGAAACATGACCAGATGCTTTGCCAAAGCTTTTGAGGGATGATACTGAGCATCCACGGGCTCTGGACAGATGCCAGCCCGTGATGGTAATCATGGTGCCAGTCAGGCGTCTGTCCCGGTGGGATGGAAAAGTCGGGTCCTCCTCCCAAACCCGCGGGTAGGAATTTAACCTGGAGGGAGCCAGAGGCTTGCTCGTACGGGAAATAACCCTGTCGGATCAGCAGTGCAGGAAACATGTGGGGCCCGCTGGAAAAAGTGCAGATCTTGCACATTTTTTTTTGCTTTTTCTACAGAAACCAATTTTAGAAAGCTGTGGGGTGTTGGGGATTTTTTTTTTCCTGTGTAAGTTTGCACTTCTTGTGTTGGTGCGGGACTTACATGATATGATCCATTTTTCCAAGAAAGACACCTACCAGTCAGCAAGAGAGAGGAGTGTATGTGGTGGTCCTTTGGTCTCTGGGGACTGCATTTCAGAGCTGCACCTGGACAACGGAGATCCAGCATAGCCAAGGCTTCCATGAAGATTCTGTTTGCACAGTGTGGAGAATGAGCTATTCCATCACAGATGATTTTTCAGGATATGTTTTTTGGCATTACAGGGTGTGGGTGGGACTGTTTCATTCCTCCATATCTTCCAGTTTTCTTCTGTAGTGTGTGGAAATGTACTGAAATATCTGTTTCCCAAGGCAACTTTCATGTGAGAGTTTGAGAGTCATAAAGAAACAACATTGTTTTTTTTTCTTTCCGTGGGTTAGATTGACTGCCTGAGTAGTTCAGTGTATTGTTGAAATGTCCTTTTCTCTGCTGCCTCTTTATTATTTTTGTAGTAGCTGCTTGGTTCTGAATCTTGCTTTTCCTCTGTGCTTTGATTTTTGTGTTCTGCTCAGAGAAGCTTGAGGTTCTGGGACTGGCTGGGTCCATTCTGCTGTTTCCTCTAATGCAGGAATACCTGGAGAGGTTTCTTTTCTGCAGTTTCCCTGTCTCATCCCAGAAGTCCAAAGCCGAGAGGGCTTCCACTGTGCCACCTGAGAACTGCTGTGTCTGCTGGATAGACCATGATTCCCATGGCAAATCCATTGCAGAAAATTTAGTCTTACCACCTGGGTAAGCCCCCCTTTCTAGATCTCTCAGGGAATAGTCAGTAAGACCAGGTGAAGTCAGTTAGTTTCTGCACTGTGATCGTCTTTGTGGTGCTTTCACATGTTCTTGCTTGACAGAGAGGTCAGCAAAATCTGTGATAGCAACCTAATGTCCCCCTCCCCGAGCTCTGTTGCCAAAACACCATCCAGCTGGCATGGCATGGCAGCAGGGATGATCAGTTGTCACCCCCCATCTCACAGATCCTGTATTCTTTGGCTTCCAAGGGTTCAGAGAGTTCTCTACATGTGCTTCTCCACATGCTTTCTTGTGGTGCCTGAGCTGATTTAGCTGGTACCTCTTTGGAAAATGACTGTGGGCAGCTGTTGCTCATAGACAGTTTTGGGGTGGGGACAAACAGGGAGAAATCTGAGTAGAAAAGGTGGTGGGACACTGAGGCTGGGTGAAAAGGATAGTTTGGCCTCATGGTTTGACTGCTTTCTGTGTTAGAGGGAGAACAAGGCTATTTTTGAGATGCACATGGCTGAGGAGATAAGCCCAGCCTGTGCTCTGCTGTGCAGTATTGGGCTGGAGTAGGATCAGGGGAAGAGTATGTGCTGGCTGGAATGTAGGAGGAAGGGCAAGTTCAGGAGAGGAAAGCAGATTAGGAAAAGGGAATAAGAGAAATTGAAGCAAACCAAAGGAGATGGTGGCTACTCTGAAGGAGAAGGCAGCGGGCAAGAAGCAGTAGGAGTGTGGGAGGAGGGCTTGGACACCAGAGCTCAGCCAAGGCTTGTGACCCAGAGATAACCAGCAGCAGGTTAATCTGCAGGGCAGTGTGTGTGTCCTGCTGGGTGGCTGGGCATGATAGAAAACTTCCATGTGTGCAAGGTTTGGACACGCTCCCGTTGCCTTCAAACAGTGAGCAAACCACTTGATGAGGGCACTTTGATGTGCAAAGAAAGGGAGATGCACACCTCAGGGTGACTGCAGTGCCCTGTCATGCAGGCATTGATGAGGTTTTCCTCTCCTAAAATCCCAGCAAAGCCAGCTAAATCCATCAACCTCTCCAGTATCTGTGTTAATTTGGGATTTACCGGAGCACTACTAGGGAACAGTGTCCTGGGTGGCTCTTCTGGTTTTTTCTTTCTAGTACATCTCTACTCACCAGCCACTGAAACTGAAAAACAGGGCTTCAGCCCACTGGAAATATACTTGTTTAGGCAGCTCTGTGGAGGATTTTGGTGGGAAGTAGGTTAAAAATAGATCCTTATTGTCTGAAGCAGGGGTAGGGGAAGGCTGGATTGGCAGCAGAGGGGATTAGGGTCTATACTTGGGAATGGGAGAGCTGTGTTCCTTTTTTTTCCTACTTTCCTTCAGCTGGGGAAGCAGTGTCTGAACTTGGGTCTGCTGGGTGAGTACCAGAGTCCTAAACAAGGCAGGTGCAGTGTGTTTCTCTTGGAATCCAGGTGAGAACAGGATCCCTGGAGCAGCTTTCTTTAGTTGTCCTGCTTTATCCTGAGTGTCCTCTCTGGGACACACTGGTTGAGAAGTTTCTCTGTGCTGTCACCCCACAGCCAGGTCAGTTTTGAGGAAGAGAGCCAGAAGCAACCTGCTGTGGGGCACTGGAAGCCACTAATGCCGTCCAAAGGCAACAAGGAGGAGCTGGAGACGGGATGCCAGGATGCTGGAGGTGTGGGTGAGACCCCGTCCACCGAGCAGCTCAACGTGTCGCGCCTGCGCAGCTCTTCGGTGGAGATCCGTGAAAAGGGGTCTGAGTTCCTGAAGGATGAGCTGCACAAAGCACAGAAGGTAAAGGGAGAACACCTGGGGATGGCAGCACAGATTGGAGCAGTGAGGGTTTTCCTAGAGGTGTTTTAGGAGTCTGGAGCAGGCAGAAGAGGAGAGAGACTGAGTTGAGGCGGCCATGAAGTGCTTTGGAGCAGGACAGCAGTTGCTGGATATACCAATATCCAAATTAATCCTGGAAACCTACTGCAGGAAGCAGCTCAAGGCAGTGCTTAACTGGGAGCATCCTTGCTAATTACAAACGAGCTATTCCAGCCTGAAAATCCTGCTACAGCTTGTGGAGGGGAGATGCCTTTGGTGACAGGGAGTGTGGCACAGAGTTTAGTGACAGGAATCTGGGATCAGGGATCTGTGCCATGGTGGGGAGGAAGGGTTGTGATTGACAGGGCAGGGCATCAGCGCTCCTGGGACCTGCTGTGGGCTAATGTGTCCTCCTCCATTTCCTCAACAGGAGCTGAAGCTAAAGGACAAAGAATGTGAGAGATTGTCAAAAGTCAGGGAACAACTGGAGCAGGAACTGGAGGAGTTAACAGCCAGCCTATTTGAGGTACCACCCTCTTCCTTTTCTTACCCTGAGCTTGTATCCAGCCCCTTTAAGACAGGCTTTCCCTGAACCTCCAGCCGTCTCCTCCCACAGTTTCTTCCTTTCCCCTGTTCTTTCCCACTTGGAGAAGCAGAGCTGGGCAGTGCTGCAGCCAGAACCTCAGAACAGGCTTCTGGGGAGCGTTTGCAAGTATTTCTTTTCCCTTCGGGCAGCTGTGCAGTGGCATAAAGAGCACAGCTCTGGTGACAAAACCAGATGTGGGGATGCCTGGAGCTGGAGCCAGGCACAGCTCCCTGTCCCTCTCCGTGTCCCTCTCCGTACCTGCTGGGCGGCTGCTGTGGAATAGAGATGCTTCCCTGGCTTGTCTCAACCCTTGCTGGGGGTGGGAACGTGCTGGATGTCCTCACACACTCTGCTCCAGTGAGTGTCCAGAAGGCCTGTCAGTTGTGGTGGGTTTTGTTGTTTTGTTTTTTTTTTTTTGTAATGTGATTCTTGCCAAGCTCTATCCTGGCAAAATCCCATTTACCAGCAGCTCTAATGTCTGGATCTGTCTGGATAGTGAGGAAAGCCAGAGCCCATCTGTACCTTTGAATCACAGGGATATAAGAGCCAAGAGAGCAACCCCCTCCTGAAATTTTGGCTGCCTGGGCTCAGGGTGATCTTGGAGTTAATAAAGCCAAGGGCTGTTCCCTTCCTTTGGTGGCCTTGGCCAGACTCTACTTCCAGACAGCGCTGCAGGGAGGCCCCAGATGGGATTCATCCCACTTCCATCTTTCTGTGGGAGAGCCTTTTAAGCCAGTTTTTACCATTTGACCCCGACCTGAGCTCCAGCTCCTGCTGTGTCCCAGCCATGCCTGGAGCAGTGAGGACTGGCTGCTCCATAAGTGAAGTGGGAGCAAAGTACAGTAACACGCCAGGCAGGAGCAGTGACCTCACCAAGATGTGGAGAAGCAGATCCGGATCAGGATCAGTGCCACAGACAGCAGGGCAGGGGCAGAAATTGGTTTAGTGATCAACCAGCAGGGCTGCAGTGACTGGGGCCAAGCCAGGAAGCCAAGCTGAGGGGAGGCTGGAGTCACAGGTGTTGGAATAGGGGCACCCACAGCAACACAGCTGGATGTTCATGTTAAAGCCTCAGCTTTAAGCAACTCCCAAGGGCAAGGAAGGGCAGGCCCTTGCTTCTGGCATTCTTCAAGCAGCCCCTATCAGTGAGAGAGATGACCTTGGACTGGCCAGCTAAATTCTTTAGTTTAACTAATTATGCTCCTTAGCAGGGGATGCACTCCAGGCTCTGGCACTGGGAGCCTTCTCCAGGAAATTCTGGGGGAAGACACTTCACAGCTGACAGAACAAAACCCTTGGATGTGGCAGGGATGTCTGTCCTCTTGCTTGCTTGCCTGTATCATGCGATATGGCATAGCTGTGACCTGCCTTGGTGGCTTTGTGTAACAAGCAGACTCAAATTCTCTCTGGTGCAGGAAGCCCACAAGATGGTGAGAGAAGCCAACACTAAACAGGCTGCAGCAGAGAAACAGCTGAGGGAAGCCCGAGGCAAGGTGAGAACTGCTCTCTGTGACTTGATTTTTGGGGTAGCCTGGTGGCATCACTGCCCAGACTGGCCACAGTGCTGCTTGTTGGCTGGAGGAGAGTAAATGCTTGGATTTGCTTTTCTCCCTTTCCAGCAGACACTGGAAAGGGACCAGAGTGAGGGGAAAGAGGGATCATTGCAGTCTGTTCCTGATCCAGCTACTCTTTGGGAAATGGATGCCAGGGAAACCACAGGGAACTGATAAGCTGTTTAATTGTCACAGCTGTGGGAATGGATAGAGCAGGGACCTGAGGCATTGGAATTTCCTGGCAGGGCTGAATCACAAGGTTGCTCAACTCAAAGAGAGAAATTTCTTTGGGGTTATTGGGTCTGAAAAGAGCCGGGGCAAAATGTGCTGACTAAAGGGGCAGAGGGATGGGATCCCAAATAGCTGCTGTTTGTTTAAAATTCTGGGTGGTGCTGGGCACTGGGAGGGAGGGGGAGAGGCTTCATGGCTGGGCTTGTAGCTGGTTCCCTGTGGCTTCAGTGTGTGATGGGATGCAGCAAACTTGAGTTCAGCGGGTGTTGACTCTACCTGGTCTCCTCAGATCGACATGCTGCAGGCAGAGGTGACGGCTCTGAAGACGCTGGTGATCACATCCACACCTTCCTCCCCCAACTGGGAGCTGCACCCTCAGCTCCAGAGCCCTTCCAAAGCCGGCTTCAGGAAGGGCCATGGGCGAAACAAAAGCACCAGCAGTGCCATGGTCTCAGCTGCCAGCCAGAACGTGGCTCCAGAGCCAGTCAGTCGGGAGTGCAGAGAGGTGGGTGAAGGCCACTTGCTGAATCGGCCTGGAAGCCACTGCTGGCACTGTGCTCAGGGGCTTCCTGGAGAAATCTGTGGTTTCAGTGTTGGGAGAAGCTGTTTGTGCAGTAACATGCCTTGTTCCTTAAATTTGTGCTGAGGCAGGCTCTGGTGGGTTTCCTTTTGTGGGTATTTCCTCTTCGGGAGGCGTGTTGGAGGCTGTGTCAGGACAACAGCAGTTGAGGGATCTCTGGGGGACAGGGACAGATCCAGGAGGTGCCAGTGCTGTGAGTTGCTGAGCAGAAGCCAGTGGTTTTCTGCACCTTGGCAGGTGAGTCCATAGCCTGTTCTGGCATGATATGGTGGTGGTTCTTCTTCCTACCCAGTTTGGCTTGGACACCAGGACACCTCCATCAACTGGTATCTTTTCACTTGTCCTGTGTTCTTGGGCATGGCACTGTTTCCCCTCTTTGCAGAGTATATATTTAATTATATTTAATTCCTTACTGGAAGGAGCTGGGTAGAGAAGCATCCAAAGCATTGTGAATAACTTCCAAACAAGCCCTGTTTAATTAAGGTGATCCTTTGATAGCACCCCCCCCCACCTGCTGTGACCATGAGTGTAACACTTCTTCCTGCTACCAGGATCTGGGAATTTCCCACTAGCCAGATGTGTACACAGCTGTCCTGGGGAGCAAAAAGGAGGCAGCTTATGGTACTTGGTCAGGAAGAATGCAAATGAGTGAGAATGTGGTGGGGGAGTATGTCTCACTAGTGATTTTTTTGGGAGAGCTGCTGCCTCTGTCATGAAGAATTGTTGAGGAAACACAAACGACTTGTTTTTTTAAGATCTGAACCTGTCATTTCATCATGGAGGCAAATTCCACAGAGTGCAGATATCCTGGGGTCTAAAATCTCAGGGCTCAGCTTCCAAAGTGACTAATAATGTTCTGTATCAAGGATGAGGTGGTTTCTTTGTCTCTCAGATTCCTTACTGGCCTATGTGAGAGGGGATAAAAGGGAATCTGGCATTCAGAGGGTTGGTGCCCTATGAGAAAGATGTGTCCCATCCCAAATTGAGCCTAAAAATGGCAATATCTGTTCCTTCTTTGCACCCTAAGCTGAAATCTAAAGGTGTGACTTGTGGCCCTGTGATGCCTTGAGCAGCATGCTCAGTTCCTGGAGGGCAGGACTTGAGCCTTTCTTTATACCTCCTGTTTTACCTCACGTTTTTTACCTCCCTTCTTACGTGTCTCACTCTAAACCTTTTCCTTCACTGTCTGTCTCTCCCTCTGCCCTCCAAGTCTGGGTTCCCTGCTCTCCTCTCCTTGCTCCTTTGCATCCTCCCTGGGAAGGCCATCCACATCACCTATGAGCCAGGCTGGCAGGCCTTGGGCGCAGATGCTTCCTCTTCCTCCTCCTCCTCACGGCAGGTAACCAACCTTTTCTGGGGATGGGTGGGGCCCACCTACCTCTCACGCTTCCAGCCTTTCAGTTCCAGCTCCCTGTTATGCTAACCTCCATTTTTTTCCTTTTGTTTTGTTTTTCTCCATTTGTTTTTCCATCCTGTGGCTCTGAAGCTGTTCCTGGTCCCAGGTGAGCAGTCTCCATGGCACAGAGGGAGTGTGCTGGAACTGAGACTTTCCCAGCTCTGTTCACTCATATTCTCTGTGTTGCTCAGCAGAGTTTTAGTTTTATTTTTTTTCTTTCAGCAGCTTTAACAGAATTTGCTGGGCTTGTGGGAGTCAAGTTGGTGGTTTGGATAATGATCCATCTGGGATTTAAATGCCAGGTCCCAGAGTCTCCCATTGCCACTGTGCTTTGCCACTCAGCTTCTCATCATTCCTGACACGGGTTGAGTGGGAACTTGGTCTGTTCAGTGGTTGTGTGGTGGCTTTTCTGGCATCACAGGTGCTGGAGGAAGATGGGATAGAGAGGTACCTGCAGGTTTCTGGCATAATAAGCCCAGGATGGCTGTGGAACAGAACTGTTACAGAACTGCTGGTGGGTGGGAGATGAGAGCTAAGGCAGCTTCTCTGAGACATTTCCACAGTGTCTGAGCCTCTCTACATGCCAGAGGAGATGCTTTTCAGTCAGGTTACCTGCATAGTAGCAGATACCTTCTGATATGGAATCTTTGCTTCTGACCACCCCCTGCTTCCATTTCCTCCTGGTCATTTGCTGCAGGTCGACTCCATCTTATTTGCCGAGTTCCAGGCCTGGAAGGAATCTCCAACTTTGGATAAATCCTGCTCCTTCATGGATAGGATTTATCGAGAAGACGTAGGACCTTGTCTGGACTTCACTAAGCAGGAGGTGAGTGCTGGAGAAGCAGCTCCAGAGGGTCACCTTTGTGGAGGTGACCTTGGCACGTTCGTACCCGCTCTCCCTTCTGTTTGCCGCAGCTGTCGGAGCTGGTGCGAGTGGCTGTGGAGCAGAACACCCTCACCATCGAGCCAGTGGCTTCCCAGACGCTCCCTGTGGTGAAGGTGGCAGCAGAAGAGTGTGGTGGGCCGAAGTAAGGACCGTGTTTACCGTCTTTTGTCTCTTGCTGTTGGTCGGTTTGTCCCGTGCCGTGGAGTTTGGCCGGGCCTCGCTCAGTCCCTGAGCTGAACAGTTCAAAGGGCTCGGCTGACTGTTCTCCAGGCTTGTGAGCAGCTGGAATTTAGCTCAGCTCTGCCTGAGAAGAAGAATTAGCTTAGCTCAGCAGATGAGCTGTTGGCTGTTTTTTGGGATAACCTGTGTGTTAGTGCCCTTGACCAGAGGGCGGGTTTTTTTCCTTGCCTTGAGGCAGCAACTTGTTTATGTTCTCTGAAGGTGTTTGTGCATAACCAGGGGTGAAAGGGTTAAATCAGAGCTGCATTCTTGCATCTTGTGAGGTTTGAGCTCACCTTTCATCCTGACCTTGCTGGTGGGTTTGAGCCTAGGTCAGAAGAGACCTCCTTTTGCTACACATCATCTTCCCCACCTGATGCTGTCACCTTGCCACCAGAACTGGGGCTGTGGCTGCTTCAGAGCTTGTGTGACTGTGTCTGCTGTGACGGACAGCTTGGGATCACCTCGAGGAAGAGCAGCACTAGCAGAAATGACATGATATTCCAGATGAAGGAGGGGATTTTATTCAGCTGATGAATTCAAGTTCCATTTGGGCTCCCTCTCTCTGTCCTTCCCTCCCTTACCTTCAAACAGAGCACCCCCTAAAGTGTCCCTGTGAAGGCAAATGCAGGTTTTCCTACTACTCTCCTGCATTTTCTGCCATCTCTAGGCAAATTGCTCCAAGAACAACCCATCCTGTCTTCATCCTTATCAGTTTCCTTTTGGTTTTTTTTTTTGTCTTCACAGTGGGTTCCGGTCACAAATTGTAACGTAAGTGAAGCATTTATTGTTTAGCCGGTGATCAAAGATCTCTAATACATTAACAAGTGACTAACTCAGTGCAATGTAGCAGCTTGGAGGCTCGAGCTGAACTGAGCTAACTCTTTAACCCTGTTTAATTTCCAGGCACGATGGTGTAGAATTTTGCTATCGGGAATAAAACAAATCCCAAAGGATTTGTTTACTTTCGTTTCCCAGGTGTAAACCACTGATTTTTGTGGCATTTTTGGCTACCTCTAACTATAGTTGTGACAGCTGTGGTTACGCCAAGTCACCAAGAGTCTCTTTTTTCTGTGTGCTCCAGTGTTCAACTTTGTGACTTAAAAATATCTTGCTATTGGTCATCCTGCAATTTCTGAGAATTTATTCTTCTTAAGTTGTGTTAATATTTGGTCAGTGATGACTACTCCTTGCATGTGGACTCTTACAGCCCGTGCTTCCACTCTTGGCTAATATTTGCCTTGACAGCAGTGGAAAACAAGCTCAGAGACAAGCTCAGAATCTCCCTGAAACATCTGCTCCCACGTGTTGGCACCTTCCATGGCTACCAGGGCAGTTTTTTGCAGCTGGGGACTGATGTCCCTCTTTCCCCATGCAGGAACTGAGCCTTTGAGGAATGTGGTCATAACTATTCAATAGAAAAATCTGCTTTACTGCTTAAAGTAGTGATGAAGAAAAGGCAACTGGCTGGTGATGGGAACCATAATAGAAGAAATAACAGAAAAAAATGGCAGGAAAAGAGAGGCTGTTGACTGTTGTGAAAAGACCGTTCTTTTCACTCTGAGTGAAATCCTAAAATTGTGAACCCAAGCTTCTTCTCTGTCTGCCCAAGAAGGGATTGGCTTGTCCTTCGGAATTGCAAGCCTCATCCAGAGCAGTGTGGCTTATTTTGAGTTCTCAGCATGAGCAAATTCTGCTCTAATGCTGGATTTACCTGTTTTGAGGCCAGGTTTGATGTCCAGCCAGCATGTTTGCATCCCAGCAGGAAAGCTGATACACCTGAGTCTTCCCTGGAATGTGGAGGAGATGTGCAGGGACCAGATGACATTACACTCTGTTTTCTGTAGTTTTCTCTTGGGCTCTGTGCCAGGGAAAGGGTACAACTTGGCGTATTTGGGTGTGCAATATTTCATGATTACAGATATTTAACTCTCCTAACCTGCCATTTGTGGAATCTTTTAGGAGCAAAAGGCTCTATCAGCCATGGGTGGTTTCTTTTTCGTGCTGACTGACCCAGGTCTGGCTCCTGAGCTCCTCCTTCCATCTCTTGAGGTTTCTAAATTCCTGATCTCTGCTGTGCCACGGGATTGTTGAAGTGTTTTTTCCTTTCCCTGCAGGAAATGTGCTCTAAGTGGCCTCCCCAGGACCTGCAAGCACCGGATCATGCTGGGGGATTCTGGGAATTACTACTACATTTCACCTTCCTGCAGGGCCAGGGTGAGTCCTTCACCTTCCCAGGGTGCCGTGACCCTCCAAAATTATTCCATGCCCTGAGATGTAGGAGCTCTTGAGGGTCAGCCTTCAACTTAAGGAAGACCTGTGGGATTTGAGTTTATTCCGGAGGTCAGGGTGGCTCTTGGTTAATAATTAGGGTGCAGATCCAGCCCTCCTTATGCTTTCAGACAACCTTCAGTGTGCTCACTTTCTGTGGTTTCATTCTGTACAGGGCTTTGCTTTTTTGGCTTTATTATTATTTAATTCCCCTTTGTAAAACACAGTAATTTTCTGCTCTTTAAATGCTCTTACTGTTCCAGTCAGATCCATGACTTGGGTGGTTGTGAGAACAAGTTGTTCCTTCTGTGGAAGGAAGGCAAAAGGTGGATAATTTATTAATGTTGATGTTGGGGCCTTGATTCAATGGAGCATTTTAGAAGTTTATTCTTTCCTGAACTGCATATCACAAGAGCTGATCCCGAAACATGTGACCATTTTGGACACAGAAGGTTGTTTTTGTGCACAGACTTGACTCATTTTTGTCACTTGCCCCAAAGCAATGTCTCAAATTGGAGTTGTTCCATGTTGTGTCTCATGGATAGTGTAATGTCTAGGGATGGGATGGCAGATACCCAGATAGGTTTTTTAAATTTCATTTTTAACCAGCTCTCATCCTGTCTGCTGATATGTGGGACTATTTCTCAGGTGCCAAACACTGAGCTCTGCTGCTAAGTGCAGTGCAGGCCTTTTGGCAGAGCAGTTCTGGAGCTGATTCCCAATTTTTCTTTTTTCCTCTCTCTCTCAGATCACAGCAGTCTGCAACTTCTTCACATACATCCGCTATATCCAGCAGGGCTTGGTGAGGCAGGATGGTAAGAGCTGGTTGCAGTGGGATGCTTTCTGTGGAAGAATTAAGAGGTACTATTCCAAATGACAGGAATGGGGCCAGCTGGGTGTCTCCTCAACTCCCTGTGTCTTTGAGAAGCAGTTAAATGACAAAAGAAAGGCGTGAAGGAAGGAAGAGAAGCACCAGTTCCTGGGAGCTTTGCCCGGGGGTGGTGCTGATAAAGGGTGACCTGATGGGCATCTCCTGCTTCCCTGACTTTGGGAAGGAGGCTGGCTGGGCTGCACTGGGAGGTGGTGTCCAGCTGTGCCTTGCTTACTGATTTTTGGTTGTTTTTTCCCTTCTCTTCCCCACACCCCTTTTGCTTTGCAGTGGAGCTGATGTACTGGGAGGTCATGCGGCTCCGGAGGGAGATGTCGCTGGCCAAACTTGGATTTTATCCCAGTGAGATGTAAGCAGAGGCCTGAGCATGGAAGGAAACTGCTCCAGTATGAAGGGCTTTGTGAGTGCGGTGCCTGCCCTGCAATGGGTCTTTCTCCCTCCCCACCCTCTCTCTGCCAGAAGCTGACCAAGAAGCACAACTTCCACCTTCAGCTGTCCAGCTTCTCCAACTGTGACTGGAATGCAGCTTCCACGCTGTCCCCTCGGAGCTGGGCTGGCCCTGGCTGCTCTGGGATGGCCATCTATAGACTCTGGAGTCTCCTATATGCAGTGTATATCCATTTTTTTAAAACTTTTGTTTTTATATGCAGTCTTCTTCGGCATTTTCTGAGGAGGGCAGGAATTCTGGACCTTTCTTGTAAACCAGTCTGTCAGGACAGATGCTGGCTGTCTGTCCCTGTGCCCCACTCATTTTTTGGGGGTACTCTGAGGTCCTGCTGACCATACTCCCATAACAGCCCAGAAAATGCCAGCAGAGCACAATAATCTTACGGAGAGCCATGAACAGTTTGTTTCCAAGTACTTCCTTGTTCCTTTTAAAGGAACCTGCAAGAGAAACTTTCTGCCAACGGAGTCACAAAGAAGGATTTGTTCCTCTTTTTAGCTTGCTGTTTGACTCTGGGTTATCCAGGCTGGGGGAATGGCTGGAGCTGTGCACCTGGGGCCTCCAGCAGAAGAAAGGGAGCAGGAAAATTCCATAACTCCCAGCTGGCTGCAGTCGGTGCAGGGTGTTTTCTCCTGGACTAGGAAATCTGCTGCAGTTGTCACAGGCAGACCTTGCCACAGACCCTGTGACACTCCTTGGTGTAGGGTCCCTGGAGGTGCTCTTAAACCTCACCTACGAACATGCCCTGGGGCTGTTCCTGATCCTGAGGGAGCTTTGGGCAGTCCTGTTTGCATTGTTTGGGTAGAATCCATTTACCCAGCTTGGGTTCTTTGCATCCCAGAAGGAGCGTGCCCAGGCTGGGCAGTCCTGGAGCCCAGAGATTTCTGCCCTGGTATTACATGAGACCTGGAGCTGCCCATTCCAGTGGGAATCCCAGCTTGTCCTGGGCTGCCATCCCCAGCGAGGGAATTGAGACATCTTTGTGTGCACGTGAGGGGTGTGGCTGCGGTTCCTGTATCCCCCAAAATGTGCTGGGAGGGAGGGATGTCACTAAAGCTGTTGGACCACACAGGTTTGTTAAGGCCGTGACAGTGATTTGTAGCCAATTTAGCCCTTTTTTCAGTGTCTGTGGAGCAGCCACCACCCCCCCTGGGGTTTCCATCTCTGACTGACACATCACCCTGCCCAGCACCAGGTCGCCATCCTCAGCTCCAGAGCTTTCATCCTCTCCTGAGGGATGCTACAGTAAAAACTCGGTTTTCTTCCACTAAAGACACAAACTGAGCTGCTGTGGTTTTGCCCAGAGGAGGGGGAAATAAACAGGGAAGGCAAAAGCTTTGGTTTCCCCAGCTGCAGATTTCAGCTCAGGTAAATTCCATCCCTGGAATTTCTCCTTTTATCTGTTCCCCCTGACCTTTTGATCTCTCCATGTCTTCCTGTGCCACTGGCTGCTACATTGCACAATATGTGGCTGCGTTGCAGCTCTGGGAGTGAGGTGATCTCTCGAGGTAGGAGATGGCTTGTGGGATTTTTTTCTTCCCCTCAGTGTCACATTGTAAAGCACTTTTGAGACGAAAGGAACTGGAGAAATGCCATGTGTGAAGTTGTCTTACATTTGAAGTGAAGCAGAGAGAACACTTTGTAAAGGAAAATGAAGTCACTCCGTTAACAGCGGGATGGTTGCACCCTGCTCTTTAATAATGGAAAATAAACATTTGCTGTTAACCTCTAAAAGTCTGGTTGGAGGTTGAGGGGTGGGGTTGGGTTGGTTGGGGTGCTCAATAGCCAAGAGAAAATGAAATTTGGCTGAAGCTCTGAGCTGCTCTGGCCCCTGTGTGACCTCTGGGATTGGGTTTCAATGCTTTTTTTCATCAGTGTGTCCCTCCCATAGCTGGCTGCTCCCTGACCTCACAAGGGGAGTAAGTGATGGTGTTTTGGTGCCAAATAGAGGGGGTTTTTTCCACAGGTGGGTGGACATTTCTTCACAGAATCCCAGAATGATTTGGGTTGGATGGGACCTTAAAACTTACCTTGTTCCAACCCTCTGCCATGGGCAGGGAGACCTTCCACTAGTTCAGGTTTCTCCAAGCCCTGTCCGACGTGGCCTTGAAGATTTCCAGGGACAGGGCATCCTCAGAGAGCCTGTTCCAGTGCCTCACTGCCCTCACAGGGAAGTAACACGACAGGGTTTTCGTGAGGGAAGCTGAGGTTTCTCCTGCTCAGTTTGCTGGCTTAGGGCATTGCACAGGACATGCTGCTGTCCTGAAGGCTGGTTAATTCAAGGATCTTTCTTCCTCTGTCCTTGGAGGGCCAAGCAGTCTCTTGCTTTTCCTAACATCAGGTAGAGATTTTAGGTCACTCTGTTTACTCTAAAATCACTTGCTCTCCTCCTGTGTTCAGCTCTGGACATTAACATGGAAGATCCCATCATGGTCTCTTGTGGATGACAGTGGAGGGAAAAAGCAAAACATCAAAGACCTTTGGGAAAACAAGCTGAGGTACAGCCAGAGCAGAAAATGGGATTAGACCTCATGGAATAGTGGTTCTGGAATCTGGAGCTGCTTTTTGCTGCAAACTTGCATGAGGGGTGGTCAGGGTTTGGCTGTTTTTTGCTGCTTGGATGCACCCTGAGATCCCAACACTGGTGGTTGCTGTGCCAGCCAGAAACATCCCCATGACCTTCACGTGATGGGAAAGGCCAGGAACTGGGGTCCTGTGTCCTCTCTACTCAGAGTGCCCTGACACACACCAAGCTCAGCCCCTAGATCTCCCTGTCTCCCTTTTCCCTTCATATTCCCGTGTGAACACGGGCATTGCCTCCCACGAGTTCACCTCATGCTGCTCTCAGATTTCCCTGGTCAGTGAGGGGGTGTGAGGTCTGTACTGGCTGGAGTCACACTCCCACGAGGGCATTTGAGGAGGGCACTGGAGGCAGTTCAGTGCCCAACAACTGCCCAGAAGGAGGGGCTGCCACATCTGGAGAGCCCGAACAGGTCTGAGGGAGAGCAGTCTCCAGAAAGGGATATAATTTTAAATTTAAAAGTCATGCAAGAATCTGGTGGTGCAGCGCAATTAGGCAGCCACGAGAGGGCACAGGCAGCCCAGGCAAGGATGCCTCCCTCCTGATCCTCCCTCCCTGCGGGAATAGAGCATTTCCAGACCCCTCCTGGCTTCTGCCTCCGTGAAGACCTCACACCTGCTGACCTGTACCCTGCAGCCCCTTGACAGGGAAGCAGCTTCCCTGTGCTGCTGGAAATGGGAATTGGCGTTGGATGGGTGTAAGTCTGTGATGTGGGAAGGAAGGATTTGGATTTCATGAAGGGGAGTGTTGCAAAACTGTGAGGGTGGCCAGGTGACAGACTGGGAATGTTTGGCTGTGGTTTAGGTGTAGTGTCAGCAAGGATTGCTGTCAGAAACTTCCCTGTAGCTGGAGCTGAAGGACAACGAGCAAACTATCAAAGAGGATTTAGTTTTCATTCCCCTCTCCCTCCTAAATCCTTTTTCCCTGTTATGAAGTGTGAGTTTGGGAGAAAAAATGGGTATTTTCTCTCTCTAATGGAGGTTAGTGTCGTGCACAACGAGGTGCTTTTAAGTATTTAGATGTTAATACAACCTTAAGGGGAGAATTTAGGAGACTTGGTATGGCAAGAAGAGAGAAAACATGATAAGGGACCTGGAGAATTGGTTGCTCGTGGCAATTCCCTGTGTGTGCTGGTCCTGTCCTTTTCCCTGCCTGCAGAGTTCCTCCAGGTTTGCTCAGAGCTGTAAATCAGGCTTTGCTCAGCGGTCAGGCTGTCCCCACATGCTCTCAGAGTTGTGTGTTTCCAGGAACCAACAAATGAAAGATTTTGTGTGTGTGTGTGTTTGTTTGCTCCAGGTGCAATCAAGAAAAGTGGGAGAAGATAAGCAGCTGGCCTCAAAAAAGTCATGTTTCAAAGCTTCCCGCAGGATGAATCTATCAAAGCAACGGGAATTACTCAGAATAGGCAGCACTGTGTCAGCCATGGGGAAATTCCAGACATTCAGGGAGTGTGGCCCTGCCAGGAAAAAGTCAAATCTGGCTGCACTCTCAATGTGCACGTGGCACTGAGGGCTGGTCAGCTCTGCCAAGGCAACACATTCCCAATAGGAGCAATCCCTGTGGTGCCACTGGTGCTGGGAGCCAAGGGGTCAGGTTTGCTATTTATCATGTCAATATTCCCATGTTTGTACGAGGGTTATCGGGCTGAGCTGGAAGGTTGACTCGAGCCAGGCTGTGGAGGCAGATGGATTTTGTGCTGGTTTATGTAACACTCAGAGAATTGCCAGAACAGGCCCCAAGGGGGGTAATTCCTTGCTTTTCCTTGCATTTGCAGGGGATAAACTGAATAGTGAGATGACAGGTATGTGGTGCACAACCCAAAGAAGAGAGAGGTGAAAATTTTACCTTGTTTGGGTGTGGATTAGAAGGAAAAGGGAGCAGAGAGAAAATGAGACCAGGATTAGTGTGGGCTGGATCTGAGGGGAGAAATGGGTTTTAGAATGGCTTAAGTTGAATAGAGTAGATTAGCTATTAGATTTAGATAGATAATAGATTTACATTAGATATTAGTAAAAAATTTTTACCTGTGAGGGTGGTGAGGCCCTGGCACAGGTTGCCCAGAGAAGCTGTGGCTGCCCCGTCCCTGGAAGCGTTCAAGGAGAGCTTGGACAGGGTCTAAAGCAACCTGGTCTAGTGGAAGGTGTCCCTGCCCATGGCAGGGGGTTGAAACTAGGAGATTTTTAAGGTCCCTTCCAATCCAAACCATCCTGTGATTCTCTGATAAATCTGAGCTCACAGTGGTGCTTTGGCTCAGGAGATGTGACAGCACTACCTCAGATGATGGAGCAGAGAGACAGAAGAGAAAGTTTGGGAAGGAAAAGGTAATCCTTGGCTTTCTTTTGCCTTAAACTGGATATAATTCCCCTTGTAGGAGAAGACGCCAGCAACGTGGGAAAAGCTGAGTCAGTGGTACAAATCTCATTACTTACAAGTAACACCAATGAGAGAAAAGGAATCCACAGCCATTTGTGCAGGAGTAGTAAGTCCCGAAACAGCTCCCCGTGGGACTATCTCATAGAGGGGAGCTGTGAAAAGGAAGCTTTGCAGTGAAAACTCCAGCACTCATTCCTGTGCTACTTACAGAGCTTTTAGTGGGGTTCACGTGGGAACACAGAACCCCATGAGCTTTTTAACCTAAGAATTTGTTCGTGCTTCTAATTTCTGCTTCCACTCCAGTTCTGGGACTGCAGGCTTTCCTCTGGCAGATGCAGATGGGATATTGGCTCAAGGACAGCTCTCTGCCCTTAATTCCTCTGGCTCATTGAGCTAATTCTGCTCTGTTAATCACCTTAGAGTCAATTTAAGATGCTTCCTGACAGTGGACATGTATGTTGGTCACGGCTGAGAGGCACCTTTACTCTTTCTGCATCAGCAGCTGGGGCTGGAAGATGTGACTCCTCTGTTGCCCTTGGTGACCTTCCTCTTTGTCAGGCCATCAATGCCAGCTGGCAAAAGCCACAAAAAGGGAAAGAAGCACTAATCCAACTTTCAGTCAAACTGAGGGCAGTGAGAAATATTGTCTTGGGGGAAATTGGAGCACTGGGAGTTGTCTAATGGTTCCTTGATGCTTTTGGACAGGTGAAGTGTGGCATCCACCCAAAAATCTCGGCAGCTCTGGCTTCCATTAGTCCTAAAGCCTCTTCTACACAGGAACATTAACAGAGGAAACATGAGTTCCAGATCTTGTCCATCTAGCACTGAAATTATGCGTGTGTGTGTGTGTGTAGAAGACCTTGTGTTTGAGGATATCAGGCTGGTCAGTGCCTGACCCAATTGAGTTTGAAAGCCCAGAAATCGTTTTGATGTTGTCAACTGTGGTGTCACTGCTTCATAATGCTGGTTTTAAAAGCCTGGATTTACACATTCAAAATGCACAAATGTCTTAAACCCTCTTAGTGCAGCACATGGGACTCATCGCTATCTTAACACTGTCACATCCAGGAGAACCTCTCTGGAACATGGGTCCATTTACCACATATTTCAATAGAGGCCTTGAAAACTGCCCCTCTCTGTTTAGGAAACATTGTATAAAGGAAGTGGCTTCTAATCTCTGTCTTCTCTTTTGTGCATGATTCATTTGCTCATCACAGGGCAGAGCAGACTCAACATTTCTTTGCTTTTTATTATTTTATTTTCAGTTATGCAGACAGAAATTATCACAGTGGTGGAGTGGTTTGGGTTGGAAGGGACGTTTAAAGATTATCCAGTCCCTGACTTGCCCAGAATCTCCTGCTGCAACATTCAAGCCCAGACACTTTGTTATTATCGAGTTGTTGATTTTTTGCAGGATGTGGAAGGAGTCATGATGCTGGAATGCTGCTGGAACACTGGGTTTATGGTGCCTTGCCCTCTAGTGCTGTTGGATTGCAGTTCAGTTGCATACCTTCACTAAATCAGGTGCTTAATTTTAGCATTTGGTGAGACACGATGGGGAGACAAGAACGAGCATGGGATGGAATTGGAATTGGCAGCAGCACTTTGATTTAGGTTCACACTTTATTTGCCCCTCCCCTGGCTGATGGTGAAGCACAGGTTGTGCTGCTTTGGTCCATTTGGGGTTGTGAGCGTGGCCTGAAGGTTTTATGGACTTGCAAAGGGTGGTAATTTCAGCTCAGAGTGATTTACCTGCAGATGCTCATTGGGCCAGACAGGAGCCACTGGCTCCAGCCAGAAACCAGCAGCATCTTCTGCAGCTCAGGACTCAAGTTCTCAGGTTTTATCAGGCATCTTGTGAGCAACAAGGGAATCAAACACAACTGAGAAAGAGCAGTATGGTTCCTATGTTTTACATAAAATCAGTTGCTGCTTAATGAAACAGACCTGAGGCCAAGATAATTAAGGCCAATGAAATTAATCAGGCAAGTGAACCAGCCACACCCATTTGAAGGAGGATGGTGCAATCACACGCAATTAAGGTGATTAATCCTCTCATTGTCATCCACACATCCAGCACCTGGATGTAGTTGTGTGGTTACCTAACTGTGCTCAGAAGGGTGCTGCAGGCGAAGGTGGTGCTTCCAGGTGAGGATTCTTCTCCTTGACCTTCTTCCACCCATTTCTTGGATTTCTGCTGAGCTTCCTTTGACCTTCAAACCTCAGTCGTGGGTGGAAAAGCTCTGATACAGGATATTGAAGAAAACATCATCATTTACCCCAGTGGAAATTTGTACCCACCAACCTCTAGGGGTCTAGATAACACTTTTATTTATATTTTACATAAGGGTCGCCATGGGGGCATGATTCACCTCCTGGCTTGCTTTTAAATTCTGGAATCCTGGATTATTCCCTTCATAATATTTATAACATAGATTTCAAATGGATAATGAGTCTGTGTGGAAATGTGAATGGAATATTTGCCTCCCTGTTCTATAGAATCTGCAGCCAGCCAGGACAGAGGGATGGTGTAAGCAGGACTCAGTATGGAAGTGTTTCTATATGATATTTGAAGAATTCAGACTTATTTTTCAAGCTGCCCAATAAAATATATGATAATATGCTGTGACCCAGCACAAATGCTGAATAAGGCTCAACTTGCCATTGACTCTTTTGAACAGAATTTTAAAAACCTGCTGCAAAAAGGGAGGTCATGGATGTGGCTGCCCCATCCCTGCAAGTGTCCAAGGTCAGGTTGGAGCAACCTGGTGTGGTGGAAGGTGTCCCTGCCCATGGCAGGGGGTGGAATGAGATGGACCTTAAAGTTCCTGTCCAACCCAAACCATCCTGAGATTCTGTGTGACAAGGTACCTTCTTGCATTGTCTGGGTAAAAACTGCATGTCCGAGCACCATAAACATGTTTCTTACCATTCTGATGCCAAGGTATATTGTGAAACAGTTTCTTGAGACATCTGGAATTGGGCAACTGCAGAGTTATGAAAACTCTTTTTAAAGCAATATTAATTATTAATGACCATTAAGATCATCAAGTCCAACTTAGGTGCATTTTATGTTGATTTCCTGTTTTAGATTCCCTGTGCTAAATTCAAGGAAGGGAGTTAAAAAGGCTTAATTTCAAGTAACCTGTGGAAGTTTTAGTCTTACGCAACTTAAAACCAGATAAATTAAAAATAAAAATCACCCAGCCAGGTGTACTGGGTTCACAGGGACAGAATGGCTTCCCAATTCTCAGCTGAACAAAGGCTGACCTTTGGATAGGCTGAGCCTAAGCTTGTGGAAGATAAAATTTGGAAAACTGGCTATCTTTCCACATTTCAACTAATACCTGAAGATTCCCAGCAGAGATACAAGCCCTGTGGAAAAGCAGTGAGTGTTTTAGTGTAGGCATCTTAATCCAGAATGTGATCCCAGAACTGCAAGGTCCTTGATCCCTTTGAGCCATCTTCCTTTGGAATGCTCAGAGATTCAAGCCATGGGATGCTCAGTTGTACTCTCAGGGAAGAAAGCCAAGAGTTTATTGATTTGTAACAGTTTATTTTTGTGTAACAGCTCCCTGTGTTTGTATTAGGGGAATGTGTTTATTCTAGGATTAAATAAAAGTCCCAAAAATGGGGAAAATAGGGTCACTTTGTGGTTTGACTGCTCACAGGACCTGCTCTCTGGTTTACCTATGGAGCAATTTCTGTGTACTCTGGAAAAGCTGTAGTATTGATTTAAGGTGGCAGATAAGCCCCCTCTGGCCTTCCCCAACCATCATTTAGTCTCCTGACTGGGTCAGCCACTTACCACTCACAGCCTCAGGCTGTTGTGTTGCTCCAGCTGATGATTGAAGTCCAAATGGGGTTATTTGGAAGAACTGACAACCTCACAGTTCTGTTAAAGCCTCTGGGCTGACCTCAGGTCCACTGATGGCATTGTCCTCAAATGGTGTTTGACCTAAAACCCACTGATGGTGTTGACCTCGGGGCCACCAAAGCACTGGATCCAAGCTGTGGATTAGAAAAGCTGCTCACCATAGCCCTGGATGAGCCATGAATGGGCAGAAAATTGACTTTTAAAAAATTGTTAAATGCTTCTATGAAGTTTTCACAACAATTTTGTCCTCAGTTACCTCCCCGAACAGTCTAGAGGCTGAGTTTGAGTGGCCAGGCAAATCTTTGACAGAAAAGTTTCCTTTTCTTTAGTGCTTGTTCCCAGGATGAGGGAAAGCAGCATTATTGTTCCTGAGCCGTGGGAAGGCTGATAAAGAAACCTATCCATGCTATAAAAGTAATTTCCCTAATTTCATCGTATGAAGTGCAAAAAGGACTTTCCACAATCACCAGCTCTGTGAAAAACAAACAAAACAGTTGGGAAAACCAAGGGAAGCCATAATCAGCAAGTCTGATCCCAAAGCCTTTTTCAGAGTTCGCTTCCACGGTGTTCTTGGTTTGGGGTCTGACTTTGAACTGCTGAAAACAGCAGTTACAAGATTAAATTTGAAAATCAGGCTTGAATCCCCCTTTATGCCAAATCTTGCCCTGACCCTTTCAGAGCTCTGAATTTGAACATCATAAGTTCTTGATCTCAAGCAAAACCTGGATGGCAACATTCCCACCCTATAAAGGTCCCAACTTGCTTAGTTGGCATCTCCATGCCACCTGCTAGGGGGTTTGTATGGCAGAAGGTACTCCAAGAAGAAACAGATTCCCTGAGCACCCCAGTGACTTTGGATGTGCCTGGAAAAACCACGTAAAGCATTTTGATGGTCAACAAATAGTTATGATTTTATTGAGTTGCAGAATACACAAGAAAAAATTGTTCTTTTTGAGTTACTGAAATATTTTATTTTTATTTTTAAAGAATGAAAAAATCAGGACCTGTCCTAATAAGGAATGTGGGTTTGCTCTGTTAACATTGGGAATGTTAGGGCTTTGTTAGGAAGGCTTTCTTAGGAAAGCATCTACTAGGAGAGGCCATGGCTAGGACATGGCAGCTTGTGACAGAAGGAAAAGGATGTCTTTGCCCTAACAAAGACCTCAAATCCAGCCAGTGCCTAGATGGTGCCTGGAGATGGGTCCTGATGAAGCTCTGAGCCTCCCAAGCCCTATTTCAGTGAGCAGTTGGGATCTAGATTCCTCAAATCCATGCTTAAAGGGAAAACCCCAGTGCAAGTCCACTAATTCCCATTTCTAGTCAGTCCCTGCTCTCAGAGCTGGTGGGGGGGAGCTCAGTGTGAGATCCAGCTCACCATGAGGTGTTCAGGGATGTCACCAGCCCCTGTCTCTCCTCTGAGCCCCAGCTCTGCCCTGTCTTGCCTCCTTCTCCAGCACAGTTCTCCAGGCAGACACGTGGAGTTGGGAGAACATGGGACACCTGATTCCAAGTTGCTTTTTCTTCTCTCTCTTCACCACCTTGGCAATTTTCCTCCCACTCTCATGCCTCCCTCCCCAGCCCCTTACCTTCCCAAATTTCTCCCATCCCTGTCCTTCTCCTCACAAAGCACATGCCCATCTCTGTTCTGCCCAGAGGTTTCTCTTTGCTGCAGTTTATGCCAACTTTCCTTAACCATCCTGGTCCTCCAGCTCCTCCTACTCCAGTCCCCACTAAGAAGTGTGTGAGGAGAAGCAGAGCCAGTCCTTCCTTGTCTGTTGTTTGATTAGCTGCCCTGAAACCAGCTCTGTGTTTCCAGCTCGTGGCCTCTCCCCGTTGCCATGTGCCAGTGCTGTGGTGTAGCTGGGTTCAATAACCCCTGGCAGGCTACCAGCAAGTCTTACTGATTTTTTTTTTCCATGTTTGTGTCTCATTACAGTGCAAATGAATGACCTTTATCAAGAGAGAAACAAGAACAAGGTGAACAAGACTTCACCTCATTATTTTCAGAGAAACGAGTTAGAGTCCTCAGAAATCTGGGCAAAACTGTGTTTAAATTCTGAGTTTCAACCATTTTAATGGCAAATTTAAACCTGCAAGGGATGTTTGTGACTGATTGGTTGCTGCCTTTTGCCTAGGTTGGAGACAAAGCCAAGCAAGCTCATGATGTGAAGTTTATATCCGTCTATGTTTGCAGTTTTACTGAAACTTCTGGAATATCTCCTGTAAGCCTAATTTTATTTTGATGCTACTTACAGTGATAACAAAACAATCTGAGCCAGACTTCCAGGGCTCTTTGTAAGGGATCTCTTCAACCTGCTCCAGTTAAAGGATGGAGAATTTATAGAATCACAGAATGGCTTGGGTTGGAAGGGACCTTAAATATCATCCAGTTCCAACCCCCTGCCACGGGCAGGGACACCTTCCACGGGAACAGGTTGCTCCGAACCCTGTCCAACCTGGCCTGGAACACTTCCAGGGATGGGGAGTCAACAAGGCATCAAGGCACTTAGGAAATACCTTGAATTCCAATATAGAGCGCTGGGATTTTTTGGAGGGAGGAGAAAGAAACCGTATGAGCCAGAGAGGCTTTGCCTGAATAAAATTACCAGTATCTCACACCTTCACCAGACAAACTTTTTGCACATAAAAATTAAATTAAGAAGAGAAATGCCCAGCTACCTACAGAGGGCTGGTGCCCTGCTCTTCGGAGCACAGACCTTTTTCTTTTGCAAGAGCAAGGCCCGTCCATGACACCTGGAAATCAGCTCTGACTTCACCAGTGGACAGGTTTTATTTCTGGATTTGAGCAACTGAATATGTTTTTCCATGAAAAGGAATTTTTTATGAGGCTGAATATCAAAATCAATCCTGTCCTCCCTTCTTCCCTTTAACCAAGGTTTTGGGGGAAAAAATTGCCTGAAAGCTGGTCTTTCCTTTTGCAGATCGTTGCTCTCCCGGAATCTTTCAAGTTCCTTTAGCCACCATCATCAGCAGCTGCTGCCTCCTGTTTCATCAGCAGCTGCTGCCTCCTGTTAGGCCAGGCTCTTGTGTTGGATTTTTAGCAGAAAACCAGTTCTTCCAGTCAACTGGTCAGTGGCCCCCAGGAAAGCCAAGCTGCTAAAGCAGAACTATTTACCCAGGCTGAGCTTTGAGCAGTTTCTACAGCTGCTACAAAGCAAACAGTTTCCCAAGAAGAGAAGAGGGAACAGGGCTAAGGAGGGAAATATTTGCTCTGGAAATAAGAACTGGAGGGGTGACAAAAAATGTGGGCTGTCAGAAGAATGAGCTGAATATTTCAAAGCCTGCACTGCTGATCCGACTGTGGGCTTGTGGTGGCACAGAGGAGGAGATACATTCAAGGAGTCAGGAAGGGATGTACATATTAAGGCAATTTTAATGAGGTTAGCCACGATTCCAGACTAGCGTGTTACTGTCTGTCTGGGAAATTACAGCACCCAGAAGGATGTTGTTGTTTATGATATTAGAAATCAATTTGCTCCAAGTCTGTTTGAGCAACAGGTACCCTGGAGACAGAAGCTTTTCATCCTAAACATTCCTGGTGATATTCAGGTGGCCAAGAACACCAGAACAAGCCCTTTACAAACTCTACTACTGGGTAGCTCAAGTTTCAATCCTGATGCTGAATTTCCCATCTGTAAGCAAAGATAGAATCTCATTTTATTTTCCAAAGAAGGCAGTGGGGTGGGAGTACATTTATTTTTTTTGAAACGCTGGCCAGAGTCCCAGAGTTGTCTCTGCCCATGAAGCACCTTGCTGGTTCTGTGGCACACTGTTGGAATTCAAGGAGTTGATAGAGAAGATCCAGTTTCAGAGCTGAGGGAAGTAATGAGGCATGAAAAGCAAACAGAGTCTCCCTCCTGTGTGTTTCCAGGGAGCACTGAGACGGCTGTGGGAGCTGGAGGCTGCTTTTGAAACCACAGCCCTTTGTCATAACCCAAAAGGTACGCTGGATTACACCTGATCTAAAGCCCTTGATTTATCTGGGATCAGGTTGCCTGTTACAGAAGCACCTGGATGCTGTTCAACCACATCTGATAAGCTATCAGTGCATTTTGGTAATTAGGTGTTGGGCAGAAAACTGAGTTTTAGACAACTTGGGAGAGGGTTCTCCAGAAGGTTTCAGATCATCAGCATAGCCCAGTCAGTCGTGATTCCAGAAGGGTTGGGATCAAATGTTTGTGCAGCTCCTCCTTTTGCAGGGAGAACTCCTTTTCTTCTCTGCTCGTTCCCAAGGGAAGAGATAACAGTGCCATGGCTCCTGGCCTCTGACAAGCACTTTGGTGCCTGCCAGGCATGTGCAGACAGGCAGAACCCTGTGCTTCTGCAGCCCAGGATGGTGAAAAGCCCATCTGTGGCTCCTCTAGGGCACTGATGAGCAATTAGCAAGTTTTGCTTTTGTGACTTGTTTTGGTCTTTTGTGTCATTTCCTGACAGCCGTAATGCTATGCCAGACCTGCTGCTCTTTAAAGAGAAAACAGACCCTCTCCTAAAGGAGACATTTTTCTGTTTAAGCCCAAACATCTTCTACAAACCCCTGGAAATGGAGGCTGATGCTAAAAATACAGTTAGGGGTTAGTTGTGCAGGGTCAGTGTCACAGCGTGGACTAGAGGGATGCTATGATTAGAGAAGGAAAGGAGGGAGCTGGGTTCTGGGCAGGGCTGGAAGCCCTAGCACAGTCCAGCAGCTGCCGGCCCCATGGGATGCGATTCCTCTTTTGCACAAACATGGGAAAGAGGCATGAGCTGACTGGGGTGTCCTTGGATTGCAAACGTTCTCTGAGGCCTAAAAACTCATGTGTGAATCAGGGCATGTGTGGTTCAGGCAAAATTAGAATGGATCTTGTGAAAAAGAAGGTCAAGGTTGGATATTAATGCCCCTTTTTTAAACATTCCTCATCATCCTCTCCCAACCTTCCGTTTCATGCAATACTGGCATCACTTTTCATCCTCTGAAGCACATTTTAAATCTGTCTGGGTTGAACCTGAAGCAGCTGACAAGACAGGAAAGTCCCCTCCAACCGTGCATGTGGATACAGACTGAGATCTGAGAGTAAAGGACACAAGTGTGATTCCCCCCCGCTCCCCCCGTCCCTCCCGGTCACTCACACCTCCCCAGTAAGACTCATGTTCACTTATGGAGATAAGCATCCAGCCAGAGGTCACCAGATTTCTTTAGGGACCTGTGGGAAGAAAATGAAGACAAGTTTGTTTGGGTTGTGAATCGTGTCTTTGGTGGGTTTTTTCCTATAAAGAAGCCTGTTACTGAATTTTAGTATGAATCACAGAATGGTTTGGGTTGGAAGGGACCTTAAGGACCATCCAGTTCCAACCCCCTGCCATGGGCAGGGACACCTTCCACTAGACCAGGTTGCTCTAAGCTCTGTCCAACCTGGCCTTGAACACTTCCAGGGATGGGGCAACCACAGCTTCTCCGGGCAACCTGTGCCAGGGCCTCACCACCCTCACAGGGAAGGAT
>JAYRBT010000177.1:8217075-8243591 GCA_036023395.1 Myiotriccus ornatus | reverse complement strand
AATAAAAACTAATGCAACAAAATACTATTTTTTGTTAATTCTATTCATCATGGATTCAAGGATCTCTTGGACTTGATCTCGATTAATCCATCTATTAATTATTATTATTATTGTATATAATCCTCTAACGAGTAGTTGAAGCTCGATCAATGTATCTTTAAGATGTTATGTTTCACCTTCTCTTGTTTTTTTTATTTATAGAAGAACACGTGACGAAAAAGAATGTTTTGATTGGTCGAATATTTCTTTAATGGTAACATTGAACAATTCCTTCATTTTTATTTACACGTGATTCATTACATTTATAATTATTTAGGTAAATTTTTATTAATTATTTAATTAATTTAAATAATTTTATAAATTTTCGTTCTTTACAGTGAGAATTTTTTTTTTTTTTTTTTTTTTTCTTTCTTTCTTTGTTTTTTTTAAATTCTTTTAAATGGCAGTTGGAGGAGGAAGGAAGGAATTCTGCTTAGAATTAGAACTTGTTCTTGAAACAATCACGCTTTGATTCACGCCAACTGGAATTCTTCACGACAATGTTCTAGTGATGAAATTATTGTTTATTTCAGTGCTGTGAGAGTGTGAGTCGAGTCCATGGGAGTCTGCATCTGACTGATGCAGTTTCTCTCTTGGTGAGATGATGCTCGTGGAGATCCTGTGCCACTCACCCAGTTGTGATTCATCTAATTGGTGGCATGTGGAGTGGATCAGAGTGGCCTTCAAAGTGTCCCTTCATCAGGAACTTGCCTAATAAGTCCATGGACTGCACAGAGCAGCAGAAACGCCTCTCTTTGTTCAATTCTCTGGTCATTAGTTGAATTTCTGAATGTTTCTGTCATAGGAGTCATTTCAGGCTTGTCTTCTTCAGCATCTTGTAGGATTTGTTCACCAAGCTGGAAAGGCCCAGGGATGGCTGAGAGCAGTTCCTGTGTCTGTCAGGGCTCGGTGGAGACACTCAGGTTCTTCCTCTTGCACTGGAGTTCCTTTACTGCTCCCAAATCTGGGTCCATCCCTGCCTGAATTCAAAGAAAAGAGAGCACTTCCTTTTCTTTCTTAGGAATTTAAAGCTTGTGTTCTGGGAGGAAGTGGAGGAATTTCATACCAGCTATCTTTGGATATCAAAGATACGTGCTGGAATTGGAGAGCATGTACAAACTGTACACAGAGCCTCCAGAGGGGACTGAGTACTTGTGAGATTCTGGTTTTCACAACCATGTTGGTGCCACATCTGCAGGTGCTCAGTGGGCCGGAGAAGACTCCTCTCAGGGCAGGAGATAATCCAAGCTTTTTAATCCAAAAAACCTGGGTGGCTGGCAGATTCCTGTGGTCCAGGAGCAGATTTCTGGGCACATAAGTGTCTTTAACATTAGAACTTAGTCCTCTCCAGGCTTTGCTACCATGCTGTGAAGGTCTGACACCAGATCTGGGGCCTGCAGGTACTTATGACTTCAAATACGCTGCGAAGCCTGTGTGCAATCCGTAACCTGGGACTAGACACCAGCAACTGGGAAATTGGAGCTCGTGTTCTTGGTCAGAGTGTGCAAGAGCTTTTGTGGCTTGTCCCAGCTGGTGCTTCTGTGTCGTCATGGGCTGGTATCTGACTGGTTTTAGCCCCGTGTTGCAACTCAGTGAGGAGCTCTGGGTCAGCCAGCCCTCTTCCCAAGCTGCAGGGGAGTACAAGTGATAACATTTTACTACAGTGGGAGTGTATCAGCCTTTGCTCACTCTCTGTCTCTGTTGTGACACAAAATTACGTGTTGGAATAAATACAGGGAACTGTTACTAAGCAGGTCAAAGATAAGACATGAAGGGGTGTTGGCTAAATCATCAGTACTTGACCAGTGCCCTCCAGAATTGCTCATGTTTCCCATAACAATTGCCATGTAAATGTGAAATGCTACAGAGATTCAGAACACTTGTATCCTTGTTAGCTTAAAGAAAAGTAGTACTTGCAGTTTTTGTAATTACAATTTAACTTGGATACGCTGGTGTCATATTCCTGAGCTGAAATAAGATTTATATCTGTGTGGATGCAGATTTCAAACTTTGCAGTGAATTCAGTGGTGCAGAATTGCCCCCTAAATTTGTCAGGGTGCACCTTTGACTTGCTGTGCTGAAAAGTTTTCCTCCTTCTCTTATATAAAACCAGCCACTTACTCAGTAAAGCCACTTAATGGATAGAAACCATATAAAATCTTTAATCTCACCACAAAGAGCAATTCACCTAAAAAAGGTAATTTCCATGATATTGTACTTCTTAGAATTGGTGGCATTTCCACTACTGAATAGCAAAGCTCGTCCTCAGTACAGGGACAGCAGAATCTGGATGTAGTTTAGCAAAATTATTGTGTATTTGGGAAGCCAAGGGTACACTGCAGACTGATTTGTATGTCAAAGTCTGTAATTGCTGATAAAATGTTAAATTAGCTGTTGAGTGTGGAAAGCCAAAACGAAGTATTAGGAATTTTAGTGGAATACTGTTATTTTTACAGCATGAATTAGCATGAAAAGATGTAGTCAGTTAAACCTCTCATAAACATGGTAAAAAGAAGATTTCATTATATTCTTTTCTTCTAGGGATTTTTTAATTCCCTGAGGACTGAGCTGACTGACTACCCTGAGATCAGCATCATCAACATCTGCCCAGGGCCTGTGCAGTCCAAGATTATCCAAAATGTCTTTACAGAGAATCTTGCAAAGGTAAGAACTCAGTTCTCTTGTTATAAATCCAACTTCTGCTGCAGGGCCAGTGGTCCTTTTGTGGTTTTCTTCTCTTTTTCTCCTCCCAGTGAACAGTGACCTCATCTTTTTACCAAGATGTGCTTTGAGTGGCACAGAACTGTCAATTCTGTATGATAAAAAAAAAAATAATATTGAGTTTGATAATTGTTATGCCTTCTCTCTTCCCAAAAGAGAACAACCCAAGTCTGGTAAAATTTACTGTACAGCCACTGTGCTGCAGCTGGGGGGGAAAGTCCAGGCTTTTCTGGGCACAGCTCTGCCTGCAGAACACTGTCCTTGTGCACAGGTAGAGCTTTGTTTGCCCTGGTCACGCTGTGCCCTGGTGGGTGATGCTGCTGCTGGCACAGCCCCGGCTCAGCTGACGGGAGCTGTGCATTCCTTTCCTGTTAGGGATTGTTCCAGGAGGAAAAGCAAAACCTTCCAGCTGCACAATGGTTTTTAATAAAGGCTGTCCTAACAAAGCAGCTGGCCGAAAATTGCCACTGGGATACATCAAACTGTAATCTGCCCTAAATTCGATCAATCTGAAGCTCAGGATAACCCACCAGTGAGGAGGAGGGGCTCTCCCGTTGCTGAATCCAGTTCTGGAAGGATTTTTGGCTTGCAAAGCTTGATAATTGCGTGAAAGAAAAGATGTACTCTTTGAGCCATGGGGGAAGCTTGCAAAACACATTCCTCAGATTTCAGTGTGGCAGAAGACCAGGGAGGAAGAGCAAATCTAGACCAGAACTGCTTTTGCCCTGAGAAACAAGAACAGATTGCGAGAGCAGTGTGTTTGTGCTGCAGTGAAATGTGTGTAAGTTCACAGGGGTGGTTTGTGTTCACTAAGTGATACATGGGGACAAGACCTGGGGAAGACATCCCTGCTCCAAGGCAGCCTCCTGGTTTTCCCTTGGCTGAGATTGCCCAAGGAGGGAGAGTTGGCAGGAATATTTAAGTTAATGGGGACTCTGTCCTCATCAACTAACTTGGTTACTGAGTAACTTGTAGCATAGAAGGGGGCAGAAAGCTGGGAACAGGGGTGTTCCCATTTCCCAGAGCTGCAGGAATGACCCATTAATCAAAAAGGGTGCTTTTAATTAAGCCAAAGGAAGGTGGTGGGTTCCCACAGTGAACACCAGCCTCAGTCTCTGCCTTACTGGCTGGACTGTACTTGTGGGGAGGCTGTGAGGAGGGTGCCCATCACACAGAGCTTGGCCTCTGTCCCTCCCTGGGATCCAGCTCTAACCCCTGCTCGCCCTCTGTCCCACCCAGTCCATAGAGAACAGCGGTGACCAGTCCCACAAGATGCCCACGGACCGCTGTGCCCGGCTCACCCTGGTGAGCACGGCCAACGACCTGAAGGAGGCCTGGATCAGCGACCACCCCTACCTGGCCGTCTGCTACCTGTGGCAGTACGCGCCCACCTGGGCCTGGTGGCTCATGAACAGGATGGGCAAGAGGAGGATACAGAACTTCAAGAGTGGAGTGGTAAGTGCTGGTTGACTCTTTTTTTTTTCCCCGTCCTCGCTTCCGTAGCAGCTGATGCCCGGCCAGAGTCCATCCCTGCATCCTGCTAGTGCCGAGTCACACAGTGTGGTCACAGCACAGCAAAGTCAGCACGTCTTGTAGCGCCCCAGGCCTTGCTCTGACCTCCATCCCACGGGCTGCAAGTTCAGGACTCCCCGTTAACGCACAGTCATCAGTCATAGGTGTAAATTACTTAATGCAGCTTGGAATTAGGACTGTGGAAAACATCTCCTTTGGTGGTGACTAGTTTTTGTACCAGGCACGTAACCTGAGCACCTCCCAGGAGGGTGTTACACAGTGCTGTTGTCTGTCAGGGCTCTTCACCCACACTGGCAGCCCCGGGTACAGAACTGCTGCCTTCTGTCCCTGCAGTACTGCTTGGTAGATTCTATTTATTATTATGGTGTTTTTGTTGAACTTGGCACAAAAAAACCCCCACATTAGAAGTATTCCAAAAGCAGGAAATGCAAAAATGAAACTTCCTGCTTCCACACTGTAACTGCCCCCCTATCCCAAGCTCTTCCAAAGAAAAAACAACACCGTGAGTGAAGAACCTCAACGCAGCAGAAAGTGGGGGGTGAAATACTGATTTAATGTCCTCTCCCTCCAGGATGCTGATGCCTCTTACTCAAGAAAGAAGAAATAAGGATGAGATTGTACAAAATCCTGCTGTTCTTGTACTAACGCTGAGAAACGTTTCATACCACATGACTGCAGCAACAGCTTTTTTTTTTTTTATCTATCTTTATCATCCTGTATCTTGACAAATCTATCAAGCTGACGACACACTTGACTAAATAAAAATCTCTTTCTAAACACACCTGTTTCATGTTAAAATTCCCACAGGCCAAATTTTTAAGCTTACAAGCATTGAGACACTCGAGAGGCTGGGCTGCTGCGATGCTGTTTTTCTGCTGCTATGACACTGGCAAACACCTGGCGAGCAGCCTAAAAATTATATACCCCAGGATCCTGTTTCCCTCACTTTCATTCCTAATTCCTATTGAGGAAAAACAAACCCTCAAGTAGAAGGTTGCTGTAGGTTGGGATGTCTGATCTGTGCTTTTGAAGTGTTCCTTGAGCAAAACGTGCATTGAGGGCTAAATCCCTGAACTTCTGAAACAACATTTAGAAGTTAAAACCCTATTCATAAGTTCTGGAAACTTTCCAACACGAGCAAGGAATAAGCCAAGAGTGATGTTTATAACATGACAAAGGTAGAAAGTGCTGTCTAGGAGAAAAACCCCAACCAAAACCCCTAATCAAATGGCAAATGTCTTGAGGGGAGGGTTCATTCCACTTGCCAACACACCAGCTCCCACCTCACAGGCTCAAAGAAGGGGATGAGAAGCCTCTAGTGAGGATGTAAAACTCTCTTTAAAGGAAGATTCTGCAAAGCCACGCTGAAGGTGTCTTACACTCACCTGTGTGTGCTGAACATCACAGTCTGTAGGCCAAGGAGGTGTTGATAAGAGCTGAGTAGAGCTGGTGCACACATTACGAAACAGAGCGGCTCTCAGGGGTCACAGGGGAAAACGGGAGGGTGGCCTGTGCCAAGCCCAGCCCTGCAGCCTGAGTGCAGCGCAGGGCTAACCCCGACGGCAGCCTGTGTGCACAGACAAGGCCCGGCTGGAAGGTGCCCTGATTCCTGAATTCCTGGTAAATCAAAGAAATGCTCCAAACCAAACAGGACACGGTACAAGGGCACGCAAACAAACCAACAGGCTGAACGCAAGGGCTCTCAGCTGCACAGAACAAGAGGCTGTAAACTTTGTTTCTGCAAAAAAAAAATGTAAGAATGTTACAGGAAAAAGGGCATTGGGAATCGAGGTCACACTGCTGCAAAAAATACTGGGATGTGCTGCTCTGTGCAGCAGTGAGTGAGGGGCGTGGGACACACGGCCTGTGACAGCAGGGAAGGGGATGTTGCAGGGCATTACAGCCCAGCCCCACATTCCTGTGCACAAACAGGAATTCTGCCCATCACTAACTGTGCTCCTCCATCTGGTACCAATCAGGATCCCTGCTGGAACGCCAGAGCCGGTTACCAGCAACACTCCTCAAGAAGGTGGGGTAGCAGATGGAGAGAACCTGAGGAAAGGAAGGGAAAAGGATCACAGCTCTTCAGTTTTTCTCTCAACTACTTTATTCAGTTTAGAAAAGACAAAGATTGAGGGCAGAAATCACAGCCATCTCCAAATAAAAGACTGCTGCAAAAAAAAAAAGGTCATTAACTTTTCTGTGACCATACGGAAGACAAGTAGTAAGAAGTTTACTATGAGCCAGGATGGGTTAACTGGATTCAGGGAATAACTCCCAACTTTGCAATTGCTGCAGGAACAGCACAGAACTGGAGTGAACTACTTGAGGGGTTTGTGACACTCCTGATATTGGAAGTTTTAAATCAGAGTAAATATTTGCCAGGGTAGTTCCTTCTGAGGGAGCTGAAATAGGTTCTCTCCACAAGCCTCCTCCAAATCTCTTCCATTACCCTGAATTTCCAGATGCATCTCAGAGCCGAGCACGGCACCAAACAGGTGTCTCCTGACTGCTCTGGAGTTCCACTACACCACGTGCATAGTTTTTAAAAATCATTTATAGTCACTGATCAGAAGAAAGAGGCAGCACCCAAGTACACTGCTCTGTGACAATGAGCAGTAAAAGTAATAAGCGTGCTCCAAATCGGACTAGGCTGGGTGTTCTAAACCAGTTGTACTTCAGTTAAGGAGCAGGTCTGACTCAAATTCATTCTAAAGGTTAAGGAAATACAATTACCTACTCCCTGCTCAGTATTTGCCAGCAGTACCTACACTGTAACTACTGACTTCTAGAGAAAGCACATTTATGTACTAAGTGGTGGTAGTGAAGAGCATCAAGAGCCACTGGAAACTGGGCCCAGACCCGGTTTCAAGGAGACTAATATTGCAAACCACCTGCCAAAGTCTGTTCCAAGCTGTGGTAAGGTTAAAAAAAAAATAAATTACTTCTGGCACAGACAGTTGGATTTCCACCTCCCTCCCCTCATCATCAACCTCTTACTGTATTTGTGGAAGACTGGTTAGAGAGGTGGATATAGGCTGCAAATACCATATATAAAATATATATCATATATATGGATACTGGAAGAAGGAGATGAAATTATTCCATTTGTACTTCCCTAATTATACACATTTACTTCTTTCATCAGTAGGTCACACAGGTTATCGGTGTGTCAGAGCACACACTCTTTCATATAAATTCTCTTTACCAAAACAAATACTTTGGTAAAAATTGTCCCTTAGAAGTCACTTTTGTTAAAGCACAGGTGAGAACTTAAAACAAATCCGGAAGATCAGTGGAAGTCATACAACAAATGCTAGAACTGAACTCAGTCCAATAAGAAATGGCCAGAATAAAAAAAAAACCCTCATATAAATAATCCTATGTACACTTTGGTTGCCAACTCTGGGGTCGACAGTACTACAGGGAGCTGTAACCTGACTGGCAGTGCAAGTCACCTGTCAAAGAAAAAAAAAAAAGTAAAAATGCACCAAAAATAGTTAATGATCAGAATTGTGCTGCTCCTCTCTAAACTGGAGAAGAGAATTTCAGCATCTGGCTCATCAGCCACACAGGCAATGGTGTCTCATGTTCCAGCAGCAGGAAAACAGTCCCAAACTTCCTGCCTGCTGAAGGTTCTGGCCAGCACCATCTCTGTGCCAAGGACGTGTGCCAGCCTGGCACCGCCACCGAGAGTAAAACCTGATCTGCAGTGCACGAATGCAGCACGAGCATTTGATTCCCAACATGCAGGTGAAAAATACAAAATAACAACAGTCATAATAAAAAAAGAAAAGGGCATTCTAGAGCAGAGGGAGCTGCAGGAGCCCTGAGGAGTACACGGGGTAGCCCAGGGGCAGGTCGGCAGCCTGCACCGTCAGGTTGCGCAGCAGCACCGGGTGTGCCTGGATGCTGTACCGCTCCTCGTCGTCGTTGGTGGCGTAGAGCAGCTCCCAGGACAGGTTGGCCCACTGGCCTCGGACAGCCTCAGCATTCAGCTTTCCCACTTGCACCAGCAGTTCCTGAAGAGTGAGGACTCGTCCGGTGTAAATTCCCTGTGAGAACGAACAGGTCACGGTGTCAGTGGGTTCTCTGAGACGAGACATGAGCATTTGGTTACAAAGCTCAACAAAACTTTGGGGCTAAATGCCACGAATATCATCCCTTTAAACACAGCAAAGTGTATAAATCAGTCTCCTGGTTTTGACTCTTCCATCCAGGGAGATAATCAGAAAATACTGCTGCATCTGTGGCGTGATTTTCAACAACAGTGGTGTCAGTTCCTCTCCAGCACAAACATAAGCTTAGCACAGCCTTCACGGAACACAATTACAAAAGGAAAAGAAAGAACAGTGGAAAGGAAAACCAAACTTAGACCTTGCTCACTGGTAATTTTATTTCTTACCATGCTTGGGTCGTGCCCCAGTGAGAAAAGGTATGGCTTTTCCTGCAGAACTGCCTGCTGCCACTCCAGGTCTGACACCAGCCCGATGTACCAATCGCTGTCATATTCCTCCAGGTAACTCACCAGCTCTTCAAAGTTCTCCACCGGACCCAGGCTGGCTTTGTCCACCATAAGCTTAAAAGTGTATCTGGAAGGTGCAGAACGCCACATGGTCACTTGTGCAGCAGAGACAGGAGGGAGAAAGGCTCTTCAGGCCACAGAAGGTGAAAAAAGGTTTCACCAAACCCTGTCAGTTACTGCTTGTCAGCTGAGCCACCGCCAGTCGGTCTGGCTGTGCTTTTAGCCCACCCAGATGTAAAGCACATCAGTTTAAGCATCTCTCATTCCCCTCCAACACCATTCCTGCTGCCTGGTAATGGAAAATGCCAAAATCTAAACCCATCACAATTCCCTTAGACATGGGGACAATGAAAATGGGTTGTTTTTTTCCCCACTTAACACAGCAGACTGGAGGCAGCTGCTGTGGGGAAGGGAGGGAAGAAGAAAACTCCATACCCCAGGCTTCCCTGCCAGGGGTCACAGGCAACATTTATGTAGGAATAAGCTACAAATGCATTTAAATGACAGGGGTTAAATGTAACTTAAGTGAAGTGGTATTCACTTCCAAAGCACAGGACTCTCTCTACGTAATTTTTTAATATATATGAGGGAATGTTTCTCTTTTACCTGAATGCTTTTAATGCCAGCTGGAATAGCTCTGGTTTGCCTGTTAGCCAGTCCAAACCCACAGACCAGGGAATGCCCCCAGTGTAGGCCCTGAACACGTGGCTTGGGGCAGGCACAGCGTTATCCAGGCCAAACAGACCAAAGCAACACGACAGCACTCCCTGGATGTACAAGTCCTTCAAAGCTTTATCTTCCATGAGGTCTGCAAGTAAATTGGAAGGCTTTTCTTTCAGATGGAAGAAGTCCAGCTGACTCAGAACGAAGTGGTACCATTCCTCTGGAAACCTCTGCCTCATCTCATTGACTCTGGAAGGCGGCACCGGCGCTGTTCTCCATTCCTCAGGGATGCTCAACAGCTCCGAGTAAGAGCAACTAAATTCAACCCGAGGCAAAACTTCTGGCTGTTTCCCTTTGTCTACAGCAGGCAGCCCAAGCACCACAGCCCTGTACAATTTATCTTCCTGTGACATTTCTTGTGCCAAGTCTTGGCTCTGTGTTTCCACAGACCCTGGAATAGACAGGTGCACTTTTGGTGTCGGTCCCAACAGCCCAGGTTCTTTCCTGTCTTTTGTTCTGTCACTGGGCTCAAAATCAAAAATGTCACTATCATCAGTCCAGTCCTCCACTGTATCCACACTAAAGCTGTCTTCTTCCCTCAGAGCCCTGGATCTTCCTACTGCACCTCTGTGCTGATTTTCTGGGAATGACCCTTGTTTGTTCTTGTTGGCACTGCCTGGGCTTTCCCACGTCTTCGATTTTTTATAACAATACTGGACAAGCATCCACACAAGCACTTTAATGAAATCATCTTTCAGGTGCTTTAAATTCTCGTGAGAGTCAATGATCCCAGATAACACATTCCTGGCATCAGAGTACAGCCGCACAGGCACCACAGTACAAGGAGTCAGGATGTGTCCGAAGTGGGGATTGGGAGAGAGAACTTTTGCACGCTCCTGATGTTCAAAGGCCATTTCAAAAATTTCATCAACTCTGTGAGCTTCAGCAGCATGACAGGATGTTTCCTGCAGTTCTAGCCCCTAAAGCACACATGAAAACAACCTTCTCTTAGTCTTCACCAGGACATGTCTTTAAATGCTAGCAAGCTGTTTGCCTCCAACAACATTTTTTCTGAATAAAAATATATGTTGCGTTGTCAATATTTTCCACCACTGAACCTACAAATCTAACTGGAGAGAACAGCTAGATGAGCACATGCAGTAACAAAGCACTCACTGCAGTAATAGACACAGATCAACGAATGAATCTTTGCCTTATGCAGATCTTATTAGCCCTTCTGTTGAAGATACTGTCTCACAAACTGGATAATAAATTCCACATGTGCTACACGTGACTGGCTAGTATAACACTCATTTAAAAAAATTACCTATAGCATCAGCTAAATCAGTTACACTGATGAAATGCTACACAGCAAAATGTTTTCACGACTTCCAAACATTAACATCTCAGTGCTCAGCACACAGTTACCTTAATGTTAACACCACAGTACGTGAAGCCTTTCTCCAGCACCAATATCCACATCAGTCTGTCCTGAAAGCGGCACAAGTAATGTGATCCAGGTAGAGAGAGACCTAGACAAGGATCAAAACCCAAAAAAACCTATGTATTACTTTGGTATTGTAGTGGTGAAAACCTTTTCTACGTGCCAACAAAAGGATTCAACTGCAAACACAAAATATTTCTGCATCAACATCACAACCAGCTAAAACTGGCTAACTAGGACCTTAGAATCCTAAAGAAACTAGCTGCAAAGCTGGATCTCGAAAATGCAGTGTTCACTTTGGAAAAGCTGGGGAAAACTGGGAAACCCTCATACAACTGCAGGCTACAATATTAATACTGCACTAAGGTTAAGCAACCCCACCCTTAATTCCCTTTGTAGAGACGATTTTCATGATTGAAAATCATCTTTGGCTGTACTTCCAACCACTCAGTCCCTACTGATGTTCCCTGGAGACCTAAAATTCTTATGACTGAATGCATGAAAGAATCATGATATAGCACATGAGTACCCTAATGGCCCAATGTGAGGTGGAGTAAGAGGTTTATTTGTTATGGGAGAAATAAAAACATAACTAATAAGGATTTGTTACCTACAGCACCAGTTCCTAAATTGACTGCCTGTATTCCAGCATTATTAGGAAATCACAGAATCACAGAATGGTTTGGGTTGGAAGGGACCTTAAAGACCATCCAGTTCCAACCCCCTGCCATGGGCAGGGACACCTTCCACTAGACCAGGTTGCTCCAAGGCCTGTCCAACCTGGCCTTGAACACTTCCAGGGATGGGGCAACCACAGCTTGTCTGGGCAACCTGTGCCAGGGCCTCACCACCCTCACAGGGAAGGATTTCTCCCTAATATCCAATCTAAATATCTTTCTTTATTTTAAACCATTCCCCTTGTCCTAGCAAATGTTTTAATTCACATCAAATATTTTAATTCACAATGAAATTTTCTTTCAGGGCATCACCCCACTGTGTCTGGGGACAAAAGCGGGTTTTGGGCCAGTTTTCATCTCTTCTGCATGTTGTGGCCAACCCACTTTAATTTGCCTTTGCTTAGAGTGGTTTGTGCAGGACATCCCTGGACTGCAGGACGCATTCTCATGTTCCCTGTCATAAATTATTCCCCTTGGAGAAACTGAGACAGAACCATTAACACAGAGGCTGCTGACAAGGACTATTAGACTCCTCTCCAGCTCTGCCTGTAGGGAACAGCCTGTTGCTGCTGGCAGGGCTCACGTGGGACGCAGCACGGGCTGTAACCTGACTCATCCCCCTTTGATTCATCTCACTTTGCTGCCTGGAGATCTGCTGCCGGCTCCCAAAACCGAGAATCATCAGCTGCCAGAGCAGCATTTCAAAAAGGGTGTTTTAAAAAAGATCCCTGTTAGGTCACAGAATCATTAAGGTTGGAAAAGCCCTCTGAGATCATCAAGGCTCCCAGCACTTCTGAGCCACCACTAAACCGTGTCCCCAGGTGCCACAATCAGGTTAGTAACCATCTGAATGTTGTGTATTTGGTATTTTGATCGCAACAACATATTGACATGGTATTTCTGGAGGGTCTATAGTGTCCTGAATTCTCTGTGCTAGAAAATACAGGATGTCCCATCCCTGTAACCATGAATTGAAGCTGCAGGTGATACCAGAAGGACCTTACCCAACAATGTCTACAAATGCTTTCCCAAGAGGCTTCTCCTCATATTGGACTCCATACTTGGCACATAATGACTTCACCAAAGGCTTCACCTTCCAGAAATTGTGCCGTGGCATTGTTGGAAACAGGCTGGAATAGAGAGAGATTGAAAAAACAAACCTGAGGAAACCCTGGAGACAAACCCCAAGGGATGGGCATCTCTGTCTGCATCCTCAGGGGGCTCATTGTTAGTGCCTCCTCCTCCTCAAGCTGTACAGGCAGACAAAGGAAGAGAGGCACAGACACATCCATGCTTTACAGCCCTCTGTTTCAAGGAGGTTGTGAAAACTGATTCTCCTGCTGTGCCTCAAAGCAAAGCTGTGTTCAGGACACAAGGAAAGTCAGTCTGTGCAAGAGGGGGTGCTTCAAGAGCAATGTGACAGCAGCAGGAAGGAGAGAACAGCCTCAGTCTGCTCTGGTGCCTGCCCATTTCCTTTGGGAATAATTGTTTCTCTCCAAATTTTAGCCCCAGTAACCCCTTTCCCGCTTCTGTAAGCTCATGGAAGAGAAGCAGGTAAAGAAGGATCTGGGGGCACCTTGCCCTGTGCTGTTCAGTGGACACTTCCTAAGCTGACTTTCAAACCTAAAGCTTCACCCTAAAAGCCATCTCTTTTACATTTTGTGTTGTCACTGGCAACAGACTGCCCATATGGCCCTGGTTTTAACACCATATTCTGGAACCTGGTGCCTGGCAGCCCATGCAGTCCCACACACTATAAAACACTGGAATGCTTTAGGAGAGAGCAGATTCCTGATATGGATACTCAAGTTCAAGTAGTTTGCTTAGCGTTTGAGCCCACAGCGTTTGTAACTGGTAGATACATAACCATAACTCCTAAATTAGAATTGTGAGAGTGAAAGCTGAAGTATCTGGTAGCAAGGCCAAGTGATGCTGGGTCTGTACTCACTGGTGCTCGATTTGGAAATTCAGGTGCCCGGTGAACCAGTCGTTGAAGAAGGACTGCTCGATGTTGCAGGTGGCTGCCATCTGTGAGGGCAAGAAAAGGTGAGGATTAGTGACATCTCACCCCAAAATTGGACCAAAGCTCCTCTTGCTTGAGCTGTCAGAGTGCAGACACTGTCGTGGTGGGGCCACTGGGTGCAGCAAGGGGAGCTTTAATCCTCCTTCAGAGCTTACTGTTGAGTAAACCTGAAGGAAGGCAAAGCCCATGGGTTTGACTGGTGGTAAAGCGGTGTGGCAATCCAAGCCCAGGTTCCTCAGTCTCAGCCTCTCCCAATAAAAACCAGATGGTTAACAGCAGTACCAATCTGAAAAATGGGGCAGGAAAAATGCATGGACACAAAGCCTGCTTTTCCACCCCATCTAGTTAATTCTCAGTTTGCAAGGTCTGAGTATTCTGACAATATCTATTAGCTATTCTTGCTATTAATGACTGTAAATTTAGATATTCTTTCTTTAAATCCTCTTGTACTCTGAACTGGCTGTATTGAGCTCTCCCTCCAGCTCTGATTTTCACTGAGTCTCTACTATTTGTATCTATATGCCAAAATTCAGCACACAGGAAAGCCAAATCATGCTTGTTTAACCTGATATTGCCTCAAATCTGAAGAAACTTTTGATTAAATTAATTCCAAAATTTTGGACTTCCATGTCTTGACCCAGAACTGCTGGCTCTGGGAAGAACATCCTTATGGGAGGGGTCATGGGCAGACACCCTACACTATACTGGGGTAGTGGTAACCCAGGCTTTGAGTAAATTCCATTTTGGGGTGAGTCTGGGGTGTTTTTTCCCCTCCCAGTTACCTGAGAGCTCAGCCAGTCTCTGTGCTTCTCAGAATCAATTTCCATTGGAATGTGATTCATCTGGGTGACCCACACAAACCAGTGACTCTCCAGAAACCTTCAAAAAGAGGAGAAATCATGACAATTGATACATAGGTGGGGACATCAGGTGGGGTTTACATCAGGAGAGGAGGATATCCTCCTGCGAGGAGGATATTTCTCTGAGGTATTGAAGTAAATTGCTCTCTCAGAACCACTCAAAGTCTCAACTCTGCCTCAGGCTTCTTTATTTAGAGTGGGTTTTTTATTGTTTATGGTATAAAATGGCATTTTTGAGCACCTGTACAACAATCTGCATAAATGCACTTTTTATTCCCTTTAACCAAGAAGTTACTTTATTGTAACTTTATTGCTGTTACATTGATCTATACTGAGATTTAGATGTATGTTGACAAGGTGTTGCCTGACTCATCCTTGTTCCAGGATGTTCATCAACCTTGTTTAAATCTTTAGGCTTGTTTTCTGCAATTTTGCTTTTTTTTTCTTGCACTTTGAGCTTGATCAAAAATTTTGAACATAATGAGTCAGTTAAGTTTTTCAGCCTGATTTCAGGCTGGAAGCAGGTACAGAGTTACCTCTGGGAAAGGGTGGCCAGAGAACCCTGGAAGGATCCAGCCATGACCAAAGTGGAAAAAACGCATAAATATGTTGGGATTGGACAGTGTGTGGCAACAGGGAATGAGGAAAGCAAGGAGAATCCTGGCTGGACCATCACAGTGCAGGGGGAGACACTGAGCACCAGAACCATCTCTGCTGCAGGGAGGTGGAACTGGGAGATGGTAAGAGGGAAGTGAAGCAGTGGGAATAGCCAAGTGGGAATAGCCAAGATAACACACAGGGATCCTAAAAAAGGGCACAGCAGAGCTGAGACTGGACTTGCCTGGCACTGGAGGGAGGGGAGAGCAGCAGAGACGCCCTTTATCTCCTACCTGACAAACGTGAGGAGACACAGGGATCCCAGGACGCCGTAGAATGGGATGTATGTGATGAAGTAGCGCAGGTAGTAGCTGATGGCCCAGGCCAGGTCCTAGGGAAGAGAGAAGACATCAGGCATCCCTTTGCCAATCTGGGATAATATGTCCTTGCTGGTGATGCTGGGCACACTGGGTAATTCATCCCTCCCTCCCTGCTCCGGGGTGATTTCCTATGGAACAGCCAGACCCCACAAGGATGGAGGGAACGTTTCACTCACCGCCCAGAACCTGTGCCTGATCATGGTCGAGATGATTTGGATTTGGAAATACACAGGGATGAGCAGAGGTGGGAAGACTGCAAAGCAAAGGGAAATGTTTTGGCCATCAGAGGGGTGGGGAAGGTGTGTGACACGAGCAAGCAGGTGATTTGGGACTGGTCCCAGGGAACTGGGAACATGCTTTTTTTTTTTTCCCTTGGAGCGTCTCCTGTGTAGGTTGCTCCCAGTCCTGACTTGGGGGCATTCACAGTGGTCCTGAGGAAGGGTGGGATGAGCTGAGATTTAAGGAGTTGCTCTGCTGACACAATAAAGGTTGGAAGGGTCAACTGGCATTCCAGGAAAGGGGAAAAGTGGAGGGCAGGTACTCACTGAGGAAGAAGTACTCGTGCTGGTGGTTGTAAGGCAGGTACTTCAGCTTCTTCTTGCCGTACTGCAGGACACAGAGGAGAAAGCTCACCCTGGGATTGTGCCACTCACAGGTAGGAGCAGAGTCTCTGCAATGCTTGATTTACTGGCTGCAGAGTTTTGACTGATTTCCCACCACCAGCTAAGAAGTGTTTCGTGATGATTAAATATCATGTCTTTGCAATTGTGTTAAGTGTAAACTCGTTTTTAAAGCCTCCTGGCTTGATATTCAGGTAATTTCTATTTCCTTGAGAGCCTGATGGCATTTTAATGCACTTCTCCACCTTCTGCCATGCCTGTGGCCATGATAAAACCTGCCAGCACCTCCATCGTTCCTGATATAAATGTGATAGGCATAAAGCCTGACTTTTTGGAAGTCACTACACGGAATGTCTGTGCAAGGCACCGATCCTTGTGTAGTTTTCCATGCAAAACAGAAGCACCAAGTCTGCAAACTTCACTTCCACAGTGAAATATCTAAAGCTATACAGAAATGTCTTTTTTGAGCTCCAGGATTGCTCCCACCAGGAGTCTGGAGAACGTGGATTGCTGTGAACTTGCTTTATTGCTCCCAGCACAACAACTTCCCAATGACCATATACCAGTGTCTGTCCCCCCTACATGTCTCTGGAGTTACTTTCTTAATAGTGTAAAAGCTGACTGAGAAACCATTTTTAATGTTGCCTTTCCGTGTTGTCTTTGCTGCAGGTTCTTCTTTGTTTATTTTCTTTGTTTATTTTCTTCAGGTTTTTTTGTTTGTAAACCAGAAATCCTCGTTCCATTGTGAAAAAGACAAAGAGTGGTATGTGGTTTAAGTCTTTAAGTAGGTTTTTATCAGTAGACAGTAAATATTTTGGCTCTGGAGGGACAGACTGAATTAAAATCACTTAATGTAGCCTGTTCATTCGTGTGCAGCATGTCAGTTAATGTAAAAAACTGAGAAAATATTCTTATGCAAATAATATCCCTTCAACTGCTCCTGTGGAGAGGACCTTGTGCAGATCATCTGGGGCACAGCTGGCTTGACTAATGCTGGAAGATATTTGCTATGGAAATGGAAAATCAGTTTTGAAATGCTCTTTATGGAGGACTTGTGTTGATATTTCAAGCCAGCAGGATGAAGTTGCCTTTAAGGGCTTTCTGCTCTCTTTCCAACCCCATCTGCATTATTTTCCCCAAGCAACCCCAAAATGCTTTCTCCTGTGGTCAGTACAGGAGATGGATAGGGAATTATTAGTCAACCCTGCTCCTCAGCCCAAGGGTTGGGGAGGGTATGATGGCCAAGCTCCCATCAGACAACGTAGCCAGATGAAATCCCTGGATTAAACATTTCCTTTCTAGCATTCCTGGAAGTCTTGACTGTGCAAGTCATGTCTACCAACAGAAGCCAGTTCCTGGATTTGCACAATCATTGCCTGAAGCCCTTTTAGGCAGTAGTTTTCCATGTTTTACCCACTTTTCCTTACCTCAACAGGCTGTGTATCTCCAAGGACAAAAATATGCAGCATGTTCACATCTGGGTCCTTGTGGAATATGTTGGGCTTGGCGTGGTGTTGGAAGTGACGGTGGTTCCACCAGTTTGCAGAGGCACCCTGGGCAGACACAAGGACAAGGAATTCATCCATGGGAAACTCCACCTCCTCTAAGGGTAGGATTACCCAACCATTTATATAAACTAAACTAGTGCGACTCAGATCACGGCCAAAATGTTGTTTGCTTTTGAAATAGCAACAAGCAGGGAGTGGTTGAGCTGTTGGTTGCTATGAGACTGCTGGTTCCAGAGGGATGTTTCATCCTCACTAAGGATCATCCATATTGAAAGACAGGCAATAAATACACTCTCAGTGAGTTACATGTCACTGTGTGTTCCCACGCAGAATGGTTTGGGTTGGAAGGGACCTTAAAGACCATCCAGTTCCACCCCCTGCCATGGGCAGGGACACCTTCCACTAGGCCAGGTTGCTCCAAGCCCTGTCCAACCTGGCCTTGACCACTTCCAGGGATGGATAGAATCATTTAGATCCTGTAAAATTATCAAACCCAACCATTAATTAACACCAACCAAATCCACCACTAAACCCTCTTGCTGCCTTGCCAATTATTATCCTTGTTTCCCTCCTCTGCCTGTGAGGCACAAAGTGGGTTTGGGAGAACGGTGCCTGCTGTGTGTGGATGAAATGCCTGGATAGCACCAGACTTTACACAGGATAGAAGTCCTGAAGGCATCTTGAATGGGTGGGATGTAGCAGGATGGGATGTTTGAAAGATATTATTCCTTACTGGAGTGCATGGTGAAAATACGGATATAAAAAATTATGTAATTTATTAAGCTTTGTCCTCAGCTGGTATAAATTGGAGTGGTTCCACTGGAACTTCGGGAATTACTGACTCAGCTATGAATACAATCTCTTATCTCTTCTGCAGAACAGCTCCATGTACAGTGGTCACAAAGTTCTTTATGCTTCTGCTCACTTTGGGAAGGTTTAGAGCTGCTCTTTCCTACCCTGACACAGCCAAAGTGACCCACAGGTGTTTCTACAGAGCCCTGGTTCCACAGTGTCCTTTACCTTCAGGTGTCCAATGACAAACTTGTGGAGGATGTGGTTCCAGGAAGATTTCTTAAAGACAGACAGGTGTCCAAAATCATGTTGCAGCCACCCTGCCTGGGCCTGGGATGAAGGGAAATCAAATTGTTAGAAAGCTGTTTGGAACGAGAGCGAAGCATGAAAGAAACAGAGACAGAAGGCACATTGTGAGTGTGAGGAAGGGAGGGAATTAGCTGAGTGAGAAGGTGAAGATCTCGGGAGGGGAACATTAAATCATGGAATCATTCAGGTTGGAGAAGACCCTTAAGATCATGAACCCAACCATAAGCATTACAATGCCAAATCCACCAAGATGTGGAAGTGAAAGAGAAAAGTGAGAAAAATGCGTGAGCCACAATCAGGAGGCACCACAGTGGCAGGTAAGTCGTGAGTATTTTTCACTGGTGGGACTGTTTTGCACTGATAAATAATGTAATATGAAAAGTTCAGCACACACTGTACTTCTCCTGAGTGATTTGAGCTGCCAGTGTGCTCCATCCCTACAAGCTCTCACCTGGGAAGTCGTAAGGATGCAGGCCAGGATGAGGGTTGTGATCCAGCCAGTACCAAAGTATGAAACCATCAGCCAGGCCAACACTTCCATTGCAATAATGTGGCCCAAGTAAAGAGAGAAGAACAAAGGGCTTGCTCTGAATAATTTCATGTCCTCTGCAGTCTTCCTCAGGGTTCGGAAATCCTCCACCAGCTGGGACTGCAAGAGACAGGCAAGGGCAGTGTGAGGCTTTTGAGTGAATCTGAATAAGCTGAAGGATGACTTCCATGCTAAGGACCCTGCAGTGGTTGGCTACTCCAGAAGTAAAGGACCTGCCTCCATATTCACCTTGTTTTCCAGCTTTTCACAGCACTTCCCTATAAATAAACATCCTGGCTGGTCTGAGCCCACATCCTGACCCTTTGCCCCTTGAGCCAGGACAGTAATTCAAGCCTCCTGCTGTGGATCAGCAGCACGACCTGGCTCTGTCAGGAGTCATATCACCTGATGACTCCTGTCTGAATGAGCTTCCCAAGTACTAAAGAGAAGCTGGAGAAAGAGGGAATCCAGTGCTATTGTGCAGAATTCCAGAGCTCTGATGATGAGCATCCAATATCGGCGCAACCGTTGTCTATTCAAGCTGTGGGGTCGTGCCATGCACTCATCCATGAGGAGCATTCCTGGGTCACTGGGGGTCATTGCTGTCTCCTCTATTGTGAGTGACACAGATATATCATAATCATGGCCAGCCACAAACAACGGGGCAGGATTGGGTTTCGTGGCAGGAGCCAGTCGTGCCACGCTCTGGGCCTGAATTATGGATGAACAGTCTGGCAGGGAGCAGAGCTGCCCTGGGGATGGTGAGTGGGTGGAAAGGGTGCTTGGTGGCTTGCTGCTCCTTAGCACAGCCACCAAAATGAGACATCTGGGTCACCTCTGCTCACGCCATGCATGGCACAATGTGTGCTCCCCAGAGCTTTGCTGGTACTGCGCTCAGCAGGATAAGCCAGTTGGAGTCTCAAAGAGGCATTTCCCTGGGATTAATGTGTCAAAAGGAACCGCAGAGCAAACAGGGAAAGAGATTCAGGTCTTGCTGAGGTGGTGAACACCTGTCTGGAAGCCTATTCAGACTTCTTTGCCTACTCCTCTCCTTCCCCCACAACAGGCAAGTGGTGACATGTTTTAGAGCTTGTCACCAGAGAAGGAACAGCAGAAGGGACCAGTCACCAGAGCTGCTGCACATTTCCCACTCCACGTGTCTCAGTTCCCATTTCCCTTCAGGATGGGATCAGGCCAGCCTAGAAATCAGCTATTGGTGGCTCTGTGGCAAAGGAAAGGCTAGCACAGACAGTCTGAACCTGTCACCCCACTCCCATGAACATTAAATCTATACTGGGATGTGCACGTTGCTGTGTGGAGATGTTTAGTTTTCCTCCCTTTCTGGAGCTGTCTGTAGGGAAGAGACCTTTATAATCTGCCTGCTTCTGACCTGGAGAACACCCCAAGAGGAAAAAATGGTAGAAATACCCACCATGAACCCAAGATCAGAAAAAAATACTCACGTTTTTACCTCGGTCCTGGCTGGGCTCCCCTGGAGCAAGTTCTCCAATAAGCAACGGCTTGAGAAACTTTTGCACCAAGGTGGGATTGATATGGAAAGCCTGGAATGCATCCTGGAGTGGAAACAGGAGTAACTGTGAGATCAAAAAGTAAAATGTGCCTTCTGTTCACTGTATCATTCCCATCCACCTCCAGCAGCTGTGCCCCCCCATGTACCTGTGAAAGAGGGGCAGGAGGTGACCTCCACCTCTGTGATCATTGTTTGGGGCTTTAATTCCACTTTAAATCCAAAATGGATTTGCTTCCCTATTGTCAAGGGAATGGTGAGACCTGGGAAGTTATCCAGCCATATGGTGAAAGGCACCTCAAGAAATGTTTTCTAAGCAACTAAATACTTAAACCCTGTTAATTCCCTTAGAAGGTAGGCAGGGAGGAATTTGTGCAAATCCCTACTAGGATATAAATACCTTTGGAAAGTCTGATGCTGGGGAGGGGTTGACTGTGGTGACTGAACCTCAATGTAACTGCAAATACAAAAAATACCAAAAATACCAAAAAAACCACCCAAATACAAAAAATATTACTGGATGTAGATCCCATAGATCCCAGCAGTAATGCAGCTGAGGAAAACTGGTGACTTTTTATTTTGGAGCCTGTCTTTCTCTTTTTATTCTGTAAGATGAGTAACTGAGAGCTCCCTTAACTCTTCTTTATTCTAGAACCGTATTCTAGACATATTGGCTGTTCTGTCTCCCTGCAAGTCTTAGAGAGGAACCCAACCATGCTAAACAGGTTAGAAATCTTAAAATTATTAGAGTTATCGATACATGTGATAATATTTCTTGTCATTTCTCCTGTGTATTTTCTGTTCAGTGCGTGTCTGAAACGTTGGGTGGATTTCACTGAAGTCTCCATAATACTTGTTAATAGACATAAATTACGTTAAGTTTCAGCAAAAGAATCTGAGGGATGAAACTCAATATTGATGAAACCTGTGAGATAAGTCCTATCCTATATACTCCTGTGGCTGGAAAAACAGGAAATCAACTAGAATATGATTTTTCTTACATATTTTCAAGACTTCTTCTAATATGGAATAATAATGCCTTTTTGATCCTGGAATTCATGAGTTTACCCAACTCTTCTTTTTTTCTACTCCTTTCCCTTCCCACATGTTTTTATCTACCTGAATCCTACAGGTGCCTGATGGGAGCATATATTTGATGTCAGAGATCTTGCCCACTCCTCCTTTCACATGCCAAGGCTTAAACTGTAACTCAAAGACAGTGTTAGGGACAGAAAGCTGACCAAGGCAGAAACCTTTATTCTGCCCTTGCCCTTTCCTTACTGCACAGAATTAACTCTTGGAATTCACCCAGGAGAGCTGTAAAGATTAGTTCCATGAAGTGCTAAGACCAGCATGGAAAAAAGGAGTTGAAACCAGGAGCCAGGAGTCCTGCATTTCAGCCTTTCCACCTTTGTCCCATTGCCTAACAATTACAGGGGCCAACTAGGTCTCCCTCCTGGCTCTAGAGAGAAAGGGTAGAGTGGAAAGCTGACCCTTCTGGGAGCTGACCTCCATCAAAAGCCCTCAGCCCCAAAGTCCACCAAAATCAATAGAAACTTTCACCTGATTCCAAGGCTTTGGGTTGAGCTTTGAAATAATACTCTGACCACAGAAATTTTGCTGTGGAAGGTAATGTTTGTGTGTATATGTATATATACACATACATGTAAACAGGTACTGCAGCATTTTCAGCTCTTGGACCCACAAACATGTCACTGACTTGCTAACTCTGGTTGCTGGTTCCCTTCTCTGGAACAATTTTCAGATGATGTGAAAGAGGAAGGAAGATCAGAATGAGTGGGGGAGTGAAGAGCTGACTATTCCAACTGCAAGGCTGTGCAATTTTGAGGGAAAGAAAGAGGAAGAAGGGAAAAGAGTGAACATGTAAGAAGAATGGTGACTCAATATTATTTAAATTAATGGGGAAAAAAAAGTCTTTGGAAGTCTGACTGGGTACTGCCTGTCACTGTGCTGGAAATCTTGCCGGTTTGTGTTGTATTAATTTAGGTGTATTCATACACCTAAAAGGTATTTTTGCCTACCTGGGGCTTCCCTGCTAGTAGCCTGTTTTCTAAACATGCCTATAAATGCTCTGTCATGCCTTTTCCAGGGCCTTTTCCTTTTTCTACCTCTGAACTGAATAGTTTACGTCTTTCTGGGTGGGATGAAAGGTAAAGGTTGGAACTGGTCAGAAATGCAAATGTGGATGTCAGAATACATTGTTACTCAGCAAGAAATGTTTTTATTAGCTATATGTCATGTATCTCCTTTATTAATACATCCTGAATATAGAATAGTACCTGAATTTTGGGATTGTCCTTGGTTCCATATCACAGGAGATAAAAAGCAAAAGGCAAAAGGTAGTCCTTGGGAAGTGCTGTGTGATACTGGCACTTGACCTTCCAACTTTGTGCTCTACTGACCAAATAAGCCTAAGTATCTTACAGTATATGGGCAAGTGGGATTTATTCCAGCTGCTTTTGGTGAAAAAAAGCTTTGTATAATTGAGGTATGGGCATTTGAAGTGCTTAGAGCATCAGCACAAGGGTGTTCTTTCACATCCTTGAACATCCTGAAACAGAGACACTGCAGGGTGTCCCTGTCTTCCTGCTCTGTGCATGAGGTGACACCAGAACAGGTTGTCCCAGACTAATGTGTTAAAGTGTGGCCTAAAAATCATAGAATAGTTCGGGTTGGAAGGAACCTTAAAAACCATCTCATTCCATCCCCCACCTTCCACTATCCCAGGATGCCCCAAGCACCTTCCAACCATGCTTGAACACTCTGGGGATGGGGCAGCCACAACGTACCCGAGAAATCCATTCCAGAGCCTCACCATCCTCAGAGGGAAGAATTTTTTCCCAGTATCTCAGTCCAAACCTACCCTTTGTCAGTGTGAAGCCATTCCCCCTTGTCCTGGCACTCCCTGCCAACTACACTTGTTGCTAAGGAGAATCTGAGACAGATGGAAGCCGTGTACAAAATAGGGATGCAAACATGGGAATTTTTATTATTGCCTTTTCCTCTTCCTAAACTCTCTCAGTTGTGATACCTTGCAACACAGAATAAAACTTGTTAGCTAAGCCTCAGCAGAGTCAAGGCCAAGCCTTTCTCACCCTGAATGAGAGGATTTTTTGGCACTAAACTGTTACTCACCACAGGGAAGCTGGAAAACTGATGCCAATTCTGCTTTAGGGCTCAGAGTGGTGATTTAACAATTTTAGAGCATTTTTAAGACTGTGACTTCATGGCATGAGATACAGGAAGGGTGGGAAGGTGGGTGGGGAGGTGGAAGGGGGACCAGCAATCCTAGAATCACCAGTCTGGGTTTCAGCCTCCTTTTTAAGGAATCCAGACAAATGCAATAGCTGATGCTTTTTGGTTTCTAATGGAGATATTGGAGTTAAATTCTTGGGGATAGGAGTCAAATTCCTCCAGTCATACCACCTCTGTGTTCAAGCAGTTGAAAGTAAAACCTGGCCCATCTTTTTGAGGGGGAAAGCTATTCATTCAGAGGATTTACTGGAAAGGGACAGGAATGCCACAATGTAGCTCAGTGTTTCAAGGAAAAGAACGGAAAAATAACCATGAAATGCAAGGAAATGGGGACTGATGGAAAGGGAAGGTCAGTGGTTCTGCCAAATAATTTTGTCATACATGGAAACTCCTCCGTGTTAAGGTGTCAGGGGCTGTGGGAGACCAATAGTTAATGTTGCTGCTTGGTCTCTGCACATTTTGGTAAAAGCTCTGAGGCAGTTTGGATTTTATTAACATGCCCTAAGGCGAGAACACACTCTCTGGATGCACTTCTGAGGAAGGTGGTTTTGAGGGAAACTCCAGACAACAAACAATTTATTTCTAATTTGTTCCTTTGTCAAGGTCGGGGTTTTCTTTCTGTTTGGCTTGATTTCTTATTTTTGAAGTTGCTGAAACCTGAGAGCTGGCTGAATCCAGCTCAGGAGCAGCTGGAGCAGCAGCAAATGGTTTGCATCTTTTTTCTTTTTTTTTTTTCCTTTTCTGTAGCAACCTGTAACTAAATTCTCTAGAGAATTCTCTCCTGGGGAAAAAAAGCTAAAAAGCTCCTTGTTTTAAAGCCTCAAGCTCACCCTCCTCACAGAAGCAACTTTGAGACACAGCCTGGCCTCTCCTTAACCCTTCCCGTGCTTGGCTGTGTGACTCTGCATGTCAGACACACTGGAAAGGGGAAGATTTGGGACACTTTGCTCCTGGATTCAGAGCTCCAGGCACGGCACAAACAGGAGACAAAAGCAAACCATCAGGATTTAAGCAGAGCCCAGCAATCTCTAGGGTGTGGATTGCCAGGGTTCCAGGGAGCTGCATCCATTTGGACCAAGCTTTTCGCTCCTCCAAGCAGCGAAAGGGCTGAGCTGGATGTCCAGCAGGTGGTAGGGAGATGGGGAGAGGGAAGAGGTCGGCAGCCGGCTCCCTTCAGACCCAGCAGGGAGGGAAGGAGCTGTCAGAGGATGCTGCTGGAGCCGGGAGAGCCGCGGGGGTCGGTGCTGGGGGTCCTTACCGTGGCATCTTCGCCGGCGCAGTGGCTGATCACTCGATGACCCCCCGGGTGTCTGTTTGCCCACTTGGTGACATTATAAACCTTTCGTTCTATCACCAGCCACTTGTCCGTCCTCAGGTTGTGCTTCTGGATCTCCTCCCAGGTGTAGAAGCGGATCTGCGCCGCCGGCTCCCCCGAATCCCCCCCTTGCTCGCCCCCTTTCCCCATGGGGCCACTCAGTTCTTTGTCTTCTTGCCCAAAGGGGGAGGTTGTTGGGGGGAACCTGTCCCTGCGCTTCTTAGGGATGCGCCAGAGGGGAAGGGCTTTCCTTGCGGGATTTAACTCAGCTGATCCCCTGCTCTCCCCCTTCGCCTTCGCTCATGTCCTCCCTTCTCTTTGTCTCTCGCTTCCCAGCCCTTGGAATCTCTCCGCCTGCTCGGAAGTGCCCCCTAGGCTGGCTGTCCCCGCACTGGTGCACTTTCTCCTCACACATAGCCCTGTTTTGTGGGAAGCTCGGCCCCTTCCAACCCCACCCGCCCCCCCGCACTCCTCCCCTCGGGTATCCTCCTCCTTCCCCCCCTCGGTTGCCACCATCATCCTCCTCCACCGCTGACATCCTCCCATCCCCGGCATCCTCCCCCCTCCAGCATCCTCCTTCCACCCCCTTCCCCGGCATCTCCCCCCCTTTCCAGGGCATCCTCCCCCCCTCCAGCATCCCCCCCCAGCCCGTGCCGGCGGGTTTCCCGGCGGGATCAGCCGAGCCCCAGCGCCAATCCCGGCCGTCCCGCCGCCCTCCCCCTCCCGGCCATTGGCCCTGCCCGATCTTTCGAAGCCGGGGCGGCCGCGGGCCGGGACCGCCCGCCCGGGGCCGGGGGCGGAGGGAGCCCCTCTCCTCCTCCTCCTCCTCCTCCTCCGCTTCGTTCTGGGCTTCGTGTCCTCGAGAATTTTTACTCCTGCTTTAAAGAGCTGCCCCCCCCTTTTTTTTTTCCCCTCCGTTGTTTTTCTTTTATATTTTATTTTATTGTTTTGGTTTGGTTTTTTCCTTTCCCCCTTTTTCTTTTCCTCTTTATTTTTTTGTTTTTAATTGCCTTCCCTTCCCTTTCCCCATTACCCCCCTTCCCCCTTTTCTCCCCCTCCCCATTCCCCTGTTTATCCCCTCTTTTCCCTCCTTTTCCCTCCTTTTACCTCCTTCCCCATTCCTCCCCTTTCTCCTTTTTCCCTTTCTTTCTCCCCCTTTTCTCCCCCTTTTCTCCCC
>JAYRBT010000177.1:8158554-8216975 GCA_036023395.1 Myiotriccus ornatus | reverse complement strand
TGCCCCCTTTCCTCCCCTTTTTTATTCCTTCCTCCCTTTATCCCTTCTCCCTTTTCCCCACTTTCCCCTTTTCCCTCTTTCCCCTTTCCCCCCTTCCCCTTCTTTTTATCCTTTTTTGCCTTTTAAAACATTTTGACCCTTTTTAACCATTTTCTCCCTTTTCATCCTTTTTTTTAATCCCCCTTTTCCTCTTTGTCTCTCTTTTTTTCCCTCCAGACTTCTCACCTCCCTTTTTACTGTCAGGCTTAAAAAGGTGTTGCAATTCTGCCTGAAATTACCATTGTTTTGCTCTATTTTTGCCATCCTGCCACTGAGGCTGCCAGACTTCACAGTTCCTGGTGTCAAAAAGAGAGCTGGTTGGTCTCAGCCAGTTTTCCTGCCTAGGGCCATGATTTTATGAACAGGTGGGACAATGCCATCTTTTCCTTGCCGTGGGGCAGCTTATTCTATCCAATCCCTGTCATTATGTTACACAAGGTGTTGTGGTGCAAGAGCAGAAACAACTCACAGCACTTTCCCTGCTGCTTTTTTCACATCTGAGGGTTTCTGTGGCCATTTTCCAGGGCCAGGCAGGTGTGACCCCCAGCTTTCCTGGAGATAGGGATCTTTTCTTGAGATCATCTTCCATGAATAAATTGAAGGTTTATTAATCTTTTCTGTAGTGGCACTGTCTGGGTCAGAGCAGTAGAAGGAGTCTACCATAGAATCACAGGCTTTGGGTTGGAAGGACCTTAAAAACCATCCAGTTTCAACCCCCTGCCATGGGCAGGGACAGCTTCCACTACACCAGGTTGCTCCAAGGCCTGTCCAACCTGGCCTTGGACACTTCCAGGGATGGGGCAGCCACAGCTTCTCTGGGCAACCTGTGCCAGGGCCTCCCCACCCTCACAGGGAAGGATTTCTCCCTGATATCCAATCTAAATATCTTTCTTTAGTTTAAACCATTCCCCTTGTCCTAGCAAATGTTTTAATTCACATCAAATATTTCAATTCACAATGAAATTTGCTTTTTAGCCAACTCCCACACCTCAGTGCTGAAGGGAAGCATAGGATCAGACCAGTGAAAGCACGAAGTGCCTCCAGTCCTGGTGCTGTTGTCCAGCCCAAGCCATGGTTTAGAGCAGACACAGGCAGGGGATATTCTGGTTTTCCCTGCTGCCATTAGCCTGGAGGAGCTGACAACCTAAACCTAAAACCTAAAAATCTAACAATCTAAGTCTAAAAATTTCTCATTCCTCTCCATTTCTCCATCTGTTCCCCCTACTCAGGCAACAGGAACAGAGATCAAAGGGAGAGGACAAAAACTTCCACACCAGTGAGAACCACTCTGTGCTGCCTTTGTGCCAAGCCTTGCTATAGCTTTCCTCTGTTTCTGCCTGGTGTTAGTGCTACAGGAGGACATCAGCCTATTAAAGAGTCTTTTGCTGTGGTGTGGGGTGAGAAAAGTCAGAAATGAAAGGAATGTTTTCCTAAGACTTGCTAGTTTTATTTAGTTTGGTTCAAAATAGCCCTCTGACCAGGATCATGCTAAATTACAGGGAGACATTACATTAAGGTGGACCTGAAACTCACTGCTTGTGATGTGGGAAAAGTTTACTGTGACCCTTGCTGAATTCTTTGAATTTTGGGATTTAAATCCTGAATCCCAGTGATTTTCCCGGTAACAGCAGTCAAAAATCTAGTTGTCTAGTTTGTGTGACCGTGCTGAGAGGGACCATGGCCCTGCCCTGAGCCAGGAGGTTGTGCTTTAGCCCTCAGAGGTGCTTTACAAATCACATTGCATTACAATTCCATATAGAAGAAGATTGTAAAGCTGAAGAGCATGGAGATGTCTAAGAGGATGGAGAGGCCCAGTGGGCAACACGGAGAAAGGAATGATTTACACTGACAGAAGGTGGGTTTAGATTGGCTATTGGGAAGAAATTCTTCCCTGGTGGGGTGGTGAGGCCCTGGCACAGGTTTTCCAGAGCAACTGTGGATGCTTCATCCCTGAAGTGTTCAAAGCCAGGTTGGAGCTTGGAGCAACCTGATCTAGTGGAAGGTGTCCCTGTCCATGGCAGGGAAACTGAAATGAGATGAGCTTCAAGGTTCCTTCCAACCCAAACCACGCTGTGACTCTGTGTTGATCCTATAAAATAAGCTGAAAACTAGGTTGGTACATTTTGGACACGACTCCTTTCCCTGTAGATGGTCATAGAAGAAGAGTCAGCACCCAGAACTGCTCATCTGGATATCTCCCATAAATAATTGTTCAATAACTTCATGACAAGTCAATGAAAGATGCCTGTGAAATAATCCCAGTCGCTCTCATCCTCCAGCAGCACAGCCAGTCAGGCTGTCAGGCTTCATGTAGCGCTTGTTCCCAGTTTTCTTTGGCTCCTGGGACACAAAGCAGCCCTGGCAATGAGAGGAGAACAGACTCTGCTCTATGGCCAAGTAGGTGAAAGGCTGCAGTGGCTGCGCGGTGTAGCTTTAACGGCACAAAGAGCTTGTGTGAGAGACATAAAAGCCCTGAGTTTAACCAAATACTCACGAGACTGGGGCAAAAAAAAGGTGAGAAACATGAAAGGAAAGAAAATGTGAAAGAGGGGATGCAGAGGAGTGTGGAGGGAGAATTCCTTTTTGCAGGGAGCACATGTAGAAGGGGTATGTCTGCTACTCAGGGTGATGTAGAAATACACGAGCTAATGAGTAAGCCAAGGATATCCTGCTGGGTTAAACTGGAATGGGAAAAAAACCAGGAGAAATTGGTAGTTCAGATATCTTTACACTGTGTCATGCATTGGTTTAAGGTAAAAGAAATGGAAACCCTCAGGAAAGCATTTTAAAAATGTAGTATAAAATGACATTTTGTGTGTTTGTTGTCTCATCCCTTTCCTGAGTTTTACACAGAAGTTGGTAAGACCAGGTAAGTTTCTTTTAATTTGGTTTTTAGAAAGGACTGAAGTCTCCATTAATACCTGGTTGATTTTGACATCAGCACTAAGCCTGGCACCAGCACCTGGAAATGCCCTGTAGCTGTGCAGTAGTCCCCATGGATGCAGGGGAAATCCTCCTTTTCCCCCAGTTTAAAGTATGAGATCCATCACTTGGTACGGACAGATCCATGGCATGTGATGGGAAAAGGAGGGAGCAGGAGAGAGCAGTGAACAAGGGTGTGTGGGAAGGACATGGGAGCAGGTATGTGAAGAGGAAAGATGGTATGGGCTAAGGCAGAAAGTGGAAACTGAGCATACTGGGAGAAAAATAGAGCGAGGATCAGATTTAGCTGCATCTTTAGATTTTTAGATACCTTTAGCTACTCTGCCAAGGAAAAATACGTGTAAGGAGAGAAAGGATCTCATGTTTTCCCTCCCTGTCAGTAGAAGGAAAGGCTGAGGAGCTCTGAACTGGGTGAATAATAAATTCAAACAGTGGAAAACAGCTAAGTCACATCCTAACTAGGCTGGGGAATGGGATGCTGGAACATGGAGCCTGAGGTGAGAGAATCAGTGGTTAGGTAGGGATGCTGCAGCAGTCAGTGTATTTAAAACTAAGACAAAAAGCTATCTTAGGTGTGTTGATATTTTGTACTCTGATATATTCCAGAGTTTATGGCACTTATTCCAGTCCTGGGAGCTGAGTAACTTCACAAGGGAAAGAACCAGCAAAGAAACAGAAATCCCCATTGTGCCCTGGCTGGCAGGGATTCCACATTCTGCAGTGGATCTTGGGCTGGCAGGGGGATTATCAGGGTCAGGGCACAAACTGCTCTGGCTACCAAGGAAGCAGGGGACAGAATCACACTGCTGGTGTACAGAAAGCAGCAGACACTGCAAGGCCCCACCAGGACAGGAATAAGGAGAGAAATGGTCTGTTCTGGTGCTGCCTTACAGTAGAATCTCATTTGTAATTATTTCTAATGAAAACTACGGATGTTCTCCTGTTATCATCAGATTCTTTCCTTTTCTCCTTATTCAGCTTTTGCTTTCAAATGTATAAAAGTCTAAACAATTACTGCCTCACTCCCTCAGCTACTATTCTGAATTTACTTCTTCTGAAGGACAAAAAATAAGATTATTTTTATCTCATCCCTTATGTATTCCTGGTTGCTTTCTCTGGCAAGATGTAAACTGCTCCCAAATCCCAATCTTCCTCCTCCTGTAATCCACACTATAATATATTAATTCTTTCCCTTTGTCATGTTTATTTTTTGCATCTAAATTTTAACAATCAGTTGTGAGGGCAGAGAATTGAGCAAATACTTCGTAAAGTTAATATGGGCTGAAGATACATCATTTTTTTTGCAAAATCAAGAACTTATTGCTGGTATAAAGTGTTAGCAATCCAAACAAAGAGTTCCAGGTACAATACTAACTCATTTAGGCCAAATTGTCCAGTTATTACAGCTCATTCCCAGTAATACAACAAGAATAGAGGAAATACTTTAAGTTTCTCTCCCTTCTTCTGATGTTACATTAGTCCTTCCAGTGGATCCTCAGCCTGGTGCAGGAGTGGAGTCACAGTGAGCTGTCAAGAGCTTCAAACTCTTCCCTGGTAGGAGTACAATGATAAAATCAGTGTTTCCCTCCTGCATTTGCTTCATCAGCATGGCTGTTTTAATTGGGCTGATGACAGCGCCTTGTAAATCACACCACCACAGTTCCCATGGGTTCGGCATCTTCAGCTTTTCTTACGCTGAACCAAAGCCAAGGACTGATTCTTCTTTTAGACTTTGCTCTTTTAAAATGTATTTCAGCATTTACTAGTTTTCCTTTAAATTTTCTTGTGGTTTCAGACCTCACCATCCACTATTCTAACTCATTTTCCCTGATGGTAAAAGAAAGGCTGCTCTTCTTTCAGTCCATCTCCTCTTTCCCTGATTACTGGTTTGGTCAACAGATGCCCAAATATTTAGTGATCCCTCATCACCCAGGTCACCTGTGTGTTTTAAAGTATGTTACAGCCAAATCATGGCAGTAGCATAAGGAATTTAAGTATATTTTCTCCAACTTCTGGTGATTCCCAGCCATCTGAGATGTTAGAAATTATTTGCAGCCAGATCAGAAGCCTGAATCAGTGCATCTCTTATCTCCCCAGGGATTTTGGGTGATCTTTGATGGCCTGGGGAGCTGGGTCACTGCTAGATCGTGACAGTAGATATGGAGATGGGAGTAGTGGAGGTAAAGCAAGGAGTCAGGAAGGTCTCGTTTTACCAAGTTCATTGTCTTCCAGCAGAGACTGACTGGATGCCAAGAGCCCCAGCTGGATGCAGGATGTTGGTCAGCGTGTGACAGCAGCTGGATTTCCCTTGCAGTCTTTATCACAAAGATCCCATTCTTGTCTCTGAGACACCCACTGAGATCCTGAGTGCAGCAAGTGCAGGAGAAACAACCACTGCTGGCTGCTGGCAACTCGCAGCAGGACGTGAAACCCTTCACTGCTTAGGTGGATGATTCCAGTAGCCTCCATGTCTTACCTTGGACTGGATCATCTGCTGAGAGGAAAACAAGCAGAGCCAGAGATTTTATGTCAGAAGAAGCTTTGAAGGGAATTCCAAGGATTGTTGTATAATTTGTCTGGGAAAATGTGTTAATGCCCGTTATAGCTGAAATCAGAGATGGCATATGAGGGGCATAACAGTGCAGTTTATCAAGCTCAGTGGCCCTTAAAACAAGTTCCCAAAGATTTAACTTGCGTAGAATTTATTTTCTTTTAATGTGTTGTATGGGAAAAATAAAACTGTCCTATGTGTCTCCCCCCAGTATTTATGAGGAAAACTCAGAAATATCAGATAAATTTAAGACAGTTACTATTTTGTGCCATAGATAATCAGAAAAAATATTAAATTGAAATAATTACTGCACAGTTCTGAATATAATTTTTATAATTTAAAAATATGCTAAACATTTATTAATGTGTTTTCTGGTTATGTTGGTGAGATGGTTGACAGTCAACATAGAAAGCAACTTAATTTTTGCTGAGATCAGGAGAGAAGCTTTTCTTTCATGGATGACAGTGAAAATGTGTAGAAGCAGGGCTGCCTCACTCACTGCATTAGCTGTGGCATTGCAAAAGGGAGGGAAATAAATATGTTTGATCCAGTGTTTTGCAGAGATAGAATTCCAAGATGTGATGTAGCCATCAGGTGATGCTCAGAACACGAAGGGATGCAGCCTGGTGGTTCTTTGTTTCTATGGTTACATTCAACTGGAATTGCTGTAACTAGGTCAGATTGGAAGGTGTGAACGAAAACAAAGAAATTTGGAATTAATAATGAGAGATCAGGGAGAAGACTGGTGCTACTATGGAAGGGGAGGAGGTAGAGGAATGTGGGGAGAGGCATTTTAATGTACATTTGTAATTCACATGCCTGAAGTCCAACACAGATGGATTTTTAGCATCATTTGTCTTCTAACACTATTCAATAATCTGTTGTATGAAGAATCAGCTGCAGGGTTGTTATGGGATATATACCTGTGACAACACCTTTCCAACCTCTGGCTGCATATCAAGAGGGAGCAGCCAAATAGAGCCATAGGAAAAGAAGAGGCTGTGGCAGCTGGAAGGGAGAGCCGGGATAGATGCAAGAGAGGGAGGGATTTGCTTCAAAGGGGAAACAAAACTCAGGGTAGGGAAGACGACACATCCTCAGCCCAGAAATAAGGCGCAACAGGTTGTGAAAGTGGTTCAAAAGAAGCAACTGGAGTGTGGGGAAGGGGAACTCCCTGGAAGGAGGCTGTAGCCAAGTGGGGGTCAGTCTCTTCTCCAGGTAACAAGACAGGACAAGAGGAAACAGCTTAAAGTTGCACCAGAGGAGGTTTAGGTTGGATATGAGGGAAAATTGTCAAGGGTTGTCAAGCCCTGGGATAGGCTGTCCAGGGCAGTGGTGGAGTCACCTGCAGGGATGACCTGGAAGGATTTAAAAGCCACGTAGATGTGGCACTTGGGGACATCTTTTTGGTGGTGCCCAGCAACAGAATGAGGAGCAATGGCCATGAACTAAAACACAAGAAGTTTCATCTCAACACGAGGAATAACTTTCCACTGAGGGTGGCAGAGCAGCGGAACAGGCTGCCCAGGGACACTGTGGAATTTCACTCCCTGGAAGGATTCAAACCCCACTGGACGCCTTTCAGTGTCACCTACTCCAGGTCACCCTGCCTTGGCAGGGGGAGTTGGAATGGGTGATCTCCAGAGGTCCCTTCCAACCCGAAAAATTCTGTGATTCCGTGACATGGGTTAGACGTGCCTCGGCAGCGCTCGATGGTCTCAGAGAGCTTTTCCAAACTAAATGCTTCTGTGAACCATTCCCGAGGGGACAGCCGAGGACGCCTGTTGCGGGAGCCCGGACTCCCTCCCGTTCCGTGACGTCCATCCCCAAATCCCGCAGCATCCCCGCTCCCCCCGGTCCCCCCCGGTCCCCCCGGCCCCGGGGCGGGCGCACGGCGAGCGCAGCCCAGTGGGCGTGGGGGAGTCGCGGAGGAGGAGCCGGGCCGAGCCGAGCCCAGCCGGAACCCACCCGAGCCGGGCCATGGAGGGCTCCGAGCCCGGCCGGGGCTTGCGGCGCTTCACCTGGGAGGAGATCGGGCAGCGGAACGGGCGGGGGTCGGCCCCGCAGGAGCGCTGGCTGGTGATCGACAGGAAGGTGTACGACATCAGCCACTTCTGCCGGAGGCACCCGGGAGGCTCCCGGGTCATCAGCCACTATGCCGGGCAGGACGCCACGGTGAGGGGCGAGCGGAGCGGGGGGTGGGATCCATCCCCGGCATCCCGGGGCGGGATGGAGGAGGGATACGCGGGGAAGGATCGCTGGGCACGGGAACAGCAGCGAGGAGCTCGTTTTAGCACGTTTAACGAGATACTCTGATACACACACACGGACGGTGCGAGTTGCCTCCGATGTGCAAAGGAATATGCACACCCCGCGCTCCTCCGGGAGCTGGGGGACTGTTTTTACAAGGAAACATTTTTAAAGGAATTACGAAAAGGAATTTCTAAAAAGTGTGCGAATAGGGAGTCCGCAGCCAGGCATTAATCTGGGGGGGGAACCCCTCCCTAATTTTTTCACGCAGAGTCAATAAGAATATTAAATCTCCAGATTTATACGTGTGGCACGGGCGGGTTTCACGGTGACAATGCTGTGTGTGCGCACGCAGAGTTGTTTGCAAGTGCATGGACGCACATCCAGCCTCCTGGAACTTTAAAGAGCCCATCACCGTGTTTCCAAGAGATGGCACCAGAGCAAAGTTATTACTGAAAATCGTATTTCAGTCATCAAAAGAAATGAATCACTCATGCCTGGATGCCAGCAACTGTTGTGGAGTAGATGCTGTTCGAGTTGGGTGTGGGATGACTTTGTTCAGTGTGTTTCCTCCCTTTGTCTGCTTATGTTTTTCACAGAAGAAAGTTAATTTCTCCAAATGTACCTATTTGGACCGAAGGGTGGGGATGGGATGTAAATCTACATCAAGAGTGGGTTTGATGGACTATGTTTCGCCTTTGTCCCTGACCAGAAAAGATGGAACTTGAGATCTTCATGTGAAGATCTCGTCAGATAAAAACAGCTGAAGATAACATGTGGATTTGCACACACTTCTTGAGTTCAGGATGCTCATGTGCATTTTCAAAGCCCCATCACTGGAACAAGTTGCCCAGAGAGGTGGTAGATGCCCCATCCCTGGAAGTGTTCAAGGCTGTGTTGGACGGGGCTTGGAGCAACCTGGGCTAGTGGAAGATGTCCCTGCCCATGGCAGGGGGGGATGAAACTGAGCTTTAAAGGACCCTTCCCACCCAAACATTCTGTGATTCTGTGATCAGAAAGGGGTCAGCACATGGTGTGAGCATGGTTGGATGGTGGGACTGCAGCCAGCTGCATTCGTTAGGTGATATCATCAGTGTCACTGCTGGGTGCAGTTGAACTGCTGACCGCTCAGGAACCCCTGCCAAGTTTTGTTTTCTAACGGTTTTGTACTGGGAGTGAAAAGAACAAGACTCCTCAAAACCAGGAAAAATGGGAAATGAAGAAAGAGCACTTTTGGCTTGCCAGATGCTACTGGAGCGTTCTGATTTCTAGATGGTACAATTGGCTATCCCTTCGCCTCTGGCTGGGATTGCACTGCCAGGTTTTGCCAGCCCCCATGGAAAGGATTGGTTTAAATGTGTGGTACCATCCCCCTCTGATCTGCCCACATACTCCTCCCTATTTTCTTTTCCTTTTTGCAAAGAGAAAATGCAAATGGTGGTTCCCCTCTCTTTCCCTCCTTTATTCAGTAACCCTGAGCAGAGAGGATGCTACCGCTGACCCAGAGCTGGCAACATCAGCCAGTTTTTTAACCCCTTTCCTGACTAGAGATCTTTTAAAAGCACAATTTATTTTAAAAGCACACAATGATGACCTAGTAATTATAGTGATATACAATACCTGGTGAAGGAAGATTACACAGTGATGCACAACGGGCAAACATTGTCTCAGAAAAGAGGAAAAAAACATCCTTAGACTGAGGGAAATATATGTTGAGAGAAAAATGTGGAAAAAGGGATAAATGGGAGATCTTTGGTAGGAATAAGATGTGAAATTACCCTGTGTGCTCAGGGGATTTGTAATTTAAATATAAGGATAGAATGTGAGTATAACATAGAATGTGCTAACAGTCACTAGTGATTCTTTTCACCTGGTTGCCATGGAGAAGGACATTACATTTAAATGATGAAAGCCATCGATTTCCCTACCAGGGATCTTTTGAATTGTAAGGCTGGAAAATGACCTTTTCAGAACCATCCAGACTGAAAATGAGACAGAGAACTGAGCTTCAAATCATAAAATCACATAATGGTTTGGGTTGGAAGGAACCTTTGGGACCATCCAGTTCCAACTGGAGGGCAGTAAGATTTGTGGCAGTAAAATCTGCTTAAGCCAGCTTCCTTAGCTGGGTTGCTTTCTGCTGAGTCCAGTATGCCATGAAATATATTTCTTTTTCTGCCTCCTGAATATTGTTTTTCTCCATCCTGTTGCTGTGTCTGTGTTTCAGGATCCTTTCATTGCTTTTCATCTTGACAAGACACTGGTAAGAAAGTACATGAGCCCACTGCTGATTGGGGAGCTGGCACCAGATCAACCCAGCTTTGAGCCCAGCAAGAACGTAAGTGTCTTAAAAATTTGGGATCTGGGTTGAAATTGCGCTATTTGACTTCTATTGCTGGCAGCCAGAATTCCTTGTACATCATATCGTAGTATCTCCTGGAATCACTCTGTTGGCTGAAGTTTCCCCTTCATTCCATGTCATTATTAGTATTTTTGTAAAGATTTGTCTCCAGGTGACCCTCAGCTTTTCCCTTTTTTATCCCTGAGGGGGAAAACTCAGCTGCTCTTTGAGTTCCTGAGGCATTTTCTGATCTGCAGATGCTTTTGGGTCTCCCCACAGAAAAAACTGGTGGAAGATTTCCGTGAGCTCCGTGCAACGGTTGAGAAAATGGGGCTTCTCAACCCCAACCACACCTTTTTCCTCCTGTACCTCTGCCACATCCTGATGTTGGATGTTGCAGCTTGGCTCGTCATCTGGTATTTCGGAGCATCCACGCTACCTTTCCTCTTCTCTGCAGTGCTTTTAGGCACTGTTCAGGTAAGGAGCTGGGGAAAATAAGCCCCAAACCCCACATTTGGGACTTAGGTGCTCGTTGCCACAGGAGAAATCGTATCATGGACTCCCCAAAAATGCTGCTTCTCCCTGGTTTCCACCAAAGGGGCAAAACTACCGAGCTGCTGTGATAGTGCAGGCTTTGCCCTGCTTTTTCCTTTCCCTATTCCATCAAAGCCCTCCTTATTCCAACCTCCCTCACACTGAAATCCATGCTCCCCTTGTGAGCTCCCCTGTGCCCGAACTCCAGGGCTGTGTGCAGGGGCCAAGCCACGACGTTCCCATGGGAACTTGCAGGGAGTTAGAGGAGAGGGCAGAGCAGCTCTCAAAGCCCCAGCTATTCCTCCTGTGGCCAGCTGATCCCCTTGGAATTACAAGTACTCGGAGGAGGCAGCAGCAAGCTGCTCCTTAAAGGAGACTTTGTTGCCGATTTCAGTGTGGTTTTGTGAGGGAATAAATGCTGTTTCTGGGCATCGTGGCTGTTTTTTCTCCCAGGATTTCTTTCCTTCCTCGTGAAAACAACTATCCAGGAGTAGAAGTCATTAGGCAAAGCCTGGAGTACATTGGTTTGTTGTAAAAGAGGAGTGTTTGGATTGAGTCCTAGTAGTGGGAGTGCTCTTGCTATCCAGGGATGTGTTGCGAGGAGCGTGGGAGTGGAAGAATAAAGCCCTTTTCAGATGCAGACCCTCCTGACACTTCTTTTTCCCTCAGCAGCACTGTTGTTTGGGGTTTTTTTTTAATTCCAGGCCCAGGCTGGCTGGCTCCAACATGATTTTGGACACCTCTCAGTCTTTAGCAAGTCCAGGTGGAACCACTGGGTGCACAAGTTCGTGATCGGCCATCTGAAGGTGGGCACTGGGTGCTGGGAGGGGCTGGAAGAGCAGGATAAGGAGAAAGCAAATCCAAGGCGCTGCTGGAGAGGGAGGATTAAAGGCAGAGGATACAACGTCTTTAGGGCACTCTCTTCTCCCCCCTTCCCACAGGGAGCCCCAGCCAGCTGGTGGAACCACCTCCACTTCCAACACCACGCTAAACCCAACTGCTTCCGGAAGGACCCCGACGTCAACATGCACCCCTTGTTTTTTGCTTTGGGAAAAACACTCTCTGTGGAGGTGAGACCTCATAAAAGTTGGGAGGTTGCAGCAGTAGGATTCAAATTTGGAAAGCTGCAGAGAGCTTGGAGGCTACAAAGCATTTGGTTCAGTCAGCAAGTTTTATATAGTGCTACTTTGCCTTCCACTAGTTCCCAATACTCCTTAGTAATACCTCAATATTTCAATGCTTCTGAGATCTTTATATCCTTAAAATTTCACTAGAAGTTGTTTTTGCTGTGCTTGAAAATAAGAATTAAATATCTGCCACGATAACAAGTTCAGATTTCCCTGCTGAGACACTTGCAGTGGTATGAAGATGAAATTACAAGTTGTTCTCTCTTTACCAAGCTCAGTGTGACTAATTGTAGTGATCTGGGGAATGAAGCAGCAGACAACAAGCCAGGGCTGTCTGGAACTTTTACAATCACTGATCAAAGAAACTATTTTGGTGGTCTCAGCCTGACAGTGGGTGTCTGAGTGGCTCCCATCTGGAGTCCAGCTCTTTTTCTGGTACAGCTCAGGAGATAATTGAATGGCTTTACCATTTGCTGTTTCTTTAAAAAAATAGTCATAGAAATTCAAAATGTCACTTTAAATGCTCTGATTTACATTGAAGTTAAGGAATGGGCTATTGGGAATTAGTTTAGACACATACAGGGATATAATGGCATTCCTAAGGAAGTCAGTGACGTGATCTGTTATGTTGATACAGCAAACATTGAAAAATTAGCAGTCTCAGAGGGAAGATGATCTATTCACTCTCATTCCCATGGACACAGTTTAATGTTTAGATGCTCATTTATCTGCTTTGGAGACTAATTGCAAATAGGTGGGAGTTCTACACGCTGTCATCTTTATTAATAATATCATAGGTTATTTTTTTGAAGGTTTTTTTTTCCTGAAACTATTTGGCAGCAAACTGTTCTCAGTGCCTCGTGTGGGTTTCAACTGAAGCATTTTTAGGCAACTTGTGCCCTCTGTAGGGAGGGAGCTTCCTGTGCAGGTCACTGTCAGTTTGCAAGGGAGTGCCCAGCCTCTTGTGCACCCAAAGCAGGATGAGAACACATCATAGCAGTCACAGACTGAGTAATTTGCTTATTTTAACAGCTTGGTGTGCAAAAGAAGAAATTCATGCCTTACAACCACCAGCACAAGTACTTCTTCATCAGTGAGTAACCCACCCCTCTGCAGTTCCATGGACAGCAGCCACTCAGTCCCTTCCTTTTCCAGCCCATCTCACTGGGATAATTAATGCCTCTGCAATCTGTTTTTGCACTCTAGTTGGTCCCCCAGCTCTGGTGCCTCTTTACTTCCAGTGGTACATCTTCTACTTCGCCGTGCAGAGGAAGCAGTGGGTGGTAAGTCAGCTCCAGCATGATTTTGGACACCAGGGGTGACTTCCCCTTGGTTTATGGATAAATTCCACTGCAAGGAATTACTGGGAGGAACTTTGAGCTGTGTACCTCTGTGGGAATATGATTTGGGAAGTAATGTTTGCTGGGGGAGAGAGGGTACCTTCCACACAGCCTTTCTCTGTAAAAGATCCACTGGATAACCCCCAAAGGGGTTTTGGAGGAGGACTTGGTGAGACTCTGTTTTGCAAAATGATACATTAAAAATCAAGGCGCTTTCAGAAAGCCTAAAATGAAAATGGAATCCTCACAGCTCAGTGTGAAGTGAAACAGGGGATAGGTAGTAGATTTTCGGAGTTTTTAGGGAGATGGCTTGTTAGGACTTTGTGGAACAGCATGGTTTTTAGAGATTTTGGAAAAAATTCAGGAAAAAAAGAAGTTTCTTCTCTGAGATGGGGTTAGAGAGAAGGCATCCTGCTGTTTTATTCCTGCCTGGGAAGTGGGATGGTCAGGAGAAAATGAACAGGAGGGAAAGAAGAGATTGCAAGAAATGTGAAGTGGAACAAAAACGGATGAGATGGAGGTAAACCAGAGCTAATTATTCTTTTAATTGGCTGGGGTTTTGCTTTTCTCACTGCTTGGTTTCTCTTTAGATCCAGAGGAAAATAGGATGCTTTAGGGCATGTCCTGTGCTGGGCTCATAAACCCAGGATAATTCCCAAGCGCAGGAATGGCTGGTGTCAGGTTGCTTTGTGATGGGGCCAGGGAAGAAAAGTCAATTAATAAAAGGCAGTTTTAAAGAGAGGGATGGTAAATTCAGAATCCAGAAGTTCTTCCTTTTAGTGAAGTTTTGTCTGTTCCCTGGACTACAGGACCTGGCCTGGATGTTGTCCTTCTACATCCGATTCTTCCTCACCTACTTGCCCTTCCTGGGGGTGAAGGGTACCCTGGGGCTCCATCTGTTAGTCAGGTATCATTCAGTTTATAATTCCAACAGTTTCTTTGTCAGCTTTTCTTCAGCTTCCTGATTATCTTTCTCATGGCTCCCTTCTCTCTCCTGATGCCTTTCAGCAAGGCAGAGGTGGTTTTCTGTCTTTTGTGTCTTTGGAAGGTGGAAGTGTGTGTGGAAGTCTGATCTGATCAGATGTTTGGGGTTCCTGGTGTTCATTTTGTCAAAAAAAACCCCAGCTTGTGTGTGTACAAGTGTTTTGTGCTGACTTGTTTTGGTTGGGTGTGAGATCTGCAATGGTTTTCTGTGTGTTTGTGTGCGCAGGTTTATAGAGAGTAACTGGTTTGTCTGGGTTACACAAATGAATCACATCCCGATGCACATCGATTATGATAAGAATGTGGACTGGTTCTCTACCCAGGTAAGACCTTAGTGATGGAGATCTGTGACTCTGAGGGCAGAAGTTACTCTTCTGGGTGTGTAAAGCCCAAGGGAGCTGATTCACAGAAGTGGTGGGAACAGAGAGAGGGAAACATAAGCCAGCTTATCCTCACTGTGTGGCGTGATCAGTGCCAGGAAAGAGGTGCAGAAGTGATTGACACTTCAAATGCCAAGCACAGAAGTCTCAAGGGGAATAATTAAAGATGCAAGAATGCCCTTCAGATAGTGGAGGAATGGTCCAGATCTCTCTTGTGCTTTGTTTTATTTTAGTTTTGAAGTCATTACAAGTTTTTTTAAGTTAAAGAGGTGAAAGTCAGGGTTGTTGTGGCTCATCTCACTATGAAGTCAAATCTGTGCTTTTAAGTCCCTGACAATCACATATCTCAGCTTGGCCATCTCTTGTGGACTGGAAATAACTCCTGGAGCTGCTGTGTTCAGCCAGAATTCCCATGATGATCAGAAACCTGTACCTGCTTGCTGCTGAGTTTGAGAAGGGGCATTCCTAAAATAGCACTTAAAATATGACTTTTTTTTTAATCTTTTCCCTCAGCTCCAGGCAACCTGTAACGTTCATCAGTCCTTTTTCAACGATTGGTTCAGTGGACATCTGAACTTCCAAATCGAGCACCAGTGAGTTGAAGCATGGGTTGGGAATGCCAGGGAGTTTCAAGGAATGCTAGTTGCACTAAGGCTGAAGAGCCTACAAGGTCCCTCTCTCTCTGTCAGCTGATACAAAAGATAATGTGGGGAAATCTTGTGTTCTTTTTATGGGGATGGAATGGGAACACACAAGATTTTTGGAGCGCCAGTGAACACCTCCATGGCCCCAGATAAGAGTTGCAGGGCACAGGGGTGGGAATTGTCACTAACACGAGAGGGACCATTGCAAAGCACTAATGGCTGTGACACAAAGGGAGATTGGGGCACTCCAAGGCTTAGAAGCAGAGAAGAGGGGCAGGAATTCTGGGGGGTGATGACAAACGCCATTGAATCCTGCTCTTGTTTTCCCACAGCCTTTTTCCTACAATGCCAAGACACAACTACTGGAAGGTGGCCCCTCTGGTGAAGTCCCTGTGTGCCAAACATGGCATTGAGTACCAGTGCAAGCCCCTGCTCACAGCCTTTGCAGACATTGTGCAGTAAGTTCCCCTTGTGCACTGTGTTCCCAGGTGAAGGGTTTTCCAGTGTTATGGAGGCAAAATGGGAGGGGCAGGTCAGGGAAAAGAGGTGTTTTCATAAAGATGAGTTTCAACTGTCATTTATTCTTTGTTTTTTTATTCCTTTCTTCCTCTCCTTCCCCCCAGGTATTTGTTACTCCACCAAAAATTCACACTTGCTCCTTTTATTTTCATTCTAGTTAAGTAATTCTATTGTTTGCTTTAACCTTCCAGTCTTTGTCTGATGTAGCCCCACTGGTTTGTTTCTTCTTCCTCTTTCCAATGGGTCTGTAACCAACATTTCCTTGTCTCTGAAGGTCTCTGAGCAAGCTGAGCTGAAGATGTCCCTGCTCATTGCGGGACGGTTGGACTAAATGACCTCTGAAGGTCCCTTCCAACCCAAACCATTTTGTGATCTCCTTTGCTTTATATCTAGGTGGAAATTCTTCCCACAAGGACATTGTATGTCATTTTCTTGTCTCTAAGGAAGTGTGCTTCTCTCTTGGCAGCTCTTTAAAAGATTCGGGGGAGCTTTGGCTCGATGCCTACCTACATAAATAAGCAGCAGTGGATCCTTGCAGAGGAATTCCCCAGCCTTCCTGCCTCATGTGGTGGTCACCATGAAGAGGAGGCCAAGCTGGCTAAGCTAGAGGTGGGGAGAGGTGGCACCACTTAGTTCCGCTGATGAATGTAATTAGTATGATGGGGTTTTTTAAAGATGTGCTCTTAATTCTTCTTGTGCTTCTTTCATTCCTGTTTGGTGCTGAGTTACGGGGAAAAGCTGAATGGAGGAAGTTGTTCCACCAGGCTGGGGGCAGCTTTGGGACTGGGAACAGATTCCTTTCCATCTGCTGATACTTCATTTGCTGAGTATTTAGGAGGGGAGTTTCTTATCTAACATAGGCTTTTTGGGGTGGCTCTGTTGTGAGTGTAAGAATGCTGAGACAGCATGAAATCAAGGAAAGTGGGAGTCAGTGAAATGTGGAAGCTCTAGGGAATTGGGTAGGTCCAGTATTTTCAAATACTTGTTTGTAATTAGTGAGACCCCAAACCAATTTGTATATTATGTGGGTGGGGTGGAGAAGGTGCAGGTAGCAGTACTCTGGGAATAGGGCCTAACTGAGGTAAAGAGACAGTAGAGAAGAGGTTGTTCCACATCCATTCTGTGGGAATGCTGCCCTTCACATCTCTTTTGAAAGCCGCTGGGGTAGTTGTCCATTGGTAACATCGCACGGGGAATCTGCAAGTGGTTTCCACAGTGCCAGACTTTGGAGTGTTACAAACCCATTAGTGAAAGTCAGAAGAGACAGGAATATGTCACATCCATATTCAGGATCCCTACAAGGGTGACTACGGAAGCAAAAGTGTTCAAGGCTGGATTGGATGGGGCTTGGAGAAACCTGGTCTAGTGGAAGGTGTCCCTACCCATGGAACAACATGATTTTTAAGGTCCCCTCCAATCCAAACCATTCTGTGACGATTCTGTGAAAAGGGTGATCATAATCAGTCTGTAATCACCTGAATTTTTGGAGAGTTTTTTTAAACTTCTGTTAAGAGGAGACAACTCCTGACTCCTGGCCCAGGGAGCATGAGGTGTTCCTGTCAGAGCTGCAGACAAATCTAATGAAGTTAGAAAAGTGTTAGGGATTGTTTAGCTTTTCAGTCAGCTGCGTATCCACAGGCTCACATCAGCCAAAACATTGCTGGTCTTCCTCTCTTGGATGTTGTGCCTTCCAAACACACCCCAAGAAGGGAACATGTGCTGTGGGATTTATGGAATAGCCGCAGTGCCTTTCCCAGGGTCTTTTCATTTACCACACCAACAATACAGATGCCAAACCAGGATATAGCACCTGCCACAGAACTAGTGAAGGTGCTCCATCACCTTGTTACCCCAGGGATTCATACCCAGAAGGGATGGGTTGATTTTGAGCAACATGTGGTGCTTTTTCCAGTCAACATCCAAAATGAGAATGACTTGTGAAGGAATGGAAAAAATGCATTTTCCCAGGCCAAGAGTGTAGTTAAAGCACAGGATAAAATTGTAATGGAAATAATAAAATAACTGTTAAATACCTGTTGATTAAGACCATAAATAAAATGGACCTTAGTTATTGTTTTACCTTGGTTTTTTCCTACTCCATTTCTCTCCCTTTTATTAGAACTGTTGATGGACGAAAGATTAATAATAAAATTCCTTATCTTACCAATTATTGCTGTCACCAGAGTAAAATATATCTGCACTCTCTAAAACATGGAACAAATGTCCACCCACAGCTGCAGAGAGGGAACTGTCATAAACCTTTTTCTCCAAAATGAGGAGAAAAGGAAAAGCAAATCTATCCCTGATTTCTGGAAGCTGCATGACTTTGTATCAGAGGGCTGGACCCCCTCTGCTCTGGCCACAGGCTGGGAGAGCTGGGGGTGTTCAGCTTGGAGAAGAGAAGGCCCTGGGGAGACCTGAGAGCCCCTTCCAGTGCCTGAAGGGGCACCAAGAGAGCTGGAGAGGTACTTTGGACAAAAGGTGTGGCAAAGGAGGTAAGCAGAAGAAACTCCACTTGTTGGTGAAGTAGGGCATGGGTGTTCAGCAATATTGAGGCTTCCTGGTTTTGTTTTTGAATGCTCAGAGTCAGAACAATCATTATCTGGATGTTTAATTTTGAAAATACAAGTAGATTTGAGCTACTCTCTGGGCTGGGACGATCTGGGAGTTGACAGTTTGGAAGAGAATGGTCTCTCTAAGTTTCACTTTACTGCCTAAGAATTTGGACACTCCTGTGTTTTCTCTGCTACAATAAAGAGGAAACACCCACAAAACAATAAACCAAATGCCTAAATAACCAGGAAAAAGAACACAGATTCAGAGTCCTAAAGGGGAAGGGAAAAAGGGGACCTGAATCAACACAACCAGAACTGAATGTAATGAGTTTGCTGGAAATTCTCCAGGCTCAAGAAGAGTTCTCCAGCTCAACAGGAGAAATATCCTATATAAACAACTTCAGTGTCTATGAGTACTCCGGGTTCCTTAAAGTCCACAGTGGCATATTACCCTTAAACTAATAATACTGATATTTTACAACAATATTCAAATGCAAGTTCAAAACCCTTTTCAGGTTCTCTGGACCTGCACAGAAATACAACTTTTTGGAACAACACTGGCCCCAAATTGGGCGTTTAGTGGAAACCCTTTGGCTTCACAGTTCAGCCTTAAAAATTGAACCTGAACGTTGTGGAATAGCCACAGGGTGGCAGTCGGGCATCAGAAGGGAAGGAGGACTTCCCAAGGGATCACAAGGGAAGGATCAGATCGTGAGACAGACTTTTGGCAAGGGCGTGGAGGGACAGGACAAGGGGGAATGGTTTCCCACTGCCAGATGGCAGGGTTAGGTGGGATAATTGGAAGGAATTCTTCCTGTGAGGGGGGTGAGGCCCTGGCACAGGTTGCCCAGAGAAGCTGTGGCTGCCCCATCCCTGGAAGCGTTCAAGGCCAGGTTGGATGGGACTTGGAGCAACCTGGGCTAGTGGAAGGTGTCCCTCCCCATGGCAGGGGAGAGGATTTAGTCCCCAAAAACGTTCAAAGGAGAAAAAATCCATCGGGCACTTAAAAACCGCAATCAGAGATTAAGAAGACTTTCCAGTTGAGTGGAGTGTCCTTGGAAAAAGAGGTGGCTCCAAGCTGGAATAAATCACTTTCTTCAAATTGGGGAGGGACATTTTCGACAATGGAGTAGCTGGAATTCCAAAAATGCCCAAGAAGTTAAGGGTGATGGGGTAACTGGAACAGGAAAACGCTGTCGTTTTCCCCTTCCCAACACCCACTCCTTTTGATTTGTTCATGGTGTGGATTTGCAATCCTTGCCCAGCTTCTCTGTGTGTTCCATTATCCCAAGTTTCTGAAGAGGTGAATGGAATTTTCTCCATCTTTAGAAAAGAAGCAGAATGGAAGATGATTGTAGATCCATGCAAAATAGGTAATGGATGCAGCTGAACCTCTGGAAACAGGAGGATTTGTTGCTTCCCAAGGTAGTTCTTTTACAAGGAGTATAAAGGGATTTCTTAACAGGTGAGGTAGTAATGCAACACTACTCATGGGTGGGAGAGAAAGAGGATTTACATGACATTGGAAGAGAGTTCATTGACATGAACTTGGTTTCTCTGTGATTTGCATCTTCTACAGAGACTGGAATTAAGTGTTTGGAAAATGGGGAGGAATTTCCACACAAAAAGTTTTGAAACAGCAATGAAAGTGATACACTGATGCCAGTTTATAGAAATGCTGGTTAGGATGGTGTTCTTTAAGCAAAAATTCCAAAATTCTGACTGATCCATAGTAGTCTGCCTTGATTTGGTCTCCAGAACAAGCCTGGCTTTTTGACTTTTGCCCACGCCAAGAAACAACATCTCTCTGCATCCTCTGAATCCTGGTCAGCGTGCCTTGAATGGGAACTTATTGCTGCTAATGCATAAAATGGAAGTTCAGCGTTTGTGCCATTAATAATAGAACGAAAATTGCTCCACAACACTGGTTTTAAGATGATTTTTAACTTGTCCAGTGCTCAAATATTTTTTTGTGATGCGCTTTCCCTTTTGAAATTCCTTTCTGGGGCTGTTTTTTGGGTTTTTTTGCTGTTTCATTTCTCCTGCCAAGCCTGTCCTTTTTTCCACCTTCTCTCCCCCTTCTCCTAAGGCTTTAGAGAGTGGAGGTGGGATTAGGTAAGACCAGTCTAGAAGCCTCATGGGAAGATTTTAAGTTGTTCTATGCCTAGGTTAGGCTTAATTTCTTTCAAAGTTATAAATACTTTAAAAATATTCTATATACATATGTCTGCTATCAAGTTATAGGGAAGAGATGGAGGAGAAACTAAAGCTTTAGGAAATATCCTTATTGTGAGAGAATAAAATTGTTGGAGCTCCCTCAGCCCAATGAAAGAAGAGGCAGTGACCTGACCATAAAATGAGAAATTTTATAGCAGAGAGTACTCCAACCTGTCAGTGATAAAGAAATAGTTGAATAGCTGAAGTGTGAACCAATACCAGTCCAAGCTGTACAGGAGGTGTAAGTTCCTAGTGCCAAGGTTAATTAGCCCAGTGTTCAATACAGGAGAAGCTGGGATGGATTATCCACTATGGGAAATATCAAAATTGAGTAATAATTTAATTTTATAGCAGATGACTCCTTGTAAGCTCTAGTTGTTGTTTGCTTTGACTCGGAAAGAGATGAGGACAGTCCTGTGGGCAGAATTATCCTAACTGGGTCACATCCTGCATAATCCACCTTTTGGGATGAACATAAGTGCCTTTAAAACAACCCTTTAGCTGCAGACCCAGATAGAATGATAACTTCTTCTGACAAGAAGAGATGCCAATGTTCTAACAAGTGAGTCTGAATTCCTCTTCAGGATCTTCTCACAATCAGTTGTGAAAAAGAAACAAGATGAAGTAAGAAAAGTTGGATGTTGCCCAAGTGAAATAAAAGGTGAAAGAAGATGTTGCCAATGAGCTCAGGTTGTGTCTTAGTCGTTTTGACATTTTTCTTTATTCTGTTCCCTCTTCTCCCCTCATCCAAGTGGAAGATCAGGAACCTGTGACTTCACTGGAAACTAGAAAGCTACAAATACTTCTGTCTGGAGCAAATATTCCAAATTACCAAAAATAAAGGAATAAATAAAACATAACAGTCTGGATAATGGTCTCTAGATTGCCTAGACAATGTCTGCCCAATTATCATGGAATCACGGAATGGTTTGGGCTGAAAGGGACCTTATAGACCATCTTCTTCCACAACACCTTCCACAAGACCAGGTTGCTCCAAGTACTTTGGAGCCTTGCCCACTTCCAGGGATGGGGCAGCCACAGCTTCTCTGGGCAACCTGCGCCAGGGCCTCCCCACCCTCATTTCTTCCCAGTATCTAATAGGACAGGAATGGGGTGTAACTTCCACGTACTTACTCCAAGCTGGGGAGTTACAAGGATGCTTACAAGCGTTGTAGGTACTTGCCTGGTGCTTGAGTATTTTTCTTTATCAACCAGACATTCATGTACAGCTCTGGAATATCCTTTGTCCCTTGAAATGATTCTGAGGGCCTGTGAGGCCGTGTGAGGATTCTTATATAAACTCTGTATAAGGAGTATATAAAACTTATGGGACTTGCATCCCTAGCAAGGAGGGAAGAAACAAACTCACAAGAGCATTTTGGACTGATGAGGAACAATCTGTGAGGCAGACTGGGAATATAAAGAGTAGTGAAAAGGTCGTGGAACTGCAAGTAGGAATTGCAATAGTGTCAGAGAAAAATCAAATTTCACAAGGAATTTAAGTAAGTGGCAAAAGCCTCCTCAGCCATGTAGAGTAAAAATATGACTGATGTCCTTGTGGGCAGGATAGGATGTAGAAGTTTAAGGGTGATAGACATCTCAGAGTCAAAATGCATGGAATATACAGCACAACATGTGTCTGAGAAAGGACAGAGGCAGGTGGTGAAGGCCAGGGAATTGTATTCTGGTCGAACAGAACAGGAGGCAAGTTGTTGCAGGATCCCTGCTGCACATATTGCAGAGGTTGGAAGGTGGCCCAGGACCCACAGGAAGGACAGACAAAGGAAGGTGCTCTGTGTGTAGGCTGTGGAACAGCTGTGGGTGTCTTAATCCTTGGCTTATGCCATTTTGTTCCTAATTAGTGTTTCACAAGCCAAGAATTAAAACAAACTTTCAAGCAGTGTCACCTTTTGGAGGGTTTTTCCTTCTGTTGGTGAGCAGAATATTCAGAAGTGTGTCTGCAAGAAATGGGAGCTCTGCACTGAGCACAGACAATGCTATAAAATATAAATGCTAAAAAAGCTATAAAAATGCTACCCAAATGTACAACAGTGGGAAAACAAAATGGATTTACAGGCATTTAACAATTTGATCTTGAATTATGCTGTGTCTTATTTTTCCTTTTTAATAATATATCATGCTACCTGTGCACTTGAGAGAAGGCCTTTTCATCAGCTGTTAAATTTAGAATATATCATTTTAGATCATCTGAATTTAGATCTTAAAGGTACAGAAGAGCCCTCGGAGTTATGGCTTCCATAAATTTGAATGATGCAAAGGGTATATTTCATATTTCACTGAAATTGCAGGTTAAATAAGCTACACAAAACTGAGAAGTAAATGGTGATTGATGGCGAGATCGATATCACCCCTGTTTGAAAAGAATTTGGGGTGTGTAATTACAGCTGGTGTGTGTGAGAGAAGGTCACATCAGAATTGCAATAGCAAATCCTGTCAGGTTTTACAGCTCATTGTGCAGCATTGCAGCATCTCCTGGGTAGGGGCTTTAGGAACTTGCTCAGAAGTACAAAAAATATATAATATGTCTCTTAATGCAATTTATTGTTCTGTGGGGAGTTTTGGGTGAGAAGGCTTATTACAGAACCTGGTTTTAGACCTCATTATAATTAACAAGGCACTCATTTTGGGTTTTTATTGTTCAGCCATAAAATGTAACCCAAAACTGGAAGGGAAATCACAGTATTTCACAGGTGTTTTTTTCTGTTTTGCAAAGGATATAAGGATTGAATTCATAGAGGAAAAAAACCCATGTGTTAACTTACTATTGAAATCTGGATTAATGAATGAAAAAAAATAATTAACACTTTGAATATCTAAGCAAATTAAACCCTTCAAGGCAGGGAAGAGAAGGTTTCCATTACAAACATGACTCTGTCTGTAAAAACCTCCTTGGTTTCTCTTCCCATCTCTGAAATTACATGTATTCCTGATAAATAATCCCATCTGAGATGCAGGATTGTGTCTCTTAACACAGAATATGCTAAAAAAAAAGAAAACCTGATCTTTTTCTCCTCCTGACTTGCATGGTGTCTTTAAATGTTCTCATCAAACAATTACTGGATTTATCTTTTTTTCTTTCCAAGACAAAACTGTACCAACTGCAAAAGTTTTTGTCTCTTGAAAAGATTGAGGAGATCTTTCCAAATGTAGCCTTGTCCTGAATGATGGATTTCCCATTAAGGGAATAATTAACTGGGATAAAACATTTATAAATTTTTCCATTTCCTGGCTGTGTTTGGGAATAGGCACATCATAGTCACAGAAGAGGGAATTTTGAATGATAGTCCATGAAATCCAGGAAGAAAAATGGGCTCTATCTACAGGGGCCTGTGTGCTGGCCTGTGAATGGATGCAGGTGAGTTCCCTGCATAGGCTGGAGCCACTTCAGGGCAGAGCATCCATGAGCTCTCCACAAAGGCAAGATGCTGTTCCATGGCTTCAGAGCAAGCTCCTGCTTTTCCAGCTCTCTCTGCTGTTGGCATCCAACTCTGGGGACATTACAACCTATAAATGTCTGTCTCATGTCAAACAACTCTGGGCAGACTGTACAGCTTGTGAAGTAGGTGTTCTCCATCCAGCCTTGCCCAGGAGGCTCACTTGGTAGGTGCTGTCACAGCATGTGTGACAGGCCCCATTACATACTTTGTTTCTGTAGAAAAGGTTGTCAAAAAACCCTGTAAAAAAATTGGCATCCTGTAGGACAAAATTCCTCAGAGCTTAAAGGAAAAGGAGATTTTCTTAGAAATGGGATCATAGAATTATTAAAGTTGGAAAAGACCTCTAAGATCATCAAGTCCAACCACTTCACAGAATCACAGAACCACTTCCAAGATGTTTTGGGGTATCTCAGTACTAGATTAATTTCTGGACCACATATCTCCAGTGGATTAAGCTGCAAACATTTATGGGGGATAAAAATGTTGATGCAACGACTCACTCCCAGCCGAGGAGTCTCATTCTGTCTTTCTGGAAATCTGAGAAGTTATGTCAAGTCCCTGTGCAAGGAGTTTATTAGTCACAAGAGAACAGCTCTGAGCACATGTACCAGCTCCCAGGAGCACACAACACGGCTTTTGGCAGCTGGGTGGGTAGTTGTTGCAGAAGACTCTGTGGTGTAAATTCACTTTATCAGATTTCCCAATAGTTTCTCTGGATAAGCATGGCTGTGGCTTTCACTCTCTGGGTTTTTCCATGCAGCTCTGAAATCTGTTTGGTGACCTGGATAATGTAGACAGAGCTTCTGCTTTCGGACAGGGAGGGGTTTTAATGTGATGGAAGATCAATGGGCATTGCAAGACCCTCTGGATGGGAGCTGATGTGAAATAAATTCAGACATTAAATATTATGCACACTGTTAATACAGAGGACAATTATCTTAGAGTTTCCAAACTTAATTCATCTAATTAGCAACAGTTTGGTGGGTACTGGCACCCACAGTGTGTGTAAACAGTGAAATCTCAACTGACTGTATAGACAGAGACATGCCATATTTGTTCACACCTGGCTCTGTGACCAAAATCAAACACCTCATTTTTATCTCCTCCTTTTCAGGTAGCTGCTACATTTACAAGCCTGAATACAGGGCCATGGGAAGGGCTTATTTTGTACTTTCAGCCAGCTGTGGAGTAACTTGATATTTTCGCGTCTAAAAAACCCACATATATGGAAAATTGCGCAAACTATTGCGTATTTTATTACCAGCACCTCAAGTGCTGAACATGATTTAGGTAAGACTCCATACATATACATACAACACGAACACATCATTAGCGTGGACACTCTCAACTTTTATTTAGAGCAAGATAAGAGTTACAAAATGCAACGTGACAGCAGAGCAGAAATTATTCCTCCCATTCTTTTATCACCGTCTTCTGATGAATGCCAACAGTCCCATTTCTCTTTTACCTTGGGTGGCTCAACCATTGCCACACGTCAGGAACTTCTAAACGGCTGTTTTGGGCTTGACTGATTAATTTGCAAGAGGCTACATGATTTAAAGAATTAGAATTTCATCATTTAGGGTTCTGTGGCAGCCAGAAAACTGCCCACTCCATGCAGGGCTAAGGGCAAGGCAGGTGTCTGCTCTGTGGGATTTCAGCTCTCTCTACACAGCTGCTTTTGGGTTGTTATTAATTCCCTGGGGAACACAAAAACCAAGACTTCCTATTTGTCAGTATGTTTGCAGTCTGAGACTGGCACAGAGTGCAAATTAAGTGAGGTGCCTTTGGTTTTCTGAATTTTCTTTATCTTTGTCTTCCTTTATCTTTCTGTCCTGCCTGAGGTCTGCAACTTTAGCTGAGTGTTCTCCGTCCTTCTCAGAACTGGGAGCTCACACAACCCCCTCTTTTCTCCGGATCACAGTGTGTGAACTGCCTGTGAAACTCACTGTTACAAGAGGTAATTGAGGCCTGGAACTGGTCAGATTTCAGGCAGGGCTTGGGCATTATTGTAGGCAATATTTGGGGTTAAGGACATAATAAATTCATAAGCACAAATAAAAAGGGGGAAAACTCATGATTCGGCATTTAACTCAAATCTGGGAACAGACTTACCATATCTGCCTGCTGCTTGTACCTTCCTCAAAAGCACTCATAATTTTGGATTAAAAAAATCCAACCAGGATTAAAAGAATCCTAAATCTCAAGAAGGGCAGTATTTCCTATATGTGGGCTTAGTTTTTCCTGGGTCATGGGCAAGATTGATGTGTGTTCATAGGAAGCTTGGCATTGCCTTCTTGTCTCTGCTATCTGTTACAGCTGGAACTCTTCACCTCCGCACTGCACAGCAGATCCTCTCAACATCAGAGATGTTCGGATTTTGTCTCTTCAGGAGTAATGTTTAAGTAAGGTTAATTCTGTCAACATTGCCTTTAAACATAGCTTTAGGAACTCTGAATCTACAACCAAACTTAGTGCTAACAGTTATTATTGTCATTATTCTTATTATTACTCTTAATTCCAAAATATTCAAATGTTATAGACTTATAAATTAATTACTTGAACAATTAGATGATTGATGCAAGAACATACAGGAAACTCTGTTTTCACAGCTCTATGCAAAGTATACAATGAACAAGCCAAATTAACTGGAAATAAAGGATATTTTACTAATTGTGTGCTTTCTTTACCCTGAATCTTTAGCATCTTTACTCTGGTTTGGTATTTTGATTATTTTAGTTAAGAAAGATACATGAATTTACCATGTCAGGGTCAACACAGAAAATTTCAAAGATGAAAGACAACCTGAAGGTTTTGGGCAGTGATGAGACCATTTAGAGATAACAGATAATCCTAATTTTGTCTATTCATTCCTGTTTGTGTTCAGTGGAGCAGTCCACAACTCTCACGAGTAACCAGGCCTTCTAAAGGCAACTCAGAAAGCACAAGAAGCAACAGGGCTTTTATTTATGGGTGTGTCAGAGCGTCTGGAACGGGAGGGAGCTTTGGCAGGGTGTGTTTGGGCAAGGAGAGCCAACCAGCCCTTGGAGCGCAAGGGAGTGGCTTGCAGTGAGGCTGTATAACGGGCAGGGTGGGATGGTCCAGCCTCAGCCTGGGCACAGAGCGAGGCTTAGCCTGGTGGATCCCAGCTCTGAGCGCACAGATGGCTCCTCAGACGGGCTCCAGCGAGAAGGGGACGCGTCCTGTTCCGGCCTTCCCGCAGCTTTTCACCTGGGAAGAGATCAGGACCCACAACGGCCGTGGGGAGAGCCAGGAGCAGTGGCTGGTCATCGACAGGAAGGTCTATGATGCCAGCAGGTTTTCCAAGCAGCACCCTGGAGGCAGCAGAGTTATCAGCCACTATGCTGGGCAAGATGCCACGGTAAGAGCCAGGAGGACGGAGCAGGAAGGTGGTTCCAGTGCCAGGGCAGGAGGACGTGCTGGTTGTCACTGTGCTTGGCCAGAGACTGGGCCGAGAAAGCAGCACAGTGACTGCAGGAGACAAGGAAAACTTCCACAAATATATTTGAAAATAGATCTCTTGCAAAAATTTGTTGATTTAGTGGATTTTGCTTAAATAATTGTGTTGCTTTTTGACAGAAATAACAAATTCTAAGCAGATCTCTCTGCTGAAAGGAGATATCTGAATTTCTGAATAGTCAGAAATATGAGCATTAAAAACATTGCCAGGTTTAGGGCATAAGCTTGTGATGTGGGAGATTTAATTCCTGTCACAACAAGACTTTTTGACTTGAAGGAAGTTCCTTAGCCTGTCTAATCCCTCAGGTTTCAGTATGAAATGGGATAACACTTCCCTGATCATGGCCCAGAATGAACCAGACCAGTTATTTTTCACATTTCGGTCCTTGAATTGAACATTTCCCTGCTTGAAACTGAAGCAGAAAAATACCTGGTGTTCTCAAAGGAAGAAAAAGAAGGGTTTGAGTCTTGTTGGCTTTCTCCTCTACCTCAGTGACTTAAGAACTTAGACCAGCCTTGCCAAGCCAGCCCAGAGATCGTGGTGGCACCTCCTGCAGCTTCTGTTACTGGACTTTTTTTACAAAAGGATTCAAGGAATACAGAATGCGTGGAATTATTTGGCCCCAGGCAATGTCCTCCCATCTCCTGCAGTGTAAGGACCTGCATTTAGATTATTTCATTTATAGACACCCAGGGGCTTTAACCACAGTGAATTTGTCTGGGGTGAATATGTTTAAAGGATGACCTTTGATCCTACCTGCTTTTATTATTTCAATAATTACAATCTGATTTTACTTAACCTTAAAGGCCTTTACCAACCTGTTGCTGTGCTGCATCCCCTTCAGCACAGAAGGACTATAACTAGTAGCCAAAATTGTGGGTACAGTGTGGATTTGTGTTGCATCACATATCCTTCTGTCTTGCTCTCAATTTGTATTCTGCTAATCTGTATCAATTTTTTGCTTTTAAAATGCTGCTCTGATCACATATTCTGAGAAAAAACACACTTTTGCAGAAAAGCAGGACTGGAAGGTGTCTCAAAAAATTGCTGGGGCAGGACTTTACCTAAAACCAGGATCCAGGATTTTTTTTTTCAAGTGCTCTTGACTACTCTAGACCTCGTAACTGTATATATATAGTGAGAATTTTCTCCTTCTGTGTGGATTAATTTGAAAATATCAACAAGAACATTGCATTGATGTCAAATGTTGGGAGTTATGTGTGTTGCAGGTGATAGTTCTTAAAGTTAATCTCATCTTAAGATGATTATCGGGGCCTTAGAGGAGGGAGGGGGACAGGCAGGACTGAGAGGCTTTCAGTGATAAGAATCTGTGATACTGATCTTGTGGAGAGGGATTCCTGCCTGAAGGGATTGTGGCTCCTTTTTCCAAGTTGCAATATAGATACTTATGGATTGAATCAGATTCCTGGCAGGAGGGAGGTATATAAGAATGGATAAAAACCTGTAGGATGAGGGGCACGTAATCAGGATGGAAAGATTTCCCCAGTCCTCTGGGGCTGGACAGAGTTATTCACTTGTCGCTGTGCCAAAGGGTCACTGGGTGTCTGTAAAAAGCCCAAATGTCCAAAAAATCGCTTTGCTCTGGCTATTTCTGGACTAAAGTACTCAGAGAAAGACTGTCTCCAGACAGGCTCCAGAGCAATGTCAGGCTGCAGGGAAGTCCCCTGTCCTTTTCCAGGGACTTGGTCCTGACCAGGCATATGCAGAATTTTTTTGGGGTCATGATCACCCACATTGTTTCTCACACCCAAAATCAGCAAGTACCTGGCTGCTCAAACACTGAGGATTTTGCAATATCTGCTCTCTCTGGAGCTAAAAAGAGCCTGGTCAGCCTTTTCACCTTTCTTCTGGAAAATTCACTGAGCTAAAGAAGACTTTTGATTTAGCTGGAATTTCACCCTTTATTCCATTGCTTGTATCTGATTTTAAAATTTTAAAATTTAGGATGTCAGATGCTTCTTGCATGGACCCATCTGTGTCACTACTGTTACCTACTTCCCCAAAACATCATCCAGCCTGAAAACTTGCAGGGAACTGCACTCCTGCTGTGTAAGGAGCTTCAGCACATATTCCCTGCGGCCCTAGTGGGATACAAACAGGATTTTAAAAGCCTCATCTCAAGCATGGCAAAGACACACTCCGTTCCCTGATTTGTTCTCCAGTCCTGGGTCCCATCCCTAGGGAAGGGCTGCTGGCTGGAGCCTTCTAGGGACAGACTGTGCTGAAACAAGCAGATGAAAGAACCTGTTTCCCTCTACAAAGAGTTTTTCATCAAACCCTTTCATGTTCATTACCAGCCTCGCCCAGGGACTTTTATGAAATCTGGTTTCTTGAAACTTCTCCAGCGTCCTTGGGCCGAGCTCCAGTTGATGGCAAAGAGCAACAGGAGGAACCCAAAGGGTTCTGGATAAGGGGAAGTGGATTACGTGTTATATCAAAGACTTGAGGGAAGGAGAGGCTCAGCATCTGGCATTTAGTCACGTGCCCTTTCTCACTCCCTCCCTTTGTGTTTCTCAGGATGCCTTTGTAGCTTTTCACAACGATAAGGCTCTGGTGAAAAAGTACTTGAGATCTCTGCTGATTGGGGAGCTGGCACCAGATCAACCCAGCTTTGAGTCCAATAAAAAGGTGAGTGTCCCAGATTCCAGCGCTGGGAATGGCTTGGGGTTCAGCCTGGGAGGAGAAGGAAAATAAGAGGGAGCAGGACTCCTCTCTGAAGGAGCACACCTAATTCCGTGCCACGGGCTGGGGGGTGGGGATGCAGCTGGTGCTAGTCAGGCATGGAAACATGACCATCCCAGGATCACTAAATCCACCCCTGGGTGCACGGAATGAGCCCCAGGTTCTGCTCAGTTCTCCTGATACTGTGATGTCTCAGTATCAAAGCAAAAGCAAGACCTGTTGATCTCATGCCTGTTTTTGCACTGAGTCCCCTCTGACAGAATATCTTCTCTGACTCCCATGGCTGCTTTGGGGTTTCCAAGTCTGCTGTGTTACATTTTCAAAGTAAATACTGCATTAATTTTAACTTTACCCCCAGAAATCCCTCCTGGAGGATTTTCGTGAGCTGCGCTGCACTGTTGAGAAGATGGGACTTCTGAGGCCAAACTACTTCTTCTTCTTCCTGGTTTTCCTTCACCTCCTGGTGCTGGATGCTGCATCCTGGCTCGTGATCTGGTACTTTGGCATCTCCTTAGTGCCCTTCCTGGCTGGCATGGCGTTCTTCACTGTTGCTCAGGTAAAGTGCTGACAGCTGCTCAGCGCTGCAGACGAGTTTGGTTCCTCCAGATGGAGAGGATTCATGGAGTGTTCACATCCCAAGCATCGCTCCACCGCCTCTCCTCAGGTCCTATTACCTGCTTGAAGATGACAAGCACGTTCTACATCACAACTTTTGTTGCCTCCAGTAAATCTGGTTTTGCTGACAACCCAAGAGTTGGTGGGGTGTTGTGGAACTGGCTGTTTCATAAGATGGCATGAGCTGATCCAATCACAAAAGAGGGAATATTTCATTCTCAGCTGCACTTTCGGCTCCCTGTTTCTTCTGTCTGATGTTTGTTTGGTCCTTTATAAGCCAATTTCCCTCACTAACCCTGAATAGTTTTCTGCTGGATTAGTAAATTCAACTATGCAGGAAAGGAGGGAGTAGGACTTTGTGGCCCTTAGATGGGATAAACTGGAGGGTGAGGGGAAGAAAAAAGATTTTCTTAGTAGAGCTGAAAGCTGACATTTGCTCAGACATCCATGAAACACATGCAAATAAACTCATTTAAATGATCCGTTCTACTTGCCTAATATCTGTTAAGGTGGATATTGCTCAAAGAGCACTCTTGTATTTCCATGGGAATATGGAATGCAATAAAGCTGTGGACTTGGAAATTCTTCCACTTTCTAGCTGGTTACTTGGAAATTCATTATTTGTGATGGGAGCAAACAGACTTCTATGCTGTAACAGTTAATTGTTGTGATGCTTTGCTGCTTTCCCTACCTTCCAGATAAAGTCAGTACCTGGAATTGAGCAGCTTTAGTGGACAGTGGCTTGGTTGGAAGTTCTCAGCACTGAGCATGCAAGACATCAGGGAGTGTTTTTTTTCCCAAAGCAGAAGGAAGATGCATCACACTATGAAGTTACAGAGGCAGATTATTATTACAAGGCAAATTATTGCAATGCTGCCAAGATTCTGTTTCTTCATTGATCCTTTTGTCTTCCAGATCCAGATGGGCTGGTTCCAGCATGATCTGGGGCACTGCTCTGTCTTCAGGAACCCCAGATGGAATCGGCTGCTGCAGATCGTGGTGATAAATGTTCTGAAGGTAGTTGCCTCATGGTGGGAATATTCTCTGGGGCTGATGGCGGCAAAGCAATGGATGGGAGTGTCCCTCTATCCAGGCAGTATCAACTAGGAGGGAATTGCAGTGCAAACTGTCAATAAGAGGTGGATAAAGGGCAGTGTGATCATTGGTATCGTTCAGGTTTGAATCCCTGGTGTTCCCTTTTTCCAGGGGTTACCTGCCAGCTGGTGGAACCACCTGCACAACCAGCACCATGCCAAACCCAACTGCTTCCGCAAAGACCCTGACCTCAACATGCACCCCCTACTCTTCAGCCTGGGAAAGACACTTTCTGTGGAGGTGAGCATGGGGAAGTTTGGAAAGGCAGATTTAATGGCAGAAATTTATAGAGGGAGGGATAATAATAATCATCCAGGTTGTGCCTTGGAACTAGGTGATCTTTAAGGTCCCTTCCGACACAAGGCATTCAGGATTCTATGATAAAAAGTGTGCCAAGGTCTGAGAGTCTCATGTACTGCCTGGTTATTACAATGCTGAGGCGTCAGCTCCTGAGAAGCCAGCTCTTGCAATCGGTGCTTAAGGAAGGGTGAGCGCCTTGGAGGCAGCTCAGAGGGTGAGTCAGTGCACTTGCATTAGTGTTAGATGTTATTAGTTGGTTATTAGTGAGTCAGATGTTCCCTCTGGGTCCTTCTGGCTGTTTGGCATCTAAATCCTTCAGGACCAGTATTGCTGTCGTGCACCGAACACAAGCGCAGACGATTTCTTAATCCGAAATTTTATAGCTTTCATAAAAAGAAAAACTAGGAATAGATTCTCCCTGCACCATTATGTTTTCTGGTATCACCAAGGTCTCATTTGCCTTTTCTTTTCCTACTAATTCTATTTAGTCATGAGGTGATGAAATTACTTCATTGCAAATTAATCAGCTTCTTGAAATAAAGCCTCTTTCTCTCCTTTAGCTGGTAATAAGCAAAGAAACTTCAGCTCTCCAAGGCACACGGCAAATTCCAGCTCTGCTGTCTCAGAAAGGCTTCTGTAATGAGAATTACAAAATACCACACACCATGGTCAGGCAAAATGGATTTCAGGGGTTTTGTTTTCTACTTCGTTTGTTGTTTCGGTTTTGATCCAGGGAAGACATCTTTGAGGTGTTCAAGTTTTGTCTCAGTAATAGAGGAGCTCTGGATGTAATTTGCTTTCCCTCTCTATTATTTTGTCTTTTGAACAACTATAAGCACAAAAATTTCAGATGATGTTAAGAATCCTTTAGTGCAAATAATGAAAAAATACACAGCAAAGAAATAAACTGAATTGTGCTTTTTGTGAATCTTTCTGTAATTGAAGACAAAGTATTTGACAAAACAAGAAGGCAGATGTCTTTATAGAGCATTCAGTACCTTGATCTTGCAGAAATAATTTTACAGACGTTATAGGACAGCTTCCAAACTCTGTCATATCTGACCACCCTCTCCTCTATTATTCAGAAATTTGAGATGCAGAAGTTCAGATGTGGCTTCCAGGGCAAACACATCCTGCATTCATAGAATCCTAGAATGGTTTAGGATGGAAAGGACCTTAAAGATCAGCTAGTGCCCATCTCCAAAGTTGGAACCCGTCAACTTAATGACTTAGTTTCCATGTTAACAACCTGTTCCTCTCCAAGCACCAGTAGCCTCAGCACTCCATGGTGAATTGATTAGATTGAATTTCATTCTCCTACAAAGTCCAAATTACCTGTAAGCCTTTTTTGGAGCATTTTTGTATAGTCTTTCACTGGCCAATTACAATATCTTTTCATTTTTCAGCTTGGAAGGAAGAAGAAGAAGTTCATGCCTTACAATTACCAGCATAAGTATTTCTTCTGTGAGTATCCCCTAAATCAGGAGTGCATCTCCTCTCCAAAATACAGGTGTTTTAAAGATTGAAGTGACAGCTCCAGAGAGCTTCCTTCATGTTCAAGAAGGTCCACTTGAGGAGGAATTACCCCTCCATAAGGGTTATGTGATGGAAGTACTAGATGGGGGTGAGTCAAGCAGAGGGAAGAAAGGGATGGGAAAGAAATGAAGAACTGATGAGAAAAAAAGGGGAAGAGATTATGTGAATGCATGGAAATTTGTATAAATGGAAGATTGCAATTCTTCTTCCACTGGAAAGAAGAATCATTGTTCTCACAGATGACTATTCTGTAAGAGCTGTGATGCAGTGAAATTATAAATGCCTCTCTCTTTCAATTCTTTCCTTCAGTGCTGGCCCCACTTGCAATCATCCCCTTCTTCCAGCTGACTATATTCAACTTTGCAATCAAGAGGAAAAAGTGGTTGGTAAGCACAGCTTCAGCATCTGGAAAACCCAAAAAATGTCACTATACTAATATTTACCTCTGTTTGGGGGGTTTAAGACAGGAAAGGCTGATTCTGGGCTCGCTGCAGCAGGGGAGAATTGTTTAGAAAAGGCTTTTTAGCCTTTTAGCAGATAAATAAAAATTTAGAGAAAACTCAGACCTAGACAGAGTGTGATGACATGGCTGTTGTCCGCATTTATTAAGTGAGCGTTGTGGGGATATTTTAGGGATACACGCAACTTGCTGCAGAATGGTAGTGTGGAGCTTCCTCTTGATAAGCCAATACGAAATCCATATATCAGAACAGTTCTTAGCTGCAGTTCAAGTAAAGGGGAGAGGACAGAGTGGAGGGATTTCATTAACAAAGGCGGATTTTCACCTTGGTTTGTTTGTTTTTTGTGGTTTTTTTTCAGGACCTGATATTGATTGTGTTTTTCAACATCCGAGTTTGCCTCATGTATGTTCCTTTAATGGGATTTAAGAACTTCATGATATACTATTGGCTGTCCAGGTAACACACGGGACATCTGGAGTCCCCAGGACTAATATTTGTAATCAATACTGAAATAAATTAAAATTAGTCCCAGTGCCTACAATTTTCTCAGCAATAAATAGTCAAGAAGGAACAGTTTAACTTCAGGGTGGTGGTCATTGCTCAGGGACATCTTCAACTACAAGTTGATTGGTTCTTACACTCTAAAAGTTAGGAACAGCAAATCCTGAATTGCATAAAAGTGTTCTTTTAGTTAAAATTAAGAGAGACAGCAATGTGTTTTAATGGTAAATCTGGATGGGATTAGAGATGTAACAAGTGCTTCTCTGTTTATCTGCAAGGTACTTTGAGAGCACCTGGTTTGTTTGGGTGACACAGATGAACCACATTCCAATGGACATTGATTATGATCAGAATGAAGACTGGGTGTCTACTCAGGTGAGAAGCTCCTTTCTTCTGGAATACTGGGTCTACACTTCTGAATTATAGGACAAAGACAATATCCTTTCTGTAATAAACCTTTTAAAACTTTAGTGGGAAAACAAGATATATAGATTTTAAAAATCCTGGTTTTTGACTGAAAGGTGTTGATATATTTTTTACATCACTTTTTCCTTTCTATTACAGAAAAGTACTGATAGTGAAACAGTCAATCTCCCTTTTAGGCCAACTAAAGGAAGCAAAGTGGGATTGAATGGCTTTATTTTTACCCTATAGGGTGCAGGTTTATTGCAGATAAGAGAAATCTGACAAAATCTGATAAAGTCTGATAAAAATAAAAACGTAATTACAACTTTATTCACATATATAATGCCTCCAGCAACATAATCCCACGTAGTGTGTTCTAAGCATTTTCCCCTTTATTAAGGGAAAAAGACTCAGCCTGGCTAGTCTAGACTTTATTTAGTTCCTCAGGGCAATGATGGCTGTAATCCCTGACTTTTCTTTTATGCAAGATGAGGGTGGGCAATGATTGCTGGGGTTCAAACATCAGGCTTGCAGGAAAATAAAACATAAGTCATGTATTTTTGGGGTCTTTTTCCCTCCCAGCTCCACGCAACCTGCAATGTGAAGCAATCTTTCTTCAACGATTGGTTCACTGGGCACTTGAACTTCCAGATAGAGCACCAGTGAGTATAATTTTGGGCATAAGAGTGGCAATAATGTGGGGCACTTAGAATTGTGGAATCCTACAGTGGTTTGGGTTGGAAGGGACCTTAAAGGATCCGGTGGAATCGGGTGATATTTAAGGTCTCTTGCCATCCAAACTATTCTTTGTTTCTAGGAATGAGCCATCTCAGGAGATCTTTTGTTCCCCTTCTGGGGGAGAGCAGGGGAGTATTTTGATCGGGGAGGACAGAGAGTGGTGCAAGCCAAGTCTTACAATAACTCTGTCTCATCCCATTCTGCAGCCTGTTCCCCACAATGCCTCGACACAACTACTGGAAAGTAGCTCCTCTGGTGAAAAGCCTTTGTGATAAGCACGGCATTGAATATAAAAGCAAGACTTTACTGGCAGCCTTTGTAGATATTTTGCAGTAAGTATCAATTAACAAGATAGTTTTGCGCTGTAATGTCATGAAAGGGAGAGATACAGATCAGTATCCATGATCAAAACTGAGTTTGTTTAGATTTTTCTACAGGCAGTTTGAAAGATTTTTTCCCTCTCTTCCTTAAATCCTCTCAACTCATTCCCAGTAGTCAGACTTTGCTATGAGATATCCATGCACTCTAAAATCCATTTTTTCAATGTATTCCTTTAATTACCATTTGCTTCCCAGAAAACTGAGTAGTCTCCCCATAAACAATTTTTTTTTAACTTCTGTTCCTGCAGTTCCCTGAAGGATTCTGGGGAGCACTGGCTTGAAGCATATCTGCATGGGTAAAAACTGGCAACCATCAAGGGGAACCTCTTCACCACCCAACTGCTGCCAGGACTCAGCACAGCCCATCCATGTGTGTGTTCAGGAGCTGGGCAAAGTTAATTTCAGTAAGAATCAACTGGGAAAGTGGCTTAAAGAGACTTTTTTTTTCTTGATCTCAACCATGAACCTCTTATTTTTTCTGCTCTCAATCTCAGAATTTAGCGATGGGCTTTTAAACTGGGGAGAATTTGAACTTGATGAGTTTACCTTCACTGGAGGCGCCAACTCATTGCTTATGGAAGAAGTTTGAAATGAAATTCGTTATAATGTCAGAGAATCACGGAATAGTTTGGACTGGAAGAGACCTTAAAGATCATCTTGTTCCACCCCCTGCCATGGGCAGGGAGACCTTCCACTAGACCAGGTTGCTCAGAATCCGTCCAACCTGGCCTGGGACACTTCCAGGGATGGAGCATCCACAGCTTCTCTGGGAAACCTGTGCCAGGACCTCACCACCCCACAGGGAAGGATTTCTCCCTAATAACCAATGTAAACCTGCCCTCTGTCAGTTTAAAACTGTTATCCCTTGTCCTGTCCCTACAAGTCCTGGTTAAAACTCTCTCCTCATCTTTCTTACAAGCCTCTTTCAGTATTAAGTTCTCCTTAGTGTTTTTGGGATGGCACAAAGCAAACTGCAGGAAGTCAGGAGATATTAGGGCAGGGGGAATCTTTGAGGGCTGTTTTTGAATAGATAAAGATGCAGAGCACAAGATGGCCTGAGGTGTGTCCCCATTGCCATTGATCACATGTAAACTACTTGATCTGACTACTTGGGTGTTATAACTAGTTCTGTTCATGGATTGCATGGGGAGGGAGATAATTAGTTGCTGGTTTACACCTATAATAGGCAGTTTGAATCCAGTTTGTATAGTGTGTATTATTGATAGGCATCAGTACATGTACATATTTTAATTGAGCGCTGACTGTGCTGTCTGATTGGCTTTGTGATGTAGACCAGCTTTGAATAAGACTGAGAACAAGCCTGAGCATTGAGGAGCAGGTCCACATTTCAAGGGTGTTTTGGGCACTCTTGTTTTATTGAGGTTTATACGTATTAAATTTTATCTTAATGGTCATTTCGTGATGATTCTGAGGACATGGGGTTATGGTCAAGGACAGTTTCTGCTGGTTGAAAGTGCAATGCCCATCTGTGTAGAGGCTCTCCAAGAACACAACTGGGGTTTGAGAGAGGCAATAAAAGAAAGAAGTGGGCCTACAGTTGAATATTTTCACTGAGAGTGCTTTAAATTGTAAGGGAAAGGTAAAATGTCAATGAATGTTGAATAACAGATAGTAAAATAGTGGATGTACGAAAGAACAACTTGATGTGTGGTTATCATTTAACAGAAGGGAAAAATGCAGGGGGAAAAAACCTGGTTGTTTGAAAAAGCTAAAAATAAGAAAAAGGAGAAATTGTAAGAAATTATAATTATGAATAAAGTTCTTCTTCATGATTTTTAGATTGAAATCAATCCCTGTTTTAAAAGGAGCGTGTGACCTCTGATTAATCTTGCTGATTTTGCAAAGGAATTCTGATTCAGTGATATTTCCCAATCCCGTGTAGAGCAAAGATATTCCATTAGGAGACTGACCAAAACCCACGAAGGTGAGTCTGCAATGGCAAATAAATAGACAGTTTGCCCAGAAAAACAAAGACCATGTGGTTCTTCTCCTCTGCCATTCACACCCAGAGCTTTCAGGGGACAAACCACCCACAGGAGGAAGATGTGGAAGATCTTAAAATGAGATACCACCATGAACAACTGAGCAGCAACTCACTGTTACAAGCCACAGGCACCAAGAGTCTCTTCTATGTAACAAGATCAAGCTCCCCACACAAAGCAGGAGTTTGGACTTTTATTTTTGCCTTTTTTTTTAAGAACATCTCAATTTTTTCTTTTTTTTTTTTTTGTGTAGGTGCAGGTACTAATAACACTGTTCTGGTTATTTCATAATAATAGCTGACATGCATTTGAGAATGATCCTGTTTAAAAAAGCAGTTATAAAAAAAAAAAAGTGTAATTTGGAAACCTCTGCTAACTAATGCCTAGACCAGTTCTGTGTTCTCAAATCCCAGGCTGGTTAGAATGGTGATATCCACAATTATTTACAACAGTAGAAACATTTTATAAATATTTAAGGGACAATACTGTCTTAACATGACTGCAGGGATTTTATTGCATGCTCTGGTTGGCAGTACATGAAGATAGTTTTAAACTGATGTCTTGCTGAAGGCAGTATAAATATTAGGGACTCCTAAATTTTTTTTACCAGTGAAACTTGAAAGCTCTGCTCATTATATCCTGAGTCCCACTGAAACCAGTATAAGACTGATGCAAAATGGTTCTTTTCTGGTGTGACTCTCATAAATCTGATTTGTTGCATTTAATTGGAATTCTGCTCATTTGAGTGTCATTATTTATTGAGTTTGTCTTTTTGCGGCCTCATTTTAATTAAAATGTTCTTGTCTCCAACTGGCTCAACAGGCTGCTCTGTGTCAATATTCATTTCTTTATCTACTTTATAAAGGTTATTAACAAGGGAGCTGGTTTACCTTGGTCAGACATGGCTCACGAACTTCAAAGGGTGGGATAACACCTGCTGAGAACTGTAATATTTCATGGAAGACAATATATGCCAGCTGGAATACCTGGAAGAGACAAGGAAAAGAGGGGGATGGTTTGCAGGATCCTGTTTGCTGCAGGAGTTAATGAGATGCTGCTAAAGTGTTTTTTCTTATCCAGGTGGAGCAAAAGCTCTTTTGTATCTTTATTTTTGTTCTTCACTCAGGCTCCAGATTTAGGGATGCAGTTGGATAAGGTGGTTTGGGTGGAATATGATGGAAAGAATTCAGATATGGAAAGAACAAGTCTCTTTTCTGCTGTTGTCTTGCTCTGTGTGGCAGCATCTCAGCTTAGCACCGTCCCACTGAAGTGTAAAATGAGTCCCATGAAAGATTTATCCACTGATTCCTCTGGCCAACCATCTCTGCAAAAAAATTCTTTGGATTCTTCAATGTTATTGCATAAATTTTACAATAACTGATTGATGATATTCTTCAATAACTTGTTGTCTGACCTGAAGGAAATTTTTATATATATATTTTTAAAATTATATGTTTATTTATTTATATATAAAAATATATTTTATATATTACATAAAATACAATTTATAGGTACATGTTTATAAAATATAATTTAAATTTTTAGATAACCATTATATGTAGTGTGTATATATTGTATATAAGTATCTATATAATATATATGTATAATAATATATTTGCACATAATATATAATATTTAGTATATTATTTTGTCATGTATAGTATATATTATTATACATATATATACATATATTATACACATACAACATACATTATAATATGCATATATTTTATATAAATGTATATATAATATATATGTATATTAAACACACATATATCATACATATATAAAATATTATACATTTTATGTAGTAAATATGTATTAGAAATATAAATGTTAAATATGTATATTATATATGATACATATTATATATACACATATATTTTACATTATTAGATATACATTATATATAATGTTTATATATTATATATAAATATCTATAATAATACATACATATATGTATGATATATTTATCTGAATCTATATACTATATAAGGTATGTTATTATATATGTGTATAATATATATTATACATATACGTATACATATATATGCATATATATTATACCTATATGTACATATATTTGCACATATAGGTATAATATAGATATTATAGATGTAATATATGTATATATACATTATATATATATTTTATACCAATAAAGGGACACTCAGACAGAAATAAAAGCATTATCTACACTGAACTCTGACAATACAGGTCGGATTTTCCATCTTACCACCTAAACTTTTCTCCAGGTGTTGCCCACAGTAGGTGTGTTCTGCTGTTACTGTAAAGCTCTAAAAATGCTGAGCTTGGCTTCTCTGCATGTACAGAGCTGCCTCTGCCTGAGCAATTTTTATCTTATCACCCACCTAAGGGTGGGGTGTGTTTGGTTTTCCTGCCTGTCATACCCCCAGGGGCCCGGTCCCACTTGGCATCCAGGCAGGAAAGTGCTTTTCAGAGGATATTTGTGGCTGTTTTCCTTCTAAAATGGAGCTGGAAGAGGTGATCCTCGACTTCTTCTATAAGGGGTGGTTATAGGGTTGTTGTGGCAGTATAATTACCTTGGTTTGACTCTCTGCCAAGCAAAAGTGGTTCAGACCATAATGCCCACCTCTCCCCCAGGGGTGGACTGGTGGCACATTCCCCTCTCCTTGGAATGTGGACAACAGCACAGCAAAGAACTCAAAACTGGCAGAAGTGGTCTCTTATTTATGGCATTTCTTGTCTGGTTCTCAGAATACTTCGAGCAGGAACTTTGGCCCCATTTTATGTGATTTCTACATCTCAGTTCAACGACAACTGATAGTCACAACACAAATTTCCACCTTTGTAACTAAAGAGCAGTGTGATACCGAAGGTGTCATCTTGGGCAGCCTGGGCCCTGAAGATGTTCTGCTGAGCCTGCCCTTGATGAAACTCCGTGAGGGACTAAAAAGCAACTGAGTCAGTTGTTTAAGTGTTTGGGTTTGGTGTCATTTTTGAGGAATTGCTCCCAAGAAACTTGATGGGTCTCAGGTACCAATTTAAAATCATCACAGTGCCATCCAATCCCTGCTTCTTGCTCCCATTATTGCCCACTGGAATTAAACAACGTGCTTTGAATATTAGAGGATAAATAGTTGTGTGCAGAAGTCGAGGAGAAACTCAGAGTGAGAAGCAGAGATTACTGGACAACCTAGAGAGACTTGTGCAATATGAAGTGGTAACTTTTATGATGCTGTTGTAAGAGCTGTTGGAACCATCTGTCATGGTATGGGATGAGTTCTGTTACACTGGTAGAGTCAGTACAAGTTAAGCTCTGCACGTACAAATTGGAGTCTGGATGAGTTGTAAGGATGTTCCTCCTTTGAATCTTTGATGTCTCGAGGGTATTTCTATCTTCTCAGGAAGATATAAATGCATCTTTGTCTTCTGGTAGAGGTTACATATTGAAAAATTAGAATTAAGTAAAATTAATCTTTATTGATTTGCCTGGTCACTAAACTGAATCTAGTGACATATGATTTGAAAAATTTCCTTCTCCTCTAATGGACCTACATTCCTTCTTGGAAGTGACAATTAACACTTGAAAAAAACATATACATAATGTGAAAATACATCTTTTGGGGATGGTTGAGGTTCCTAGGGGATCTAGAACTCTCTCTGTTCACTGCCCTATCCTTAAATATATTTACCTCAGTGATCCACACTATCTTTTTGTGCCAATTAATCAAGTTCATTGATTGAAGGTGTTGACACAAGGGGGCTGTTTTTCTGACCTCTGACGGGTTAGAAGAGATTCAGCCTACGTGTATTAGTTAAATAAATACAACGGTAGTTCTTTAAAGCACCATTTCCTGCCTTTTGTTTTTTTATTGGCATATAATACCCAAGAAATCTAATAGAATATCCAAAATCTCCAGCATGACTCCAGTGTGAATTAATATTGTATTTCCTTTATAAGCCTCATTTCCTATGGAAGCCATCTCTGGATGATTACTGCTGATTTTTGGGTTCTTTCACCCATTTGCTGCAGTGTATCAAACTTGACAGGAGAATAAGAGCATCAACAATTGTCTTACAAACATGTGAGAAGTGTCTATGGAGCACAGCAACTTCACTCTGCTTTGCTTTAGGTGTCTCATGTCAAACACAAAGTTTAAAATTACCTATTTATCACTGCACAATTCTTGTGCCAAAAGCAATGCTGTGCTGATCCACACAGGCTCATCCCAGCCCCACAATGGAGACTATTGAGCAAGAACAAGCTAATTATGCAAATGAAGCCTATACACTCTGCAAGAATTGCTGCATACAGAGATCTGCAGGACCTTAATTTTCACTGTGACTCGTAATTCCATTTTTGTGAGCAGCTGGATACCAGTCGGTGTGGAACCGGGAATTGCTTACGTGGGTATCTCTAGCCATTTACAACCTGTTGTATGAGTGTCACAGACTGGTTAAAGCTTCAATTACTGGTCTGGGGGGGATCTAAAACAACAAATAGGCATGAGGCAGCATAAGAGAGACCATCAGAGCAATATTCCAGCCAGGCCAGTGTCCAAAAATGGGAGCCTGAAGAAGGATATAAACCCAGATTCAGTAAAGATTAATTACAGTGTCTATTTCATTATCATGTATGGACTGAATACACAGTGACTTCCAATGTGGGAAGGAGCAGCTCTGACCATTAAGACAGTGTTTTAAAGGGTAGCTCTTCTCAGAAATTATTTGTTCTACTCCCACTGATTTACTGGAAAATTGCATCCTCATGCCAGATGTTCCAAGTATTCCTCTAACCTTCTTCTGTTTCTCTGGAATGATGAAATAGCCTAAAACACCTTGACCTGTTGCAATAGCAGTGGATTTACCAGGTTGTGGCTCTTCAGGAAGCTGACAAAGGATTTATTTTTTAATATTTGTTGCAGTGGGTGTTAAAGCTACACACCATGAGGAAAAACAAACCAACACCAAACCAAATAAATAATATATATTTAAAAACCTATGCCTCCTGTTAGAGGAGCCAATCAGTTTTGGAATGTTTTATCTGGCTTTCTATCAGGGCCTGCTGGGATTTCTGATGCCCTGTTTCAACACCCCATTAATAAAGGCCCAATTTGCTGAATCAGAAAGGTTGGTATTCATCAGCCATGCACAGCAAGGAGCAAAATGCTCATTATAATAACTTTAAATATCAGCTGTGAGACGTGAGCAAAAAGTTGGATATCGCAGCATTCCAAATTTGCTCAGTGTAAGGGGTGGTGGTGTAAGTTTTTAAACCCAGGAATGAAGCTGCAGCTGTGGGTGTGTGAAAATGAAAGAGAAGCTCTCAGAGTACATTTTAACCCTATTTTTTGTAACACCATGGGTTTTCCCCACTTTTTACCTGCAGACAGGTTTAAACTTGCACAGTTCATGTTCATTCTGCTGAATTAATTTTGTTCTATTGTAGATTTATAAAAGAGAATGAAACATTATTGAGAGGATGTTAGGGCAGTAGGCTGGTAGCACATCTTGCTCTCTGGAATGAGATGAAATCCAGCAGTGCCTAATACTGTAGTAGAAAAAGTACCGAGGGAACCTTTTCCTGATTCAAATAAGATGTTCTTGGGACTCTGATTTACACTTTGAGCACCTCTCTGAAATGGGTGCCCTCCAGTGAACCAAGGGACCTGTGTTTCCTGAAAAGTCTGAACTACAGAGATACAGGGATCCTGTATATACTTTTTTCTCTTCACCTCACCAACATCATTCCAACCTGATTTCCTCCAGCTCCAGTTCTCCTTCTGGCCTTGCTGATAGAATCATGGAATCATAGAATGGTTTAGGTTGGAAGGGACTTAAAGACCATCTCATTCCACCCCCTACCATGGGCAGGGACACCTTCCACTAGACCAGGTTGATCCAAAGCACTGTCCAACCTGGCCTTGGACAGTTCCAGGGATGGGGCAGCCACAGCTTGTCGGGGCAACCTGTGCCAGGGCCTCACCACCCTCACAGGGAATTTCTTCCCAATATCCAATCTAAACCTGCTCTCTGACAGTTTAAAACCCTCCCCCTTGTCCTAGGACATGCTCGGCACAGACTGGAATGTACTTGGTCCAATTGCCCAGTGTCAGTGTGGCTGGGTCATGGCAATAAAAAGGTGCCTTCCATTTTTCTCTTAATGAAAGAGTGACTTTGGAAAACATCCATGGAATATAATTCCCTTTGCTGCTTCTTCCTCAGAGCTGCAATCTCCGTGGAGCAGAAGATTCCTGGAAAAGGAATTGTCTCCACAAGCAAGCTCTTAAATACGACCTCAGACATTAAAAGCAAGGTTGAGGCATTGCTGCCTCGTTCATACAGACTGTTTTATTGCCTTCCATGAGTGTGTTGTCACTGTTCAGTTGCATGAACCAGGGTGTGCCTTGCGTTCTTCTTGCTGTCATGTCTGAATCTGCTGACAGAATATAATCCCTTTTCTCTCTACAAAGAAACCCTCTCAACATGTTTGCCAGGGGTAGAGCCTCCCTGGGGACAGGGCAAGGTTGAATGGATTTTAAATAAAAGCTGTAGAAAGGCAATCGGGGTTTTCCCTGATCGTAGAATGGTTTGGATTGGAAGGCACTTAAAAATCATACATTTCCACCCCCCTGCCATGGGCAGGTACACCTTCCATTAGCCCAGGTTGCTCCAAGCCTTATCCAGCCTGGCTTTGAGCACTTCCAGAGATGGGGCAGCCACAGCTGCTCTGGGCAACCTGTGCCAGGGCCTCAACCATCCTCACAGGAAGGATTTCTCCCCAGTATCAAATCTAAACCTCCATATCCAATTTAAACCTATAAATCATCCTCTCAGAGTGTTTATCTCATTGCACCAGCCAGGGAGAGTCTAAGTGGCCTCCTAATGCAGGCAGAGAACTGAAGTTTGACACTTAGGGTTAGATATGGTGAGTCTAAACCTACATATTTGGCCTTGTAAGGAAAATCAAGTGGAAAAACCCAAAATCAGGACAAATCACAGGCCCCATAGGCCCCATAAGCCCTGTGGCTTATTTACTGCAATTCTAAAATAAAATCAGAGTCTGTGTTTGCAAGGATGGGGCATTCACAGCTTCTCTGGGCCATCTGTGCCAGTGCACGCAGAAGACTGTTACTCATTTATGTGCCTTTGGTCTGTTAATGTGAGGGGGTTTAAGTTAAGACCTTATGAGATGTTTAAGAGAAAAATTAAGCAGTAGCTAGAAGCTTCTGTAACTCCACAACAGCAGTATCTGATCTTCCCACATGATGTTTTTGTGCATTGATCTTCAAAATACTTTTGGGAGCTTCATATGCAAAAGAAAAAGATGAGAAAGAAATGCAGAATGGCAATTTAAAAACAGGTTGGAGAACTTTGAAGGTGAGTGATTGCACTGGCAAGAGAACTGGGCTCAGTCCCTTCTTGCCTGGCTCAGCCTATGATGTGGCACTTGTGTCATCTACTCTCCCTGTGTGCATCCCAACATACTTCCACAACGTTTGGCTGTGATATTAATGCTGATGAAAAGGCAAATGAAGTTGGTGCTAAGTGGTGAGTTGGCACCTGATAAGCCCACTGCTGAGACCAAAAAATTCTTCATTTGTCTTGAAGTTGTCATGTTTGCATGGTGGAACTGCCAGGAGAAGGTGGTTAGGCTTCCTTGTACTCATTGGCAACGGGATCTTCCCATTTAGATTCTCCAGTAGCTCAGACTCACTCTCTACTGAACTCCTCTTTGGATTGAACTCATCCCCTAGGTCACTGCTTGATGCTTTTAGCATCATTTCCACCTGGAACTGGGAGTAAACCCTGCCTGCTCCAAGCGCTATTGAGCTCTCACTAAGGCTGAATATTGGCTGTGGCAATGTGCTCTCTCTGGTGGCAAATGCATCCAAGTGCCCATGAAATACATGCCAGGATTCTACTTCACGTTTTCTAAACCCAAAATGTCAGATCGCCTTCCTTTGGAGTGCAATCCTTGGTTCATGGGTGCATTACACCTCAATTCAGAAGTTCCCCTTATGACTTGAAGTCAAATTAAAACTTCCTTTAAAATTTTATTTACCAAGTGCTTTCAAAGGAGTGTTTGACTAGATGCAGATCTAGAGAAAATTGTTGTGTCTTTCTTCACTTGCTAGGGAGAAACATCTGAGTTTATAACTGATCAATACTGGGACGACTAATGAGAGGAGGGCTAGAGAGCCTCGGGAATTTGAGGAGGGGTTGAGAAGGAACATGCACATCATTTTATTTGAATATATTGCAGTAACAATTTTATCGCCTCAAATAACACATGAAGAGGGATGAATTTTGGTGCTTTGAAGCCTCCTCATCTCCCCAGTGGTGGAGTTTGTGCTGATACACTCATCAGGACCAATTATGCTCTTTGCATTAGACCACCAGTAAACTGTGTCCCCAAGTGCCACATCCCTCTGGGGCTGGTGACTCCACCACCGCCCTGGGCAGCCTGTGCCAGGGCTCACAACCCTTTCTGTGAAGAAATTTTCCCTAATATCCAACTAAACCTCCTCTGGTGCAACTTGAGGCTGTTCCCTTTTGTCCTGCCGCTGGGAGCAGAGCCTGACCCCCACCTGGCTCCACTCTCCTGTCAGGGAGTTGTAGAGAGCAAGAAGGTCCCCACTGAGCCTCCTTTTCTCCAGGATAAACTCCCCCCACCCTCTCAGCTGCCCCTCATAGAAATTTTGGGGACCTGCCCGCCTTGGCTGCATCCTGAGAGCCTTCTCTTGGCCAGCAGCTACACCTGTGTCACCCTCTGTCATCCTGTCATCAGCCAAAGGAGCCTCCCAGAGCATTTACAGACTTTGAACTGACTTGCATCCTGCCCATTTCACCTAAAATCACAGAATATGTCGAGCTGGAAGGGACCTGTGAGGATCACCCAGTCCGACCCCCTCCTCCTTGCAGGACCACCTAAAACTGAACCACTCGACCATTCCAATAATTTAGATGTATAGCCTTTCTCAAGGAGAAAACCAGGAAAGGGTAAGGAACACAATCCAAGTTTGCCCCCTTGTGTCACTGTCCCGCTGCTACGCCTGGAAATGGGCCCCATTTACCTTCTCGTTGTGTGAATCCCTCCCTGTTTGCTGCAGGAACTGGAACAACAGATCCTTTGGAGCATCCTTGAACCTTAAAGGACACCATCTCCGTACCACAGAAGGCTTCTTTGCTACCAGTTTATGGTGCCTCATTTTCTGAGGGGGAGAGACTCAGGATTAGGATGACAGGTCAGTCTTCTGAGTTCCCTCCTGCACAAAGACTGCTCCAAAACCTCTTCTCCAAGAAAAGAAGCATAGGAATAGCTACATGGACTCCTATAGAAGTATCCTTTTCTTTCAATCCATCTTCCAAAAAGTGGAATGGGATGTGGTGTCACGGGCCAGGAATAGGCTTGTGTCTCCTTTGCTTTACCTATGTGATATCCTGTGACAGACTAGCAGTGGTTGGGATTGACTCTAACAGCCTAGGCTAGTTAAACTCATTCCTTTGCCTCCATCTGCTGCTCGCAAACCCCTTTTCCAATGGGAAATGAAGTTCCATTATGTCCCTGATTTAATACCTTTAGCTGCAAATTAATTCCTTAGCCTACTGTCCCAGACGCTGGGAGATCCTGCTATAGTGAAGGTCATATTTCAAGATCCAGAACTCCCAGGGATAATTCCAGCTGCTGTCAAGCTTCATGTTTCATGCCCAAAGGACAGCACTTGTAATGTGTGGAGTGGTCTGGTGCCTGGCATCACCACCTCCTTAGGTTTACCATCTGGGAGCAATCAGTATATAAGCAACTAGGAACTGCCCAGGGCTAAGATTAAACAGTTAGTACTTCACTTGGATCTCCAGAAGTATCCCACTGGCATAGTCCAAGGCCTCCCTTTCTCTAATCAAGGATTAGGGGCAATTAGCAGATGTCAAATGCAGTGCTTGCCCTATATCCACTAATATCCATCATGCTGGGCTGATGCAAAAGACTTAGGAAATGTGTCTTTACAATGCAATCAATTTGCTCTCAAGGAGAACCCTCCAGGTGGATCATGGAATGTCTTAGGTAAACACTACACTAGAAGAACAAAGCATTTCATCTAGTTAACCTATGGAAGAGTAATCCATGAATCCACCTAAAGATCTAGGATCTGTCCCTCAACGGACTTGTCTCAGTTAGGAAAGGAGAGCTCTTACTCCATCAATTCAGGGATGTAGAGCTAAAAGGAGATGGGCTGCACATCAAAATTCACCTAAGTCCACGTTGTTTCCCTGTTCTTTATTCTTACCAGGCATTATAATTTCCCCAGTTACTTTTTGAGTCTTTGCTTCCCTCAGTAGGTGCTTTATCTGCCTCAGTTCTAACATTTCTTTATATTTTAAAGATGCTTCCCCCCCACCCCAAACTCTTAACCTTCTGTTTTACTTAGTTTTAAATTGTGCATACTCTGAATAAACTCCTATTTACTCTTTGTTACCCCTTGCTGACCCATAATTAGAAAAAGCTGAAGGTAAAATTAACTGGGAAGAGTTGAATTTTACTTTTACCAATTTCTCCTCAATATACAGGTCAGTTTTGAATGAAGAGCATGAAATAATCCTAAAGGGGCAAAGGGTATGAAGACTACTAGATGAGTTAATACTAAATCTTCTGTCTTAGTCTGAAATAAGTAAACAAAAATAGAGATGTTGAAAAGAGTTTTGCTGCCTTCAATTACATTTATAGATAGAATTAACAATTTTAACCCTATTGGTTCTTTAAAAATTGGTTTTGGAGAAGATAATTAAAAATTCTGTCTGAAAAATAAGAAACTTTGATCACAGGTAAGTAGGATAAACAAATCTTTGAGCTTAACTGAACAATGGGCTGTCCTTGAGCAGGAAGGACATATAACCATCTCCTGCCATTAGATAAAGATGTTTATAATATGAAATCATGAAAAAGATAGAAAATAAAAAAGGAGGTACTGCAACGCAACATTCACTATTTAACACCACTTACATGGCTGATTGGATTATATTATCTGCTCTTTGTATGTTGGGATTCTAATTACATAATTACTTTTCTGGTTCCTAATCAATGTGTAAGAAGCTTTCAACAGATATTGATTAATAGTACATATATTCCAAAGTGGGAGTGGCTGTGATTGATGTGACATTGATTGTTTGAATTGTAGCCTTTGTTTCACAACACTGAAGGTACAGTTAATAAATCCAGAGGGAGCTGCACTTACGATTCCTGGGGATGTGAATGAGATTGGTGTGTATCCAGTACCTGTCACACCTACAGAAATTTATACAAGCCAAAATATAAACAAATTAGATAATTTATGGATTATTTCAGATAAATTCTGCTTGGCAAGCAAGAATGTTTGTGTGGTTTAGGTTTCTTTTTCTTTCCCCTTAGCAGGGAAGCAGAAGGAAGAAGACCCTGGAAGAAAGGATGAGTTGTGATGTGATGTAGATCCAGTCCCTCCAGAAGAAACAAGGGAATTAGGTAACCCAGTAGGTGCTAGGTACAGGTTGAGCAAGGAACTGGCCCAGCTACAAAACATAGTTCCTCCCTTTTAATCTTGATAATGCTCTGAAGTGACAGGATGAATTATACTCCTCTGCTTTGCTCCCCCTCATTTCCCTCAAATAAAAGTGAGGAAATTGTTCTCACAGAGTGAGTGGGTGTCTGGGATTTTGTAAGACAATTCTAAGTGTGGAAAACACCAAATCTCAGTTGAGACTGGCTGAATAAATTGATTTTAATTTCTGTCTCTCTTAGGGAGAATAAAGGAGAATCATTTAGACTCGTTCCTAAAGATGGTAAAAGCTAATTGTAAGAGCCCGACTCTGCAAGAGGTTATTTTAATTGTTTATTTTCTGTTTCTATTCCTTCTTCAGACTTCTTGTGAAAGTGGAATTCCTTAAAGAACACTGTTATTTCACCTATGAAAGAGATGATGAAGAGGTAAGTTGATCACTGCCCATAACAGATGGAAGGAACACGAAGAAAAGCTGATTAGAACTCAAGTACTTTAGTTTCCTTTAAATTTAAAACTTGTGCTGCCTCCAGCAGTGATTTTTTAGAAAAAAACTTGTCAACCCAAGCACTGAAGGACTCACTAAATTGGATTCATCTTGCCCAGCTTTATGAAATCAGGCATCTAGTCCAAGATAGCTCCTAAGTTTTCTTGTCAATGCAGTGAGATAATCACCTCCAGATGTAATTTATGCTGGCCATTTGCTTAAATGATTATAGAGCAAGAATACATAAACCCTTCAGATTAAGCATTTTAAGACAGCTAAATATAAGGGAATTAATTCATTTTCTATATCTGAACTCTTCTAGAACAACAATATCTACAAATCAATGCTTTGGTGCATCTCTGGAAAAGAAAGAAAAAAACACCACTCAAGGAAGGATCAGTAGTGACAGAAAAAATGCAGTGGTCTTGTAGAAGACTGGGGAAATCTCTCCTAGATGGCTGTGCAAAGTGCTGGTTGCCTGTTCCACAGAATGATTAATTAAAAATTGAAGAGAGAGGGCTACTTGGCAGGTGAGAGAAATGCTGTGGTGATCATATTATCAGAAGATAAGAGAACCGAGGAAATTTTCAGGTGATGTTTGTGGTACTTTTCTCCAAAGGAAAAGTCAGGAACCAACACAACTGTAATTTATATGTATATATTTACCTTTTGGAGAACTATGTGAATTTGTGCTGCTCTCTGTAGGAGCCTTTAAGGTCAAAGAAATACAAAGGAGGTTCTTCTCCTGAGCCCAATGAGAGAAGCACATGTTCTGCCCATATGTTATGGAAGAGACTTCTCAGGGAGCTAATTTGGGGTGTTTTGCAATGTGTTTTCAGCTCTCCCTGCTGAGAATTGTCTGGACGTGCTGACACACCTCTGATGGGAGTGTTGGGTGGATCTTCATCTTGGAATGACCAGTTTTCTCCAAGTACTAAAAACAGACAACGCTTTCTACAAGCAGTGTCTGTGAGTCTGAGTGTGGACACAGCCTATAACATGCAGGAAATCCTTGCTGGCTCCTGGCATTTCTTCGTCTCCTTGTGCTTCTTCAGCTCTTAGAATCCACAGTTCCTCTCTTTCATAGCAAAAAGAGACGGTGCAGTGGTATAAAAATGTGCCTCTCTGTCTTCTTTTCCAGGAGAAAATGTGCAATGACTGCAGGCACTGTCACAAGTTTCTCTCTAGATTTGCTTTAAGAACATGAGTTTAAAGGTTTTTTTCAATCAAAATTATTCCAGGTTTTTCCTCCTTTCCCCATCCTTGCCAGTGGTGTGATGACAACATAACCCTTATGAAATCTCTCTGATGACTTTCCACCACAAAGAAACCCATGTTTCACCTTCTATACCAGGTAATTGGAGTTTGGCTTTGTTCCTTTCCTTTCATAATTCTATACCATATAATTTGACATTGATTTTGTTCCTTTTCCTTCAGAATTTCAACATATTTAGAGTTTCTAGGCTGTTCCTTTGTCCTTTCCCAAATATTCTCTTCAGCAGAACATCCCTCTCTGCAGATTAGGAAAGGAAGTAATTATGGTTGTGATATATAGGACTAAGAAATTACGCAATATTAATCCCTCTCTCCCCCACAGTTTGGCAGTGTGAAGTGGCAATCAGCTGAGAATATTCCAGGTACACTTATAATGAACTGGATGGTGAGAGGTCAGTTCAGCAATGATGTGATACAGGATTATCTGGAGGAGACAAGAATTCCTAAGGGATTTCAGGCTCTCCCTGACCCTTTTGAGCACAAAGGACAGTGTTACATGTAAAGGGATCATCCTGTGTAAAGGGATAATCCAGTTCCACTCCTTGCCACGGGCAGGGACACCTTCCACTATCCCAGGTTGCTCCAAGCCCTGTCCAACCTGGCCTGGAATACTTCCAGGGATGGGGCAGCCACAGCTTCTCTGAGCAATTGTTCCAAGACCTCGACCACCCTCACAGGGAAGAATTCCTTCCTAATACCCAATCTAAACCTCCATCCTCAATCTAAACCTACAAATCATCCACTCAAATTGTTTATCTCATTGCACTGGCCAAGGAGAGCCCAATTGGTCTCTTAATGCAGGCAGTGAACTGGAGTTTGGCAATTAGGTATGATGAGTCTAAACCTAAATATTTGGCCTTGTAGGGAAAATCAAAGGGGCAAAACCAAAACCAGGATAAATCCTGTCACTGCAATTCCAAAATAAAGCAGGAGTGTCTGTGTTTGAAGGGGGAGAGAGACTGGTAGATTTGGATATCAATCAAATAATGGGCATAACCTTAACTCTGTTTTCAGTTCTTCACAGAACCAAATTTGAAATACTTTGTTTGTGAAGTACTTTCACTGATTTTCTGGTGTTTGTAGGACAGCTGCCCTCTAAATGGATGAGGATAACACCAGGGAAAGTTAAGTGGACTGATAAAGCTTTCAGCTGCTGAATTTACTACCTAATGCTCCCTTGTGGGAGTAAGTGATCATGCACTTCATCTTATGTGCAATTTTGATGTAGAGGTGGTACGTGATCCTTCACTAGGACTTTCCTTTCTGTCCTCTGCTGTAGAAGCAAGGTAATTGCTGTCATGTCTGGTGAAGTTTGAGGTGTGAGAAACAAGGCTGATGAGAGAAATCACTTCCCCACTAGGGTTACAAAATCCATTATGCAGCAACTTTAAGCACATGAGCACAGACACCTCCATAACTTCTGTACCCAGCACCTTTCTCAGCTTATTTTCCATTTATCCCATTAACTAGAAATTATTCCTTGCTAACATACCTCAGGAAGCCACATTCTTTGTAGGTTTTGTTCTTCTCTCCCCTATTGTTGTCTTCATAGCTTGGCTCAAGTGAGTCTCAAATATATTTTGGGTTTCCATGGAAGCTTTTCCTTCATGTTGACATTCGTACCCGCCTTGTTCAGACATGCAGAGCTGCATAGTTAGTGCCTCCTCAGCCCTGAATTTGTGACAGAGAATTCTGGTTTGATTTAGATGGAAATATGGTCATCTGGTGCTTAGAAAAGCAAGTTGGAATGAAGAAAATAGGAATAATGTGAGGTTTTCCTTAAAGTTTGAATTGTTAAAAGTGAGAAAAATTAGTGGGAGAATGGCTCCATATGTTTCCATAATTTCTTTAGAGGGTTAAGGCACCCACCCCACGACTGTGAGTGCAGCCAAAACAGGGCAAAATCAGCTCTACTGGCCAAAAGGGTGTGTAGTGTGACAGAAAAATCAGATTATATCACTCTCTATTCAGCAAGTCTGTGCTGCAAACCTTGAGTCACATGCTGATGCTTTTTGTGGAGCAGTGATAAGATCTGCTCTTGAGAAAGAACAGGTTACATCAGGAGAAGCTGCAAGGATACAGTTCTGTCAGCACCTCCCTTCCATTCCTACTGTAAAACCTCGTGTTTCAGCTCAGATGTCTCATGCAAACAAGGCAGCACAACTCTTTCCATCCCATCCTCAATGATGTGCAGACACAACTTACAAGGCATGAGCACAAGAAATCTTTCAGTCAAAATACAGTGGGTTTTTTCCTTCGAAATCCCAGCTTTTTCACACATCCTTTGCCTCTTTACTGACCTCCAGTGGGTTACAGTATTCATTTTTTCAGAAATTGCTGCCAAGTGGCACAAACAAACCACTTTCAGTGGCATTATTGACAACCTCTCAACCCAGTGCTGGTTAAAACTAGGGGAGCACACCCAAATAATGGGGAACATCCATAAAGAACAGGGTTAGCATCAGCTCTGGGCCTCATCAGCTGCTCCACTAAAACACTATTTATCCAGTTCTTACTCACCTGAGTCTTTTCTAGACCAGCATCCAGGACCTTGAACTAAAGGCACTGAAGAATTTCTAGATTTCCTAAGGGTCATTGATCTTCTTCCAGAATGTGACTGTTCTTGTGGCCCTAGAAGGGTTCAGATTAAGCTACATAACACTGGTGCTCTCCCCTAAAACATAGTATTCAATTTATAGCAGAAGAGGGAGAGTTTGTGATCATCAATTAGTCCCAGGAAGCAACAAGGGTTGTGATATTTTGAACTGGAGGGGAATATGGATTCATCTTTTATGCAGATGGTGTGACACCTCTGAGGACTTGTGCAAAGGTCTTGTAATCAACTTTCATGAGAGCTATAAAGAGTTTAAGAGATACTCTGTCATACTTCCACACAAAATTGCTTTTGTCAGCTTGACTGACAACAAAAATGATGGGGCATCCAAGGTTTCTCTGTTCCACTGTCACCACCCTTATTGCAACAAAATTCTTCTTTATTTTCAGTCTAAACCCACCCTCTTTCAGGTTAAAACTGTTGCTCCTTGTTCTGTCACTACATGTCTTGGAAAAATCCCTCTCTCTGTGTTCCTTTATGTCCCCTTTACATATTGAAAGGCCATGGGAAACACCCTGGTGTTCCTTACAGGAGCTCCCAAATTCTTTCAGACCCACGGAAATCGCAGGGTCTGACCCACAGCACCAGTTTGGCTGAACAGTCCCACACCCCAAGTCCTCAGTAGGACATTAAGACCCTCAAAAGTCCCCACCATGGCATTTTCTCCAGCTTGATGCTCTGAACTCCAAGGAGAGAATCACAGATGCTGCTCTGAATGAAGAACAAACAGAGAACATTCTTCTGACAAGTTGCACCACATGAGCAAGAAGAATGAGAAAAGAAAAAGAAGGAACAGGAGTTACAGGCTGCAAATAATTACTTGTAGATACAACTTGCATTCTCCTCCTGTATATTGCATTTTTATGAATAATTTATTTTTCTTCTCTATTATGAATAATTTCTTTTATTTATATTTTATATATATTTTGTTCTGGGTTGCTCAGCTTAATTTGTGCTCCTTTTTTCCCCCTTTTTTCCCCTTTTTCTCCCTTTTTTTTTTTTGGTGTGTGTTTTTTTGTTTGTTAGTTGGCTGGTTGGGTTTTTTTTTGCTTTGTGTGGTGTTTTTTCTCCTTTTATGGAAATTTTGGGTTACCTGTGATTACATCCCTTGGTTTCTTGTGTTGCTGGAAGTCACAGCATCACCTTTTACTGAGGCTGTTGCTGCTGCCCACAAACTGCAATGAAAGATGAAACCATTAAAAAGATTTTACTGAGTTACGATGAAAAAGGCAGCAAATATATTAATCACTTAGGAAGTGCAACAGCTTAGTTTGCAGAAATCAGATCTTAACCTGCATAAAAGATCCATTTAGCCTTACCCCAAATATTTTGGTTTTTTAATTTAGGCTTGATGACATATTTATTAAGACAAATATTACAGAAGGGACCATCATGCAGGTTTGGCCCACCTTACCCTGCTGCAAGGAGAAGAAAAATGGATTACAGAGCATAAAAATGTGGGATGTGTGAGAGAACAAGTGGATATCAGCTAGATGTCAAGTCAGAATTTGATGTTTATCTTTTTAGCAGCAGAGATCTTTATTGTGAAAAGACAGATTGCAAAACACCAGTGCTTGAAAGACTGGAAATGCTAAAGTTTAGCTTAATGTGGGGTTCCAGTAGAAAAATGAGCAGCTGGACTTAATCCAAGAGCTGCAGAGCAGATTAATAAAGGGTTTGCTATCAAATGTATTGTTCCTTTGTAAGCACCTGCTGATACAACAGACCTGATTGCTGTTATCAGCATTTCTATCAGAGCAATATCTACATAATAATAATGTCAGGAGCGTCCTCCAACCCGTGTAACAGTTCCTGTTCTCAACAGGTTATGTGGTTCATTCTGAAGTAAATGAAGCTCCAGTTCTCCAGGGGTTTGACATAATCAATGAAAGGTCTTACTAACTTGCTACTGTTTTAGGTGCTTGAGGGCACTTCTTAAAGCTCTTGCCTGTCTCCTGAAATCCCCAGGTTCTCAGTGTTGCCTGATATTTTCACTTCCAGGTTGCTCCAGTTGCTGTCCAACCTGGCCTTGAACACTTCCAGGGATGGGGCAGCCACAGCTTCTTTGGGCAACCTGTGCCAGGGCCTCACACCCCTCACAGGGAAGGATTTCTCCCTAATTTCCCATCTAACTCTGCTCTCCGTCAGTTTGAAGACATTCCCGCTGCTCTATCACTCCATGCTCTTGTAAAAAGTCCCTCTCCAGCTCTCCTGTAGCCCCTTTAGGTACAGGAATTTTGCACTGAAAGGTGGTCGTTGGGGTTATTTTGTGTACTCCATACACTAAAAACCTTTGGGAAAAAAGCTTTTCCCTGCTTTTCTTACTGACCCAGGGCAGTTGCAGCTTTACACCACGGATGACAGGAAAAGGAGATCATTTTATATTTTGCTCAGCAACTTCTGAGTCACTGAAAATATAAAACTTCAAGAAGATTTGAACTTATTTATCTTGTGGGTTGTTAGATTGTCCTGGCCATTGAGAAACACATTCCATCTCCACCTGGAGAGGTGGGGAAAAACATGGAAATCTCTCAGTGATGTCACTGGAGCTGTTTAACTTGTGCAGGATTTAAGATCAGAGAAAGGTTGGACTTGATGACCTTGGAGATCTTTTCCAACCTTAGTGATTCTATAAAGTAGCTAAGGAGCCATGAACACAGGCCAAGGAGGGGCTGAACTCTTCCTCCTTTTCTCCAGAATATTCAAAGTTGAGTATTCAGTGTAGGAGGGCAGCTAAAAGGAACAAGTTGTGCTGCCCTTCCGAAGGTGTGTGCTGGTGGGCAGGAGATGGCTTACCTCAAATGTTATAAAAACATATTCTATAAAAAGTACCAAATGTGAACCTAAAGGGGTGGCAAAGCCCAGGAATGAGAAGGAAATGGTGCCTCCTGACTGCCTACAGGGGAGAAGCAAAGATATAGATTGATGATAGCAGCTATTAAACTTCTTTTTAAGGCATCTTATTGCACTGGCTGACTTTGGGAGCTGTGCTGAGAAACCAGCTTTAGGATTTTCACACCTTCCTATAAAGTGGAAGAGCCATAAACACTGTGGAAGAATGTAATTGTGATAACTGGGATGAGATTTCTCCTGGTTCTTTGCATCAGCATTTCTCACCTGAAATTTAAACTGCAGAATCATTACTGAGAGCTTTACCAATCCAAGCAAACTCAAGAGCAAAGGAGCACTGAGGAAAAAAAAAAAGACAAGTAGATGCGTTAGAAATGTTATAAATGTAAAGGAATTAATTCAAATTAACCACCAAAGACAGAAACTCAGATAAACTAACTCCAGCTTTGATCAAACGCTTTGAAAACTCTGTCCTAATTGTGGGCTCCTCCATCTGGGTTGCTGCTGATGTGGGTTTTAACATGTGGTCTTCTATGGAACAAAGAAATCACTGACTCAGTCACAGCTTAATATTTTCAAAATTGTGGTCTGTTTTGAAAACAGAAAATTATGTAGACGCTGTGACTGTTTAGGAAGATAGGAAAAGTAGAACCAAGTGTTGTTTTGTAATTAATACTCATTTCCTAGAGTCTCCAAGTCAATAGTTTGCTCATAATTTTACCAACAAGAAGGGGGCAGGGAGAGGGAGAAAAAAAGCAGTTTCACAATCTCCCATCAGAATCTGGTACAACATTCCATGAGTGCCATCCCAGGTTTATCCCAGGTGACAGAAGCATCCAGTGCAAGCTCCAAGGATTATTACTGCCAAGGGCTCTGTGGAGGTCCCCTGCTCTCTACTCCCTTTTTGTTGTGAGTGCTGGAGAACTGAAAATAGAGAAACACTGGGTTTCATCAGGTGCTAAATATAACACTGAGTTTCTTGGAGATCGGTGTGTTTTGGCTGGGATTTTTTTAACTGTGCATAAGAATGTGCTTAATTCATGTTTTATCCAAGGGTTTCAGGGACAGTAATATCACAGCTAAACTGTAGAGTAATATTACATTTCTGGTTAGTCGGGGGTGTATTTTAAGGGAAGTTTTCCCTGTCTGAGCCTGTCCTGGGAACAGAATGAGCTTGCTGAGACCCGCCCCCCTAAACAGTCAGGTACCCCCTCACCTGTACCAGGTACAGCGGGGCTTTGGGTGCTGGGGATGCTCTGGGGGTGCAGAACTGGGGCAGGGAAAGGGCGATTTTTGGGGAAAAAGCCCAGCCCGGAGCAGCCGGAGCTCGTGGAGAAGCTGAGACGAGGCGGGGCGGGGGGGCCGGGCCGGGTCCCGCCCTTAAATGCCACGGCGGAGCGGGATGCTGGGCTGGAGGGACGGAAGGGAGGAGGGAAGGAGGGAGGATGGCAGGAATCGGGGGTGGCGGGGCGATGCGGGATAGGGATAGGGATAGGGATAGAGATAGGGATAGGGATAGGGATAGGGATAGGGATAGGGATAGGGATAGGGATAGGGATAGGGATAGGGATAGGGATAG
>JAYRBT010000177.1:8143346-8156185 GCA_036023395.1 Myiotriccus ornatus | reverse complement strand
GGGATAGGGATAGGGATAGGGATAGGGATAGGGATAGGGATAGGGATAGGGATAGGGATAGGGATAGGGATAGGGATGGGGATGGGGATGGGGACGGGGATGGGGACGGGGATGGGGACGGGGATAGGGACGGGGGTAGGGATGCTGCAGGGCTGCGGCGCTTCACCTGGGAGGAGATCCGGCAGCGGAACGGGCGAGGGCCGGTCCCGCAGGAGCGCTGGCTGGTGATCCACAGGAAGGTGTACGACATCAGCCACTTCTACCGGAGGCACCCGGGAGGGGCCCGGCTGCTCGTCAGCCACGCCGGGCAGGACGCCACGGTGAGGGCGCCGGGATGGACGGGCCGGGAACGCCCCGGGATGCGGAGGCCGAGCAGGGAGGGCCCGAGGGGTGACTGCGGGATGCGGGGATGCTCAGGGTATGGAACAGGGTCGGGGGAATGAAGCGTTCCTGCCCCGCGCGAACCTCCCCAGCCCCGTGCTGCGAACACGGAAAAATCGGGAGACTCAGCTCGCGGGGCAACGGGATCGATCCAAGTCGAGACTTTATTAGGTTAAAGCCATTCCCCCTTTGCCCCATCCCTCCAGGCCCTTGTCCAAAGTCCCTCTCCAGCTCTCTTGGAGCCCCTTTAGCTACTGGAACCGGTTCTCAGGAGGACATGGAGATGCTCCGTGGGCTGGAGCACCTCTGCTATGGAAACAGGCTGGGAGAGCCAGGAGGCTCAGCCTGGAGAAGAGAAAGCTCCAGGGAGACTTTAAAGCCTCTTCCAGTCCTAAAGGGGTTCCAAGAGGCCCAGAAAGGGGCTTTGGACAAGGGCCTGGAGTGACGGGACATGGCTTTAAACTAAAAGAGAGTAGATTTAGATTAGATGTAAGGAAGATATTTTTACACTGAGGTGCTGAGGCCCTGGCACAGGTTGCCCAGAGAAGCTGTGGCTGCCCCATCCCTGGAAGTGTTCAAGGCCAGACTGGATGGGACTCTGAGCGACCTGGTCTAGTTTTATCTAGTTCTATGATTCTTAAGCCTTTAGGATTACTCTTATCTCCTGATCTTGCTTGTACAGCAATTGTGAGCTGCAGTGACTGCAGGGGAAGGTGGGGAAGCTGCCACAGGAGCTGCTTCCAGATACATCCTTCGTAAATTCTATCCCTCCTAAATGCCCCCCCAGCATAAGCTGGGGCAAAGCTAAGACAGCAGTGCTTTTACAGGCTGGCATCCAGAAAAGTTTCTGTAATTATTGCTTGTGGTCCTTTGGGATGAACAGAATGGAAAGAACTGGCCAGTTAAGAGGTGTCCAACGACTGGGGAGTTGGTGTGTGGGCAAAAAGACTTCTGCTCATCAGGTTTGCTTGCCTTGTTAGTTTAATGCCATGGAAACTTGTGGTAAACACACACAGAACCATTCAGGAAATTCCTTGGAGTTCTTGCCTTTTAGTATGTGCAGGAGTGAAAAATAGTAGTAAATTAACATCTAGACAAAGATATGACAAATGTGATTGTTTCTTTGCTGTGTATTTTGAAAGAAAAAATCCCCAGACAAATAGTTCCTGCTCTTCCATATATTAACAGATGTTTGAGACTCATGAAAAATTAAGAAATTATCTTTGTTTGACTGGCAGAAAGCCATGAAAGGTGGCAACTAAGGAGAGGATAAAAAACACAGAAGGGCTCAGTAAGCAAAGAAACCTGAGGGATGGAAAAATGAGGATAATTAATGCCACAATATTAGTCAGGGTCACACTCACGAGATTGATTTAGGCATATGGTGGAAATTCATTTAATTTTGTACTGTGGAGCTTGGATACCTGCAGTAATTGCAATAGTGGACATGAGCCCTCTTCTGAAATAAGATCTCATTTAAGAGCTTAGGACAAACATGAGAAGGCAAAGGCAGCAAAAGCTTGATGAGTTAGAAAGATCTTTACTATTGTGGTTCCTCCACAGGGAATGTCTTGTCGTGCACAGCAGATTGGGGTTTGTCACCTGGAATTTGGGTTTCTTACCTCTTTCTTTACTCTTGTGCATTTGCAGGATGCCTTTGTGGCATTCCATGTTGACAAGGTGCTGGTGAGCAAGTACTTGAAGCCACTGCAGATCGGGGAGCTGGCACCAGACCAACCCAGTATTGAGTCCCATAAAAATGTAAGTCTGTCCTCATAAATCAGATCAAAGGCTGATTAAAAAGATACTCTGAGATTAGACCCTCTTCTTCTGTATCTTCCCAATTTTTGTGCTACCACTTAGAAACCATACAGGAATATTAGACTAAATCTGCATTCTGTGGTTGAGAATGAGATTCCTGAAAATTATTTTTTCCTTATCACAGTAACTCTTGTTTAGCTGGGGGGCAGCTAGGCTGGAGGTGCAGATTTTTAATAGAGGAATTTAACCCTTCTCTCTGTTAACCCTGGGAAGGGTAAAGTGAAGATGTAAAGAGGAATAATTTCATCCAAAGACCTACCACAAGGTGGCATGTGAAGCTCGTGCACATAAAGTACAACTTCAACTAGACACAACCTCCACCTGAGCTATTGTGCTGCTCTGCCCCAGCCAAGGAGATGATGGAAGAAGCACCAAAGACTAGTCTTAGGGGCTGGGGGTGCAGAAATTGGGATGGCTTCTTTGCTCTGTGCACCTTAGCAAAGACACAGAGAAGATGTAAGAGAGCTGTGATAGTTTATTCGTGTGCAAGCCCAGGTCTTCCCTTTTAGCCAGAGCCTTTGCTCTTTATTTCCTCAAGTGTTTTTTGAGTTATGAGGCTGCAGTGCCATCTAAAACCAGAGAATGTGTAACCCTGGTGCTTCCCCCAGGAAATGCTGGTGAAGGATTTCCGGGAATTGCGTGATACTGTTGAGAAAATGGGACTTCTGGAGCCAAACCAGCTCTTCTTCTTCCTGCACCTCGCTCACATCCTGCTGCTGGATTCTGCTGCCTGGCTCATTCTCTTCTACTTTGGGACATCCTTAATGCCTTTTGTTGTCTCCCTGCTGGTGCTGACCATTTCCCAGGTAAGCAACAGAGTCCACAGAATGTGCACAAGGACTTCTATCAACTTCCATCCACTTGCATTTCCTAGTCCTCCATTTCCTGACTTGGCACAGTCCTCCTTTGTCATAAGAAGACAACAACTATATGGACATAAATAAGAAAGTCTGCATGTGGGGGGCTCCCACTAAGCTTAGTCTGGGATCCTTTCAGTGAGATATATTCTGGGGAAAGCCTTAAGAGCATCAGGATTTCACAGCCCCTTTCTGATGGTGACTTTGGAGCAGTGTCAGAGAAGTAAATCTGGGTATTTTGAAGCAAAGGATGGATGTGGCACCATCCTGGCCTTCTCCCCTCCCAAAGTTTTCTTCTTCCTCTCCCAGGTCCAGGCTTCATGGCTACAACATGATTTAGGACACCTTTCAGTATTCAGGAAGACCAAGTGGAACCACTTGCTGCACAAGTTTGTGATGTGCCACTTGATTGTAAGTACCCGACCCTGGAAAACTGCTGAGATTGGATGGTATCCTGTAAAAATGTGCATTCTGAAGACTCTAGGGGGGATTCTGTTCAGCACCGGGGGAAGGAGGGGAATCTGGCTCTGAAAGCATCATACCTTTCATATTTGTTCTTCATTTTAAAAGGGGGCATCAGCCAAATGGTGGACTCTTCTGCACTCCCAGCACCACTCCAAACCCAACTGCTTTCACAAAGACCCTGACATCGATATGCACCCTTTCCTGTTCACTTTGGGGAAGAAACTCTCAGTGGAGGTCAGTGTGTATGTGGGGGAAGAACACCCCAGTCAACAAAACCATAAAGATCTAAAAGTGACATGTGATGGCAGCTTCTGCAAAAACATTGAGTCTACTTTCTTCACAGTCCACATTAAATTCCTTCAATAATACCTTAAACAGCTGACAAGTTGTAAATAAATTAGACACTATGTACATGCATCATACTAAGGTGGAAAATCCACGAGCAAAAGGAGTGTTAATGGTTACAGAAACTTAATGACCTGGAACACCAGCTCAGTAATTTATGATTATTAGATAACCTGTAAACAGTAATATAAAACATGTCTGCAGTCGGTCTTTTTTTATATTATATTTACATTACTATTTATATTAATGTCTGAGGCTCAGAGACACAGGTGCCTTTGGCTGTATCTGCCAGGAGAGGGCAGAAGCCTTGCAGTGGCAGGAACAGCAGGAGTTAATAACTCAGACAGTAGGGGGGAAAATGAGAGAAAATACATATAACTATTTTTGACTGATGATACAATTTAGATTTGAAACATCTAATTCCTCACAAAACTAATTATGAATGCGGCAAGAACGTAAAACCAAGGAAATTCACCAGCTAAAATTCACCTCTGTCCATGCTCAATGTTCTTTTTACCTTAACTTACAGATCACACCATCTTTTAATGGATAAAAGGCATCAAATCCCTACCTTAATGCAACGAGGGTTTATAGACAGTATTATGTTTGTAAACTAATAGGAGGGAGACAGAAGGAATGAGGGTTGTGGGATGTCTGCAAGAAGGTACCTCTGGAAAATAAACGGAAAAGAGCAAGTTACCTGTGCAAATTTCCTAACTGCCACTCAGTAATATGTTTTCCTGTTTTTTCACAGCTTGGGATCAAAAAGAAGAAGTACATGCCCTACAATCACCAACACAAATACTTCTTCATCAGTGAGTATCTCCAGGGGTATTAATGGGGTTTGCAGATTCTACTTTTGACCTGTAGAAATTCAGCAGAATGAGGGTACCTGTGTCAAAGAGCACAATAAAAACATAATAACCTAGTTTTTGGAACAGCTGAACACCTGACTGGATCAAACCCAAGTAATTGGTCTGATCTCAGAGCTGGTGCTGCTCCAAGATCCTCAGGTCCTTTCCAGCCTGAATTATCATATCTGGGTGAGGTCAGGTTTCTGTGCCCTTTTTGACTTGAAACACACTGATTTGGTTTAAGAAGTTTTAGCCAAATGTTCTTTGTTTGTTTCAGAGTAGAAAAAGTAGGGGGGTACCCTTATACCAGGTCATCTTAAAATTGTATGGCTTTGCAATAATAAACGTACAGCTATTTAGACAGAGAAAAGGAGAAAGTCTCTTAACTCTCTAATCAAGGAAGTTGAGATGAGGCTCCAGGGGCTGTTTGGGAGCTGTATAATGAGGGTTAATAAACTGTATAAAGAGAAGAGAGGGAAAAATTCAGAATTTCTCCCATCAGTGCCCTGATCTCCATGCTCGCTCCTTCTTCCCTCTTCTTCCCATCCTAGTAAAGCTTTATGAAGCTTTACTCCTTTTGCAAAGCAGCCCAATTTCAACATGGGACAAGGTGATAATAAACTTGTGCCTCTCTCCAGAATAGTCTGAAATTTCCTTCTTGCTTGAATATGGACAGTATGAATTTGAACCATAAAGCCCAGCAGAAATGGGCACTTTGACTAATTTCACCTATTTTTTTACCCTTAACCTCTGAAGAAGGCAAGAACTGCTCCCAGCAGTGTCAGGTCTCTCTCTTCTGGCTAGACAGAAACAGCAGTCTTAGTTCAGGTGTGCATATCTCAAATATACAAGAGATGCCTGATTGAGGAAGGAGATCCTATCCCAGATCTCCTACATTCTCCACAAAGGCTCTGGGTTATGGTATCATACCCCATCTTTCAGTACTATTCAGATTTAAATAACAGTCTGTGGGGTTTTTGTGGTTTGGGGGTTTTCTTTGCAAGTGAGATGTCTATTTGGAAGGTTGAATTTGTAGTTCTCCAACACCAGGTGTTGGTAGGTGAGGGATTTCCTGTGTATTCCCACTGTTCCCTGTTTTGTACAGAAGAATGGGGAGCCAGATAAGCTTTGGGCTGTGGAAACCACGTCTCAAAATACTCATTTGCAGCTGTTCCCCAGTTAAAAGCCTAAAATGAAGTCTGAGGTTTGTAAGCAGATCAATGGGCAGACCCAGTCATTTAGTCCATGACATTCCCAGTGATAATGGATTTTCCCTTACAGCTCTTCCTCCGCTCCTGTTTCCCACCTACTTCCACTGCCACACGTTCTACACTGCTTACACAAAAAAGTACTGGGTGGTAAGTACTGCTCCTTGTGTGACAAAAAGGGGTCAGATGGGGGCCTTCAACCTTCTGAGCTCTGTGGAAAAGCTGTGGCTATAATAATCTCCTTACTGGGTGTGAGAGCTCAGATTCATCTCTTATACAAGTCATGAAAAAGTATCATTAACTTGTGTTAACTTGAATTGCTCCAGATTATTCCGTTCAGAAAAAAACCCAAAACTATAGCAGCTGAATGTAAATTATTCTCTTGCATCTGTAAATGAAGCTTAGAGATATTTAGGCAAAAGTAATTCACTTTCTTTTTTTTCTTTACTTGTTGTCTCTGTTTTTGGTAGGACTTGGCCTGGATGATGACCTTCTATATCAGATTCTTTTATACTTATGGATCATTATTAGAAATAAAGAGTGTCCTGGCGTATTATTTTATATTCAGGTGATGTCTCTAGCCTTCCTCTAGACATTCTTTCCATCTGTACCTGCCTGCCTTTGTCTGCCTTTGCTCATCTTACCACATTCTCCTTTACCACCTCATTTTTTGCTTAGTGTTTTAATTCCATCAGGTTAAACAAACACTCATCTGCTCAACAGCCAGGGGAAGTTTTAGGTTGCTGTGGCAGCAAAGAGACCTCACTGTGTGCTGACCAAATTGAGAAATACTTATCTTAAATTACATTCAGTGCATTGGGTGTTGGGTCTGCTACTGGTTAAAGAAAACATTTAACCAAAAGAGCTTAGTCTGGGCTTGCAAATGCCCAGGCTTGAAGGGACAACACACTCTTCACTTGTACCATTTCACAGATCTTAAATCAGTTTGGTCCTTGGCTGCAGAGAAAACAAAGTGCACACAAGCTATGTTAGTGTTAAAACACATTAAATAATCATGAGGTTCACAAGGAAGTGTGACACTTCCAGGTTTTGGAAGTTCTTCCAGGTGCTGGATTAGCAAGGCTGGTGTTCAGCCATGCCTTTGTGAGTCTGGCTATGCTCTTATTTAATGGCTCCTCACTGACTCTCTCACCTGACACTGGATTCTGGCCTCTGGTCTGATTGCACAGGATGCTGGAGAGCAGCTGGTTTGTCTGGGTTTCCCAGATGAACCACATCCCTATGGATATTTACTACGACAAGAACTTGGACTGGGTGTCTACTCAGGTAAAATATTTTTCTGTTCTTAAGAATTGTGGTCATACAGGTACAAATTTTAACCACAAGGTAAGCAAGACTCCTGTGGCATTGGGGGTGAAACCTGTTGGCAGCTGGGAAGTGAAGGTTAGCAGGGTACTGGATTCACTTCTGGAAATGGTAAAGGAGCAGAGCAGTGACACATTCATGGGCAATCTAAATTCAAATCCGGGTCCCAGCTCCAGTTCCTAAACACACCCAACTCCTCACTTACTGCAAGAGCCAACTCCTAGTTTCACCATGGTCCAGTTTAGCCAGTCTGTACATCTGCAGGCCCACAGAGCTGCAGGAGGGTTATGATCCCTGGCTGGAAGTAGCTCAGCTTAGGCTAAAAGAAACAACAGAGCAGAGCAGCACAGGGCACTGTGCTCTTCAGAGAGACGAGACAGGCTGCAGTTACTAAGCTGGACTAACTTTGCTTTCCTTTGCCCTCCTCCAGCTCCAGGCAACGTGCAATGTTGAGCAGTCGCTGTTCAATGACTGGTTCACTGGGCATCTGAACTTCCAGATTGAACATCAGTGAGTGCACACAAAGAGGCAATTTTCTTCCCTCCTTTTATTTAAAACTATTTTTCCTCTTCTCTTTTCTTCTTTTCCCTTTTCCTCTTTGCTCTGAATTCTACAAATAGTTGTGATGCACCAATGAGTTTGTCTTTAAAAAGACTGAAACTCCTGAAGAGAACCACAGGGATGACAAGTGAAAATGGAACACGGGCAGGACCTGTGCAACCATATGGGCAGCAACACAGTCTATCCCAAGTAGTAGCTTGAAAGGATTAGGGAAAATATCCATGTTACATCACCTGTTTATACTCCGCCCCAGTAGTTTAAGCCCACCCATGCTGACTATTTTTGCTGTCACTTTAGACAATGAGAAGCATGGGCTCATCTCCTTCTCTGTGCTATGGAGATGGTTAATCCTGGAAAGAAGGGAGGTAGTTTCTTCTATAAGCAGCACTTAATTTGGAGAAATGTCGTTTTGAAGATGCTAGAGACAAACTTGGTAAAAAAAAAAAAGAGGGGGAAAAGCAGGAAAAGTCATATGAGTGATAAAAAGAAAGAAGAGCTGGGAGCAGCTATACACCCTGCTCAGTGCGACCTGGGTTATTCCTGAGAAGTATGAATGGATGTGGACACGAGAAAAGCAGGATTTCTCATGGAGCACTGGAAGAGAACCTGCCTGTCTCGTGTTCACAGCCTGTTCCCCACAATGCCAAGACACAACTACTGGAAGGTGGCCCCTCTGGTGAAGTCCCTGTGTGCCAAGCACGGCCTGGAGTACCAGTGCAAGCCCCTGCTCACGGCCTTTGCAGACATCGTGCAGTAAGTAAAACATACAAAAAGGCAGAAGGATTGCAGGAGGAGGCCCTCACCAACCCTCCCCTAAGCAGTGTGTCCTCTCTCTCCCTCTCCCAGTTCCCTGAAAAGCTCAGGAGAGCTCTGGCTCGATGCCTACCTGCACAAATAAGGAGCCAAGGATTGGTGGTGCCATTCAGAACCTGCCACATCTGCATTCCCAGCAGAGTGAGGAGCAGGAACCACAAGGGACTCTCTGGCAGAAGAGAATAAATAAGAACTGAAGGATACCATTCCAATAGGGATGAAGCCGCCTGAATTTTACTTCTGGTCTTTCCTGGGGTTTTGGTTCAGATCTGTTAAGAGTGGGGAGGGCAAACAGAAGGTGAACTGTTAGAACAGGGAGCAGCTCTTTGCTAAATGTGTCTGAGCATTTCTGAGCCTGAGCACGGGCTCAAGGCAGACTCTGGACTGGTGCAGCTGCACACACCTCACTTCATGTCAGAGTCCTCTGACCATGTTTTCTTAGGTTCTCCTCGTGTGGGGGGTTTAATGTTTAATACGATGTTTGCTTATTTGAAGTCACTTGAAATTGCAATTTGAATTTGTTCCAGCAATGTGTTGAAATCACAATAAATTATAAAAAACTACAAATCACAGTTGAATAATGTAGAAAATAATGAATTGACAAATAAATAAATGTGTTTCCATTACTGTTCTCAAGCACTTAAAGCCTGTACTCTTCCAAGCCACATTCTTTTTCTTCACTTCTCAAAGCTATTACTAATACACCAATTCTATATATTAAGAGACAGCTATTTCTTATTTTACTGCTTGGTACTGCTATCCATGTAAAAACTATGATCACATTAGAGAAAGGTATACCAAAAGTAAAATATTTATAGACCTTCGGTCAAATAGAAAAGTTGCTGTTGCAGCTAAACCAAATAAAAAGTTGCAGGTAAAATATTTGACTGAGCAAGGCTGAGAAGCTTTAGTTCAGAGGCTTTGCAAAACACAACAATAATTTGGTTCCAACATAATTCATATCAATCATAAACATCAATTATAATTAATTACTAAATTGGTGTTATAATTGATAAAACCAATTTCAGAATTTCTGCAGCTGATGAATATTTCTCCATGGCATGTCAGCTCTGCTTAGCTATTCTTCTCTGTGTGTGTAAACATAAACCTAATCCATTAAAAAATGGATTTAAGGATTTTTTTTTAATTTACTAAATGAAGTAAAATGCATTTTTTTACTTCCTAAGCCTTGATCCAGAGAGAGAAGTTTGTATTTCAATTTTTGGAGCTTATTGAGAAAGTTGCATTGTGTTTCTAAGCACCCTGAGATGTTTTGGGGGTCAGAGAGCTGCCCTTCCCAGCTGAAAGTCTGGATTACAAATAAAACCAGGTGAGGAAGGTGGGACAAGCAAGCAGGGAAAAGCGGAGAGTTGGATAGTTGCTTATGCAAGTCTGGCTTGCAGGAACGGCAGCCACGTGAACTGGTCATGATGCAAAGCTGGTCTTAAATCCAAGACTAGATCCTGGCACCTTTTTAAAGCAGCCTCAGCCAGCTGGACTGAGGAAAAGGCCATATACTATAAGGGAATAAAAGTACAGGATCCAGGCTCAAGGCCTTAAGGGAGACACGGTTTTTTGTGTGTCAAAGCTTATTAAGCTCAAGCTTATTAAAGCAGTTTTGAGAGTTCAATGGTAAATGGAATTACCTGAGTGGACTCAGATTTTGGCTGTGCCAGGCAGAAGGTGAATCAGGGAAAGGGGCTGACCCAGGTGCCTGAATCACCCCTGAGACGAGGTAATGTCTTTCATTAATTAGTAAGAGAGCATGATCTTTGTCTAAATTGAGTTCCACAGTACACAGACCCTGAAATAAAAGACCAGCTTTTGGAAAGTGGACTGTGGGAACAACAAAATCTGAGTATCAGCAGTTACAACCACTTTTGACAATAATGTAAAGTTAATATAAATAGAAATCTCAGAAGGTAGAAAGTAAGAGATAAAAAAGCCTCTGCTGATATAATGACTGGACTTTGTGTTGTTTGTGCAATGACTGAATTACATATGCCATGCTCAGCACTGGCTTCTACTTAAAAACCTTTACCCCTGCACAGGCAGCCAGAACATCTAAGAGATTTGCTATTAAACCATTTTGTGCCTTGGAAAATGTGCAATTATGTTCAGAGGTTAACAGCACAAAGTCTAACTCCTGGCCTATGGCAGTAAAAGCAGCAATTCCCAAAAATTCTGTGTAAAGGAGTCAAACAGTATCAGTTACTCACAAACTCATTTCCACTACTTGAAAAAGTCTTTCAAAATTACCTTAAGCAGTCTTTGAAAATTTATTGGGTAGATGAAAAGCCTGATTTTAAAGATCCTAATTTGATTTTTGTACCTTTGACATCATTGGGCTCTTGGTGCAACTTGCAGTCAAAATGCAATTTAAAAAAGAGAGCTGTAAATGTTTTCAGCACAAATGAGGAAAGGTGTGTAAGAAAGCTGAGAAAGACTGAAGCGAAGGATAAATATGGAATAAAGCCTAAGCAATATGGATCAAGGCCAGAGCAAATAGGAGGAGTTGCCAAGTTTTCCCCCAGTTATCTTTGATCAACCTTATCAGAATCAGCCCCAGAGGACAGGCTGCCTACATTCCCTCAGGAAAATATTTGATAGCTGGGTGAGATTTTTACAAAGAAGGTAGGGAACACATACAAATTAGTTATACAACCCAAGAGAAAAGCATAAACAAACAAAAAAAACCACCAAAAAACTCTTATGTAAAGCAGTTATGGTACATGAAAACAGAGTGAAAGTACAATAAGCATCACCACTAGAGCATCTTCTCCAAATGGGAAGAATGGTGAAAATACCACAAAATATTAACTGACTTATCCCAAAATACACCCTTGATTCCTGCAACTCTGAAAGACAAATTCTGTTCTTTTCCAGTGGTCATATCTTGGAATCAGAGGTTCAGGAGAGACAAGTTTCCACTGGAAATAATAGTGGAAGTTTGAATTCAAAGTATTTTTCCAATAAAATCTCTGGAAAAGGGCCTGTATTAAGAAACAACAATGTGCATCAGAAATTTCATTTTACATATACCACCTCATATTAGCAGACATACTAAATAAATGAAATAAGCACTTTATTTTCTGTGTTATAAAGCTGAATAGCAAATAATTTTTTAAAATCTTGAATATTTTAACAAAAAACTGTGTCAGATCAAATGCTGGCAGATCTTAGCCAAAATTTCTATAGTATAATCACCGTGTTTATTTCATGCAAGTGTTGAAACTGTTGCTCATCCTGCAGCCCTCACAAACTTGCACATATACACTCTACCAGATGTGTAATTTTATTAAAAGAAGCTTGAAACTTATTTAACTTTAAATAAGGAGGAGCATTTAGGCAAAGTACTGAGTGTCTAAAGCATCTTGCACTCTGCACACACGCAATAAGTAAAGCAGGAAAAGTGAGCAGATTCCTTCATCCTTGACTTTTCCAAATTCCCTTCACAGAATCAAGAGCATTAAGACGCTGTAGACAATACAGGAGCTATGATTAAGTAGAGCTACATATTTCCATCTCCTTCATACACATCAATATTGATGTTCCCCCTCACAAAAAAAATAACACCAGACTTACTGCCTGATATAACAGAAAGATCACAGGGAAAAAGGCAAGTGAGACAAAATACATTATATTTCTGTTAAAGGTTCCACCTTTGGACAGAGCTGGTGTTGTGTAATTTAAGGGCCTGAGCAGAGGTGGTTGGAACAGGTCGTGCAGCCCTTGGCTCAGGCAGGGTCAAACCTTCACTCCAGCACCCAACCAAAGGGGATGTTTGGCCAAGCAGGCAATTTAATCTGCACATTTTCCTTTGATCTGTTCTATCAAGACAATGCCAAGGTGAGGAAACATGTTTAATCAGAGTTTTGTAAAAGTGAGGAGGAAGCAAAAAGCAGGCTGGACGTGGGTAATGAGGGTGAAGTGACTGCAGTGGATGGAATAAAGCTAGTTAAAGGGGAAGAGAGAAACGAGTATTTGGATTCAGGGGTTCCAAAGGTTTCCATCTCCTGGAGAGCTTCTCACAAACACAATCCAAGTACAGGGTAAGAGAGACCAACTTCCACGAGCTCAGTTACCACTTTTTCACATACTTCCAGTGCAATCCAGTAGCATCCACAAGGGTAAGCCAGGCTTAAAGCTGCCACCTTGCCCAGCTCCCAGCCCAGGGAAGGCTGGCTTAAGGCATTTTGTATTTTCAG
>JAYRBT010000177.1:8016688-8143246 GCA_036023395.1 Myiotriccus ornatus | reverse complement strand
TAAGCCAGGCTTAAAGCTGCCACCTTGCCCAGCTCCCAGCCCAGGGAAGGCTGGCTTAAGGCATTTTGTATTTTCAGTCTACTGGGGAGTGTTGCAGCTGCAACTTGATCTGGGAGCAGAATGTCTCAGCAATCCCTCCTCAATAATTCTTACAAAATATATGCACAAGGTCAAAGATTCCCAAGACTTCAGTGTGGAAAATAGGATCATACAATAGTTTGGCTTCCCAAATATTTGTAGGGAAGTGTATCCATTTGTGTGTCAATCCTGAATCAACAGAGACAAGAATTATTGAGCTAGGGAAAACAAACAACCAAACAAAAACAAAATCTCCAATACCGTCAAAGTTTTAAAATGGGGAAACGAGAGAAGTGAGCAAAGAATAAACATTTACTGACACAGCAAATCTATACAAAGCATTTCTCTGTTTTATCATGTTATGAAACAGGAAATGAAGGGTTTTTTCTGACTTGGTCCATTAGAGATTTACAGTATTTGAATTATAACATCCAACTGAGCAAAAAGCCTTTTATAATCTTGGAAAGATTTAAATGAAATGGGTTAAGATCAAGGTGAATTTCTGAAGTTCATAAGAAATCATGAAGATGTCTTCTTTGACCTCCTTAATTCAGCTACTTTGGTCTGGGAGGTAGAATGTAAAATTATTTTATCTTTTTCATTAAAAAGGCATTAAAACTCCCAATTAACCAAGCTTCAGTGGGTCACCCAAAAATAAGTTTCAGTCCAGCTCCTGAGAGCTCAGGGAGATTTCCAGCTTTTCACCTCTCCTCAGGGAGATTTCCAGCTGCTCTGGGGTTGGGGTTTGGCTTTGGGTGGAGCTCCAGCGAGACAAAGTCCAAGCTTTCATCACACAACCAAATCCCAGGCTCTGCTCAGCAATCCAGGCTGTAAAAGTGTCATCATTAACAGGGAACTATCAGGATATACTTCAATTGTTATTTTTACACCCCTGCCTCATCGTTCAGCCTTGATTTGCTTTCCCAGAGTGTGTAACTGTGCACCCTTTCACAAGCTTTTGTGAACTCAGGAATATTCTTCAGTCTGACTGATCCATCCCCACAACTGAAATCACCCTGAATGAGAAAACCTCAGGATTTTTCATATGAGAGAAACTTCCACAGGAAAAGTACACTGATATGGCACAGAACAGGAATGTGAGATTTGTATGTACCTCAAACAGCTGTTTGTGAGCTGATGGTACAGCACAGACCAGAAGTCTTTAGTTCTTAGGCTGGATTCAAAAACTAAGTTAGAATCCTGCAATTACTGAAACACAAATCTGGCAAAACTGCCTAATTTCATGTAAAATAATCAAAATAGAGCCTTAGTTCTTTTCCAGATCTGTCCAAAATGGCCTTAGGCAACTGCCTGGGTTGTACCCTCGATGTCAACAGAGTCCAGACTATGCTCAAATCCACCTTTGCATGTCATGACCTGTGTCCTGACCCCACAGTTTTCAGATTTAGTTCTACAATATCGCCTGGGGGGAAAGGTCAAGCTTTACCACACACTGTAAATCTTCACGTAATGTACTATCAAGAGGAGATCAGAAGATGCAATGCATCTCTGGATTGATTGCCCTCTGCAGGGCTGCTCTGAAGCCCCAACCCCCACACCAAACTAAACTCAAGAGTGCAGAAAAGTCATAGAAGGGCTGTCTACCAACCCCCTGCAGCAACCAGGGACAGAGAACCCTGTCCAACTTGGTCTTGAACATTTCCAGGGATGGGGCAGCCACAGCTTCTCTGGGCAACCTGTGCCAGGGCCTCCCCACCCTCACAGGGAAACATTTGGTGAGAAAATGGTGACTCACAGACCTGCCTGTCTGAGAATGTATGGATCAGATCGCCAGAGAACAAACAGCCTTTTTCTCCAAGATGAGTAACAATATTTGGCAAATCAACATGATTGGTTTGATGGATGCTGAAGTTATGGATACCTACACGCTGCTTGGGAGGCAATTTCCATCCATGGCTTGCACCAGGCAATGAGCCAGCTGGGTTCAAGAAAGCCCTGATTCACTTTTCCAAGGTAATTTAAACAGTTAACAGTCTGATCCAAAACTAGCTCAGCCTTCTTCCCTGGATAACATGTAGCACTCCCATGAACTCACTCATGTCCTGACACAGTTCACCTCCACAAATGATATTTGAGAATCTGCTCAGGTTTTTTGGATACTCAAGGTCAAACATTTTGGGAAAGGGAAAACAACCTAGGAATAAATGCCCATAAAAAGGAGAGGAACTCTTGGAAAAGCTCTACATTTCCAAAACATTAGTTTCAAATTCATTACCAATTCCACTGTTACAGATAAGCATCTAAAATAAAACAGTAATAAGAAAACATTGAGAAATTCTCCTCTGCAGATCACTGAAAATGGTAATGACACAACCTGTCAAGGGAATGTTTGATTTTAATTGAACAACATACAAAATCATTGAGTTTGAGATTGTGCCACGTCAACAGTCTATAAAGCACACAGTAAGTAGCTGTAAATGGATTTATTGTCTCATTTGTTTGAAGAAACAGCATTATTGTTCTTCCAGCTTACCCAACCCTCTCAGCACCTTCTGAAAAAGCCAAGTTTTCTGTGTGACACTTGTCATGGCCAGTTTGGCAGCACAACACGGGTCATTTAAGCACAACTGTGTAGTTGAAATGTGAGTTTTCACAACAAAGGCAGCTGCAAAATGTACATACAACCTACCCAGCCCATCCCATGTCTCCTCATCACTGCACAAGGTGTTTCCTCTCTCCTCCTCATTCCCTGGTGCTTGATTTTCTTTTTTCACTTGACATCATCCAAATTTTAGCCTAATTTCTAAATTACTCTAAATTACAGCAGAATGTATTAATGACGATTATTTGTGGGCATGGTCTGATACCTTGCAATGTACAACAAGACACACAGTTCCTTACCTGGGAAAAAAAAAGTAGGGATTTAGGAACAAAATAACTACATTTGGAAACTGATACCAATTACCCAGAACTTCAACAGCTTCTGACCATCTCCAGAAAAACCCGATGAAGTTATGAACTAGATTAAAACACACAATTTGAAGACATTTGCACAGCAAACAGGTTGCCAAGAGATTTTTAAATTCAGTTTATTTCAGAAGTAAAAGAAGACAACGATATAATTCACTTAGCAGACACAACCAAAATTAAGATTAGGCCTTGTTTACTCTTTTCCAAAACTCATTAGGATTCAACGTTCCAGCAAGAAATATTCCCACCTAATCACGTAGCTCTTTCAGCTCCCACCTGCCTGATCAGGTAAAAATCCAATGGAATTCCAGAATAAAGCAGGTTATCTGTTCATATTATTTTACTGCACCTCTATACCAGATGATTTTACACTATATGTTAGTAGATAAATGACTTGCAGAACAAGTAGCTTTCTACTTAATTTTAATTAATAGCTTTCTAATTTAATAGAACAGCATTTAGTACATACTTTATCTATCTGCCATCGCTTCTGGGAATTCCCATTTAAATGCCAAATCAGGAAATAATCCTATTCAAAATACAACTCAAGACAGACCCAAAAGTGCACTGAATATTGAAAAATGACCCCCAAACTGCCATGATTTGATGTTTTTATCACATTTGCCTGAGATAAGTTAGTAGCTGGGCTCTGAAATGCTCTGTATTTAGCCTGGACACTGATTGTATTAGGTAACATTAAACATGCCTAAAATCAGGTTTTATCCGTATTTTCTACATACCTACATTCATAAGAACTTTCCATTTTAAAGTCTTATTCTGAAAACTAGTTCTGGCTTGATTCAGAAGTAGCAATATCAGATTACTGCAGTAAAGCAACAGAATTTCAGGAATCATTTGGAATAATTTTGAAAGGCCTTGAGCTTGAATTTGGCCAAGATAAAAATATTTGTGCATTTGGAGGTTAATCTCTCAACTGTAAGATGGTATCAAATTTCTTGGACAGTGTATGGAATAAGAAAATATCCTTTCCTATGTCCCCTATGTCAGTTATATCCCAAACAAGGATTAGCAAGCAAAGATTAGCTTAAAATACATATTGGGATAAAATTTACCTATATTCAGATTAAATTTTGTAGTGAACTTCATTTCTACCATAAGGAATGAGACATACTAACATTTTACTCAAACTACTGCATAACATTTTACTTCTGGAAGGCCAAAACTGAAATTTCAAGGATGCATTTACAAATACACACAGATAACTATTTTATAAGAAATAATTGAGTAACATCAATTTTTTAACATTACAAGTTTATCCATGAGAACAATCACAGTGTCGTTATAGAAATCCTACTGTGTGATTTAGCCAGGCAAGTCTACACAACAAAATTAGAAAGCATTTTGATTAGAAGAGAATTTCTAACCATGAATTGCCTTTAAAAACACCATATTAAGCAGTAAAGCACTGGTGTTGAAAGGCACTGTGGAGAGGATCATTAGCTTGTTACCTGGTTTCCAATACAGATTAAAGCACTTGGAAGCTCAGTAAATCGCACCCTAGAACACTCCCATGTTCTGGGCCAAGATCTGCTACATTCATGAACGTGTTCAACAGGTTCCTGTGCAGTTGCAGGGATGCAAAATTCATAAAGCAAATCTCTGCAGGATGTTTTACAAGTTGGATCTTTCTTTGACAGACATACGAGATGTGGACTGTGTATATGTCCTAATCACATCCTAAAAATAACACAACAGTACCGTTAAAATCAAAGAACTTCAGGGAAAAAATGAGTACTTGAGTCAATGTTATGGTTCCTTAGAGCAAGCACTGAGCCCAGGAAAGGCTTATGGAAATGCTTCATTACCATTACAAAGAGGGGGTAATTAACCTGAACACATCACAGGTCACATACAGTTATTTTCCAGAAGCCTTACAAACCCCAGCTGACACAAAGTAATTGCACATCACTGGTTAATCAACATCTAATTGAGTGTTATTGGAGTGATGTTTCCTTATTTTGTAATTCTACATGCACTGACTTCTGGCCTTTAAATCAAATGGGAATCAAGACCAATTTCTCATTTCATCGGATTTACAAGAGAAGCCAATCAAAATTTAACTACAAAAATCATGACCATACCTTTTTCCCACTTTCAGCATTGTATTTGTCCAGAAAAGCCTGGATACAGGCACCATAGTTAGGATGAACATCAGTGAAGTTTTTCACCTAAACAGGAAGACAGAACAGAAAAGGCAACAGGAATTTTTTCCTTCATTTCAAACATATTCTTTACCATGTTTCTGCTCTGTGATTTACAAGCAGTACTTGTATCATAAGGAAGAAAAGGAGGATGAAAACTCTTTTCTATAAGTTTAATTCTGAGCCAGAAATAAGATATGAACATCCTGAATCACTATTTCTACTGTCTCACCCTAGAACTCAGTCCCAATTTAAACCAAGTTGCACTGGGAAGGATAAAGATCCAATCCCTCCTTGGCCCTCACTGCCTTTTCCCTTTTTAGAGCAAAACATTACACTGCCAGTCATCTGATTTTTGAAGCACCAAGCTAAACACATCCTAAATGTTCAATATCTACCCCATTATTCCCACCTGGGAAAGGTTATTTTAACATGTTACATGTTATTTATATTATGTAAATAGGCACATCTATATTGAGAATTCCTGTGTAAGAAGAAATCCAGCCTTCTCAGAGAATTCCTGATCTTCCTTCCCATAAGCACGTTGCCATTTTGACAGAATTACTGGAGTGGGAGAAAACCTGGAATAAGGAGCCAAGGCTGAAAACCAAAGAGGACACTTACAGCTCGTTTCTGGATGAAGAGTTGTGCATCCTTCAGGTGCTCAGCAATGTTTTTACAGAGACTCTGGCGTTCTGCCTCATTCAGCACTTTGAGGTAGAATTCCCGTACCTTGCCATTGGGAAAAAAATAAAAAGGTTATTTTGGAAATTCCCAAAAGCAAGCAGTTAGAAAATACTCAAAATACTTAAAACTCAAAAGGCAACCAACCTGTGAGGGTTCTCCTTTGGTAAACCTGCTACCAATTCCTTCTGGTTCTAACTTGAACTAACTGTTTCTTATGGAATTAATGAAAACAAATATTGCTGTTAGGATCTAAACCAGGAATTGAGGATCATGGCTTGACACACTCTAGTTTGCATATCTGCAGATACTACTGGCAAGAAGTCAGGTCACAGCCTTTTATATAGTGACGCCCAAAATATGGATGACAGAGGCCTGGGAGAATTTGCTAATTGTCCTGTCAGCAAAAATTCAGTTATTCATGAAACTGTGCTGTTTGGAGACCTTCAGCTCAGCCCAGATGCTTCAGAAAGGAGCCACGTGTGCATGACACCATTAATATTCTCTAAAGTCACCCTGTAAACCCATCCTGTCCTTCCACGCCCCACACCTGAGTCACATTGTCCTCATTGGCACTGTTGTAGCGCTGCACGTCCCCCGAAACGAACATTCGGCTCTCCTTGAGCTGGGGCTGATCTTCTGGACCAGTAAAGCTATTGGGGTAATAATTTGGGGCACCACCTGGAAACAAACAAAAACAACCCCCCAAAAGCCAAAACAATCAGATGCCAGCACCCTCAGATTAAGCCAGAAGACAATGTTCTTTGCTTAGAAGAACATAAGCTTCCCTATGCAGGGAATGTATTTTAAACACAAACTTACAAACTGCATTAAAATGAACTTATTATCTGTTCCTGGACAACAGCAGCTGCTCTCAAGTTCCTGTTTTTCAAATATTTCCTTCTCCCTCAGCAAGTGTCAGAATCCCTAGCCCAAGGGAATACATAGTTTGGCATGAGCCACAGCTTAAGTATATCCTTGTTTACTCTCAGGTGTAAAAGAGTCACTATTGGGCAAACACTGACAAGACATGAGCTGCTCAGAGGGGAAGTTACACTTCATTTTCACTCTTGCCTTTCGCAATCTCTTGGAAATCAGAAAAGCAAAGCAGTTTAATGAAGTGGACTGAGCATATGAAAGTCAGTCTTTAAATTTAACAGATGCAAATACAGATTTCTCAAAGACATTTAGGCCACCTCTATTATTTTTAGATTAGATTTTGCCTATAAGTAGGAACAAAGAGGTAGTAATTAACTTCTGTAAAAATATTTCTTTGACATATTTCTTCATTTCAAATAATTAATCTGGAACTTTTTCAATTAAGCCCCCTTTACCAGGCACGTTTCTAGAAGTCTTTAAAGGAACATAACCTAGGGACAAACAATATCAAATGAATTTTACTGCAGGTGTTCTGCAAACCCCCCTTCTCATAAAGGCCTATTTCTTAAGTTTTTAAACACATCTTAAGCTTCACTTGGTTGTTATACTGTTAAACAAACTCCCCATGTCTCCTTTCCTGGATTAACAGCAGAGATATACACATGTTCTAAACAAGTATGTAAAGATGATAAACATTCTAACTTCCAGGTACCAAAAGCTTCCTTTCCCCCCACCCCCCCATTGCTTACAAAAGGAATAATTTAGTCTTTTTTTAGGAAGCAGAAGTTACACACATCAATATGAAAACCACTTATATTTAAGCATATCAACTACTGGAAACAAGCCTGAAGTTGTGAAAGGAACATCCATGAGCTTCTTTGAAGTCTTAAAAAACCAGATGTAGATAATATATTCTGTAATCTACAATCAAACTTCTGTTTTACAGGAAGTTTTGATTCTCAAAACTTGTACAAGACTGACAAGAGATAAGAGTGGATACACAAATAAGAGGGGTGAAGGCTGGGAATTCTGAAGCTCGGGAAGTGAACAGAAAAGAATTCTGCAGTCCATGCATAAGTATCATTACTGAAAGGTATTTTTACACCTACCTTGGTTGTCAGTAACAGTCATTGGTCCATCCCTCTGGTAATTGGCCACACGGGCTCTGAAGGGACAGTTCACAGGGATTTGGAGATAATTTGGGCCCAGGCGGTGTCTGTGAGTGTCAGGGTACGAAAATAGACGGCCCTAAAATATCACAAACAGAAGAGAGGTCACTGCAGTGGTCTGTGTCAATTCAAAGCAGTGAACATTATTTCACTTATTTTTTATTACTGAACTGAACCTTCAGCAGTTCTGCTGACATACAGATGCCAAGACAACAGACTAACTCTGACTATGAAGTTTGTGGGAGTGAAGAGAGGCCAGAAAAGAACTGCATGACAGTTCAAGGGTTTATCCAGTTAAAACTGTCAAAATACCTTCTTGTTTCCACAGATATAATTTGAAATAACAATTTGGATTTAATCTGAAAAATTGTAACATGCAAATATCCGTGACTCTGCAACGAGCCTTATCAAATACTCTGAGCTGTAAGAAATCCAATACCACTAAGAATAGTCTTGTGGTTTGTATCAGGAATTATTTATATGTGTATTTTAAAGGACCAAAGTCCACCTCTTACTCAGAAGAGTTTAGAATTCTGAGAAATGCTGTAAAAACATGAATAAATACGCATTGCTGCCATGGTTTCATCCATCCTAGACTGACAACTCCGGTAATTGTTGCAAATGCCCTCTAAATTCCAGATTTTCTCTTCCTTTAGTTCTGTCCTGTTCTCTTTATATTGCAATTCTGCATGGGACACATCAAACGGTGATCAATAAGCCACTACCACAAAAAAAAAAAAAAAAAAAATCAGTTGTTTTTGATCCATCAGGTTTACTGCTGCTACACAGAGATAGGAATGTTTCCATTAACAACAAAGCAAACAATGCTCACCAGGTCAAATCTTATACACATTGCAGTTTACCTGCAGCATTTTATCAGGGCTAGGTTCAATCCCAGGTGGCATGTTGCTTGGATCATATGCCATCTGTTCCACCTCCGCAAAGTAGTTGACAGGATTCCTGTTCAAGACCAGCTTCCCTACAGGTTGGAGAGGGTAGTCACCATGTGGCCAAACCTATAAGACACAACATACATACATTAAAACCAACATTATTATAGTATTATCCAGCTTAATTGCCAGACAGCATTTGCCTGATTTAAGCCTTGATCGAGAAAATCCATTACTGCAATTCTTTTTTGCTAACAAACATTGAGAAATGTCTTATTTTAAGAAGTCTTTTGCAACTAATACAGAGTATTAATGCAACTTATTTCATCATCCCAGCATAATCTCAGCACTTGAGTACTTAAATCAAATACCCGCAGGGGCTTGAAAAACTGCCTAGGAATGCACCTTGTAGGTGGAACTGGTGGCACAATTGTTTTCAGCTACTTCAAAATGCTTAACTACCTTAATTGGCCTTGTCCTTGTCACCTGAGCCAGTATTTTCAGGTTCAAAAAGTTTTCAGCCATTTGGGGAGAGCAATATTAAAGGGAAAAAAAGTTTATGTGAGGATTTTCCAACAGGCCATTCCTATGAACAGCTGCTGGAAGTCCGACAAAATTAGACCAACAGAGCTCAGGGTGTGACCCTCTGATCTGAGATCACAATTCTGAAGTGCCATCCAGTTCTGGAATCAAGCCCTATACATATTTCACTGAGGAAGAGTAACATCAGATACAACATCACTGCAATTTCACCTCCAGAATTTGACTCATCATGGCTATATAATGAAGAGTACACTTATAAACTAAAAGGGAAGAATAAAAAGGCCAGACTAACTTTACTGATAGGAACTAGGAAGAGAACAGTGCTACTTCATGGAAACTGGGACACTTTTTTTACAGATAAGCTCAGTTCTGGCATTTGCTACGTTATCTCCTGACCTTTCCTAAACCAGCTGAAACAGTATATTCACAACAGGATCAGAGGTACCTTAGTTACATCAAAAGGATTAAATGGAAACCTCTCTGCTTCTTCAAAGGTCATCACTTGAATGTAGAAAGACCATGAGGGATAGTCCCCCTTGGCAATGGCATTGTAAAGATCACGGATGGCATAGTCAGGATCAGTAGAAGCCAATCTTCCTGCTTCTTCTACAGAGAGGTTTTTGATGCCCTGGTCAGTCTAAAAGCAATAAAAGCAACAGCACCAGTTACAAAGTATTACAGAAATCATTAATCAGAATAAATTTTAACAAGACTTGTTATCCAAGAGTGAGACTGTCCGTGTTCTAACTCACAATAATTTAAGTTCATTCAACAGCTGCCTTCCAGGTAAAAATCAGTTCATTGATAGTGCTCTAATAACAAGAGACAGTTCCCCAAAGAGTTCTTTACAGTCTAGTAAATGAATGCTATGTTAGCAAGAACAATGGCCCATCATTCTGATTAAAGGTATGCAACTGATATTAAACAAGGACACCGCAAGTCTTTTGAGTCCAAGCACTACAAAGCTGTCTCTGAATTAAACTTGAAAAGTCACAGAACATTTTTATGGTTTTTATCCAACATGATGTATAGTTCTAATACACCAATGGGAAAAAAAAAAGATCAATACCTTAGCATGGAATTTGCAATAAACTGCTCTTCCCTCAGCATTAACCAGTTTAAAAGTATGTGATCCATATCCATTCATGTGGCGATAACCATCGGGAATTCCACGATCACTGAACAGGAAAGACACCTAAAGTGAAGGATCAAACAATATTAAAGGGCTCACGAGATCAAAGATAAAGTGATCATTCAAGACTAAGTTTGTTTATTGCTTTAATCTGTATCACTGGAAGCTGTGATAATGTTAAACTTGGAATTCCTCATGGAATTCCCAGTTTAAGAGTGTTAATGGAAAAACTGCTTAGGTTTTGCACAAAGAACAATTGGGAATTAAATCTATGAGAAGCTTTCTGCCCACAAGAAGTAAACATAAACCTCGTGGCAATGTTATGATCTTCCCCATAAGCACAGAACAGGTAAGCATGGATAATTTAAATTACAAATATAAATAAGGCTACATAGACTTATAGATCAAACATGGAAAAGAGATAGTTAAAAACATGCTTCATTGCATGATTTTACTAAATAAAGTCAAAGGAGAAGCTCACTTGATGCAAGGACTCAGGGCGAAGACTCCAGAAGTCCCACACCATGTCTGGATCCTTCAAATGAGTCTGAGGGTTCCTCTTTTGGCTATGGATAAAGGATGGAAACTAATTTGTCCAGAAGTGGAGGAGAAAAAAAAAAAACAAAAAGAAATTATATGAGATCAAGAACAAGACAAACAATTTTTCAATATGTTTCACAATGAAAGAACAGCACATTGAAAACTAAGACAAAACTGTAAGATCCCTGAAAAACCTTCTACTGGCACACCCCTCCTGCAATCAATTCATTCACAGACCAGTAAAATTCGGGTAAAAGTCAAGCATTTACATTTAGGATAAACAGGTTGTTCAGAGATAAAGAATGTTTTCATTCTGTGATGGATAAGGTGAGAGATAAATTTTTTCAAATTTGTGTAACTTTACTGAGTAACTGACTTATAAATGAATGCAAAGACACTAGAAAACATCTTGCAAAGAGCTGTTAAACTTACTAAAAGATCAAAAAACCCCAGACTTCATACAAAGAATTTGCAAGAAGCTTTTACAGCAAAAATTTAGAGTGAAAAGTATGAAATCACGCAAGTAATCAACCATTAGTTCTCAAATTCACTTTCTTTTTAGTAACATCTTTTCAAGTCAAAAATGTTCAGACCATGTTGCAAAGTTTAACAGGTTTTACTTCTCAGTGAGGCAAGAACAAGGTGTGAATGAACTTTAGGACTCTTTCCCAAAGTACCCTCGTCCCTGGTGCTTACCAAAATTGCATCCCGAATGAAGAAGATGGGAGTGTTATTTCCCACGAGATCCCAGTTCCCATCTTCTGTGTAGAATTTCATTGCAAAGCCTCGAGGGTCACGAACTGTGTCAGCTGACCCAGATTCTCCAGCTTGAAGAAACACATGGACATAAAGAAGTCTTAGGAGAGGAAATGCATACAAATTGTAAGCAAAACCCCATATAACTTGAAAATAGGCCACTCAAGGCTTTTCTATACCAAAGAATTTTAGGCATATTTTCAACAATACTTTAAAGTGTGAACAGAAACCCACCCAAACATTAAAGTTAAAAGAAGGAAAAACAAGTATATCCACATGAACCAATTAAGAGTGGAATTTGCATTATCACTAACAGAGACATCATCAGATTATAAGGCTGAATCATCTAAAGCCACATTTGTTTCTGTGCATCAAATCCCTCATGCAGAAGGTAGCAATCTAACCAGCGTGCCTCATAAAATATTATGGAAGGCTTGTAATCCTTTAAATTCCTCCTGCTTCATTCAGGATGGAATTTTCAGTGGGTAAATTCTACCAGAGCAGAAGTGCCAAGCACAACAGCTGAGCACAAGTGTTCCAGAAGTGTTCAGAACATCCTGATGAAATAAGTAGGATGCTCATCCTCTCATTAGAAAAACCTGTGTTCTACAGAATGTGTTCAAACAAGGGAGGAGAAGGGAAGGATGCAACAACTCCTTCAGCAACATCCAGAGATCAAACTCAGCTCCGTGTCTTTACTCTCTATCAGGACCCCTGAATTTTTGGTGACACAGCCTTCTTGGACTACTTTTTTCTCTCCAATACTTTCAGAACAGAACCTTCATAAGGATTCCTTTTAAATACAGATTAAGTAGTAACATACACATTATGAATCATAATTTTTTTTCTATCAGATGATATTGATCACAATGCATGTTTTAACTTATAGCATTTAAGATTTTCCTAGTTTATGTATTCAACTCTTTAAAAAAATCAGAGTTTATTTCTGGAAGATTGTTTCTTTTCCTTTGCCCAGGTTACATTGTTCCTCCCCAAAACATTCCCAGGACATAAGAGATTACAAGTATTTAACTTCCAAGTGTTAAGCTGCAGTGTGCAAGTGTTGATTATGATCCAACAAGAAACAAAGCAGGCCTTCTGTTGGAAAAAACACAGTGCAGGCCACCCTTCCTCTAATGTTTCAGCCAGGAAAGTGTCTCCTGAGAGCTCTGACAGAAGGAGGCAGAAGGTGCTGAAGACCTTAAATTTAAATGAAATTTAAATTCGTTTATTAACTAATTTAAATTAATTTAAATTCAGAGGAGGACTTGGTTGGCAGAAAGCATTTGAAACTACCTTAACTACTCCACACTGTTATCAGGGGAACCAAGGCACACATGGAAGAGGGTACACAGTAATTTTAAAGTCTTACCAACAGTGGAGAATCGAATAGCGAGGGGAGTTCTTTTCCCAACGTGCTCAAACACTTTTGCCTTGCAATACTGGGTGATATCATGAGTGACTTCAAAATAGCCAAAGGCTCCTGAAGAACAGGAATTCCAAAAGATCAGCTCTAGGTACCTTCCTTCCACTCATCTGTTATTCTACTGTGGTCCCACATACAACTTCAAGTCAAAAGCAAACATGGGAATACAGCAGTTTAAACACAGTTCATCTCCATGCACTGAACACTCCATTTATTTTCACAAAGTCAAACTTGTTTAACACTCTATTTGCACAGTGCTCCCTCTCTGCTCCTTAACTGACTATTAACAGCTCTCAACAGCAGCACAGTAGATGGTCTTCTGCCAAGATCTGCGTGTTTATCTTTATTATTTCTTTAATCCTGCTATGTGTTGCAGAACTTCTGGTCCACCTGCAAGCTGGATGAAGCAACAAAACTTTTCCCACCCCCACAGAGCAACTTTTCCCAGGTACATTCACATTATAAATTTGTATATTGCTCCTTCTAGGGCAACACGTAACAAAAATCAGAGGCAATAGTTCTACCCTTCTAAGATTAATACTAAATATTAAACTGTTTAGGGTTTTAAATTAAATATTAGATCATCAGCTTGCTTTGGCAGACAGATACATTGGAAGACAAAGTCAAGATTCTCTATTAAATAACAAGCAAACAAACATTAAAATAGAGACGGTAAGTCTTCCAGAGGAATGGGATACTATGGAGGAACAGGCAGAGGAAGCAGAGATTGCAGCAAATACAGCAAAGATCAAATAACTACGTTTTTTCTACTTAATTTTTTTTAAACAATTTTTCAGTACTTCAAGTTTTGGTACTGAGATTTTTTTAAACCAGGCCCTAGCACTGTTGTTTATACAGATTTATTATAACTGATAACATTAAATTATAGATAACATAATGCACTTTATTGCCACAATCTACATGTTACCTGAAAAGCTTTTAACTCTGATTCTACACAAAGAAAATATGTAGGTTTAAACATACCTGCCCCTTTTGCATGCACAACTCTTTCAGGAATCCTCTCTCTGTCAAAGTGAGCCATCTCATCAGTGAAAACAACATCTTGGACAAGAAGAGGTCCACGTGGCCCCACTGTCAGACTATTCAGCTTATCCCCTATGGGGTTCCCAGCACCAGTGGTCAAGGCATCTGGTTTCTGAAAGCAGGGGACAGTCAACATCAAAACCAGCCCTCTGTGTTGAAATCACACAATGTGCAGATTGTTCAACCATTACATGTCACATGAACAAGTACACGACAAAATGACTTAAGTTTTTGGAAGTAGTTGCAGAAAATACAGGTGTTAACTACATCCCAGCGCTGTGTCTGAGGTTGTTTAAGAACAAGAGTTCAAGTCATGTATAATCCAAGAATGTTTTCCATGGTTCAGAAGTATTACTTGTTGAGATTATCAATCTTGCTTCAAAAAAAAATGGGATGGGAACAGAAAGCTAAAAAAGCTGCTGGAAAATAATAAGGAAGAAAGGAGAGGAAGAAGGAGGTAATGTCAGTACAGGGACAGAGGCATAAGGAAAGAGCTACAGTCACACAGCAAAAAGACTGAAAAGGGGTATCCATGATTACTGTTGGTCTGGAAGAGCTATGGAAAAGAACAGGAACACCTGAGGAATCATTCTGACTTCTCAACCATGGAAGGACCAAGATCAACACAAGCCCTACTGCCAGGAAATGTCCTATCAAAATGACAGCAATCACAACTTTCCTTTTCTTTCTAACATTGTTATTGTCTATAAAGAAACTGCCCAAGATAACCCACATTCATCCTTTTCCCCTCCCTTCCACACCTTAAGAGTTTAGAGCAGCAGCATCTTGTACAGCAGGAACGACCCTGTAACTGAAAAAAACTCCAAGAAACTTCAAGAAACACCTGCTGGAACTCTGTAGCACCATAATTGAGTGTACTCCTATTTTCTCATTAAAAATCCCAGTAGAAAGGACTTTGTCTGCATCACATATGGGGTCATAAAATCCTCTAAGGCAATACTCCTATTTTACTGAGTGCTGTAGAAAACATAGCAAGAAAGGTCCATCAGATCCAGAGACCATCAGGTCACAGGTGCCAGTTTTTCCTGGAGTACATTTATTGCCAGGAGCCAGGGCAGTGCATATAAGGGACTTAGAAGAACAGAAAAGAAGTAAGTACAAAGAAAAGAAAATAAAAAAGTTTGCAACAGGGTTGAGCTCAAACACCCGAGTCACAAATTAACACTAAACCCAGCCACATGTTGCAGTAAACTGCCATGAATCCATATGGGCTGTCTATCCACACCATCCCACCTGGAGCACAGGACACACCAGCATAAACTCACTCAGCCCCTCATAACTAGTTCTCCTTCTTTCTAAGTTCTGCAGATGAAAAGGGATGAAGAGAAGGAAAAAGCCTTCACTTTTCTATCAGCTACTTTAGGGGGTTCCAATTTTCACACTGACAACCCAAGTTCTGCTTTAAGGGGTTTAATTACTGTAAACAGACAAAATTTCGACAGAAGATTTCTTTCTTCCCCCAAGAGGCAACCCACAAAGGCAGGGAAAGCACAATTATTTACATCCACACCCAGAGCTCTGGATGAGGCAGAGAATACAGTGAATTACAGACACTTTGTTTAGCTCAGGTACCTGAATAACCACATAAAAGACATTTGACAGGATAACTGCATTTCCACTTGTGTCCTTGCTAATATGCAACACACACTCCTGCAGCTGGCTTGCATTCCCAAAATATCCAAGTTCTTTATTCTTCATTCACCACTTCATTAGCATAAAGCCATAAGCATAAATTCAATTCCTTCAGGATGCCTGGAATTCTCATCTACGCTGAAATGTGTACAAACATTTAAAAAGACAATCTGTAACAAAGAGGCATATGATGCTTAGAAACTTACAGGTAAGTTTCCACTTCAGCTTTGTTTAAAGTATTTTAAATCAAAGCAACATCTGCTTAAATCAAAACATTATCTATGGTTTGTCAATGGAAATATGCAAGAGTAGAAACTGCTCTCAGTGGTTTTTCCACTGCTTATTTATCACACACCTCCTACCTTGTATTTTGTTTGCAATTTCACCGCTCAATTTGAAAAATCACCTGTTTAGACCGTACAAGATGTTCTTCCATCTCCAAGGGCTCAACTTCTCAAAATTATGTCCAGAGGAGACAATTTAGCCCCCTTAAATGAGTAAACTTTATTATGTTTTGGCTATCATCTTCATTTGTAATGGCAACCACAATTTCTAGTTGAACTTTCTGAATTAGAATTTAATTTCACATATTAAAGTTGGAAGGACACCACCATACTCCAGGAATTCATTAGTTTTGCTGATCAAAAGCTTTCAAGCCTCTCACAGATAAAACCCAATATATTAGTTTTTCTGATCATGAATTCATTGAGGGTTTTGTTGTATTGATGGCTCTGACTTACTCATTTAAGACAGGAGAGGTTGAAGGAGTGAACAGATCCTATCAGTGGCATCCTACCTATGAATTTGCCTCTCCAACCTCCTTGTGTCATTATTCACGAGACATTTCCTTCCTTCCCACGTGTTCTGTGTGCCCAGAGAATTCCACTTCACCCTCACTCTAAGGCAGCCAACCACACAAAAACCCTTGTACATCTGCAGCACCTTCTATGAATTCTGACTACTGTAATTCCAACTGAAGCAAATTTGGGAACTGGATTTTGGGAACTCTGTTTCAACATGAGACATAATTCTTAAGACCCCCTCCAGTCCATATGGTGACTTTTTAAAGCCACCAAAACTTATGACAGCTTGAAGCACCAACCAAGATTCACTCAGTCCACAGAGAAACACAGAAATTATGTGGAATTAGAGCTCTGGTTACCTCAGAATTCTTCATCCATTCTAAGCAGCCCAGTAGGTTTAAATACACAGAGGCAGAACTATAATGCATATTCTACATCTATGACCTTTTCCTCTGCAAAGACCTTGCAACAGCTTGGTAAAAGACAGAAGGGAGGGGGAAACGTATCCTTAAAGAGAATTTTTGATTCACCCATGCCTTTAAAATATCTGTGAGATTATCTTAAGGGTAGAAAAAAACCTTTGCATATTAGTTGCAAGCTATGCAACAAAGAGCAAAGGTTTGCAGAGGTAACACAGCCCTTCCCAGCCCAATAGGTCTAAAATCCGCTTCATCTCTAATGCTGACATTCAGGACTACTCGAAGTAGTTGCTAAAACCGCAACTTGTTGAAACTAAGACCACAAAAAAAATTAACAGCTTTGTGACTGTACAGTCTCTTTTCTTTGTGCAGGCAGATTTTATGAAAGGTCCTTTCTGTGTTCTCATTAGAATTTAAAAATATTTACTTTTTCAGTGGTCGGATATATTCACTTTGGTTTCAGGATAACCTGTGGGGCACACAAAATAAGTTCTATCAGTGTGAAGGGAGAGGAAGAAAACCACACAGTAGTTGTAAGAAGAATTCTCACACTACTTTTGGGCTTGAGCTTGTTTGATTCCTGTATTTTCATATGGTTGGGAGCTGCATACAGTCCAAACCTTAAAAGATAAGAGCTCGTGAATCTGCATTTGTATTTCATTACAGCGCCAACCTGCCATGACAGAAAGAAAGGAAACAAAGCCAGGAGAATTTTAGTCACTGCTGTTGTAAACACCACACATCAAAGTACACACTTCCAGGCATTACTGATACTTTGTACCTTATACAACTCACTTTAAAATTCTAATAAGTCCTCCCCTACTTTCTATCTTCAAGTCTCATGACTCCTTATGCAACACAGACTTCGGGTTGCCTCCCAAATCTTCAAATTAACCTTGGCCTGTTTTCAAATGCTGCTATGTTACAGAAAAGCCGACATCCCTACAAAAAGTATTACTCATGGATAAAAAGGAGCTATTATGACACACACTGGGACTTGGTGAAGTCACAATTCAGCAGGTAATTCTCACACAGCACCTTTTAGACATGAGAAGAATAAAATAAAACTGAGATGACTTAACAGATACAGCCAGTGGGAACTGAGGCGTCCACTTCCATCTTGTAAGATTTCTGCTTAGTTAAACCAGCAGGAAGACTATTTAATGGAATAGACATATTTCTGTCAGAAATTACATATAGAAACTGTCACAGGGATTTGATGAAGAACAAGGGAAATCAAGTCTTTGCAGCATTTATACATTTACTCAAATATTTTGGAAATATTCTGTATCTTCAGATGGCTGAGTGCGACGCTGTTAGTTACAGGCACTTAGGATCTGAGTCAATTCACTTCACAGAATCCCAGAATGGTTTGGGTTGGAAAGGTCCTTGAAGACCATTTACTTCCAACCCCCTGTCATGGGCAGGGACACCTTCCACTAGACCAGGTCGCTGGTCAAGACCCGTCCAACCCTGAACACTTCCAGGGATGGGGCAGCCGCAGCTTCTCTGGGCAACCTGTGCCAGTGACTCACAACCCTCTCAGAGAAGAACTTTTTTCTAAAAAATTCACTTCAACCTGGTCAGCAAATACTGCTGAACACACTTTATCTTTTACATTATTCCCTGGTTGCAATTTCACTGGGTTCTACAGATGTGAAATTTCAGCAAACTGAAATGCCAGGATCTGATCTGAGACGAGAAAAATTAATAACATCGCTGCCCAAGGACCTGCCGGCCCGGGCGCAGCGCAGCCCCGCTGCTGCCTAGGGGAAATGCCGGGGCCAGGCAGCGCTGACCGCCCTTGCGGCTCGGGGCCAGCCGGCAGCTCCCCTGCCCTCCGTGCGCCGCTGTGCCCGGGCACGGCCCCAGCCAGGGCGGCACGGGGCCAGGGCGCCGGCCCGGGGACACCGCGCACAGCGAGCCCCGCACCCCCCGGAACCCCCGGGCCCTGCGCCCTCCGGCTCCAGGGCTCGCCCGCTCCCCCCGGGGGTGCGAGGAGCGGGCTGTGCCGGCGAGTACCTGCGAGCCCCGGTGGCTCTTCCACTGCTTCAGCTGGTCCGCGGCGTCGTCCCGCCCGTCGGCCATTTTGCGATCGCGGGCGACCCCCGAGGCAGGAAGGGCGGCGAGGAGGGAAGCGGGAGCTGCGGGAAGGCAGGAGCGGAGGGGGCTGCGCTCGCTCGCAGCGAAGAGGCAGCGCCGGAGAGGTCGCGCTGCCGCCCTGTCGCCGCCCTGTCACCCTGCCACAGTGTCGCCCGCGGGGACCCGCAGCGCCCGCGGGTAGCGGGAGGCACCGCGCGCACGGCTCCGGCCCCGGCGCTGCGCCCGCCCCCCGCTACCTCCTCAGCCAATAGAGTCGCCGCCAGCCTGCAGAGAGAGCTGTGATTGGCCAACGGCCACGTCAATCGGGCGGTGCTCGCAGCCGGCTCGCCCCGAGCGGGCTGTGAGGGGGCGGCGGGGTCCGCGCCGTCACTTGTTGTTGCAGAGCAATTAACTCATACGGAGCTGTGAAAGTACTTTATTTCGGCTCTGATTTCAATTTTGAGATGCCGGAGCTTTCTACAGCCGGTGAGGGTGGAGGTGTTGTTAAGAAATTACAGACTCAGGGCGCTGTGAAAACTGCACTTCCCTACGGAGTTTCGGAGGCAGGGTTGGTTTCTGCAGAAAAAAAGATGTTTGTAAACTGCAAAATCAAAGTGACCAAATATACCTATAAATGTATAACTATATAAATGCTCGTTCTTGTGCCTTAAATGAGGCACAGGTCATACACTGGTCATAATCATATGCGCCCACTAGTAAAGAGTATTTCTTTAGAGCTCTGAATGCATATCCTTAAAAAAAAAAAAAAAAAAAGCAAACTTCTGAATTAGTAATGTGGTTATACTTACAAATCATGAGATAGATAATGTTCTCCCATTAGGCACTGACAACACTGTTGGAGGTCTTCTGGCTTTGTGCCTAATTCATGTACCACAGGCGATAAAAGTGGTTAGCAGCCGGTTATTTTTCCTAATTCTGAGGTAAAACCTTCGAGCAACATGAATATTCTATCTTAAACTGCTCATCTGCGGGATTATGTTTACATTCTTTTCTCTTAACAGATACAAAGAATTGTCTAGCTCATTATGTCAATCCGACAATTGCTTTATGTAGTACGTGTTGTTGTGAATTAGAGGGTTAAACCTCTGTCTGTACTACACAGGGAATGTCACTAATTTTCCTCAGAATTAAGAACAGAAAACTCCCTTTTTTTCTGCTTCAGCCTTGTTTGATACATTTCTTTCATGTCTCTGAGTCTCATAATCTTTTTTTTCTTAACACGATAACCAGCATCATAAAGAAGAGCAAGAAAGATCACCTATGTTTCTGATATTTCTATACAAGATATACATCATCAGACTATACCTACTGCTACATCTAGATTCAATATTAGGAGTGCACACACATGATTTTTTTATAATCAGTGATCGATATTTCAGTTTGCTTAATCAGCAACATGAGGAAAATGTGGACATTTTCATGAAAAGTTATTGTTTGCTTTTCCTTTAAAGTTTAACGTTGCTGGTCAAGGTGTGTAAATAAACTTGCTGGTCACAAATCTGCTTCAAAATAAGAGTACTTTGCAAAAACTAATTCCTCTCCCATTAACCCTTCTTATTATATGCTAGAGAAAAAGATATATGTGTATGTACATACGTGCGTGTTTGCATAAAAAAACAAACAAGAGGAGGTTAAATATTGACCAAGGAAATATGCAAAAACCAAAATAAAACCCAAGGGAGAGCAGGTGGCAACATCGATGGCATGTATTGCAAACAGTGTTTGCACTTCAGCTTAACTAAAACCAAGTGACTGTTTCATAAGAAAGGTCATACAAAGCTAAACCTGACACAAATACATTTATCCCTCATCTCGCTCTAATTTGCTACCTTTTTAGTGAAGAAAGCAGTGAATACTGGTTTGAATCCCACCGTTCCTTGCTGTGGTATCTTCATTTATTTCCTTTTTTCCGCCCTTCTGACTTGATATTTGTTTCCTGCGGCATCTTATTTGCCTGTGTGAGCCTCCTGCTATACATGCACTAAGTAAACAAACAATTAACAATTCCAAATTAATCATCTTTCTTTACCTGAGAGACTGGTTCTGTGTCGCTGCATGACTTTCTGAGGCACAATCCAAACCACACTTCACCCTTAATTAAAATTTTGGGAGATTAAAAGTCACAGTGCTTTTCATTTGTACTTTGTTTTCTGTATTTAAAGTGAGTTTAAACACAAAACTGCAATGTCGGTGTCATTCACACACACATACATGATTGTGCTGTAAATAAAACACATAATTCAGTGTTTTACACCCAAGGGAATTAGTTGAGCAGAAGTTCCATAGTGTCTGTTGCTTTGCTAATTAAATTACACAGGCACCCAAACCTTTATTTTATTCTAAAAGATCAGAAAAGAGAAGCACAAGGCAGAGAGCACCCATTTCTTAATTAGGTTGGTAATTGATGAGAAGAGTTGTCACACGATTGGGAAAACTAATTTTTGACCCTTCCGCTAAATACGTTCAAACTTGTATCTTCCAGAGTATCCAAATTATGTATCTAGAGGTGAGGCTTGGATACATTTTCTACCTGTGCCACGAGGAATAAGGTCAGAAAGAAAAACATAAAAACTCTGGTTTAGGCTCACATAATGAAAATATAATTGATATTACTGAGTAGGTTTTCAGTCATGAAACAAATTCAGCACTGCCTGTGCTCCAGCTGTGAAGCAATATAATGAATCTATTCTCAACACTTGAAATAGTAATTGGCCTTTATAAATAGCCAACCATTGGATATTTGCAGTTTTGCAGGGACCTCTGCAAATGACTTTTCCACATGTCAGTTTGCTGTCACACCTGGTGTAAATATCAGGACCCAGAAAAATCACTGGAAGAGCAACATAGACTAATATGACTCACATGACATGAGGTTGAGTATGGCAAATACAGGCAGAAAAAGAAGGTTGTTACTACATTTTAGAAAAAAATCCAGAGACACATGACTAGAAACAACAGATTAATGTCTATTGTAATACAGCAGACACAACATATTGTCTGTCTTGATTCCAAGGAGACAATACACACCCAAAACAATTTTATATGTCAAACTTGCAATTACATAGACGTGGATTTCATGCTCTTAAAGGCCTTCCAGCCTCTGGGTGACGTGTGGGAGATGCTGGACATAGTATGTGGTGAGGAGGAGAGATGCAATAAGAGATAGGTAATAATAAACTGGGGATCTCTATGTACTCTGTGGGATATGTCTGAAAGCAATTACAGCTTAAGCCACCATGATGATAAGTTTATAATTCAGTAACTTGACCATATGTAGACTTCTAAATTTTGTGTTTTCAGTTGTCAGATCTAGTGGAAAACACTGAAAACACATGAGTGACTTCAGTGATTTTGAACTAGATGTCTTCAAACTTTGAGGTTCCTAAATGCTGATGGATACACCAGTCCTAGAGAAAAATTATTTTTTCTGTAGTTTTTTACCAAAACCAGAATGTAATTAATCTATGTTAATGGTCTGCAGTAATTTACTGATTTTCATAAACAGTACTCATGATCATCATCAAGAAGTTGTGTTTCATATTTAGTGCTGGAAAGACAGCTGCAATATAGTCCTTGAGATAAGTAAAAGAAGAACAAGAAAATAATAAGAAATGCAGCACTTGTCAAGTGGTGAGCTATTTAAACATGTGTTTGGCATCCTAGATATTTATGTTTTTATTCCATAAAACTACATTATTAAAATTATCTCCCATCATGCACATACAATTTTCTTTTGTTAATATATCTCTTTTTATTTGATTCCTTTTCAAGCTCGAGCACCCATAAGGTTATGAATATTTTCCTTCATTTGTCCTCTGTATTATTAGCAGCATTATCTGAAGCATTTACTGAATTTCAGTTAATAAAACCTCTATTTCGAAACACATTTTTGCCCATAAAGTCTTCATTCTGCATAAGAAAAGTTTTGCAGCTAAACACAGCAATATTTTGTCCAGTTTTTAGAATCAGAAGCTCTGAAGCTTTTAAATGGGTCACCCATTAGTATGACTTAGTCACATGTACTTTAAATTAGTCAAGTGCTTAATTGGCACGCTGGATGTTTGCATGTATAAATATAGATGTTTGATCCAAGAGATACCGTGATACAATAGGTGTCATTTCACGTGTTCTAATCCTCCAGAAAGAAGAGAATCCTTAATGAACTGGTTTTTCAAACCAATTGGATTTCTAGAAAATTAAAGGCAATTAAAAATGTTGGCTGCCCAGCAGGACTGGAAAATCAGGCTGTTGTTTCATTGCCAGGAAAAATTAGATAAGTGCCTCTGAAAAATCTGGATATAGGCATATATGCCTTACAGTATCAACACTGGTTTACTAGCAGGGAAAGAAAAGACCTAATTAGTGTAATTTTGAGTGCATGACTGACATTTAGGTTGTAGGTAAATAACACCAGCTATGATGGATTTAGGCATGGTTCAAACCTCAAATTTCAGTTAGTTTTGGTACTAAAACAGTGTTAAAACTTGGAATCTGATCACGCATTGTTCTTTACACTGGTGATTTCTGAATTTTCTTATGGATCATGGTGGTGACTGGAAGAGACTATAATGTCATCATGGGGAGTTTATGGGAAAAACCCCAAACAAAACAGTCAGTGGAATGGTAACGAATGAGAGGAATTTGTGTCATGAGAGCAAATATGGATGTTGGTAAACAAGGAAAGACAAAGGAGAAGGTTTGCAAGGTACAAAAAGAGAAAATGTCATTATTTTTGAAACCAGCAGGCAAATAGCTAAAAATTCTCCATACTTGACCTAGTCACTAAGGCAAAACTTAAACCTGGGGGATTTAAGTCAGGCAGGTAATGATGTTTAGGTGCCCAAAAAAAACCGCTGGATCTATATTTTTAGTGTCAGTTGTGAAAGATGTGAAGCTCTGCAAGCAAAGAGACATCAAAGCCTCTTCCAGTGCATGTGACAATTGGAAAAGGGACACGTGGTATTTGGGTGCCACAGCTTCAGAGAACACTTTACATATATAATAATCTGCCCTGCTAACTTGATGGGTCAAGTTCCCATGGAATCACCTGGAGGGAAATGCTGCTAACTCCCAGTGTTCAGATTGCCTGCCAGGATCCCATTAAGATAATATTTTCTAAGTTTGATATGCTTATAGTCCAAATGTAATTTAACATCTTTTCTCTTACACCTTCTTTTTCGTCCGGAAAAAACACACTCTTTAAAATATTTAATGGCAGCTCATCACTGATTCATTTTCATTAATTAGAGATGTTGAACATAACTCCAACTTTTTTAAGGTAATTTCAATGAATTGTGAAATAAATGCAGCTTTAAAAATCTGTTTTATTCTAGAAGATGAATTGTGGCATGTCCTTAGTTGTCCCATTTAAGAGGAGTAACAGCCATAGACATAAGACTTGTCCCTTGAGATGGTGGCAAATAGAACCAAGGGAATAATTAATCTTGGGGCATCAGCACACTAATTAGTATTGCTTGAATTGATAGGAGCTGCAGGCTCTCAGTATCTTTGAAAATCTGTTTTTATTTTGGTGTGAATATTTTAGCCTTTTTTTTCCCTTGAAGTAGCTGCCACTCTCACTCTATTTTACATCATAATAGGAGGCATCTAAAGATGGAACAGTGGCAAAAAAATCTGTAAACCATCTGCTTACATATCTTACTTTTGACAATAAGAATGACTACAAAAAAATCTGGGGTCTTAGGAGCGTCAAAGAATCAAGGTGCACAGTCAGAGTGAAACGTGACAGTTAACGGCATACTAAATAAACATAAAATAGCATTTCCAGCCTGGAATAACTGATCCAGCCCAGTGCCTGCCATATGGCCAGGAGCTGGCTGATGCCCTTTGCCCCAGCTCTCTTGTGTAACGGCACCATTGGAGCTGTTGTTCCAGGCCTTGGCTAAAAACAATTTTTCACCCTGCCTAGTTATGTATAATTATGGGTTGCAAAGGTGGCCATTGTTTTCTTTAAGATTTACACAATTGCCAGGGACCTGCTTGTGGATTAAAGCCCTGCACAAGACCTTGAGTGTTTTGGCCACAGGTAGATGCCTGGAAAACAAACAGCAGGTTTTATTCCACGTATTTAGGTGTGGCTGTTCTTGAAGCCAGAGTTGTCTTCTGTACATTTGACCTCATTTTTCCAAGGTTTGCCATTAATAGAAAATTCATGGCCTCAAATAGGTAAAGTGAAATTATGGAAGCATTTAATATAGTAAAAAAACCCCCCCAAATAATTCCATAACTACAGCATTTAGTTAGACATTGAATTCAATTTTGGATGTCTTAAAGATTTTCTCTTTTTTTATGTGTATGCACAGCTGTCTTTTTTAAAATGTGCATCTTCCTTATAAAAGTTGCTAAAAGAGATAAAATGATTTTGACCCATCAACACAGAACCTGATTGTTTCGTGACAACCAAGAGGTGAAGCTTATCTGGAAACTACATCAAATAATCAATGTGTTTTGTTTTTCTTTTCCTGGAGGTTGACATTAAGCCACCAGGTTAATTGATATGTTTCTTTCTAGCTACTAATTGTTGCCTGCACCCTGGCTGGCCCTTTACAAGATATTTATGAGAGGTTTACAAGCCATTTACATTGCCAAGAAACTTCTGATGGAGGTATAACAATGAAATACAGATCATAACTTACAAACCACCAAACTTATAAACACATTAAACTCTTTGGAGCAGATCTACAGGGATCTATCAGCATTCCTGTCCAGCTTTGTTTATGTGCATTTCCTATTTTTCTTGGATTAAGGGCAGTGGTTGAACAGCACACTTGGGTCTTGATCCAAAACACGGACTTCCAAACAATTTTAAGAGGAGTACACATTTTTTACTGGATATGATGCCTTCATCTTTCAATACTTTTAGTCTAAAATCATTTGATAAATTTTTACAGTTCCATGATACTAATCATGAAAATTAGGCCTATTTTTGATAACTAAATACTTTTGATTCACCCAGAGTGAAAACAGATGTTTTTCAGTAGTTCTCTGGTTGTCGTATTATTTGGCTGAGGAGGTTAACGTTTGGGAAGCTTACATTTTTTCCCTTTTTTGTTGCTGTTAATATGGTGGGGGGGGGGGTTATTTGTTTTCACAGAATGCTAATCCCTCTTCTGTTCCATGTCTTTATTCATAAATATCCTGAAATCTGAAAATAGATTTCAAGATATGGAAGGCTGAGATATCTCAGTTTCCTGGCTGCATGAGAGATTTCTGAGGCTTTTCACCATTTTCTTTTGTATTGCTGCTTTTCTCCTTTTCTTCCTTACCACTTATAGGGATTGTAACCAATATATCCTATTCCACTGTACTTGAAATTTAACTTCTAAGTATTCCCAATGGATTTGAGATAGGCTTTGGTGGATCCCTCTATATTTTAAGGTACAGAAGGTGGAGGTTTTAGCTGTTATCCAGTGCTAATAACTTAACCTACAACATCCACTCTCCAATTCTTTCTATAATTTAATTATTTTATCAACTTCTGATACACCATTTTATTGAGCTCTGATGGATCCCATCCTTCAGGATCCTGGTAATACCCACCCTTTTACTGAATCCCACAGACTGTTCCTATATTTTTTGGGACCAATGACCATTATATAGCACTGTGATCCTTCCATTACAGGTGATGTGTCACAGGAATTCCTTCCCAATTACGCAGGTGAAAAAAAAGGGAGTTGGTAATTGTGTCTCCATCGCTTCCAGCATGTGTTTCATCCCGAGTGGCAATGACAAATTGGCCTATGTCAGTGGCCTCCTTGTTGGAAAAATATTCCTGGGTTGTATGATAACAAGCAGCCCTGTGTCATACCTGGAATTAGGGATACAAGGGGGTGGATGGCGTTATATTTATTCAGACGAGGTGGCTCCTGAGCCAACAGTGCTAATTAACAACATGCGCCTGGAGTGAGCTGACAAGGAGGTTTGGAACCTCAGTATGGGATTGTTTCCCTAATATTTTTTTCCAGGATTTTCCTTTTTGGGTTGGATACTCTTCAGCTGTAGCAAAACCATGGGATACACATTCCACAAGAATAGTAAGGTGGTAAAAGACTGTCCATCCACATAAAAACTGGGAAGAAACAGGCTGAGAAAGAGTGATCACTGTTTTATATAAATTACTTTCTAATTGTCATATTTACTCAGAAAATTTTCATTAATTAGTCTGCTCACTTGGGCAATAAATGTCCAACTAAACAAATTCCTGCTCCCAACCTACTGAGATTATATCTCATTGAAGAAGGTTTCTAAAACTTGTAATAAAGGCAATATAATTTGGTGAGGAATACTAGAAAACTAGTAACTGTACTCTTACGATACTACAGATATAAATATAAATACTGTAAATATTTATATAATATTAAATAAATAAAAAGATCTCCTTGAAACTCTTTTACAGAATCTCTGAGAGAGAAACAAAGATTTTTCCTCTATCTCAAATATTTATGTTTTAGTGGCCTACTAATGTTACAAAGCTTTTTTCTTCTGGTTTGTTTGTTTTTTGGAATTATTTCTGTTTCATTAAAAAACCCTAACCCAAGGTGAGATATATAGCACTTTTCACATAGGCTTTAAAATTTTAGATATAAGTTTATTAAAATTTCAGCCTAATTTTGAACAACCACTTATTTATTTACTAAATTAACTTCACACGCTCTTGGCTCTGAGGTATTCAAACAATATGAAATATACCTCAAACTGAAAGATTTATAGACTTCTATTATGGATTTTATATGCAGTTTATATAAATTATGTGACATCATCCTGGTGCAGGGACAGTCAGCCCACCTCCTGCCCTCTCCCACTGATGCTTTCACATGCATTCACAGCCAACTGCTCTCTGAGATTCCTAAATGCAGGATACACCTTCCCATGGCCCTGTCACCCTATGGCACAGGCAAAAGAGAGGATACTCCAGGAATTACAGGATATATTCCGGTTCGAAGTGAGGCACCTGCAGCATCACAAAGCCTTTGGTTCACTCCTCGCTGAGTGAAGAATAGAAAAATACAGCAGGCCAGTTCCACTTCCACACTGCCCTGGTCATAAATGTGTCAGCTTGATTTTTCTCCTCATGCTGTTTTCACATCCCTGTCTCATTTCCGTTTTCCTTCCTTTCTCCTTGCATTTTCTCACTCAGGAGTACTCTATTCCACAGAGAGATGCCAAGGTTGGTAGGCACAGCACCTCCTCAGGTGCTGCTCTGGGAATGTGATGTGCAAACGAGCAGGTTTAAATCTCCTCCTCGTGCAGAATTTCAGGTTTTGCCTTTGTGGGGCAAGTGTCTGCAGCAGGGCACCGTGCTTTGCCAGCATATTGTGAAGAGTGCTCTCCATTCCAGAGGCTTCAGGCTCAGGATAAGGAAAGAAAGCAGACCTCTATCACTAGTTTTATAAATAGAAGGTTGGTGGTTTCATTACCACGTAGTTCAGCTGCTGCTCTGGGCGATCCTGCAGCTATTCCAAGCAGTTACGTATGAGAGGTGTTGCTCATGTTGATCCCTCCGTGAGGCAAGAACCTTGTGATGGTGCCACATCACGGGACGTGCCCGGCTGTGCCCCCATTCCATGAGCAGTGTCACGCAGCCACTGTTCACACGGCTCCGGGAAAGCTGCCCTCCATCCCTCCCCTCGGCGTTCTTCGGCAATTGAGTTGCTCCACGTTTTTCACACAACCTGGAGCAGGTGGCGTTCGGCGCCGTCACGTTATTACCTAGACCCGGCCACAAGAGGGAGACAGTAGGTCACTGCGATAAAGCACAGCTCCTAATCCTACAAAGTCTCGTACTCCTTGGGAAAACAAAGGTCTAAGCACAACCAGGGGGAAGCTGAATTTATGCACACGGCCAGTGTAGACTATGATGGAGTAGCAGCTCTTGTGAGAGCTGGTAAGAACCTTGTGGAATGAGATCCTGCACGTCAGTACCACAGTAAACCCTCCAGCTCTGAATGATCCCAGGCAAGGCCGAACTCATTAGGATTTGGGTTTTGTCCTTGAATGTCCCCTAATAATTTGTCTTCAATTCTTTTCAGCACTGTTTGTACCTAACCACTAATCTCAGCACGGACCCATAAGCTTTGGGGCATCCGCTTTACAGCACTGTTAGAAGATGATACTCTGTTTGGCTTCCTGGCAATTTCCTGACTGCTCAGGGTTATAAAAAATACAATATTTAACTATGGCTATTCTTTTCATTGACTCTGTGATCACAGTGACTGACTCTTGATAATGTTATTGATAACAGTGTGTCCCTGTCTAATAAGAGACAATTGAGGACATGGACATTATTTCAGTGCACACGTCCCAGGAAACATGACACACATCCTATGCCATCAATACATTTAATTTGCTCTATCAAGTGCCTCATGAGACAGGTTAATATAACAGCCACAGTAATAAGTGCGATTTTGACATGAAGTTCTTCCAAAATATGTGAGTATTTTGGCACCCAGAGCTGCAGCAGGTTTGTAATATAGTAGTGGAAACATGACGTGCGACCCCATGATAAGTGAGATTATTTTAAGTGCCTCCCAAGAGATATTTCACACTGGTAGCTAATCATACAGATTTGGCAGATCTGGTGTTATATCAGGGTTAAGTATCTGGGTGACTGGGGAAGTTTATCCTGCTGTAACTTTATAGCTGGATGTTATGAATTAGTAGCTGTTAAATGCTGAAGAACAACATCATTATTTGCAGCTATTTGGTAATGTCTAATGGCTCTCAGAATGTTCTAGCTGTTGCATCCCTGCATGAGAAAGAAAATGCAGGCAGTATAAAATTGTAATTAATAGAGCTGAAATGAGAAGAATGAGAAGGGGGGGAAAGAGGCCTCAGTAAAGTTGACACCTCTTGCCTTCATACACTCCAAATTTTTGGACAGAAATGTCCAATGTCTGTTGAGGATTGCATTTTAAATTAGGTGAAATGTCACTAGTTATCTCCAAGATTACTTTGCTTTCCCTACTTCAGAATGTTTTCAAAACAAACAGAATAAATACATTACAAGTGGAACTGTGGCTGACGAACGTGGCTGACGAAGGAGGCTATTTCCTGCATCTAACAAGTATAGGAAGCATCTTCAATACTACTTTCATTCTTAGTGTTGGATTTAAAGATGTTTCACCTATGAAATGTGTGCTGAATTAAGAGATATCAAAAACTAAATTAACCAGAAATGTTTAAAGGTCACAGGATTCAGCAGCAGTGTTAGAAATGCTAGTGAGGAGAGGGATTTGAAATGTAGGCAGAGAACCTGACTTTGGGAAGGGGACGTTGTGTTGGAAATGGTTCATCTCTCTGTACTTCACAGTGGAGAGAGCACAATTCATACAGTTCTTGTTGAGGTTGGAAGGCACCTCTGGAGATCTTTTAGTCCAATCCCTAAAGCACAGTCAGCTAAAGCAGCTTGTCCAGGATTGTTTCCAGCTGAGTTTTGAATATCTCCAAGTATGGAGACTCCACAACCTCCCTGTGAAACATGTTCCAGCGGGGGGTTTGAATGTTGGAATAGAAGATTTTGTATCAGTCTTTTTTCTTTTTTACTCTGCCCCTCTCAGGTGTTTGGACATCAAAATATCATCTCACCATCACCGAACTGAAGAGCCCCAGGCCTCTCAGCCTCTCATAAATGACAGAAACTCCGGTTCCTTAGTCATCTTTGTGTCCCTCTGATGGACTAACTCAGTCTGTCTGTGTCTCCCTTGTAGTGGAACACCCAGAGCTGGACTCCACACTCCATCTGAGTCTCCTCAGAGCTGAGCAGGGAAGGTTCACCTTCTCCACCTGCTGGCAGTGCTTTTCCTGATGCAGTTCAGGATGCTGCTGGCTTTTTTTTTTTACCACAAGGATATACTGCCAGCTCACTTCCAACTTGTTTTCCAACAGAACCACCAGATATGTTTATCCAAAGCTGTTTTCCAGCTGGTGAGCCCCCAGCATGTAGTGATGCAGGTGGTTATTCCTCCCTAGAAGAGAATTCACTTCACCTTACTTACCTCTTTAATTATATCTACTACAAAAGGCAGCTTTTGAAAGTAGAAAGGATGTTTTTAATAGATTCTCAATGGCTCTTATGCCTTCCATACTTGAAAATGTGTGTCAGAAGCAGGCTGTTATATAAAATCTTCAGCAATTAATGTTTTTTAAAAGGTCTTTGCTTAGCAGTCACTATTAGTCATGATAGACATGACCCCTCATTTCCTGACAGTATTAATTTTGAGAAGCTCTGCCTTATCTGTCATTACAAATAACAGTAAAGCTAATCTGGGCTGATTTCCTATGCTAAGCAAATTTACCTGGCTGATCTTTTTTAAATAGAAATGATGTTTTAATTGACAGCCTAAGGATATCAGCGAGGCAAGTTATGTAAGGACAAGTAATGCCTTTTATTAGACTAATTAGTTGAGTAGAAAAAAAATTGAGGCGGGATTTGTTAGGGAGGAGTGTTTCTATGGAATTGTTAATAGCAAAATGTAGATTTAGTCTGTGCTAAATCACACAGATAAAACCAAGGCAGCGAGAAGGTAGAATAGCCACTTATTACTAATAATCCTGAAGATTTCTCTGCACAAGACTTCAGTGAGTTCTACCTTACCTGAAAAGTTTACACAAGGGGTTGTATTACACCTGAAATTCTACATTCATGACATTCTATGTTCTCTTTTTCAATTTTAATTGGTGCTATCAGGCAAATTTACCTGAATTACCAATTAACACGTTCTGAAATGTAAGTATTGTAACCTTTGCAAAGCCTGTACTGCACAAAATGAATAAGGGAAGAAGAATTTGAGTTATTACATGTTGAATAAAGATCCTCTTCAGTTTGGAAGACACAGCTGGTTCCTCTTATTTCTTTGGCAGTTGTGAGGTCAGCAGTGAGTATTTGTTCACTTGTTCAACTGACCATCAAACCCAGTTAGACAACAAATTGAGTGCCTTTGCTGTACAGAAAACCAGATTTTTGTTATCTATCAGTGTTGCTTTGAAAATATGCAAAATGTGTTCTCCTAACTGCAGTACTTTTTTTTTTCCATTTCATTTAGGCCTGATATGTGATTCACCTGCTTCATCTCTGCTTCCCCCACATTTTCTGGTGTGTGGGCTCATCCTGATTTTCAGGTGGTGGGCACCAGCTGTTAACAGAGCTCCAGTTTATTAACAAAGTTAGCTCTGAATGGTGCAGATAAAATGCAGTAAATTAAGTACTATATAAGGAAAATGCTATTAGCACTTGCTCAGGACAGAAACAGCAGCTGGAGAAGGAAATTTCCAGAAATACCCATGGAATAGCAGGTCCCAGCTGCTGAGCCTTTTGGGCTCATCAACACTCCCTCCCACAGCTGCAGGGAATAAGGCTCGAAAAGGGCTCCTCTGCCAGCTGTGGTCCAGGTATTGCTCTAAGGCTTGGTTGTGCCACTCAAGTGGCTTTTTTGGAGGACTCTGGTAAGGATGGTTCTGTTATTAATATATTTTTTTTTCTTGCTGGAAATTCTTGAGTCTTCTTTGCTTCATGTGACTGAAATAAGTTTCTATGGGATATAGAAATTATTTTCAATAGTCTATGTGTGAATGTTATTTTCCAGATGCTCACTGAGCTTTGTTTGAACAAGTAACAGATTAAGGGGTTACTTCAAGAGGTATTGATTTGGAGTCTTTGGTACAGATTAACTTTAGAGGGATTTTATGTTTGCTTTGACTGGGGTGTTTCTTTAAAGCAAATTTATTGTTTTTAAACAAGTTTGTTATTCATTCAGTTGCTATTTGTGTATCAGAGAATGCTGAGGCTTTTAAATTCTGATGAATTCTGGTGTACTTTGAATTCAAATTTTAAAACTCTGTAGTCTATCAGAGCTAGAATAATTCATATCCAACCTCTTTACATGAAGGAAAATGGGGCTTCTTGAGTGTCAGGTTTTTATTTATAATGGAACTTTCACTGTTATGTGTTTTATCTGTTTTCCTTATGTTCTTGAAAGACTTGTAATACCTTCTACTTCCTTAAGACTTTAATTCTAGAGAGAAGTGATTATGAGAAACTCTGACTGTAGAAAGTTGACTTTTATCATATGAAAATAACTTGCAATTGCTGATGAGACATGCAAAAAAGCCAAATATTTACTGTGGCTTATAAATCATGGAATGATAAGTTGTCTTTATTGGTGTTTAGATGCATGACCTGGATTCTTCACTATATTCAATATCTTGGAGCTTGAGGCTTAAATCTTCAGTAAGGAAAATCCTTTCCATGCTTGGGGGCTTCTGTTCCAAGGTTTGTTTGCCGAGGAAAATTCTGGTCTCACCTTTGCATTGCAGAGAGAGAAGGATTTATCAACAAAGTGGTTCTGTATAAGGAAATACAAGTGAAATTGTAACTCCCAACAATGAGAAAACACTGTCTGAGGGAAGTGGGAAAGCACTGCTTATCAAGCCAGATGATTTTTGTGTTGTTAAATTGCATGGAAAGGGAAGGAATAATAAACTGTGTGGGAGTGTGAGAGAGGTGTGATAAAGGGAAGGAACAAAAATGATTTGTGGAAGCTTTAAGTAATTTCCCAGCTGCATTTTTCCCAAATAATGTTAGTTGCTAACTATGTAGTGATTCTCAATAACAACTTATCCTTGGGGTTATTTAAAGATTTATATGAATCCTATGGGGTAGACGAAGCAGGATGAGTTTTAGGGAAGGCTTTTCCAAAGAGGCAACACAAAATGAAGAGTTTTCTGTGTACGATCTTTAAAGAATTAACAGGTAGTTTTGCTAAAACAAGATCCAAAAAACCCTTATTTTGAGGATATAATGGAGAGATGTGGGACTGAGGGATGGGTACCACAAAAGTCACACTTAAGAGCCTTGCAGTGGCCCATCCACCAAATATATAGGATTAAATACAGATGTAAGAGAGGAAAGATTATTTTAAAAAATCAGTGTGTTGACTGAATGCATAAGACTTAAAGCTGTGGTTTGAATCAGGTATGCCTTGTCACACATTCATAAACCTATTTACCATGTGCACTGTCAGTTCTGGTGTCTTCAGTGGTTTGAATCTCTTAAAAGTAGAACTCAAACCTGAAAAATATGACAAAAGAGCAGAGATGGCTTTGATCTGTAAAATAACACCTGAGTGAGGTATTAGTTGTGTAGTAAAAATATCTATTTCTGAGCTGACTGTGGAGCACAAATGAGGTGCTGAGGTGTTAAGATTTCCAAATAAATGGGAATGACTTTGAGAGAATTAGGTCTGGTTTTATCAGACAACTTTTGCTCTATGTTCATGTTTTCATGGGGAGAAGCTGTGAAAAAGCAGAGAACTGAATTACAGTTGGACTTTGATCTAAGAAAGATAAAAGAAGATTTTTTTTTTCTCTTTTTCTTTTTAAATCAGTTTTAAGGGTCAGCTAGTAGGAATTTAGTGCACCCTGTTAAGTACTTTCTTTTTTAGTATAAACAGTGGATGGTTGATCCTATGAGCAGAAGTGCATAAGTAAAATATGATGTTTCAAGTATTTAATTCATACCTAATAGTTGTGATCTATTTCTTACTGGCTCTAAGTGGTGTACAAAAATACAGAAGGAGGTTCCGGAGGGTATTCTCCAGGTATTGAAGCTGATAATGCTTGGAAGCTGTATCTCGTAAGGGACATTACTATGGAAAAGATCTATAGTGATTTTTTTAAAGACTTGTAGGTAAGTTACAGGACTGGGTAAGACCTGTATATTTTGGTGTCAAGTTCTACAGATCCACTCTGTAATTGGGGGGGGTGAGGGGGGAACATAATTCATGAGAAGTCTTGAATTGACTCTCTTGTCTTCAACAACTACCTCTTCACTTATGTCCTACAAACAGTGAGTGTATGGTGAGAATGGAGAGAAAAATTCGGAATTCTTTTGAACCAACAAATAAAAATCCAGTCCTCTGAGTTTTATACGCTTCGGCATAATTGTAACATTATCAAGGATGGCCGTTTCCAAGGACGTGCATCCTCTCCTGAGCGTGCCTGGCTCGGATGGTGGCAGATGGCAGGATCTTTTGGGGGGCGGGCGGAGGGTCGCGCTTTGTGGGAAGCTGTGAAAAGTGAATTTAAAAATTAAATTAATTTAGTACTTATTTCTATTAAAAGTTAAGCCACTGTAATCCGAAAGGATTGAGACCGAGACAGAGGCAGACCCCGCGTCCCGCTCCCCGGTGCGGCCGAGCGGGAGCGCCCTCGCACCGCGCAGGGACGAGCCGGGGTCCTGCGCGTCGTGCCGGGCTCCGCGGCGGGGAAACCCCACAGCGGCTCCCTTGAGGAACTCGGGAGCTCCGCGGCCGCCCCGTATAATGCCCCGTGCGGGCGGTGACCCCGCCCCGGGGAGCCGAGCAGGCCCCGAGCCCGCGGCCCGGACGGCGGTCCCGCTCTCCATCCCGGCCCCGCTCCCGGTGTCCCGGTCTCCGCTCGCCCCGCCCACCCCCACCTCATTGGCCGGCCGGCCTCCCCCTCCGCCGCTGATTGGCGGTTCCCGCGGCCCTCATTTGCATGCGGCGGTGGAGCCGCGCCGGGGAAGTTGCGCCGGAGCCGCGGCCGCGCTCCCGCCCCGCCGGACCCTCCGCAGCCCTTCCCGAGCCCGGAGATGCCCCGGCGCAGCCCCCCGCCGGGATGGAGGTAGCCGAGCCCTCGGGGAGGGCTCCTTCCCGCTCTGCCGCCGCTCCTCCCGCGCCGCTGGTGGCTCGGTAGGGCTCTGCCCCAGCCTCACCTTTCGCGCTGCGCTGCCGGTTGGCTTTAACCCGTCTTTTCCTATGGCTGGGATATACAGCTCTACTCTGAAGACCCTGGAGGATTTGACTTTGGACTCTGGTTATGGGGCAGGGGATTCCTGCAGGTCCCTTAGTCTCTCCTCTTCCAAGTCCAACTCCCAAGCCTTCACCTCTTCTCAGCACAGAGGCAACTGGTGGTACTACTCGGGCTCCATGAACAGTAGGAATAATAGCTGGGATACCGTGAACACCGTTCTGCCGGAGGACCCCGAGGTCGCAGATATCTTCTCCAGGTGCCCTAAGCTGCCTGATCTAGAGGAATACCCGTGGACTGATGAAGACATCGGCAGGATCCTTCGCAAAGGGAAGGGAGATGGCCACGGCAGGACCTTTTCCCAGGAAGCTGTCAGGAGGCTCTCGCAGCTGCTCCGGCGCGCCCTGATCAGGGTCTCCAGGGAGGCTCAGCGGCTCAGCGTGATGCACTCCAAGTGCACCAGGTTCGAGGTGCAGAGCGCCATCAAGCTCATCCAGAGCTGGTCCCTGTCGGAAAGCTGCGTCCTGGCCACCGTCAAGGCTCTGTCCCTGTACAGCATGAGCGCAGGAGACGGGCTGAGGAAAGGGAAATCCGCCAGGTGTGGCCTCACCTTCTCGGTGGGGAGGTTTTTCAGGTGGATGGTGGACACGAGGATCTCGGTGAGGATCCACGAGTACGCGGCCATCTCCCTGACGGCTTGCATGGAGAACCTCGTGGAAGAGATTAAGGGTAGGGTTTTGGCGAGTCAGAGCCCGGATGGTGGAGGGGAGATCTCGGCCGAAGTCCTGGAGATGGTTATCAACAACGACGCGGAACTTTGGGGAGTCTTGCAACCTTACGAGCATCTCATCTGTGGAAAAAACGCGAATGGTAAGACCCAGCTTTTACGATTTGTTGTCTTCGTACCAGCGAGCTTTACAGTAAAATCCTTGATCTCTATGGACTCGGTGGTTTCCTTGGCTTTTCTTGCCATCTGGATTGCATCTTGGTCGTGGTTTGTGTGTGCGCAAAGCGGGCACGGCGGCTTTACCAGGCAAGAATGATCCTGCTCTATTCTTGAGATGTCCCAGCTTATAAAAGGCACAGAAGCTGTGGGAAACCAAGCCCTGTTGGCCTAACAAACATCTGACTTTCCACCAGCTGCTGTTTTGAGCATTTTTTTACTCTTAACTGGCGTGTAAGCGTGTTTCTCTGTAACCGTAAGATGAAATGTGCTCTAGAAGCTGCTGTTCAGAAAATAACACTGTCGCTTTTAAACAAAATCTGCATTATAGTGGGTGTCTTGCACCTTCATCTTAAAGATGCTGTTCTTACATACCGCCTGGAGAGGGAAAACAACATTTTTTTTCATTGAAGTAGTAAAATTCAGTTTCTGAGCCGAAACTTGTAGCTATGCATGACTTGGGCTTCCTTCTAGTTCAGCAGAGAGCTGTGTTGTTTTGTGCAGTAAACATGAGCTTGTGCTTGGCTTGCCAAAGTGAGCATGTAGGACGGTGCCTCAGTAATGAGAATAACACGGTGTTAAGGTGCTTACCGCTGTAATTTCTTTGGAAAGCAAAGGTTTTGAGCACTTAAGCAAATAATCAGATAGAGGAATGTTGGCGCCTTCCTACAAGACCGGGGAGCGGTTTGGGAGGCTTAACTGTGACAGTTCTGTTTATTTTGCATTGTCACGCTGAGGAATGCCATATTTTTCGGTGGAAAATTTAAAGAAACATGGAGTTTAGGAAACTATTTTGTGTACCACCCACAGCTTCAGGACTTTCTCTGACCTCATCCTTATGGTCGGTTATTCCATGCTTAACACCTTAATGGTTTAACTCTAAAACCAAGCGGCTTGGTCTTCTCAGAAGATGATCTCATAGCGAGAGACAGGTGAAGGAGAGAAAACACCCCTTAGGTGAGTGTTAGCAAGGAAAGAGTGTCGGAACAGGGCTGACTCACCTCCTCCTCCTTGGATGCATTGATTTCCCGAGGTTATCCCATACCCTAGCAATAACGTCACGATTCAGATCACGAGTAGATAAGTGCAGTGAGTGTCCCCTGGCTCAAATTCCCGAGGTAAGAGGCCTCCTGCCATTAAGGGCGCTCACAAAACCCCTCCTGTGCACTTTATCTGCCCCCCTTCGCTGACAGTGTCACTAAATGTTTGTGAAATAAATGGGAAGAGCCCTTTGGGATGTTCTCTTGGCGCTGTTTCAGGGCAGAACTGTAACTTTCAAAGTCAAACGCAAACATCTACATTTTTAACTCCGAGCTCTTGGATGACTAGAAAGGTATGAGGATGTCCTTTCTGCCAAAACACTTGTTATTTTTTATTTATCCTAGGAATGTTTGTCACCCGGTGCAAAAAGAAGACTTGTTTCCCCTTATTTAGGGAAGCTGGAGTGAAATATTGTCGTCCTGTGAACTAAAATATACATTTTTGGTGTTCTCAGTGCTTTTGCCACATGAGTTCTGTGTGTAAAATGGAGAGGAAAAGTCAGTCCTTTTTTTTTTTTATCTATTTCTTAAGAGAAGTCTCCTTGGGAAAATTGCAGGGGATGAATGGATGCTGGTGTTCAACGGAAAGAAGGGTGACTGTGCAGGGAAACGCTTATAAATATTCAGAGCACCAAATGGTCAGTTCTGATAACGCTCCTCCAGCCCAAAGCCAGGCAGGCAGTGGCCACAGAAGGATTGGCTTCTGTTGCCTCTTTTGTTGTTCCTGCCTTTCAGATCAATTCTGTCAATAATTGGATGCATTTTTTAAGTCTGGAAATTGAATAAAACCGCACACGAAGGCATCCTGTGATTTCCTGTGACAGTCTGTCACCAGTATTTTACCTGACACAAGTCAGTGAATCTCCTAAATGGCTTTTCTTGCAGTTCTAAGGCCACAAATGGTTTTATATGGATGCAAAAAAGCTTGAAATAACTTCTTTCTTCTTCTCCCTGTAGGAATTGTAAATGAGTAGCATTCACTTCATTCTCTGCAGTGCTTTCAAATGATCTTGTCTTTTACATTAATTTAAATCTGAAGTAGATCTGGTGGTGAAATAGCTGGATTTATTTCTGTTTAAGGAACAGGAAAACTTGCTTTGCTGTCACTTTTGCTTCTTTTCTAGTAAGAGCATTTTAGTGAGGGACTCATAAATTGCACACTTGGCATGTGTGTGTTGGGTTTTTTGTTTTATAGCCTCGAGTTTGATGTCAGAGATAAAAAGCACTTAGAGGTTCAGTTCTAACTCCAGTCAAGCATTGCAATCTTGGGATGAAATCCATGGCGGTGTCCTATGCAGGAGATTATCATAATGGACATTTCTGGCATTATGATCTATTGAATACCATTTTCATTATTAGATCAGGATAGCCTGCTGCTCTGGAGTCAAAGAAATAGTAAGTAAATACATAAATCTTCCTAAATTCTCCAGAGGCTGAGCTTTAGCCCTGTGTTTCTTCAGTGACTAATCTCCCATCAAAGACCACAGTCCACTCACTGGTCTTGAGGCTTTGGAGTAATATTATGTATTATAACAAATGTGTTTTAATCAACACCTGGTGTGTGAAGGGTAAAGTTTAAAACTCTAAGTGCTTAAGGGGGAATTTTAATATTATTTTTTAATAAACAATAATCTGTGGCTTGCTTATTTATTTGCCCTTTCTGTGAAGCTGTTCTTTAATCAACTTTTAGCTGCCTCTGAGATGTTTTGTGCTGTCAGTGTGAGTTCTGTGGAAGGAGGAATGTTCTCTGAGCTCGTGGCCTTAAGGAGTTCTGCCAAGCCTCTGGGTGTGTTGATGTCTCCAAGGACTAAGTCTTTTTAGGCAGAGTCTAGGTGGGCTGGTGCAAAAATAATGCACTGCAGGCTGGAAAGAAAATGAAACAAAAGCAGCAAAAATTACAAGCAGCTACTGAAGAACGTGGCTACGGGAAGGTAAAAAAAAAATTACATGTGTAAACTGAAATACAGGTGTTTTTTCTATTTTTAATTATACAGAGATGTATGATATGCAGCTCAAGTAAAGAATGCACCCAGTAGTTTCACAGGGATTTTAAGACATGATAATTTGGAATATTAGTTTATTAACTTAAAACGTTTGTTGAGAGACGAGTTGAAATACGAACTTACCTTGGAAACATGATTTTTTTTCCTTGCCCTGCCTATGTTTGGTGCTTGGTTCTTTAGAATTTGAGCTATCAGCACTGCAAATACGTTTTCCTGTTACTGCCCTATTAACTAGAGCACTTAGGTTGTATTTAACTATCTGGTTGTGGCCAAACACTCTTGTGACTGCCTGCACACCTGCGGTGCTGTTTAATGCATCAGCACATCCTGGTGCTCTGCAGATACGAGTGCTGACAGATGTTTCTGCTAAAAAAAAAAATGAGATGGGGGTTGGAATTTAATTTGATAACACTGTTTGTCCATGTACCTCTCAGCCCAAACACTTGAAGTTCTCTCTGGATGAACTAATCCAGAAATGAGCCTGTGCAGCTGATGAGGAGTAGAAACAAGAGTCTGAAATAAGCTCTACTTATGTCTTAAAGTATTTTTCTTAGCAAGGGGTTGAGGGGGGAAATGTGTAATGTTTGCTTACAGTGAGAGGGAATGGGTTGAACTGAATAAAATTAAATTTTCTTCTCTAAACCTTGCCACACATCAAGCATGGACTTGGGATTTAGTGTCACTAACCCCATTTTCTTTTATATTTCTCACTGCACCGATATGGGTTAAAAATTATAGGCAGTTTTAAAATTGAGGGTAATTAGTAAAAATAAATAATTTAGGATTTTTGAAGCTATGTCATTCTAAAAATTCGTTTTTGTAGTTATCAAAATGGTCTAAAGTAAAGTTATTTCAGTGTAGTCGTGGTACTGTACTGAAATCCAGCATGGGGGAAAAGAAATAATGACACTTCAAGAAGCAGAATGTCCTTTTGTTATCTGAGCTGAACAAACTGGTGTGCTCATCAAGAGCCTCATCAATTTTAATAAGCTATCAGCTCCACAGCTATTGAGGAAAGCACTGCCTGGTGGAAGGGGTGGATTTTCGGGAAGAGAGCTGTAAATGCAATCAGTAAACCAAGCTGAGGAGAAATAGAGGGCTAGGGCAGTGATACTGCAGGTGGCTTGCCAACTATTTAAGAAAAAACCCAAAAAACTCTGCATTCTGTTACTGTATCAGAAGCAGGAGTTTAAAGCAATTTTGGGGATTCCTGGCCAGGAATGTGATAGACTTCTGTCCACATTTCCATGTTGGATGAGCTGGTTGTAGCTATGATCCTATTCAAATTACGGCTTCGTTCACCTGTGGGCCCCCAGCATACCTGCTGTGCCTCCACTCCTCTACGGTCAAGAGCTTGGATTTATATCCACAAACCACCAGGGACAAATTCTTTAAGCCTAAACATTAATGCTTATGTGTACAGGCTCACCTCTCCTACAGACACAAACCACCAGTTGCTTCTCTGCAGTTGTCTGTATTTTACTTGTGCACTTTATGTTAAAATACAGCTCAAGGAAGGCTAAAATGCCTATTTTTCCCCCTTATCGTTAGTTTTCTCTGTTTATATTTTTTTAGTGATATTTCATTAATGAAGTCATGATGCTGTCGTAAATTTATCCTTCATGTTGCTGGTACTACCCCATGGCAATAAAATTTGTGTCCTTTCGATTCAGTTGGTTAAAGAACTGAAACTCCCTCAGTGTATAACTACCAAATGCTGGTTGTATTTGGATTTTTAGGGGAATTGGGGTTGGTGGCAGCTTAACCCTGTGACACTGGGGAGCTGGGCCTGTGAGAGAAGGATCTTTTGGAGAGAAAACTGTGACCTGTTGTGTCCAGGCTGAAGTCTCTTGTTACTGCAGAAGCCAAGGGTTTGAACTGAGTGAATTCTGTTGGGGCCAGCACAGGATTTTGTTCTTGGTGTGTAAACCCCTAAGTTATAACAGTTCTGGTGTTTGGCTCCTTGATTTATTTATTTTTCAGGTGAAAAAAGGATGTTGCTTTAGTTCAGGCTTTAGCAGTTGGATATTTGGGGTGCTCTTGCTTGGTTTTCAGTGTGTGTGTGTCAGCAGAAAATGAGGAATGAGCTCTGGTTGTTCATATTCTTAATAATAAAATACGATTTGAAATCTAAACTCATCTGATCTGGGGTGAGTTGATGGCTGTCAATGAACTTCACTAACTGATCTCTAGCATTCCACACTGCCTCCTCTTCCTTGAGGTCAGCACTCACCCAGAGCATGGATATCATACATATTTGGACTGTTTTGATGTCTTAATCCTACCTAATTTGGGGCTATTCCAAAATTAAATGCACCAGTACCGCAGGGTAGTGCTGAATTTTGAATAAGTTGTGTTTTGATAATAGGGTGAAATTAATAATTTTGCTCTGAAAAATCTTGTTTGGGTATTAATGTTTTCATGTTGTAATACTTATTTCTGCTGATGTACCTGGTATGATTCAATTCTGCCAGTTAATGGTCCACATAAAGCTTTTTTTTTAATCTGTTGGATTTTTCGTCCCTCTCCCCAGCTTGGTGGTGTAATGGGTGAGTTTGCAACAACTCAAAGGAAACACTTAAGTTTATAAAGTCCTCTGCAGGAAACATAAGTAAAGTCCTGGAAATAGTTCTTTACAATAGACTATAAAATTCACTTAATACACAATTACCAAGTTGCAGCGAAGTGTGGGCTCAGGACTCAACACTTAATTAACTTCAGAAAGAACTGAAGCTCAAAAGTGCACTTGGGAGCTTATACCAAAACTGTACTTCTAGTGTTGAACTAAAAATAAGTAGGTTTTTAAAAAGAAATAATTTTGCAGCCATGCAAAAAAAAAAAAAAAAGGAAAAATAAGGACAAAGATAATATTAATCCTGTGATCTTCCCAAAGTTGTACTTTCTTAAAGACCAATACATTTTACTTTTTCTTGAGCAAGTTGCCCATTGTGCCAATGGAATTCAAATGAGGAGAAACAGAGGCCTCTAAACACAATAAAGCCACTGGACACCCATCAGTGCCCAGCAAATCCCTCACTGTCTTTATCTTCTGAATGTTTGGAAACAAGAGAGAAATAGTTATTTGTTTACATTTTAGTTCTTGTTTTGCATTTGGTCAGTGCTAAGCTTTTCAAGTCAATATATATGTAAAATGTATGTATTTATAAACATTTTTCTATTGTTTATGGTGCAGGACTTTGCAGTTTCATACACTGGACATTAAAAAAACCCTCTCTTCTGGGCTAAATTCTGCTCCACCAGTGCAGGAGAAAACGTCCATTTGCTCTTGTTGAGCGATGGGAATTTAGGCTGATTAACAAAAGGATAAACAGTCACTTCTGATGCTCTTCTTGGGATTAATTTACATGTTATTTTGAACCTAAGGGCCCAGCGTGACATTTGGTTAAATCCAGGCAAGCCTGAGGCAACAATAAATCCAGCACAATGGTGGATTCATGCTTTCTCAATTTACAGATTGGGGCCAAAGTACTTCAACAGAACTCTCGATTCTTTTCCTTACAGAAGAGGAGATAGATTTTATACACTTACAGTGGACCTTGAGAGCATCTAAGTCTATTTAAGGATTCCAAGTTGTGGATTTCTCACAGAATACCAGGTTGGAAGGTTGATCTGGTCCAACCTTTCAAGCATTTGAGTGACTCCACTCTTAAGTGGAGTTGCAGGACTTGTACCAAGAAAGCAATAATACAAAGAGGAAAAGATGCACCAATGCTGAAAGGTTTGGTCCTTTGACCCCAACACATCCAAACTTGCCTTTTGACCTGGGTCACAGGCTGGGCTGGATCTAGGAGCTCATCCTGGTCCTCAGGAAACATTTGGGAACAGAGGGTGACTTGGAGAGCTTGGCAGAGGGAGCAAGGAGAGACCAGCGATGGGCAGGGCACGGCTGAGGTGGTTTGTCAACCTGTAATTAAAGTGTCTGCCTGCACCCTGCAAGGGTGGTGGCTGCACTTCTGTGAGCATGGGATATGTGGGGTGGAATTAATAGTGTGGAAGTAACTTCTGAGGAAGGGGAATGCTGTGACTGTGCTGTCTTCGGGAGTGGACACTGGGGATCAGTCCTTTTAATTCAAGTTAAATGGAATTCTGAGCTGTAAAATCCCTGTCTGTTAAAACCTCCATGTTATGTGTTACTTGCAGATGAAAGTCCCTCAGAATTGTAAACTTCCTCCTCATCTGCTCCAGACCTGTTACTTAATGATGTGATTTTATTAACTCTAGTCCAACTGATGCTGCTTTTGGAGGAGTTGCTGGGATTGGTCTTTGCTGTGACCTTAACAGGAAACATTTCCTTGAAAAGGGTGTTCAGCAGAGCTGAGACTTTGGGCCATAACCTTGGGAGCATCTTTAAATCAGATCACAAGGATTGCTGTCAGTGCACTTCCCTCCTTCCTGTGGACCAAGCAAAAAGTATTTGGTGTTCTTTGTGTGGGTTTGACCCAGACACTCATAGGTCAGTTGTGCACCTGAGCACTTGTCCATCTTGTTCTGGTTGTTTAGTTACTACACATGGACCATTTCTTTCTTAAAACCTGTTTGATGTTCACAGGGCTACTTAACCTGCTTCACATCTGAACTGAGCAAAATACCAGCTCCTGCAGTGCCAGGGTGGCCTGTCAGGGGCTGCGTTTGGCTCTCCCTGTCCAAAAATGAACAAGGAAAAAAGAGGAAAACAGTGGAAAATGTGCTTAAGCAATTTCTGTAGTTTTTGTGTAGTGACACTAAAATGCTTGAGATGATTAAGAGTGTTTGCGGTATAATCATGGGATAGAGACAAAGAACTGAAGCCAAATAAACTTTTCAGACCAGCTTTTCAGTTCGTGGATGTAAATTTATAACAACTGATAAATTTTCTATGGGGCTGTGAAAGATCAAAGTAAATGTTGTTTATGATTTTTCAGGGATGAGAGGAAAGGAACACTACAAAAGACATAATCTGCTTGTCCCAGTCTTTAGTGTTTATAACATTACAGTCCATGTTGGGTAATTCTGTTCCTTGAATTTCTATCCCAATCTGCAGCCTGTTGCCTGGGACCTGGAGAATAAAGAAGGGAATATGACTGTGTGTTTACACTGGGATTTATACATTAAAAAGATAAACATGCAGAGGCGTAATTATCTATTATTTTCTTGATCCTATATAGCTCTGGTTTTTTTCCTGATTAATTCCAAGTTGACAGTGAATAGAGTTTCTTCTAATATTTACATTTTATTGTTTGTGAATAAAGCACATGACTATTTCAGCTGAAGGGCAAGAGTTGAGTATTGGCAAACAGCTAAAGTAGGCAATCAGGCCAGTTTTGCCTCTATTTTCTTCGGACTGGTTGTATTTCTGATGTTTTAATAGAATTTAGTAGCAGTTAGTTTCTTGTTTCCTTGTTTTGTTAAAATAGCTACTCAGTGCTCCGTGTGTGTCAAAACTAGTAGATGAAAACACAAACTTGATTTTTGAGCTGCCTTTAGACAGTTGACTCATCTTGAACTTTGATTCCTTTTGGATGATCCACTGAATGTGAAATAGGGTTTTGGCCTCTCCTGACGGATGAGGAAGTGGTGCTGGGATACTGCTGAGGCTGGAGGAGCAGGGATGGGAGAGGGTGTGGTGTTTTTGTAGCAGGTAGAGAGCACCCTCTGTGTGCCATCAGCCAGAGCACTGATGTCAGAGGTGTCTTTTTGGAGTGTTTTATTGTGGGCTGAATTTGGGAAGAATCGGTGACGAGAGTAATGAGGAATGGTGGACTTGGCAGTGTTGGATTAACAGTTGGACTCTGATCTTGGAGGACTTTCCTAACCTGAATGAACCAATGATTCCATGATTAATGGACTGGTTAATGCCCTAAACTTGTCCTTAAAAAGTTGTGAAGTTCCTTTTCATTTCTTTCCAGTTTTTGTGCAGTTTCCTGAGATAACACCACTAGTCTAACTAAAACACTTAAAGATGGATGCTTGTTATTATGAGAACATTCAACCAAAGAGCAGAAATATAGATATATCCACCCCCACAGAGGAAATACATTTCATTATATATGTTATCTTCCCTCCACTCCCCACCCTGTTTAATGCTCAGCTTGCACTGGCAGCTTTGTTTAGTCTAGATATCATAAAAATTGCTTCAGAGTTCAATTGATACAGTTCTATTATTTATGATCTTAGTGTGGTTTCTTGTACTTTTGTTATATGAGATTTATAAGGTGTCTTTGGATATCTTCATTCAAGGATACTTTAACTTAGAGGGGAGGGAAGAAGATAAGAAACTACAATAGCAACCAGACATATTATCTTTATTGTTGGTTTTATTAAACCATTTAATTCTATTGTCAATATATAAAGACTTGTAAAGCATTTCTTTCAAAGAAGTGTTATGAAAATGTCTATTTTTTTGTGAGTACATGTGAAAATTTTGGCTTCAATCAGTATCAGTTTTGTTTGAACTTAAAAGATGTTTGGGGGTCATGACAGTAGGATCATCAAGCAGAAAATCTGTTGGAATTGTTGTCAATGCTGTTGCTGAAAAGCTCAGAATCTATGTGGGAAGTGCTGTTTACCTTCAAGTTTTAACCTTGCTGGATCCAAAGGAACAATTTCCCTTAGATTTAATAGGGGATTGATCAGTTATTGCTCATCAGAAAAGAATTGATTCTTTCTGAAGCAGTTGCCTGGTCTGAAACCACTTGGGTTGAGGCCACATGTTTGTCTGAGGTAGTTTTGTTTTAGTGCTTTGCAACAAATTTAAGAGCTTTACACCTTGAGGTGGGAGAAGCTTTGATGGTGACCCTTCATTCCATGGAACACCTGGATGTCCTCTCGTATTTGAGGGAGCAGGGGGGATTTAAAGCATCTGTGCACTGAGGTAGTTTTGTAGCTGTGCTGGTGAGTGTGAGGAGGGTGACTGGTGTGCTTTTATTAATGTTATTCCTTTGAAAACGTGTGGCCTTCCCCCTGCCACTCCTTCCAGCTCTGTTCTCACAGGGCACTGCCAGATGCAGAGTCTCTTATTAAAGCCACTCGAGGAAGATTCATGCTTAACACTACACTTCTCAATGGAAAACAACCCTGGAATTGTTTCTGGCACCTTTTCCCTGTTTGTGTATTCTTGGGTCTCATGTTTTTTGCAGACGTGGAAATGCAGCTTTCATTGTAGGTTTTGTGGCATGATGTATGTTCTGCACATCCCTAAATTTGGGGAGGGGACTGTGTTCCTTTGTTTTTAAATAGTCTCAGTGACCTGTGACCTGCTGGGATTGAGTGATACAACTGTGTGAATTTTCTCTACCTGCACAGCAGTTCAGAGGATCATTTTCCCTTTGCAGTGTGTAAGGCTGTATGACTGTGGTTTTTCACGTTCACTGCAGAAGGGCAGAGCTCCCCTAAGGGGAGCACAACTTACAAATTCCAGTGAATATAATTTATTAGCATGAAGGTAATTCTTGCCACACAACCAAGCCTTAGATAATGCAGAAGTTATGGCAGAAGATACTGAGCTGGCACAGGGCATTTGGCCTTCCACCATCTGCAGAGCCCACACTCCAATTTTCTGCTGTTGCCATGGGCTGCAGACTCAGACAGGAAATCATGGTACGATGGGAAAGGGTCCAAAATATACACAGCTAGTATAAGGTTTGCAGTTAAAAGAGAGGCAGAGAACAGGCTATCTGTTCTCCTGAACAGGCAGGGCAAAGCAAAGCTGCCTTGTGTGTGCCTTCAATGTCTTTTTATATTTTATATGCTCATTTTTTAAAAGCTGGAATTTTTTCCATGTAAAGTAACGTGTGTAACTTCAAGTGGTCCATTTATATACCGGGGGCCTGATTCAACCTTCACTTAATTGGTTGTGCTGGGCTGAAAGGAGAGTAAAGCAGCAGAAAATCAGGTCCCTGGCACATGTGGGGGAGCCACAGAGAGCTTTGGGCACGTCAGACAAAAGAGCAGCTCCTGCCTCCACTTCCCTGGACTAATTTTGGGGATTAGGTTTTATTTTTCAGGGAGGATTTTCAGGGATTCTGTGTGCTAGTCAAACATCTAGAGCTCAGAGTGTATGTGTATGATCCACCCAGTGACAGGGATGCAGAAGGTGTTTGGCTTGTGGAGCTGGCTCAGTTTTTAGCCCTAGGTAGATCATAGGGTCACTTATCCTTGTATTTTCATAGGTTGAAACGGGATACTGGAGTGATTTGCTTTGGAGAGCAAACAGTTTTCTTATCTGTCTGTGGGAGATAAGCACAATAATCTGTGTGTAATGAACTGCACAGTTTGCAAAGCTCTCAGTGTGTCTGAAGAGCAGTGTCTGACTGGGCAGCTTATGCTCCCTTGGCATATGGGGGGACTGGAGAATTTCTCCATCAGTTTCCAAGTTAATTTTTGTAGAGAAGATGCTCCTTTCCTAAAAAATAGCAACAAAACAACACTGAGGACACATTCAGGATGGACAGAATAGGAGCTCAGCAAACTTCTTGTGGCAAAAAAAAGCTGATTTTAAACTTTTTCTCCCAGGCCCATCTGTGGTTTTGAGTTCTGACTGAAGGGAACCGTACAAGAGGGTGGTTTGTTCTCCAGGCGTTTTCCAACCATAGCTGTTATTTGGCTATGTAGTCCCTTTTCAGCTGCTTGAAAGAATGGAATTGTGAACAGGAGGAAGGTGAAAGCTATACTGCCAAATACTGCTGGATGCAGTGGTGATGTGTCTGTCAAGGAGGAGACTAGAGCTACCAATTAATCCTGTTTAGAAATCAAATCATTTGGGTAGCATTTAACCCTGGGGCTGGGATCAGTGACTGAGGAGTCTATTCCATGACCCATGAGTATCTTCCAGTAACTGCTGCTTTTCCATGTGTAATATCTCAAAAAAACTTGCTGCTTTATTTTTTATTTTCTTTCAATCTGACTGGAGACAATTTTCAAACGGCAAACTGTCTCAGCCAAGCCATCTGCCTGAGTCCTCAGCAGAGCATTGTATTTCTGAAAGAGCATTCTAGTGAAACATCCTCATTCTGAAAAGTTTGGGCTGATTCTCCAGTAAAAGAAGTGATCCAAAAAGCTGCTGATGATTTCCATGTGAACATTGCCAAGTATTTCTCTGATGAGAGTGCATAACAAAGAAGTGCTCGAGTGATTGAGTAAGGCTGATTGGAACAATCTGGTGTGGCTTACAGCTCCTTCTGATATTCCACAATGGTGGGAAGCTACTGTCACTTGTATTTTCAATCTGTATTTTGCTTGGAGGTACGAGATCTTTTGTTGTCAGATCCCTTGAGCCAGTTATGGGGGGAGAGACGCAATATTTCTTTAAAATATTCATGGAGCTTGCATGGGCTGGCTGCAGCTGAATTGTCACCCACATGATTTCTAGAAGACAACAGGAGTTTTATGTGATTTATCTTAATTAGGGATTGATGGACACGTTCTGGTTTGACTTTTGGGTCTGAATATGGATCTGCATTAATAATCAACTGCTCTCCTAACCTTGCTTCTTGCTCAGTAGCTACTGAGGACCTTGCTCAGGGAATATCTGGAAAAATATATAATATTTTATAGGACTGGTTCATCTGAGGACACTTTTCTGTTGTTCAGGGACAGCAGGTTATTCTCTGTGCTTGTTCTGTGATGAACAGCACAGGCTTTAGGAGACTCGTGTGGGAGTGATTTCTTTTACTTTTTGTGATTTTGCTGTTGAAATGGAGCAGGTCGTATAAAGCAGCTGCTTATTTTGGAACAAAATCAGCATAACACATTAAAGAACCCATTAATCACTGAGCTTGACCTTCAATTATTATTTAAAAAAGCTTATTGCATCTATTGTGCACTTCAGAAGGCTGGGGATCCTAAGACATATGTTATGTATTCAGATCTACAGGTTAAGAGCGTCAAATTAAGTTAAAATAAGGAGTAAAGCAAAGTGGATCCCTGTTGAAATGTTGGCTCTATTTACTCATTTCTAGGAGCGGAAGGAGGCTGTATAAATACTTGCACAAGGAAAACTGAACTCTCATTGTGTTCCCCAGTTGCCATGTATAAATTTTTGTCCTGGACTAGTGGCTTCTTCACTTTGTTCAATCTTGCTAACACAAAAGTTCTCACTTTCCTAAAAGTCTTTTAGGAGAGGGGAGACAAAAGATACATAAACCAGTTTCTCAATCTCTTCTCCCCTCAAATCCCAGTGCTTAATTTACAAGAGAATTTATTCTGCATTTAAACTTCTGAGTTCCTTGGCAATGTCTTTCTGATATATCCCCTGTGTAGCCCTAATGGTTTGAGAAGAACTTACTACATTATAATCGTATCTACTTGTTGCAGGGATTTTTTGAGTACTGTGAGCAAATGGATCAACCATTAAAACCTAAATTAGTTTTGAGATGGAGGAAAGGATCAGTAGATGACTTTTCAGAAAGACTGAATGATTTGGTGAGAAACCTGCTCTGTAATTGTTTAATAACACAATTTTCAGTTCCTGCAGAGCAAAGTGGGATCATAACCACAGGACCAAAGGTGCATTCAGCTTGTAAGGAGGGTTCTCGACCAGCGTTTTTCACTTTATTGGGAGGGCACAGTCAGCTTTGTGTGGTCGTTAATATGTAGTAGTTCATAAAACTGGCAGCCTTAATTGGATAGAAGGGTGAGTAGAAGCATGAGGTGAACCAGAATGAGATCTCTTGGGCTCTGAGTTCTGCCTCCTCTTAAAACACTCCTGGCTTGGCACACTGAGGAGCTGAGAGCAATGTAGTCTTAATTCTGGTTGAATAATGGCATTCATGGAGCTGTGCTAATGAGCTGCATTCTGCTGCCTGTCCTGCACGTTGTGGACTGCGCTCTGAGCTTATTTCACATCTATAATGCTTTCCTTCTGTCTTGAGCCACACTGATGTAATGGATCAGGATCTGCCCTCGGTGCACTGCCTTTCCCACAACTGTTGTGCAGCAATCACACAGCTGTTTGCTGATTATTATTTTTTTCCCAATTGGCTGCTTTGGGACACATTATTCTTTGGACTCAACTTCCTAATGCAAGTAATCAGTAACAACATTCAGGCAGGGGTGTTGAAGGCATTAAGAATTGCTTAAGTATTTGGGTCTGCTGAAAATATTCAGGCCTTTAATGAATATTTGGTTTATTTTTGTGGGAGGGGAATTATGTGCTTCTTCCCTGCCTTTGCCCCTCTCTTTTCCTCAGCTTATGACAAGCTAAGACAAAAGCAGCATGTTAAAAGGGAATTAAGTGTTCTATGTAGATTATCTTGTAGGGCTTTTTTAGATACATGTTCTGTTATATTCAACATCCCCCTGACATCAGGGAAGTTGCGTGGGCTTGATAGTTCACCATGTTTTGGGTTTTACTGGGTTTTCTAAAGTATTTTTGATTCATTCATTGTGAAGGCTCTGTCAGCTTATGAATTAGACCCAAGAAAGGGTAGGAGGAGGAATATAAATGAACATCTCAGGAGCTGGAACTCATGGCTGTACTGCATAGCTGCTTGGTCACCTTAGAATCACTGAAATGCTGGTTGGGGTGAGCTCCTGGAGGTCACTTAGTCCAATCTCCCACCTCTAAGTGGGCTCCTGCCAGAACTAGACAGGTAAGAGATGGCTCTGCATCTCTAAATCTGGGAAACATCCATGTGGTAGATCCCACAGCCAATCCGAGCAACCTGCTTGCTTCTTAGTGAAGAATAATTCTATTCCTAATATCCAGCCTGAGACCCCTAAGTCAGAGTTGATGGTGCACCACGTGCTACTCCTGAGAAGAATTTGACTCTGTAATTTTTGTAGCTACCCTTCAAATAGTTGTAGCCTTCTCTTAAACTGGCCTTCAGTGTTCTCAAAGCCAGACATTACTTGCCCAGCTCCCCCACCCTCACCTTGAAGGCCCTGCTCTGCAGGTCTCTGACCACTTTCAGGCAGAGACCATCTGCTGCTCTATCCGCAGCTTACCCGCACCCCTCTTGAAGTGGGCAGCCTAAAATAGTGTTACCCACAAACCTGCTGAGGCTGTTTATGGCCTTATTAAGCAATGTGGACCCCAAGATCAGCTGCTGCATTCTGTGATTATTATCATTCTGCTCCATTAATCTGCACACAGCACAGTACTGCATATTATGTGGTCTGCTGTCATTTTGGCCTCACCTTGAGCACAGAAGGGCCTTTCTGGTTCTGGAAACTGTTGAATTCTGCCCAGGTGGGTGCAGGGAAGCAGTGGCAGAGCTCCAGAGAGAAGGAGGCAGCAATCCAGAGGCTCTCTCCAAAGCAGTTGGCAGTCCCACATCTTCTGACTGCTGTGGCTCTCAGCTGCTGGATAACTTTTGGGCCATGAGATTTTTCTCTCTCCCTGTGTCTCTGTTTTTAATTCACATTTTAAAGGTGTCAGTAACTTCCTTTAACTTTTTGTGGAGTCTCTAAAGTTCAGGGAAGGAAAGAACTTCACAAACCAGTGTTACATCACCTGGGATCACACCGTTGTATGAGAACCCTGTGGCAAAGGCAGGGATGATGAGCCCAGACCAACTGGGTCCAGCCTGACCGCCGATGGACTCTGCTGGGAAGGAACATGTCTTGGTGTTGCCAAAGTCCTGCAGTTGACAGACTGTAGTGAACAAAGTTGTGGCTTTATGTGCAGTGAAAAAAGTATGGGAAAATAGAGCTTTCAAAGGCAGAATTTTAATTCTGCCAGAGCATGAAACAGAGGCATCCCTTTGCTCTAGGGAGTCTCCAGAGACAAATTACACCATCCCTAGGGCCTGAGCTACTTGCTACCACAAATGGGGATTTTTGAGTTGCCTTGTAGCCATTGGTACAGTCAAAACTATTTCTGATGTTTAAAAATAATGAAACAAAACAGAAATGGAAAAAACATCCCAGTGCAAAACCACCAAAAAACTCCCCCAAAACCCAACAAAAATACGTTGTGACAGCCAACTGTTAGTATACACTTCTTGCAGACTCTGTCCACTCAGAGCCATGATGTATTGTTGCAATGTGTGAGAATATCAGTATTTTCACTCTCCAGACCATCCTTCAAAATCAAGGGTTTGAAGTCTGGCTGTGAGCTTTGCCTCTGCCTGAGATCTGCTCTCATGTTTCAGTGGTTGTTTTCTTTTTGTTTCCTTTCCTTTCCCCCTTCCCAGAGTTGAAGGCACAACCTGCCTGATCATTTTAAGCTTAGAAAATGGCCAAGTAGGATCTGTTGGTTATAGGAGACCCAGTTTTGTTGTCCTTTGTTATCACTGGACCTCTTTTTAAAGTTACAACCACTTATGTGAAATGTTGCTTAAAGGTACCTGGAGAATTGAGTTACTCTGCTCTATGCAAGTGCAGAAATCAGAATATTTTGATTTCTCTACCTACTGCATTGTGGAGCTTTCACAAACCAAAAACTCATTCAGTATTTCTTTGGAGAAATGTGACTTTAAACACTGGCTGCCCAGGAAAACAGGTACAGGATTATGTCTTATTCTTACGTAACCCTTAAACAGAATGTCACCTATAAAAATTAAGACTAATAATACCTAAGTAAGCAGTTGAAGAGAATTTTATGCCAATTAAAATAGCAATGCTGGTGACTGTGGAGGTTTCAGCTTTTCTTCCATCGTTATTTTGCTTCGAGGATATAAACTTTTGGAAAGAGAGAGTGGCATGGAGAGCATGACACTGAAAGTTACTCTGCATTAACTTGTTCAGCCCTTGAACAAAGCTCTTAACAAAACTCGAGCTTTTAAAGTGATTAGTAAAAACAACTGATAAGACTTGTAGCTTTCTCTCCCGTGAAAATGTTGGGATTATGCTGAACCTTTCCTCAAAGGGGCTGGATCCCATTAACCAGCAGTACCAGTTCTGGATGTGAGATTCCCCTTGAGGCTGCCAGTACTGATGGAAAAGGAGTAGAGATTTCTTTTTGACTTCAACTCTGGAAACGTCGGCAGAGATAATGCTGACTAACGAGGTACAGGCTGCAAATACAGCCCAGAAAAGGGTGTTCTCCTGCCTGGGGCAGCATAACTAAATTGAGTTTGATAGTAGCAAGAGGAAACTTGCTCCCTACATACAAATTCATGTCCCTCTTTCTCTAATTGAAGTAAACCCCCTGTGAAATTGCTACCCAGAAATGACCTCACCAAGGCTGTTTGCTCAAGCTCTTGGCAATCAGTTTTGAATACTTAATGCAGCACTGAGAAAGCAGAAAAAGGCTCTATTAGCTGGAGAATACATGAGGTGGTGGTGTCCATTATACCAAAATGCTCTGTAATTCTTCTCTGCTTTTAGCTTAAAAAAATGAATAAAAGTGTTCTAATGTTGCATTTATTAGTTACACCCTGCCATGTGAAATCCAAAGGATTTCTCTGTGTAGAATGCTGAAATGCCAGAGGTTAACTGTGCTTTCAGTATTTCATATTAATCCAAGTAGCCAAAGTGAGCTACTTAAATACAAACATTAGGGGGAAAAAAAGCCTTGCCTTGCTCAAAGTCTGTTGCTAGTGAGACTTTGAATTTAGGCAATTTCATGCATTTGGAGGTAGACTTTATTTTTCCTTCATCAGCTAAAATAACAATAAAGCTCGACTTGGTGTATTTATTTAATGAAACCCAGGATCCCTGCCCTGATGGTTTTAATCAGTCCCCTCGCTATGTGGTAATTAGGGGTTCTCTCCCATGGTTCTGTTTTTACTTAACTTTCAGAATGTGTAGCCAGTTTAAGTTTCCAGAGATACTCGCAACTAATGTTGCCTCATTTACATGCAGATTATCCAGAGGGGACTCTTAGACACACACTCACGGTACCGAAACGCAGCCGTTTCCAGCACTTTCTTATTCAGGGAGCGGAAAATGTTATCTTTTGTCGGTAACTAATTCATTCCACTGGGCGGATGTGACCGGCTCTTTCATTCCTTCCACACAAGGATTCAGAAGCTGAAGGTGGCCGAGTGCCAGCTTTGCCAGGATCTGATGTGCCACTGGATCCAGCTCTGCTAATACAGAAGCACATCCCTGAAATCGGGCTCATTTGCCACAGAGAAGCCCTGTGTGCATCACAGGTCGAGAAATGGCCTCTTTTTTTTTTGGACTAGACAGAGCACATCAGTGCTCCTCATCTTTATGTTTAATAACTACCTCCCTAAAAGTGACCTGGGAAATGCTGTGTTTGTGCCTCCAAGTGTACAGCTGGGTACCATTTGCTCCCGGCAGTTACGGAATCACCCGAGACGTGAGGAAGTGGAGCAAATATACAGCATTTAAAGCTCTCTAAAACAGCTTCCCCGCATAATGTGTGATGTTAAAATACTAGGTGGCAGTTTGGGCCGGTATAAAAGTTTTATTGGTGTGAGTTTGAGCCAGGCACATTATTCAGGAAGCCACTACTGAGTTTTCAAGTCATCTGAAACGTGTGCTCGTAAAAGCCTTTTATAAAGCAATACAACCCCATGCAAACTCCCAGTCAGCTGTGTCCTGGGATTTACTGGTGGGATATTTGTGCTGGGAGCTGCTGGTTTGTACAGGTACTCTGCTTGTAAAGCCAGACAGGAGTGAACTTCTCGCAGTCTTTCCCGTTCCCAGCCTTTAGCAAAGGGATTATGGAGAAACCACCTTTGCATTATGCTGACACCTATAATTAAACCTTTCTCATTGCAGAACTGAGTCTTGCTGCTAATTCCTTTTACTTCCCAAGTATTAAGAGGGAATTTGTCAGGTTTTATCCAGCACACTGTGCACTTACAACTACAGTAGGATCAGAAACGTGTCTCTGGGTATCTGGTGTCTTTTCTATAAGCAGAAATAGGAAAAAGCCTTCCCCAAAACATTGAGGGGATGAAGCTGAGACAGTGGGGCTGGAGTGTGGGATTGCAAAGGAAAAAATTCTTTTATTGTGCATTTTAGAGTAAATTAATAAGGGATTAAAACATTTTGATTGCCAATACAAGTCAGTACCCAGAGAGATTTTGAGTCAGAGCAGGAGGTGTTTAGCCAGGATATCCTAAGTATGTCTATACACCTAACTGCTTTTAAAGGTCTCAGAGACCATGACTGTGTGTAAAATACACCCCCTTCCCGTTCCTTAGGGATGCTGGTAATTGTGAAATGCCCTCATAGCAGAAATGCAGCATTAGGATGAAGGTGTGTTGTATTCAGAGTGGGATCTCTTGTTATTTGTCTGAGAAGCTGTTTAGATTCTTAGTTAAATAGGTCTTTCCAGGCTTCTTCAATCACTTCTTTGATCTGGTTTAGCACTTTTCATTCTGTTGTAATTTTTTTTTTTTTTTTTGCAGCTCAGCTGTTCTTAGTCACAACAGTTCATGAATTTGGGTACGTCCTTTAGCTCTGACATTGAAAACGAGGGGGTTCATCTTTATAGTTTCATCATTAATGGCAAAATTAAGAAGTTGGTAATAAAATGTGCTTTAAATAGTTTCAACAGGAAAGCATCTTACAGTGCTTACAAACCTATGTTGCTGGTACCAGTAACAGTCTACAAACAGCAGCTTAACTTTAAACTTGTGCTTAGTAAATACAAAAAAATTCATACACTTAAACGTAACTTTCTATTGTTAAGAAAATACGGATACAGAAATTCTTCTAAAACCGTGGTCTGCTCCTAGATGTCATGGAAAACCTGTGGGTGAATACTGCAGTTGGGAAGCCAAGGAGGTAGTGATTGCAAAACAAATTGCTCAGAATTTTTCCTGTCCTTCACATTTCTCATGCAAAAAAAAAAAAAAAAAAGGGAAGGATGACGAAGAATGAGAATTATGAGCAAACATCTGGGAAGACAGCACTGAATGGATTTACTGTAGTTAGTTCGGTAGTAGCATCCCATGAGGAGCACATCAGTGAGCAGGGGGGATTAGGGATGTCTCCTGCTTTCCAAATGAAGGATCAGATATTATTCCTGCTTTTATGGTGTCTGGTTGGCCTGTTGTTAATACTTAATCGCTGGGTGCAATCAAAATGTTTGCAAATCTCTCCAGGTTTGTCCACATCGTTTCTCGTGAATGTAGGAAGATTGTGGGAGAAGAAATATGACAAGGTATAGTTGAGGCTTGAAAACATGAGAACTGCATTCTCTGCTCCTGTTGTTCTGTGGGAAAAGGAAAGCAGATCCCTTTATGAAAATAAAGACATGTATGGGATAGATTTCCTTGTATTGGAGTATTTTTTTTTCCTAGTGAGGCTTGACTTTATTAATCTTAATGTTGTTGCTAATTAGTGCAGCATTGTACCCCTTGTATTGGTGTGGCACCAAAACTTCAACTAACTGTCCAAGGCCACCTTTCAAGTCAGTATTAGAGTTGGGATTGAATTCTAGATGTTCTGGCTACTCAAAGTTTTAAGGGTTTTTTTTTGTCTTCCACTGCCCAGCTGTAACTTTGAAGCTTCTGATTCCGGAGGACAGGTTGCACCAGTTGATGATGAGGTTCTGTAACAGTGGTTTTTATACCATGAGCATCAAGCCTTCAGTGATAATAATAACTGCAAGGCCTCGCTGCAGTAAAAATCACTGACACTGGGAATACATTCCACAACTTCTTTTAATAGTTTGCCCATCTGATGTTTTCTCCCCAGTCGTGAAGGAGAGCAGTGAACTCCGAGGAATTCCATTCAGCCCAGCTGTGGCATTCTGCCAGACTGAAATTTAGTGTCACTTGGTGGAATATTCTAAGGAATACCTGCTGTGCAGTCACCAACATTTGGGTCTTATTTCCATGTTGTAGACGGCAAACCACTGCGTGTGCTCATTATGGAACGTGTTGGTGCAGCTCCCCAGCAACAACCTCCATGTACCCATCCGGTGACAAACAATTCCCAGCCCAGCAGTGATCTAACTTCTGCTTTATGATAAGCTAAGGTGGTTTCCTCAGTGCAAATTACAGGAAGGTCTCTTTCTTTTTCTTTCTGAGGCACAGAGTCATCTATTTTTGGATTCACGATGAGTCTCGCTGGGTACGTCAGAAAGCTTGTCGTGGTTCTCTTTTTAAATCTTCCCCAGCTGAGCAGAATTAGGGCATACCATCCACATGAGGAAATCCTCTCTTTCCCCCTTCAGCTATATGGAAAAGTTGGGTGAGTTCACTGTGTGTTGGTGCAAGTCCCTGAGCGTTGTAGGCAGCGTAATAACAGGTGGAGGAGATGGCACACAAGAGTTTCGGTGTGGTGGTTCCACCTCACACCCTGCTTACAAAACGCTGCAAGGAATCAAGCCAGCAGCTAGAAAGCTTCTTGTTATTATAATGAATAACTTGAGATTTTAATAAAGTAATCTTTGGTGTTTTACAACTACTAAATAAGATTTATTATGAAGGCAAAAAATACTGCAAGCTTAAAATTAAAAAGAAAAAAGAAAAAAGGAAAATTTGAAATGTTATCCAGAAGTGACTTTGTTTAAAATCACACAAAAGTGGCAAAATTGGAAAGAAAATCCTCAAATCTGAGTTTATATTGTGGTGGTACCTAATGGCCAGATGTGGTGTTAGTTTAGGGCTTGTGCCAGCTCATCAAGGATCAAAACAGATGTGTCCTGGATGTGCTTTTCTGTGCTCTGAGATTGTAGGAAAACAGTTTTCAGAGGAACCCCAGCCTGCTTAAATTTACAGTCCACAAACAGTGGAGGGGGGGACACGACACAGCAAAGCATCTCCAGCATCTCCTTCCATCTCCAAACAGGAAAGGGGGTGCTGTCTTCCTGAAATTCCTTCTGAGTGGTAATTAGAAGGTGGTCTACCTGAGACTTGGGGACAAAAGGTTGTGCCATGCTTAGGCCTTAGTGTTAACCATTAATTTTAATAAATTATTCTGGTTAGAGGCTTTGCAGGAACTTTGCTGGAGAAAGATGTTCCTGCAGCTGAGTCAAGAAGGGCCTTCTCAGTGCATCCCACATGACTTGGTTACAAAACTCCATTCCATGTTGAAAGTGAAATCTCAGTCTGTTTCTATTTGGCTCTTTCCAGAAGGAGAGTTCTATTTCTTTTACAGCCCTGTGGTAGATGCTGAAGATGAAGGGGAATACATCTGCATTTTTAATTTTTTTTTTATGGTACCTGCATAGAGAGCTCATTTCTGTCTATTTTATAAAACTTTATCAAAAAAATAATCCCTTATTGTGTTTATGGCTCACTTCAGGACTGGAACACCATTTACTGTTACCTCTGCTAAAACTGTTCTTCTTTAGTGTAAAAACAGCTTCAGTAACTAAACAGTTATGATTTTTTTTTTTACATTTTGAATTGCAAATATAAAATTCCAAAGGAAGTTCAGTAGTATAACTTAAATATAAAGCAAAAATTGTGATTTATTGCTTTCAAAGTAGGCTCATACTTCACCAAATGGATCTGGTGTTCATCTGAGCTACAGCTGAGTATCTGAAATGAGCATCTGGGCTGAAAAGGAACCTGGTTTAAGCAATGGCTCTTCAGACCAATAAAAATTAGTTATTTATTAAACTTGGTTATTTAAGGTAAAAATCAAGTTTTGCGTGGAAATTTAGGCTCATTCCATAACTGTGCCTTGACCATAAATTTATCTGGTTTAGTAAACTTGCTACAACAGTCTTAAATTAGACATTTTAAAGAACAGATTTTACATAAGTCATGTTAGACCTCTGGAAATGTTATTGATTTATGAGTGGCTGAATTTCCTTGTTGCTAAATTTGTTCTAAGATGTCTCTTCCTCTGGAGAAAAATGATTTAATACCCTTTTAAATTGTTGGTCTCGCTGGTTCTGCGTAAGCTGTGGGGTGGATTTACTCTCTGGTGTGCCTTGCAGATCTGGTCTAACACCTTCTGATGTTCCTACCACAAGGCAGGACAGGACTTGAGAGGGAATCTCTCCACCTCCTCCTCAATCTGCCTGGTTTCCTGGGCAGCCAAGTTTTCTAAGGAAAACGGGAGTTTCCAGTAGAGTTTCCAGCTGCATAGCTGGGAAAATAAGAGTGTAGGAAATCTCTGGAATGGTCCTGGTGTGCATTTTAGGCAGGACTGATGGTGAGGATCAAGTGGGGCCATTCCCCCATAGGATAGGTTCTGTATCTTTGGAGTAGGTTCTGTATTTTGACACTCACACTTGTTGTTTCATCTTGATTCTGCAAGGGAACGAGATATTCATAATATAAGTATTTTTCAAGCAAATCCCAATAAATAATATGAAGAGCCTAATGAAAGGTTGCAAATGGAAGATGTTGTAGGTGGCTGCTTGCAACAGAAGCCTAAACTTGGCTCTGAGAGCTGAGCTGAACCTTTCCCACGAAAGGTTCTGGAGTGGAAATCATGCCCTTCCAACGTGGGTGGCAGCTGCATCACTGTGTCTATGGTGTTGGTGGGTTGGTATCCCAAAGCAAGCAGCATCTGTGTTTAGGTGCAGCAGGGTACAACTTGGGAAATGCCACCACGTCCTTTCCTTGTGCCTGTGAGCCTGTTGTGGTCTTCTAATCTGTGACTCTTAGTGGAATATTTTTCCCAGTGAAAGTTTCCGGTGTGATTTTTCTCATTTGATGTAAGTTGAGAGACTTGAAGCACTAAATCACATAAAATAAAGAGACAAAGTGACTTGCACAGGTACTACCACTCCTATTCTGTGTTGCAGGAGTTACTCTAAGGTGTAATGTATGTGATATTAGTGTGCAAGGGCTTATATTGTCTGTCAGCATAATTAAAAGATAATGATTAGCATAAACACCTTCTCCTTTGTGTTGGTTCTTGAACTGCTGGAAGAACAGAGAAGCAAGAAAGGCCTGATCTGTTCCCTGAGAACTGATAATCTGGGTCTGTTCACAGCATGAGAAGGAACAGAGCTGCTGCATAAGAGCTTGTCATTGCTTTAAAGTAACTTTTCAAAGTGGAAACACTCTTGAAACAGAAACCTGAAGGGTCAGGTGCTGGTGGAAGTAAAAGCAAATAGAACACTTGCAATAAAACAGGTTTACTGCACCATCCAGTTGGACCTTGCTTTGAAATGAAGGAGCTCTTGAGTTTTGCTCTTGTAACTTGAGCTGGCTTGTATTTTTGGAGGAATATTCCTTAAAATGTGCATCGTAGTAAAGAGTCTTTCCATGTGTGGATTTTCACGCAGAATAGGTAGTGGTATATAAATTCAGGAAGGCTTTCTTAAAACTGGATAAGTGGAGTTTGCTTTTTAGGGTTGGTCCCAGAAAGGAAACAGCAAAAGTTGTGCGTGTTTATGCTGTGGCTTGATGGTGAATATTGGTGTTTACACACTGTAAGCCCTGAAATATTACTGAACTCTGCAGCTGAGAAAAAAATACGATCTTTCAGAATATTCCTAATACCAATGAACAAAGAGAAAATATCAAAGCCAATCAAACAACCCCCTTTTTTTTTGTTTTGTTTTATTCAATTGATTTCTAAGAGCCCCTGTTACTATAGTAACTCCAGTAGGTCTTGTAATTAAAAAATTTGTAAAAAGGCATCAGTTATTCAGAACTACTGGGGGTGGAGGGAGTGGGACAGTGGCACAAATGCTAGAAAAAATAGAGAGAGAAAATTTGCAAACAAAGCTTGACAGACTTCCCCCAAAGCATAACAGGCACTGAAAGTCAGCATAAACACATTGGGCTCAAGTTCTCAGCAAACAGTCCTGTTAGAGGGTTCCCCTTTGGCTAAAGAGAGAAAAAAGATCCCCATCCCTGTCCTAATAAAGCACTTCCCTCCCCACACAGATGGGAGAGCTTGTTCTTTCTAGACCCTAAATTTAATTACAGTGTATCTGAGTGGAGCCGTCGTGTTATCACATTAATTAGCAGTTGAGAGAGCTGCTCCCTCCTGGGAGTGTGGAATACCAGGAGTGTTGCAGGTAGGAGCCCTATCAAAGAGGAATCATTTTAGCAATAATGAGCACCTTTCAAATAATAATTGCTTTTAAAAGAGATGCTGTCATCTTTTATCATCAGGTACGTTTCCAAAATGGATTTATACTCCAAACAGACTTACACTGACTGGACCAGAGTAGAATTACAGGAACATCACGTGAGCAATTCCTAAATGCCATCTCTTGGCTTGAATCTGTGCTGAGCTGATGGATTTGGCAGAGTGGGAGTCACTGTGTTCTCTGACACCACAGGGCAGTGCAGCAGTGAAATTTGGGTTCTGGATCTCATTTGAGTTTTAGCCCAAACCTAAATGCATTTGCCTGTATGAAACTACTACACTCTCTGCAGTGACTCCACGTGCTTGGCTGTGCTGGGAGCAGAGGCTGCTTCTCTTGGAAGCTCTTGCTTTACAGCAAGACATGTTTATTAATTTTTCTCTTTACTTTGCCCCCCTGTGTGTCAAAACCTCTGTGCTTCTATGGCAGGACTTAATCTTACTTTTCACACTGCCTATTCCTATTCTGCAGGAATTGGATCCTCTCAAATAATAGGAATTGTAGCAATGTGGGCCAAGAAGTGTAGATTCTGTTAAACATACTTTGCAAGTGCAGGGAAGAAAGATGATTTTTTAAAAAGCATCACAGACCCAGAGAATGGTTTGAGTTGAAAGGGACCTTAAAGGTATGATCTTGTTCCAACCCCCTGCCATGGGCAGGGTCATCTTCCAGTAGAGCAGCTTTATTTTTTACTTGAAGAAAGTAGTTAATATCTAGTGTTGGAAGTGATAGAAATAAAGAATTGCCATGCTGCATAAATGAATAGTGGGTGTGAATACCATTCCAATACCGTGGTAATTAGCACTTCTCTCTCAGCCTCTTCATTAACCCCTGACAGTTCTACTGTCAATGCTTTATCAGGCAAAACTGTGGCTTGACTGTGCATGTGTGGTTGTAAAGCATTGCTGGGTTAAAATCAGGTTTGGTAAGGTTAGTTTTTATCCTTGGAAATCCATCCCTAATATCTGCAGCAGGCAAAGATGCAGGTTTTGAGTAGAGTCATCGCAGGAATGTCAATGGGAGATGAAGTGGAATTCCTCCATGTCGAACAGCGAGTGCTCTGGAGGGAACAATCTCCCTCACACTTCAGCCAGTCATATTAATGAAAATAAAATACTTTGTGAGTCTTCCAGAATCTGTTACATGAAGTTTGTCCTTGATTCTAAAACAAACAGGGAAAACAATGTCCCTGCTACTGTGGGAGTATTACTGGTTCGATTCTTTTCCTACTAGTGCAGCTCCTGTTGCTGGAAGGAACAATCTGTTCCTACCACTATGTGAACATTGTTTTATATAAAATAGAACAAAAAGGATGTTTCTGTTGTCCCCCCCGGGATGTTTTGGTGTGAGCATTACTTGGCCAGAGTGAAAAAGCCCCAGAAGTTTTTGGAAAGGTCCCCCAAGGCTCCTGTGTTTGCAGCGTGTCAGCAGGTCACAAAATTATTCCCTTGGGATACTTTCACAGATGTCACCCTTGTAGTGGATGCTCTTTATGCCCCAGTAGCAAAAGCTTTTTCACGTTTTTCAGACTCTGGGATTATGTAAATCCAAGGAATTGTGGTTAACAAAGCTTCAGTATCAGTGAATTCCTAGGGAAGAATTTCTTAATATCTTTTATTTTCGTGTGAATGGATTGTGTGAGTACTGAGCAAATCGGAACTTCTTTTACCTGAGGGATAATCCATGCCGAAGGAAAAGGAATCACACTGTGTCCAGTTTGGGGGCCCTCGCTTCAAGAAAGACATTGAGGTGCTGGAGCAAGTCCAGATAAGGGAATGGAGCTGGGAAAGGGTCTGGAGCATCAGGAGCAGCCTGGAGAAAAGGAGACTTGGAGCAACCTGCTGTAGTGGAAGGCGTCCCTGCCCATGGCACAGGGGCCTGGAACTGGATGAGCTTTAAGGTCCTCACATCACAGGGACAGATTTAATGATTAATCCTTCTAGTCGAAGGATAGAGTTGTAACCTGGGGGGCTGAAAAGAAATGAGAGTAAATATCATATTGCTGTTGTGTGTATTTATCAAGGAAGGAAAATGCACCACCCTTTGAAAGTTTTGAACTGAATTGCTCTGTGTTGACAAACGCAGTGTCCACTCTCCATCAGCCCCTGAGGATGCTGGATGCAGTAAAAGGCTCCCTGAGTTCATTGGAGGGGAGGAAGTAGGCACAGCTCAGAAACTGATTCCAAGTGTAAAGTAACTTTTTGTTTTATTTGGCAGCATTTTGAATGGATAAACACCACTGACCTGGGGCTCCAATGTAATATTCACGGGGGGTAATTTTGGCTTGGAGAAGTATTCTTCCATCAGCTCCATGCTCTGAACCATCCCCTAAGGTACCTTCCATTCTAGATGTAGTTCTCTCTTGGCTTGCAGGTGGTTATTTCTCAGTGTGTGAAGTGAACTCATGACATGAAGTTTCTGGACCCATAATTGTGAGAAGCCCTTGTTCATCCTTTGCCTTTAAAAGTAGATTTTCAAAACAATGTATTAAAAAACCCAAAGAAACCTGAAGTTTTGGAATGAGAGCTGTGGCTTGGGTGTTCTTCTGAATGCAAGAAAAGGGAAAATGTCATAATATCATGACATATCAAGAAAAGTGGAAACCACTGAGTTATAACTTGTAATGATTAAAAGTAGCACGTCTGTTTTGTCTTAATAGCACAGCCTCCTTAAGGTTCAAAACTGCCACAGATGATGAAGTTTCCATTAAAGGATAATAAAGTCTCCATGTCAATGTGACAAAAGAACTCCCTTGTCTCTTTGGAATATGAATGCTCTTTGAAGAGCTGCATAAAAGGCTGTGCTAGGAAATAAGGCTGGTGGCTGGTTATTTTGAATTTCTATAAAGTACAACAGCCCAAAGGCTAAAGGGATTATTTGGGGAGTAACAAAATGGGAAAGATGAATGCTTTCCTTCTGTGAAGTGAGTGACATCTCTTTAGGAAGCACAGGTATGATTTGTTCTTCCCTGGCAGTGCTTCAAATCGGGAATGATTGCTTGGAATCCAAGGGATGCAGCTCCAGCTGAGGGTAATTCAGTTTAGCCTGAATGTAAATAAATAATCGTAATCCTGACCTAGCATATTTATCTACCTCTGGAATTGGAACACCTTTCTTTTAGGTTTCCTTATACCTTTAGGGGGATTAAAGTGACCAGCAACAGAGATTTCCACCCTTGACTTTACTTTAGGATTGCTCTCCCTGACCTAATTAAATATTTGCCTGAAATCAGAATATTTAAATTACTTGAGTTTAATGTTTATGGATTACTTTTTATTATTTTTTTATTCATGAACCAGCAAAATACTAAGCTTTTCCTCAAAGGCAGTGGCAGTGAAGCTGAGAAGAGTGCATTTTGCTCACTACTGGGCTTATACACACACTGATCTAACAAAAAAAGAAATTATTTTACTGCTTTCAAGAGCTAATGCATTAACCATTTGATGACTGGGTACATACTATTGTTTTCTCTTTCTTCCAAGATTAGTCCTGGGGTATTCCTTTTTTAAGTTGAGAAACTGAAAATGACACACATATATATATATATTTTGGGGTTTTTTTCATTTTTAACTAGCAGGGAAGAAACTATTTCCATTTCATAATAATCCTTGTGTGCCAAAAGTGTAAAAGCCCCTTTAAGAATGAACAAATTCGGGCACTGAACTCAGATTTACAAGCCCCATCATTCCCAATTAGGTTTGGCAAATGGCAGAGTAGAATTAATGATGCCAAATTATCCTTCCATGCAGTGTGTGATAGCTTAACTCTTGTAGCTGGTTCAGTGTTGTAAATGATGGAACTGATAACACTCTAATGTGATCCTTTCAGGCTCCTCGTTTATATTAATGAGTTTTAGTCATCTAAGGCAAACTGATAACCACTGATTAATAGCTCAGCAACTTCCAGACTGATCATCAAAGCCTGATCTCTTCTCTTTTTTTCCTTTAACTCTTTGATGGGTCAGGAGTTAAGACAGTTATCAATTAACTCTGAGCTTAATTGAAATCCAGATGTTCAACTCATGATGGAAGTTAATGCTGATTGTGGTTATAGCTGATTTCAGTCTGATTTTTTTTGAAGTAACTTTGAACTTGCAAAACAAGAGTGTGATTTATTTCACAGTTATTTATTTATTTAGCTTTTGCAGTCTGTTGAAGAGGGCTTGTTTAAACATTGAACAAAGATGAGTTATCACCAGAACATCAAATCACTGCTAGAAAAAGCAATTAAACCCCTCAGAAAACCCCAGAATTATTAAGAAAAGACAAATTGCTTTTCTTAACTATTGAAGCTGATTCTAATTTCTATATGAAGAACAGGCAGCAAACTTTCTGGACAGTGTGTAATGGCAGAGACCAGAATAAGAGTTACAGGTATATGAGTGTGGGGAGTCAAAAAAACCATCACTTGGTTAAGAAAATGGGTTGGAAAGAAAAATTGAGTGTGAAATAATAATCCTGAATACAGGACTAACCAAAACTGTACAAATAGTCAGTGCAGATAAGATACAGTATCTCCATTACACTTCCAAACATTCCACTTTTGAGGTAGAGCTTTTCAAAACCGAGGAGACAATGTCTTAGAGGGGTGTTGGTGCAATTACTATTACAAATGCTCTGCACTTTTCCTGGCCTGCTTACTAAAAATTACATCAAGCAGCTGAAGTTCTTGCCCTGACATTGATAATCCAGGTCAGTTTCTGCTTTTCATGCAACTGCCCGCCTTGTTTTCCAGGAGGAATATTGCTACGGTTTCCTAAATAAACCATTCCTCAAAATAAGGAAACCTGATATGCTGAGAAGTCTTGGCCTGGAGATCAGAAACAACATTCTCTAATCAGTATTTCTTTAGGATATGGTGGTGCCTGGAATTTTAAGGCTGTCCTACAAATGGCTTCATGTGAAACGATGGGAACTGGATTTGCAAAAACCAATCTCAGTGGAGAAAGGGGGGTATTGGTGCACATTTTAGTCATCACTTTAGATCAAGACATTTTACAATCACTAGATACTCCACACAACATCTGCTAGAAAGATATATCCATTGTAGTGGAAATGAAATGCATATTTTAAATTCAGACAGTTTTGTATTGTATTGTCAGCGCTGCAGAGGCAAAATAAATGTGAAAGCCATTTAAAAAGCTTGTGTAAAACGTGCTTGTGTGCTAAAGGATGTTGTCCTTTAGAATTAGCCCCCAAATCTGACTCTCTTGTCACATTGACTGGTTTGTTTCTAGTCTTAACAGTTCTTTTCATCTTTAGAAACTGGGTTTAAAAAAGAATATTTAATATTCTGCAACAGAATGATACATCTGAACAATGAGCATCTGCTGCCATTTGGGATTCCTTCTGCCCTTGGAAAGTGCTCCAGTTCAGAGTGTGCTGATGCTGATGTGCTTGGAAAACTGAGTCTCATCTTTACCAGTTTTACCTTCTGAGGAGGCCAACCTGAATTAAAAGTATCACCTAACTTGGTCTAGGCAGGTTCTGTTAGACCAGAAGCCAGGCTGGTTTCCTGGACAGAGTTAAATGAAGACCTGCCTGGCAATAACAAAACTACAGTGAATTCTTAAATTCTAATACTCTAAGTGAATTTTTAAATTTCAAGTTTCTTCCTCAGAACTGGCATAGGATGAAAACACCAAAATTAATAATAAAAATAAGAAATTAAGAGATTATCTATAAAACTTTTTGTCATCCTCTTATTATTCAAGTTTTTAACCACAGAAGAAAAGAGCACTAATATAAGGAAATTAATATAAATTATTGAAGACTTTCAAAGGCAACTAACTTAGAAGGGCCCTTCTAGCAGTAAATACATTATATATTGTTTAGGTATTGAAGGTAATTCTAGGGAGTTTTAATTTGCAGGATCAAGGCTTGGTTCTTCTCACACTTTCAGTCTTCCCAATCATAACCTGGCTATTCGAAGTTGAGTGTATTTTTAAAACAAAACAAACTAGCTTAGTTTGGGTTAGGGTTGTTTTCTGGTATTTCTAGTATTTTTCTGGCAGTGTTTAAGTTTTTTCCTTATCTGTGAAGAATAAAAGGATGGATATTTTGTGTGCCCTTTTTTTGTTCTAAGGAACACTGTTCTGCTCATTTAATACTAAAACTCTGGGAGTTGTGCTGGAGAATCAGGAAAGTCCCTGATTTGCAGTAGAGTGGCAACTGTTGACACTACTGAAGGAGACCTGGCTTTGTGTTGAAGACTGAAGAGCTTGGATGGCTCTAGTAATTATAATTAATAATTTGGGTAAATCTTTTACTGAGTTTTTAGCTTATGTGATTATGTTTGTACATTGTGCAAGCTGTCATCCAGAACATCTCATGATTTCTTTCTGGATGTATTATTCCTTTATTTATCCCCTGGGAGCTTTGTGCCAACCTCTGTAACCACTTCTAGGAGAACTGTTCTAGCAAAATGCTTCACATCTCTCTAGTTTTCTTAAATGGGAGGAGTCAGCCTTGTGCACGGCTTCTTCCTTATAGTTATCCAGAGATACCCTTCAGTATCCTGTGAACAGCTGGGAAACAGCCTCACAGACAGTTCAGGGTGCAGTTTGTTACACCAAGTTTGGCCTAAGTTTGGGTTGCCAGTGAAAGGAGGTCTGTTCTCCGTGTGCTTCCGCTGTTTGTGTTTGCTCTGGCAACTCTGGCTGTAGGCAAGTTGGATCACTTTGCTGACTTAATGGAAAACTTGCTTTTAAAAGCAAGTTTTCTTTTGGGTTGAATTGACCTGAGACACAAAACTGCACAAGCCTGTGCGAGACTGAGGGGGGAGAATCTGAACCTTAGAGGAAGAAGAGAATAGGGTTTCACTTTTGAACAGCAGCCAGCACAACGTAAGCTGTGACCTAAGTTATAAACTCTGATTCCATCTAGTTGAAGTACAGAGAATACTTAGGATGTTTTAAAAGGAGTTGACACCTACAGGTAAGATCCTGGTCCTGGGTTACTGGATGTGAATTCCCCTGTATGGTTCTAGCACGGCATGTGGAAACACTGGAATGGGTGGAATTTGAAAGGCAAATATCCCTTCCTCGGTACCACTGACTCACTCCTTGCCAGTGCAGTACCTGAGCAGCTCTTACATCATGGGGATTTCCTAGAGAAGGAGATAAACATGAAACTTCCTTCTTATCAGAGAGTATGGAACAAGTCTCTGAACACCTTTGAGTGAGAGAAGCAGGAAGAAGGCCAGGTCAGTGTTCTGGGTGAGTGCCCTGCTCTCAGAGCTGCTGACTGACTTAACCAGCAGGAAACTGGTTTTCAGTGTGAAAAAAAATGCTTTATCCTCTCATCTCCTGGGGACTAATCTAATCTTCCTGATCTGTAGTACATGAAGTAGTGGATCTACATTTTTTTTTAGAAGGTTTATTCAGGATCTTGTTGATCTGATCCACTTTGTTTCCATTCACTCTGATACAGATCAGCAGTAACTCCATTTGAAGTCAAGATATTTACCAAGCATAATGTTAGCCTTTAACTTTATTCTTAGAAGTAATCCCTTCAGGTAATCTGGTGGGATATACACTACAGGATCAAACCTAAAATCAGTGAAAATTGTGGTTTGTTGGACCAAATTTAAGGTGGGAATAAATACTGTATAAATAGGATGTAGTAACAAACATAGCAATTAAAATTTGGGACTGATCTACATACCCTCTGTATCACTCTCACACCTTGACAGTGGAAAAGTAAATAAATTTTTTACCTTTAGGAGAGCAATAGCCCTGCTAGGTCTTTCCCTGTGAGCAACTGCCCTTGAAAGTTCCTATCCCTGGGAGGAGTGAAGCCACACTTAGGAGAGGTTTGCACATTTTTAGGGAAGTGTTAGAGAAATTCCCTTTGCTTTGTACACTGCAGATCAATGTTCTTTATTACAGTAGCTAATAAAAAGGGCTTTATCAAGTTACTTTGCTTTGTAGGTGGTTCTTACATCTGTCCCTGTTGAGCATTTCCCTGTTTATTGTGAGGACAATCCAGTCCTGCAGCTGTGCAGGACAAACAGGAGTTTGCATGGAATAATTTTGCCAGTAAATTCTCTCCTCCCAGCTATTCACATTTCCTCTACCAGAGCGTTCATTTTAACTGCCCTGAGCACCTACATAGTGGTAAAAATTGGTAAAAAATGTCCAAATCATGCTATCAAATATAAGCCACCCATTGGAATCAGAATTAACAATCCCAGCTTGGTGTATAAAGTGTGTCCTTGCAAAAATTATCCTATGGCTGTGGTACAAATCCTTGTGCTTGCCTGGTCTTGTTCAGGTGCAGAATCAGGGTTAACAATAAAAGGGTTAAAAAAAAAGCTTCTTATGGCTTCATAATGTGCACAAGTGCATTTTTGAAGCTGCTTTTTAGTGTTACTGTGTTCTTTATTAACGCACAAGGAGCAAATGGGAATACGAAGGTCAAACTCGAGGCTTTTTAATGAAAATTGAAATTAGTCACAACATGGTAGGCAGTAGCAGAGGGTGTACTTTGACTCTGGAAAGAGAGCAGGAAATTCAGGTGGATAATTCTGTTTGGTCCTTTGAATACACCAGAAGATTTGGGGGTATTGCTTATTAGTATTGAATTTTACATTCAGAAAATTTTATTAGTTATTGTGTAAAACTAGTTTTCCTTAATGTGTCTGTGTCATAAACATTTTTCCTTACAATTACTAGATCCCTTAATTTCCACTTTTCAGGCCCGATGAATGAAAAGGATAGAAAATGGAAAAGTTGTTTTGATCTTCCAGTGTAACCTCTGGCCAGAAATACATGATATGGCAGAACAGGAAGGCAAAAAATGAGAGAAATGTGCAAGGCCTTGGTGTTGTGAGTGGAAGCCCTGCTCCCTGAAGGATAGAGCTATTTCGTGTTCCCCTTTTCAAATGGAGCATTACAACATATAATGCAGCAATTATTTTGGTGGGGAGGTGTTTCATTACCAACCTGGGCCTCGGAGGTGATGAGAGAAAATTTGTCTCGACCTTCCAGGGAAGCCATAAAAGAGAAATGATGTCTAAATAATGAATGGCTGGGAGAAAAGTGCAGTGCCTTACGGTGTTGCACTTTGCTTCCATGACATCTGTGCATTGTAGGATAAAGAGCTGGTATGTGGATCATTTCAAAAGCAGGAATATTTCCTATTGTTTCCCTGCATTTTTGACCTTCCTTCTCCTGGTTCAATCCCTATCGAATATGGTGGGGTTTTTTTTCCCTGCAGGATGTGCATTTTCTTGGTTTTACCTCGGGACTAGAGCAAACCACACAAAGCAGATTTGGAAAAAAACCCCTTTGATTCTAAGCTGAGGGTGATGGGATCAGGTTTTTATTTGCTGTACTTTGCCATATGTGCAGCATTTGGGATTGGGAACCACATAAGGATGAATCTTGCCTTCTCTTGATATCTTGTGACTGCAGGACCAATAATAGTGTGGAAGAGAACACACAGAAGTAGCTGTGAGGACACATGGCCCTGCTTTATACTGATGTTCAGGGGCAGGAGTTCAGGTTGTTCTTGGTTTGGGGTGTTGTATTTTGTGTGGGGATTTTTGTTTGTTTGTTTGTTTTTCCACTGTGGATTTTTTTTCTTTCCAAATTTCAGCGTTATAGTTTTCAGGACCAGCAGTTGAGGTTGTAGTCATTCTTAAGTTTTGAAATTTATAATTGTCATTGTGTTGTCCAGTCCCTTGTTGAATATTCATTATGCTTTCAAATTGCTTTGAGAAAGACTGATTTCCTCTGTGAGGGATCTGTGATAAAACAAATTTTAATGGAAAAATAAATTGTCCAAGAATAAATAATCCCTCAAACGATCTCCTTTTTTAAGTCTTTCCTTCTGAACAAGTAGGAGTATTGCCATGTGCTGCTGTTCTTATTTTATATTCCTCTACATCTAGTGGAGATGGAGATTCTCTTTTGATGAGAGAATGCAATGCCCCCAGAGAACTGCTGATGTGGACGGATAAGTGAACATTGTTACACGAGGGTTCTCGGGAACATTAAAGCTCAACATTATCCATCACACCAGAGTGTAGGAGTAACTTGTGATTTTATCTGGCCTGAGTGATCTGCCTCATTCAATGGAGTTTTACATCCTCAGCGATTCCAGATACTGATCAATCAGCTGGTTTTCTGTGGGTGCTTGAGAGGTTTCTGTTCATGGCTCAGATTCTTGGTCAGAATCAGTCTTTTAGAGAAATAAGCGCTTTTAGCAACTTCCCCACTGCTTTCTTCCGTCCGTGTTTGTGTCCACAAGGTCTCTCAGACTCTGTGATATTTGAGCAACGTCTCTTGGCACAAAAGGTGATTAGAAGAGGCTCAAAGGAGAGTGTTTAGGCGGGTCTAAAGCAAAACTCGACAGCCAGGTACTTAAGCTGTGGCATGTGAAGTGCAGGATCAGTGATAGCAGGAGCTGCTGAGCTCAGAATGCAGCGCTGGTGGAGAGCCACTCCCTCTGGCAGAGATAAGAAACAACTTCAGAAACCGCTGATAAGGAAATAACCAAGATCTTGTTTCTTTTTGAAGTCGTTTTTTAACTTTATATTCCCATTGGGAAAGAAGAATCTAATCTGATACCTTGGCCTCAGAATGTTGCCTGTGCTAATTCAAGCGTGGAATCTGAGGAAGCACAAATTAAAAAATATCCAAAAGCCTCGTCCTGATGTAGAAGTTATCCAATAATGCTTTATACCCTGCTGGTTGTTTCTGATGTTCTCTTCCAAACTTCTCCCCTCTAACTCCTCCATTTCAACCTCGCTTTTCCTTAGTTGGGAGTCATCAGTGGCTTCCCTCAGTACAGCTCCAAACCTTCCCTAATCCCTCGTTCTGTTCTTAAGACTTGCTCAGGTTCTGTTTTTCCTTCAAGGCTCTTTCTTCTGTCTTTTCACAGCTTCTTTCCACATACTTGCAAATACTGGGTATTGGATCATTGCAGCTTTATTTTGGCGTTTGTCTTTTCCTTGGTGTGACCTTTTGCCCATAAACAAACCCTTGGTAAATATTTATGTGAAACGATCGTGTTACAAAACAACTCCTGGTAGCTGCCCTGTAGGGGCAGGTGGATGGTGGCATTGTGCTGCTCTGACTTCAGCCATCACTGCTCAGTTTGGAACCTTGAGTTACCTCAATGTTGTCATCTTTAGATACCCATTTTCTCACTCAAAAGTGATTTAATGAGTGTTGGTTTGCTGCAGGTTTCAGGTGACTCAGTGTCGTACAGGTCTGGGGGCAGTGGGAGTGTGATGTACTATTTGTAAAAGCAGAAAATTGAGGAGTTTTGATGATTCATCAGTTCATGTCACTATTATAAACCTAAACAAATCCTCAAGGAGTGGCTACAGCTTTGGCTGAGTAGTCTTTGACTGGGAGAGCTGCCAGTTTTCAGTTTCTGGAGAGCCTTGGTACCACATTGACATCACGATGACTGTAGATAAAAATGCTTAACGCTGTCAGTGCAGTGTCAAATATATATGTACATGTATCTACATATACAAAAAAGCCACTTGTGACAGATGTGCCTTGCTTTACTGTGTTCTGAACAGTGTTACTGCTGGCTTGTTTTCTCTGCTCTTTTACTGCCTGTCAGTCCCTTGGTTTTGTCATAAAATGATGGTTTAAAAAAAATTAATGTGTATATTTAGATGATTGCATTTATTCATGTTTCCTGTCAGCAGATAGTTGAGATAAGCAAAAGCATATTCCAAATTTAAGCTGGAAGGAGAAATCATCATTGCCCTCTAGGCATGGCAATACCAAAAAATACTGATAACCAATCCTCATAACCAGACCATGTGGTTTTCCTAATTTCCTAAAATCTGAGTCTTGCTTAGTGTAATGGGGCTGCTCAGTAGGGGTTTATGTAATGTATGTACTGTGACCACAAAGATGTTTAAGATACAAAGGTGTTACTGAAGTTTAATACTTACTTGTCCAGAGCTTAAGAAGAACTAGTTAAACAGTCAGTTCCCCCCAAATTACTTGGATACAGTAGGAAGAAATGCCGTAAAAGCTGGGAATGTGCTCTCAGTGAAACCCTCTCAGTGGATAACGTGGAAATTAATATCTGTTTTGGACATGAATTGCATAGTTTCACCCAGAAAGAAAATGTATGGAATCTGTCCATCCATACCTGAGGGCAATGCAGGGATCTGGGGGGGGCAAAAATGCAACTGTGGGAAGAGTGGAGTGAAGATGAGACTGCCTGGTTTCAACTCTGGGATGTGGCTACAGAAGTTTCTCAGAAAACAGCAGCAATTGTGGACCCTCATGTAATTTTGAGGAAAGAATTCTCCATCTTGCCCCGCTCCAAAGACTTTCAAGTGCCATATTGATGCAGACTATGATCTGAGAATTTTTTTCCTAGCAGCAAATAATCAGCACTATAGTGGATTTAGGCATCTGTTGAGAATTAAGCTGGTTCATGCAGACCAGCTCCCTGAATTTTGCTTCTATCCTTACTATTTTTCTGGCTTTGTGAGCCTTTTTGTTGGCTCTTGGGAAGTGCCCCCCACAGCATAAGGCTGCTGAAGTTGAGTGTCCCCCCCAAACCCACCCTGGGCCATAAGATGAAGGTTCTGTGTGAAGAATCTTCAAAGGAGTGATGTGAAGGGCATCCTTTGGGATTTCACTCTTCTGATCAGCTAAAAAAACATGGGACCAGTTAATCTTTGTAGCCCATTGGTGAGCTTACAGTGTCTTTCAGGTGTTTCTCACTGAATCCAAGAAAGAACCCTCGGAAGAAGCATTAAATGGATCCTTCCTGGTGTGTTTGCTGTTGATTTGTGGTTAAAACTTTAGCTGATGGTCCAATAAAAAGGCCAGTTGATCTCTGGAATAGCAGCCAACATAATTTCTGGATTTATGTCACGTTGCCTGTTGCCACTTTGGCAGGTTTATCTGTCAGGGCCGATGCTTCTCCTTCAGAGGGGTTAATTTTGTCTCACTTTCCAAACACAAGGGAATCAAACCCAGCCTCTTTATTCTTTTGTTCCCCCTCCATTGCCCATGTTAATTTAATTTGACAGCCTGGCGAATAGGATTTGTCAAATATTGTAACCTTAAGCAACTCAGATATTGAAAACTGGGCTTGAAATTTATATAATCCAGATGTGAGAACCAATAAAAGGCTCAGATAAAATGAAATGTCAGCCTTTGTGTGAAGAGAAAGGGAGAAATAGTCTTTGCCACTTATTTTTCCATATGGTGTAGAGCAGGTTCAGTCAATTATATCAGTCTCCAAGAATAGAAGCAGTTTTTGTCAGTTCAGTGTGGGTAGCTCACAGTAAATATGATTAACATCAAAATGCTGAATCTCGCAAGACTGGTTGAGTAAAACCAACTTAGTGTTTGGGCAGTGAAAAGGTGAGTCCTGGGAAGTGTTGAGGCACCACTCAAAGAGAGCATCTCTCTCTTTGTAATATTAACAAAAAAGGCACAAATTTAATGAATTTAGGTCTGTAGGCACCATCCAGATGGGATAATATCCCACTCTAAGGGAAGAATGACTCTAAGCTGCTGCTGCATAAATATATGCTAAATATATGTTCACATATTTGCTAAATAAGTGAATGACATCCTACTTGGGAGCTTCACTTGTTCTACAAATTATATTCTTGAATAAACCAAACTTCTATTTCTGCAATAGTTGTTTTCCTGTCTGTAAAAGAGCCTGAAAATTGTATAATAATTATCTTAAACTAATTCTTAGCTAAATCTCTTCATTCCCTCTGGTGACCTTTCTTTGGCAGAAGGGAAGAAAGCCTGAACTACACAAGGCAGTTATTAATCAAATAGTTCATTCCCCAAAAGTGCAATTTAATTTTAAGCTCAGAATGGGTATTCATCAAATTCAGAGCATGGGCCTAACAAGTAGGATTAAAATTTGTAAAGTTTAAAACATTTGCCTGTTAGGTTTAAAAGGCTGAGATTTTAATGTCACCAGGAATAAAAATTTTAAATTTGCTTGCATTTAGTGTAAAAGCTGAAGGAATTTTCAATCAAAATAATAGACCGTGATATTGAAAGGGTTTCTTCAGGCTGGTGGAAAGGCAAAGCTTTTCTCATTGTTGGAATGGAAGTTTGGGGCAAAAGCTGCAGTTTCTCCTGGAGTCTCCAAGTATTTCACCCTCTCCAGGCCATGCTTAGGGTACAAAGCAGCTTAGAAGTTCAAGGTAATATTTCTTAATTTTTATTTATATTGATTTAGAAGTATAAAAATATACTATAAATCAATATTATATATTATGTAGTATATATAGTATAATATAAATAAAATACATATAATAAATACTCGATATTAATAATTATATATTCTAACACGATATAATATTGTATAAACCACTTATATTATTAATTAATATATTAACTATATAAATATATTAAAATATCTACATATAAATTAGTAACGTTATTTATTATATTTTTATTACAAGTGAAATTTGAGCAGATTAAATTTCGTTGCACTGGATAGTTTCCAAGAGAAGTGTCCTGTTAGAAATGCCAGGTGCCATAGCTGTATTTGAGAGAGGGAATGTTCCAAAAGTTGCTCTGCCCCAAGTTTTTTATAATCTGTCACAGAGAGGTTTTTTGCATCACTTGCAGCTGATTTGTTTGGAGACAATGCTGGGCAGATCCACGTGGAAAAATTCCATGGGTTTTTTTGAACAATGCACTATCTGTCTGGTTTCTGGCTCTTTGAAATGTTGGTATAACCAAGTGCAAAGACCTAAAGCAGCACAAATGCCCTTTCAAAAGCTCAGTCCCACCACAGCTGATCATAAGATCTCCCCTCTTGGGTTCCTTGGATTCATTCATTAGCTCTGTAATCCATTTGTTCCTGCTGAGCTTCCATAAATCACGTGCTTGCCAGAGTGGAGAGAGTTCTTTGGGAAGATGGAAGAACCATTAAGTAGAAATGAGAGGATGTGTAAAATGTTCACCCCACGTAGCTGGAGGGGGGATGAGCTCTGGCCGCTGCTGGAAGACCAGGAAAACTCAGCCATTTCCCCTCTTTTTGGTTTAAGTAATAAACACAGTGCTGAGTTATTCCCAGGAGGGACATACCGCAGCTTCCAAAACTGGGAATAACTTTCTTCTGGCACGCTCAGCCGTGGCTTTGTGTGTTTTTCCTCTCAATTACAACATGGTTTTAATCTAAACAGACACCAGCACATGCAATCCCTATTGCAAGGATAACAAAATGGGAGTAACACGGCTCACAAAGTGTGGGATAGTGCAGGGAAGAGGAGGGGGCATGGGGGGAAAGGGCTGAGTAGGGAAGGGACCCCACTAAAGGAAAACAACTAAGAGAAAAAGAAGTTAATGAATAGAGGTATTGTATTCAAGTTCATGAAGGAGAGTCCCCGGGGAAAGGTTGAGTTCCAGGATAAATGAAATCTCCCCTCAAATGACGTTCTTCCGGCTCAGACCTAGGCCTGACAGTTACCTGTAAAGAAACAGAACTGAAAATATTTATCACTTCTGCTCTAATTTACATGTCTCTACAGGTATCTTATTTTTGCCTGCATTGGAAATGTTGTGTCATGGGGAGATTCTGCCTTTCTGGAAGGTGTTTTCTTCTGGGATCTCTCAATCACCTCCTCCCACTAATTTTTTTCTTTTCTTACTGCTCTTTATGTGTAATGTTGGAGGAAGGTACAGAATTTTTCCACAGTCACTGCAAGACTCTGTCTAGAGAACAGAGTCAACACTGTGTAGATCCCATCCCTTGGTGTCTCCACCTTCTGGGTGTAGCAGATGAGTTTTGGAAGTGGGTGTGAATGGAGAAGTGCTGGCTTTGGAAGCCTTAGGTGGTTTGTGAGCTCCCAAATTAGTACAGGCAGGGGATGTGAAGTGCACACATGCCTTATAAACTGCTTCAGGTTATTCAAATCCTGAATTTGAATAAAATGATTTATGAAATACATAGATAGGGTTGTCTACTGAGTACATCAAAGGTATATTAAATCAGAATTGTCTGCAGCTGCCACTAATATGCTGAGACAGAAGGGCTGTGATAATTGTATTGTTTTTAGAAGGTTCTGATGAGCTCTTTTTTTTTTTTTTTTGGAAAAAGATAGATTGCAGAAGTAGCTGTGGCACAAAAAAACACAGGCACAAAAAAGGGCCCTTCTCAGAGTGTGAGTGAGAGTGCAGAGGAAACAACCTACGTGTGGAAGGTGCAGAAATGGTTTTAAAAAAATAAAAATCAAGCTGAAACATGTTCTCTTCAGTCTATGGTCTCATTCTACAGCTGCTCCTTCTCCAGCCAGGCATGCAAGTTTCCTTGCAGCATTCCCTGAAGACTTGGCATTGCTCAGTCTGTCAAGACCAACAACAACACGGTGCTGCTGAAACATATGAAGCACGAGCTGAACGGAGCCAACGCTTTATAATGTTAGATTTTTTATTTTTCCCCAAATAGAAGGGTCTTGCACTGAACTGCTTCGTGTTCAGTTCTTTTTACAAATCTACACCTCTGACTTGGAGTTTTTTGAGGAGCATTTTTTGCTCAGGCTGTGGCTTTTTGGAGGTGTGATGTGTTCTCAGGCTCACGCTTTGATGTTCTGTGTTCTGACATTTGCCTCAAAGCCGAAGTGGATCAGGCTCCTACAGAGGGTTGTAGGTTCAGGCTGCAGTTTCAGATGGATGAGAATGAGGGAGGCAAGTCAAGCATCATAAGTGTCTGAACTCTGGGAAGCAAAATGGTACTTGGTAGCGGAGTCAGTAGAATAATATATGAGCACAGTGCCAGAAGCAGAATTACAGCACAACTGGGACTAAGTCACTTCTTTCTGAAAGTTTTCCCTCTGGAGCTCCTTCACTTTGTTTTATGGAGCAATGGAAATAGTCTAAACTCAATACTGAGAGGAAAAGGCTGAATTTCAGACGCTGTTTTCACACTGACTCTCCCTTTGTGGCCAGAGGTAAAATGTTCTGTTGTTTCCAATCTGTAGGTCAGACACTTCCCCTCTTCAGAGAGACATGTGGGAATTAGCTTCCATTTCCAAAGTATTTTAATGTGCTGTCGTTCTTCATGGGTCAGGATGGACTTTCAACCGTAGAGACTTCTCTGTGTGGCTCACAAAGACCACACCTACTGTGTTGCTCTCAGCTTTATGCATTTGAGTCACCAGAAAAAAGCTAACAAATTGGCATGAGCTCACAGGAGAGCAACCCAAACAACTCAGGGACTGGCTGGAGGGGTTAAATTAATAACACAAGATTAAAAGAGATAAATATATGTACTTTGGTGAAAGCTGTTCCCCTGGAGTTAATTATACCATGTTACTTTAAAGATGTAAATGTTGAAGGATTTGCTTAGTGTGCTCCAAAGAGGTAATTGGCAGAGGAAAGAGGATGCAAAAAGGAACTTCAAGTTGAATACCAAAGGATTCCTGACAGTGGATCTGTTGCTCTGTCAAGCCGATTTGCAGGGAAGTGCTGAAAGCCCCACTGCTGGAAATATTAAAGCCTCCTAGATCTGGAAGAAGTCCTGAGCCCCAAAAACACTGTCCCAGGCTTTCCAGGTCCTTCTGATCTGTAATTGTAGGAACAGCTATTAGAATGTTCAGAAACTACAGAGAAAACTAGTAGGAAAATTCCAGGCAAATGATGAACATTCCAGTTAATTATGAACATTTTTTCTCTTTCTTGAATATTTTTGTTTCTCTCAGATTCCAGGTGTTCCTGTGCTGCAGCACAGAGTTGACCTGAATATTTGAGGAAGGACAGCTGTGGTGCCCTGGAGTTCCTTGTAGGCAGATTTACCCTGGGAGTCCTAGCAGGGTGTATTAACCCATATTTAGTGCTGTGCTATTGCAATTACTGCCCTTCCAGTGATTAAGCCAACTTGTTTAGGCTTATCACAAGCATCTCTGCTATGCTCAGCACTCAGCTAAGCCATTTTCCAGCAAACAGCATCAGCAGAAAATCAGTATTTCTGCCAGTTAAATAAGCTGGAGTCCTAAAATCAGTCCATGCACTTTATTTAGATCAGGCAAACCCTAAATTCTGTAGAGTAAGAAAGAAGTCAACTTAAGCACTCCTGGCTTTTAACTTGCCAGACATTGGGTTTGATCAGAGAACTGGATCCAATTGTCCTTTGTAAACAGAACAGTGCACTGGAAACCACATGTGGGAAATTATAGCTATGAAGCCTTAATCATGTTGCATGGGAAACACCGAGGTTGGTCATTTAGTTGGGAGCGAGTAAATTTCTGGGGGGGGAAAAGTCTGAAGCACAAAATCCTGTATTCTTTTTACATCTGTGATAGAAGCACATGACAGCTTCTGCCAAGCCCCATTCTCTGTGGTGATGAACCATGCAGGGTTTTATTCCCGACCTGTCCAGGAGTGGAATTCTGGTTCCATTCCTTTTCCCTGACAGCATTTCATTGCTTATCTGCAGCTTTCTGCCAGACCAAGCCTCGGCTCTAGCAGGACAACTTTTTACATTTATGTGTAGCAGCACATTGTATTTATGACAGTGGATGAAGCTTCAGGGCGTCTCAGAGGGAGAGCCTAAAATCCAGGGAGATGTGGGTGTGGAATTTCACCCTTTTTATGTCATCTTTTTTTTTAAGAGGCTTCTGTTTTGGGGTATTTAACTTGGAGAAAACTAGGTGTTTAGAAGGCAGTGCTGGTGGAATGAAAACTGAGAGTGTTAATGTTGCTGAAACCCCAAGAATTCCCTGCTGTTCCTGCACTGAGTACCTTCAATAAATGAACATGTACAGGCAACATTGTTATCAGATGTCCCACTTAACTAAATGTGGGAGAAGATGTGATCCTTTAAAAGTAAAAATATGCCATGTGAAAGCTTCTAGAGTGCTGATGTAATTCTGATTAATTGGAAATTGAAAATTTGAAAAGCTCTAGTATTTTGGCTTTGTTGAACTCTTCGCTTCAGATTTGGCTGCTTACCAGGAGAAAGTCTGGTGTGGGCCCTATGCAAATGAAAGCCAAGGTGACAATTCTGTTCCCAGGCCCAGGAGCAGAGTGGCTGATTTCCCCAGGCTGTTTTAGCCTCCCTTATCCACTCCCTGCTGCCTCTGCGTCGGAGCCTGCTCCCTGCATCCCATCACCAGCACTGCTCCGGAGAGAAATGCTGTGATAATGAGGAGGAACTTGGCTGCCCCATTCACTGTATATTGTGACTTAATGATAACATTAATTGAATTGGCTGGGTAAGTGCTCTTTGGGCTGGGTGCCAGCGCTGCCGGGGGTGTGTGTCACCGAGTGCTGCTGGGGCTGGGAATGAGATACCAGGCCTTTTCCAGTAGGCACCGAGCTGGCGTCTCTTCCCGTGGTTCCCATCACCTCGTGGCTCCAAAGGGATATTTATAAACCTATGTGGCTGGCTGTGCTCTGGGGCTGCTGAGCACTGGGGTGTTTTTCCCGTGTCACAGCGATGACAATCGGAATGAGCGCTTTGCGGTTGGAGTTCCCTGCCCGGGTGACACGTTCACCACCAGCCACACTTTCTTCTCTTTTGGCTCCTGATGGCAGTTCCTTCTCCCTCCTCCTTTACGTTCTGCTCTCTTCATGCCTCTGGCATGAGAAATCAGAAGCACGAAAACTCTTTTTGTTGTTTTTTGGGGATTTCTAGCGGCAGGTTTGCCTTTCTTCTCTTCTTTCTGCTAGTCCTGTGTGTTGTTGCCCGTTCTCCTCAGGAATTCTGTTGGGGAATGCTGCTCCACTTTGGATACAGACCTCAGCATTTCTGGAGAATTTTCCTGCCAGTAAGGGCAGGATAAACTATAATGGTTACTGTGCTGATGTTGTCATCAGGAGTTGGACTTTGATGATCCTTGAGGATTCCAACTCAGGATATTCTATTATTAAAGCTAAGGGATAACTCCTTCTGATCCAGACTAATGCACAGTGTATGTACGTTAGTAAAATCTGAGTTCTTTTATTACTTAATCTATTTTTTATTGAAGGATAGGTATAAATAATGGGGACCATTTCAGTTATTTACTACTTCAGTTTGTTGTGCCTTGGCCTTAACTAAAAATCTTATAAAGAGGCAAGAAGTGTGTGTGTATGTAGCCAGAGAGGCAAGGGCAGTCTTTTGAGGTATTCTGTTTTGTTCTGAACACAAATACCTTCTTTTCCCCTTTTTCCCCTTCCTCTGTCAAACTTTCAGCTTCAGCAAGCTGATTCTAACCACTAACATATGTCTGGGGGTGGGGAAAGTGCTGCAGGAAGGAATACTCAGAGGAGTACAGTAGCATTTCTATATTCAGTAAGTTAGTCATCAGCTTCTTCAGTTGAAACACAAAAAAATAAAATGAATGGTCTGTAAAGGAGCTGTAAATCTGAGAGAGCAGACTTGTGCTGTTCCTACAGTGATCACATAGCAGATCATAACCGTACCTCCTGTTTTTGCTACGAGGACCTCAAAGCGCTTCAGTGCTTTGAAGTAGCAGAGATGTTTATTGCCTCCACTTCACAAATGAAAACACCAAGTATCAGACAAAGCCTGATCTTGAATTTCTTGATTCTCAACAGGCATTTACGGTTCTCAGTGTGAGGTGCTGTATGGAAGGAGTTTTGACAATTCAGCAAGTAGTGATGGGGTGGGAGATGAAACTGTGTCTGAGGTGGGGGCAAGACCAAGATCTCTTGCTTCCTTATTTGTTCTTTGAACCCCAAGATCATCTTAACGTCTGTCTTCAAAGTGCTCCTCTATCCACCAGCAGCACTAACAGCTCTAACCAGACAGGACCTGTCCTTGCTTGAACTTTTTGAAATCTCTCCTTTGAACCTGCCCTGATGGTGATCCCTGTCAGAGTTTTTGTTGTAGTGCGTTGGCCTTTTACAGCACAAAGCTATGACCTGGGAGTTGTCTGCACCTCCTTCTCCCACCTTTGAACACTTGAGAATGTTCTTTCTCCAAAAGAACACCCCTCCAAAAATAAAATCTTTTTTAAACTAATACAGACATCCCCATTCCTGGAAAGGCTCAAGACCAGGTTGGATGGGGTTCTGAATAACCTGGTCTAGTGGAAGGTGTCCCTGCCCATGTCAGGGGGTTGGAATTAGATGATCTTTCAGATCCCTTCCAACCCAAACCATTCTAGGAATCTGTGATTCCATGACATATGCTATTTACTCCTAAGTCCTTAAGCGTCATGAAGTTGTGATTTAATTGCTGTCTCCTGAGTATTTCTCGGGAAGGCAGGTAGCTGGAGAAAGACAAGCACTAACAGTTGTCTTTTAAATCAAATTTACGTATGGTATGTGTGTGGTCAGTATCTCCATTAATTCTTGGTCTCAAATATGAGTTGCCCATAAAACCCCTATGAGTATTGCTGGGAGGGAGCCAAGGGAAGGAGCAGCTGTGAGGAGCAGAAGCACATCTTAAACATAATTGCCATCACATTTGAGTCCACTTGAACTGCAGATTGAGCTGTCTGCTTCTGTGCATTCCTTCACTATTATCACCTGGGGTTCAGCACTGGGCTGAGGCCTTCATTCAAGTCTCATCTTGAACACAGTCTCTTTTCTTTGTATTTTTTTTCCCTTTGTGTTTGCTCATACTCAAAACTTTGGTTACAAATCTCAGCGAACAAGTCCTTTGAGCTGTGCCAGTTGTTTCTGGAAGCTAATTATTGTGTGTTTGTAAATGAACCAGGTAGAAAGAATGTTAAATATATCAGACTTGCAGGAACAAGTCTCCTGTCAAAAGGCAAAATCCTCACCTTTCCCTACCTGATGGGAGAGCAGCAGTTAGAGCCATCAGCTGGTAGGAAGGTGAGACACAGAGTAAACCAGGAACAGGAATAGAATTGTAATAATATACAATGAGCTGCCTTATGGAGAAAAAAGTTTCTGAAAAGCAAACAAGACTGTTTCCTGTAGCACACACATGGTTGTGTGCTGCTGGTAGTGCAAGGAAGGCTTCTTGTCTCCTTTTTTTTCCATTTCCTCTCTCCCTTTCCAGACTTGGTAAATGCTGCAGTGGAGCAGGAATTTGAATGCTGACTCAGAGGCACCAGCATGTATCCAATCCTGGTTGGTTTGATTCCTGCTTTTCCAGCTATAGCAGGATTTCTACAGATGAAGTTTCAGGGTTTCAGATGCATCTACTTGTCCGGGAGGAATAATGAAATCCAGAATGTAGCAATTCAAAACATTCCCGATTCCAAGCCAATCCCCTGAGTCACTTAGTCGAGGGGACACCATTTAAGAGTGAGCTTAGTTCAAAACAAACCTGGAGTTCATTATCGATTTGGGCAGATTTAATCTCACAGCCCTTTTTATTATTCCTTCTGGGCACTCTCTGAGGTGAAAGCTGTATCTTCCACTGTAGAAAGTGCCTCGTGTCCGTGCTGTGCAGCACAGCCCGACAAACTCCAGGGCTTTCCAATCCAAGAAGGAAGCTCATGCTAAAACTAGGGCACAAAGTTTGCCACGAGTCAGTGAGCTCCTTGTGCCTCTGTGTATTTATCCTTAAAATGCCCATGATAAACTCTGAAGTGCATATTTTTAAATGAAATACACCCCTTTCCCCTTTTGTCCCTGCATCTGGACTGTGCCAGGGGAGGGGATTGCTCAGCACACACTGTGCCAAGGTAACAGATGCTGAGGCACTATCAGGTATCTCCAAAGTTCTCTCCTCTCACAGAGCCTGGTCCTGGAAGAGTATAAATGATCATGAATCGATCTCAGGTGTCAATGGCTGTGCTGCATAATTAATTATAACTTTATATGGCAGAGAGAGAAACAATAATGCTGCCTCTGTGCACTAATGGTAATAAATGGATCTGTTTACTAAGGATCTATGTCACACTTCAGGTTTGGTTTTTTTTATCTTTCCACTGGTTTATCATTTCATCCAGACGTTACCATTAATTAATTATGTTGTAATTAATCCTTGTTGCTGTTCATATCTGTTCCATCTGAATAAATTTGTCTTACCTAGGTGACTAAGAACAAAGGCATCTGTGGACTCCTGTCTGCAAAAGTGACCCCAACTAAACGATGCTTTTAATCCTCAGTGTATCAGTCACTTCTGCTCCTCAAAAATAAATATATTTTTGTTTTGCAGTAAATGGGCTTTACCTTTACACACATGATGGGAATTTCCCATGCCCTTCTTGAATTGGGACAACAGCTAAAATACAAAATTATTTCACTTTCAAGCACAACTGCACGTTTTCCAGTTGTAACCTAAGGATGTCATTTAATCTTGACACTCTCCAGCTGCACAATGACAGCTCAAGTGAGTTTTATTTTCAGTACAGAGGGGAGGTGTATGTATTATTCATGATGCAAAATGTAATGCAGAAAGCAGGTATTTGTGCTTTCATTCAGGTCAGTTATTTGACTCTCAAAAAACCCAGCAAACAGGGAGTTGGGTTCCCCCCTTCTGCTGATTATACTTTATCCTCTTTCCTCATACCCTTCTTATCTATTCTTAATTCTCGATAGAAATGCTTCACTGAACTTGTCAGATGTTTAGTATTCTGGTGTCCTCTGCATGTTAAGCAGTTGCTCTGGAAGCCCTATGAAGTGATTTACTAAATATGAATAATCTTATCTTAAACTGGACTGCTTTATAGAAAATAAACGGGGATTGCGAAGAAAAGTTCTTGGTTAAGATTCAAGCACGAATCTAAAATTGCTTCTGAGGATATCGGAGTTTGGATTGTTTCTAGTGCGAATGCTGCACAGTCAAATTTTGATCTGATTTAAAACCCTGGCAGGCCTTTGATGTCAGGAGGTTATGCAAGGCTGGCTTTGCGAGGCACTCCCCATTTCCTCCCACGAACACAACCCAGACTCTCGGTCTCTGCACGAGGAGCAAATGGTTTACTTGGAAATTCGCTTGGTTTCACCAAGGTTTTCCCAAGTTGTGATGTGTAAGGAAGACAGAAATTAATAAAGGCCTTCAAAAGCAAGTGTGATGTATCAAGCTGGCAATACCTGACCCACGAGTGTAGCACTGGCTGAGTGCCCAGTGAGTGAAGGAAGAGTGTCTGTTCTTATGCTTTTGTTGAACAGTGAGGTGGGGGATTCTCCCAGTTTTGAGAAGAAAGTGCAGCCTTAACTCATCCTCATTTTATGTGGCCAGTGACAATTATGAAATTGCACGTTCTTGCTGTTGTTTCTGTAAGGTAAGAGATCTGCTCAAGCTTTAATAAGTATGTCTGCAAATACTGGTGTGGTATGCATAGCTCAGCTATTGCCTGGCCTTTTTTTGCAAAGCCTTTCATCTGCCAGAACAGTGTCTGAGTCTCAGGCTCTTTTACTCATAGTGATTGTTGGTACATGAGTTGTGTAAGTCACTGGCGTCACAACATCCTGGTGTGGGCAAGAGGAGGAACAGGTCCTTGGGACCTTTATTACGTGTGAGAGTCTCTTCAGCATTGCAGTGTTCAGTGTGGCAATTCAGTGCAATTAATAGGGCTACCTAAACATGGCCATGGTTCCATTTGGGACAGTTCAGGCATGTTTGGGATGTTTAATAGGCCAGTGTGCTCAGCTGCTGCGGTGGAGAGGGGACTCTTGGTAGTTTAGCTGCATATGGCAGTAACTGCTGTTGAAGGGTCTGGAACAGAAATCCTGTGAGGAGCAGCTGAGGGTGCTGGGATTGTTTAACATGGAGAAAAGGAGGCTCAGGAGGGACCTTTTTGCTCTTTATAACTCCCTGAAAGGAGGTTGTGACAAGGTGGGGGTTGGCCTCTTCTCCCAGGTAACTAACAATAGGATGAGGGGAAACAGCCTCCAGGGAAGGTTGAGGTGGGATATTAGGAAAAATTTCTTCACTGAAAGAGCGCTGAAGAATTTGAGCAGGCTTCCCTGGGGAATGGTGAACTCACCATCCCTGGAAGTATTCAAAAATCAAGTAGACTTCATGGTGTGGTTTAGTCCGCAGGGTGGTATTTGGTGTTAGTGATCCTGGAGGCCTTTTCCAACCTGAATGATTCCTTGATCCTAACTGGTTATATGATGAGCTATTTAGCCCTCAGAGCAGAACCAGCCTATCAATAAGCTTTCTTCCAAATCCAAAGCTCACCTCTGGGCATTGTTTCTATATTAAGACTCACACTGCAAGACACTGTGTTATCTCGTCCAGAAGAGCTTTCCATCCGAGATGAGCTCTCCTCAGCAGCTGTGACAACCATGGAAGGAGAAATAAGGAAAAAAAGGGGGATGGAGATGGCCTAAGGAGAAGAGAAGCGGGGGTGGGGGGGGGCTGCATGTGCAGAGAACTGGCCTCATAGTAGGGGCTAACAGAGGTAGAAGTGTGTACATGGTTTAGCTTGTAAAAAGAAGTGGAGCGTGTTTTTAAGGAGCATATTTCCTTCCTACCTTCCCTTGGTGTGCACAGATGTTATTTCGGAGAAAACTGCAACTGCACAGGTCTTTAGAAATCACAGACTATGCTGTTTCCTCCTCAGTTTCATGCATCTGTGCATGTATATACTCTTAAAACTCAGAAGGGTTGTTCTTATCGTTTCCAAAATGAGATTTATTTCCTGGCACGTACTGGAAACATTACCAGAGAAAACTCGTAGCTAGTGATCCATCTACGTTGTGTTTTACTGTCTGTTTTTTATTATGTTTGTGGTTTTCACTAGATTTGCTTCAGCTGTGATTTATTTTCATCTTCTACTCTGGCATTTACTGGTCAAGCTTGCATATTCTTTGCATTTTGTTGTGTTACTTCTTTTCTTGGAGCTGTGGGATTATTTTTAGGTGACATTCAGGCCTTTGTCTTTCTCCTGAGCTCTTGGCACTGATTGTCCAGATCTTGGTCAGCACTGGATCTTGGTCACCTCGACACCTCCTGCTTGACTGAGAGTTCTTGCTGCCTCTTTTTTTTTTCTTTTTTTTTGCCATTGCTTTTCTAAACCTGAAAAAGTCCTCAAATTGGACTTTTAGCCTTCTAGAAGAAAGGTGGGTCTTCTGGTTTTGAACAGTGTTTCGTATACTGGTAACACACTGATTTTGGCATTTAATAATTGAAAGCTAAAGGGAAACTGGTGAAGAGGCTGTTAAAAGGATTAGTTGGGGTTAAGGCTGAAAACAACAGATTTAGGAGTTTAATGTAAAATATCAGTTTGGTGTTCAAAAACATCCGAGGAGAACTTAGTCTTTTTTACTTATTTTATTGTTACAAGCTTTGGGGCAAGTTTTCTTCAGAGGGATGGTGAAGTAGGCAAAGTTTTCTCTGTAGGTTTGAGGTTCTGTTCTCAGAGATAAAGTGTGACCATTACTGAGCCCATTTTTCTCCTGTTCACTGTGTCTGTTGGGGGCTTTACTTTTATCAGCACCGTGGGCTTTTCTAGCTGTGGATCCCTCAGCTCAGGGCTGCTGCCTACACGACCTGTAGTCCAACACTGTGTGCATTGTTTGGGCAGGAACTCCTCATTTGATCACCATATGATTCACAACCCTGCTGTGATACCAGCTTTTGTCAGGCATGTCCTGCTCCCACAGCCACAGAGCTCACAAAAATCCTCTCCTATGTTTATATTTATTTTGTTTCTTTTGTAGTAAAGAGTGGCTCGAAACCTCAGTTGTGGAAGGCGAGTGTGGTCAACTCTGACAAGGTTTTTTGGCTTTCCTTTCTCGTTCCCTCAGTGTGTGTACGCACAGGGCACAGTCTTGTCTTTCCTTCCTAAGCCAGGATGCAATTACACTACATCCCCGTGCTGTTCCCTCTCTTCCTCAACTATAAACTCAAATAAAGTTATTAATACAAGTTTTCTTCATGTTCTGTAACTTCCTTGTGCAGAAGATGCCATTCCTTCTGCCAGCTTCAAAAGCCACCGTGCTGAGCGGGCTGATGTGACATTAGTGGCTTAGTGTGTTCATTTAAACAGCCCCTGCTCCTCTCATACCCCAGCTTTGTCCTCAGTCATTCCTGTGCAGCAGGGAAGGGTGGTTTCTCACAGAAATTAAACATGAAGGTTGTCTGCCTCCTCTTATCTTGGGGTTTGAGGCTGTGCATATTGCCTGCCTGTGGGACAGGATCCTGCTCCTTATCTTCAGTCGGCCACCTGGGAGGCATTAGGGCAAACCTGAGCTGAAGCTGTGGCCCTGGGGGGTGGTACTGATGCAGCTGGAGTCACCTGGCCAGGGAATGTGAGGCTCCTGTCCAAGAGGAGACTCCAAACTTGTGAGAGGGTCCACATCTAGACAGTGATATCCTTCGGGATAGGGCTGAAACACAGGTTATTCTGGTGGCACAATGTGAATTCCCATTGAATATTTACTCTGTGTGATCATTTAAACCACTATATTGTTTGCAAGGCTCTGTCCCTAAGCACAAGTGCAGAGAAGCAGAAAAATGTGGCTGGTAAACCACAAGAAGTGGACAAGAATTGACTGTGAACAAGCCTTTTCCTTCCCTTTCCACAAGGCTTTGTTTTGATGGGATCTAACGAGCAAAATACAGCAAGTGCTTTTTTGGGAGGAGGGTTTTTCCCCTGTTCTTTGTTAGCTGTAATACTTCATTTTAGCCCTTTAATTTAGTTGGTGAAAGAGCATGTGAGAACATGATTTGGATTCTTGGCCAAAAATACTCCAATGAAGGTGTAAGTGTAGAAATGGCATCAAGGGCTGACTCCTTTCTACTTCTTCAACCTTTGCTTACAGTAGTATCAGCTACAGGTAGTAGCTGGGTTTTCTGTTGTTTTCTTCATGTTTTTTTTTTTTTTTTTTAAACAGATACCTATCCAGACTTTACACATGGCAGGATAAGCTGGTTGCAATAATAGACTGTAAAACAAATCAATAATAATAAAAAAAGGAAGTTATTTTAAGCTAGTTTGTGGTGTGATTTATGGGCATTCCAAAATCACTCTGCTTCCAGAATGCAGAATCAGATGATGTTAAAGAATAAAATGAACAAAGGAACAAAGGAAAAAAAAAAGGACTGTGGAACAGCAGTTGCAATCTAGTTGTTCAGGAGGTTGTATGAATGTAGCAAAGAGATTAAAGAGGCATGAGGCATTTTAAGAGAGTAGGGAAGGGAAATTTATCCACTTCACAGCCTAACTTTGGGCATGTCAGCCCTTAGTCATGACCTTGGGAAAGGCAGCAGAAAAGCTGAACTGACCATTTACCTGCCTTTTATTTTTGGAAGGGATTGCTTTGGAATTAAAGTAAAAATCAGTCTTTTACAAGATAAGCCCTGTTTGGGGTGTTTTTTTTGGCTGTTGCTCTGAAAGGATGGCTCTGCCTGTCACAAACTTGTCTGCAATTCAGCCCCAAGCAGGTCCCCGCAGGGGCAATGTCATTAATGTCAGATGAGGCTGGAGTTGCTCAGAACCAAGCAGGGAATGTGGAAAACTGCAAGGAAAGAAATAACTCTCATTTCAAGATGACAACTTAAGTCCCAGGCGAAGTGAGGTCGGGAATAAGTGGAATTTCAGTATGGATTGGTTCCATGCAAGAGGGTGATGGTGGAGCACGTGAGTGGAGCTCGGTCCTGAATAGCTGTTGATACAGTCCAGTCGGGAAAGGCCTTTTCTCCTCTGGAAAGTGAAATGGATCACATGCTCTGGCTGGAAGCTGTGTGGACTCATTACTCACTGCAGAATTATGGGAAACTGTCCTTTCTGGAGCCTCTGCTCTCGGAGCACCCACAGGGACCTGTTCTCCTGTGGGACACACTCCCACTCTTCCTTCATCTGCTGGTGGTCCTGCTCCCGGGACCCTCACTTCCCTCTCCCTGTTTCATCTGGCTCATCTGGAACAGTGTAAATCTGAAACAGAAAATCTCCTTGCTCGGAGAGAAGCTGAGCCTTACACAGAAATATATTCTCCCCTATTGAAAATGTGAATATTTCATTAAAATGACCATATTTTTCCCCAGTTTCTGGGTGTGGAAAAGGAGACACGGAGTCAAATGTCCCAAGTGGGGGGTATAATCCCAGAAGTGTAATGCCCTGGGTCTGTAACAACACCCTTCTGTGCTCTACCTTGTGACATCTCTTGCTGCAAGGCTCCAAGTTCCAAACAAAGTGCAGCTTTGTCTTGAAGCTCAAAGTGAAGATGGCTGGTGTAGCTGGGTATCTTTTAGTCTAACCACAACAGATTGATTTTTTTTAATTAATTTTTTTTTTCCTCTCTAGTCATACGCTGGCAATAAAGGGAATTTTCTGTGTGTAACTGGTGATCTTTAAGTCATTTGCCTGCTCCCACTGACATGCCCTGGCTTGTCTTTCATCTCCCTTCAGGCTTTTAAAGGCCCTGGGAGAGCACAGATAGATTTAGCCTTCTCTCATAATTTGTTGTAGAACAGCTTCTTTGCTGAATAATTGGTTTTGGAAATGTTTCTATCAATATAAAAAGATTGAATTTCCATCAGAGCACAGATGTTGCCACAAATGCAGAGGCAACACGCAGCCCTTGTGCTTTTGTGGTGGTTCTGGACAGAACTTCTGGGCTGTTCCCTGGCTCTGCCTTGTCCCTGCATAGGTTGAGAGTTAGTTTTAATTGTGAGTACCAGAAATCTGTAATTTCAGCAACACTTGCCTTGCCATAGACAAGAAACTGCTTGTTTTTCAGGTTAATACTTGTCCTGAAGCAGCTGTTCGCTTTGTCCTGACTGTGTTTGTTGAAGGTTGTCTTGCTCTTTGTTGTTTATTTTTTTCCCTTGAGAGCTCTTTGGAGGAAAAACAGAATTATGAAGAGCCTGACATATAGTATGTGTTTTATATACAGCATTATATTTTATATAAAGCAGCAGCCCTTCGTCTCAGTGGATCATGGATTTAGTGTTCACAAGGATCAGATCTTTTCCCTAGGAAGACTGAGAGCTTTGTCTGCTGTGCCGCTTCCTTCCTCTGCATCTCAGAGCATTTTCCGAGCATCTCTGAGGCATCATCTGTGGGAAACAGGATTGTTAACTGTTTAACAGATGAGAAAGCTGAGGGAAATGCCTCAGTCACATGATTTAGTGGTAGACTGGAATAAATTCAGTATTTCTGCTGCCGGGTCCCATGAGCAATGTACTAAACCTACTGTTGCCTTTACAGCCTACTAAGGCTTTTCCCACTGTGTTTCAGCACAGCTTATGGTTTATAAAGCTGCCTCAAAATAGTCTTCCTTTTCTTCTGAGAATAGAGAAGTTTTTCTTCAAAATACCTCCCCTCCCCCAGTTTTTTATTTTTAATCAGTCCCTGCTGAAAAGCTCCCCATCAATCTGATCTCAGCTTGTCCTTCCAGCAGGAGAGAGGGGTTTGCACAGGCCCCATCCAGAGCTGGGAATGTCAGCGCCTCCCTGGGTTATTTAGGATACGTCTACGGTGTCGTAAATCTCATCTTGTCATTCTAATGGTACAATAACTTGGAAATGAAAGAAGTCAGCTGGGAGAATTATGCGTGCACTGGAAAAATCATCCAGAGTACTGTGGCTGCAGCAAGGCTTTGGATGTTATTGTGGAAAAGTCTTGGAAGCCCTTAGTCTGGTGCACAGAAGCAATGAAGCAAAACAGTGATGCTTGTTTAACGAAGGGACAAAATATGAGTGGCAGAATTAAGGTGTCCATTCCTTCTAGACTGTTCCATGCTCTTTTTGTAGCGGTGGAGGTCTTGTTGGCACTGTCCCTTAGGAGAAAGGGAACATAAAGAAAACAAGCCAGAGGGTAACCAAAACAACACTGAAATAGACTCTAGCATTGAAATGATTTATTTTTTTTGTTGTATTTCCCAGCTGAAGACACTGAATAAACCATATCCATATGGGAATGCCTTGAGCTTTTAGGCTGTCAACCAGGTGCCCTGTGGGTTGTTGCATAAATCTGCTTGAGGGAGATGGATTTCACCTGGACGCTGGACCAGGTGCCCCGTGGTCACCATAAATGTGCAAACAGGAAAAGAATTATTGATACCCTTTTTCTGTTCTCACGCTCCTTTCCCTGAGCACGCCTGACTTCCAGGATTGCTCCACCACAGTCCTGGAATGATGGTGGGCAAGGGCTGTGGTGCCTGTGCCTCTTTTCTTCTGAGAAAAACAAAGACAGTGATATGGATCTTTTCTTTGTACTGTCTGTAGATATTGTTTCAAACTGCTTTAAAAGGAGGAAGAGCCAAGTCCATTCAAATCCATAAATCAGTGTTCCTGCAAGAGTGCTCTAGGTCTATTCATCACATTCCAGAAGAAAGGAGGAGTTCCCGGTTTGTTTCTTCAGTCTATTAGATGAGAAGGGATTCAGAGGGACCTTTTCCTTCCTACCTAAGAAGTATAGGGTTGGAAGCAGTTCCCAACGGCTCCAGTTAGACTCAAACCTCAGACCTTTAACCATGTTTGGAACAGGAGTGATGATGATTTCTTCACTGAAGCCTAAATCCAAACCAAATTTTGACAAATATACTGTGTTTGTGTGGTGGACCCATGTGTTCCTTTACAGCTTTTAATGATAGTTTGAAATCCAAACCTCATTTTCAGGCAGGTTAAAACCAAATAAACAGTACAAACAAATGAAAAAGCCCCTAAACCCCAACATTTTCCTCAGTGCTTGCTGAGGAACAGAGAAATGCTGATGTATCTAAAGCGCATTTCCTTTCATTATAACATTCAAAAGGAGAAATTAGGAATGAAACCTGATGCAACAAATGCGCTTTTATTTGTGGAGAAGACATTTGGCAGCTGAAATAAAAATGACAACGTAACCCCTTTGAAACAGATGACCTCTGCTTGCCCTGGAAAACTTCCTGCGTTCTGCTTTTCATTAGCTATTTGCTTATGAGGTTTATGTACTGTACAGATAAAAAATTGTATAAAATATGAAGTATGGTATGATTTAGACCTAACATGGGCCTTATGGATGATGTGATCAAGCGTATAAGAACTGAACTGTATGTGGTTAGTTGCAACAGTGGTTCTTACTCAAGTCAATGCATGAGATTGCTGAAGTTGTTGTATTTTTCCACCTGGGAATGCCCTTGGTATTCATGAAAGTAAAGGTTAGGGGTATGCTGATAACTTGGAGGGAGCCCCTTTGTCCTGGGTGGATATTTGATTATTTACTGAAAACTTTAGCCTTTGGTTCAGTGTTGTATCCTGGCGCTTCCCCTAGCCCAAATGGGGGATTATAAAATGATTATGTTTTTGCCCCAGACTTTTAGCCCTGGCGGGAGATTAATGGGAGATTACTGGAGCTGTTTAAGAGGATTCCCCATTGTACGAACTGAATGTTCAGAAGATGAACCTCATTTCAGACCTTCCTTCATCAGGATGCTCAGTGTGGAGGGAGAGAGAGAGAAGGGAGAAAAAGTCTTCCAAAAAAATCCCTTTTACATGTACCTAAAGATCCTACTTGTGAAAAAGAAACATATTACCAAATGTATTTAGGTACAGACAAGAAGAAATCTTGAAGAAAAACAGCAGAGAATTTCCTACCATATTTTTCTCCATTGCAGAAGTTTGGGTTTTTTTCCTGTAATGTAAAAGTAAAGTTTGTATTTCCGCAGCATTTACCCAGAGTTAAATGAGTTAGAGCAGTTGTGAAGATACTGTTCCTGTTAAACTGTATCAGGATGTTTGATGAAAATTTCAGCTTTCAGAAAACAAGCGATGTGAGCTTGAACAGTTGCACCTCCGAGTGCGTGTTTGCATGTTTTATGCAAAGGCACCACGTTAGTAAATAAATTAATGGTTCAAAACTGGGGAGAAAACAACCTGTGGGTTATGTCTCCTCAGGGCCAGGCTGAGTCACGAGCATGAAAACTCATTAGTGTGAGTCCCATACCTGCACAGTTACATGGAGGTTTTGACTTTGATTTGAAAATGATGGTACAAGAACAAACTTCAGGTTGTGTCCCCAGGGACTGAGGAACACCTGCCTCTCGCTGCAGAGAGTCTGTAGGGGTTGCCCTCTCTTTTAGTCCAACACTAAGACCCTCAGAGCATCCTCATCACCACACTTTGGTGTTGGGCTGCCCCTGGCATTCCAAGCCTTCCGTCCCATACTGTGGCAGTGGGCGTAGGCTCTTCCATCCTTCCCACCGCTCTGGGACGGTTTTTGTGGGGAAGCAGAGGGGAGGGATCCTGAGCAGGCCAGGGCTTCACTGAGTGAGTGCTTTGGACTTGGAATAGTCCAACCTTGACTCCTCAGCATTCCCCAGGTAGTTGTATGTATTCCCGTGCACGTTGTATGTCTGTGGACAGTGGTTTTCCTTTCAGAACTGGTAGGATAGCATTGCTGTGTGTGGGCAGCTACTGGTCTTCTCTTTGATTTCACCCAGCAGGGGCTGTATTCCTCTTTCCAGGAAGCACTGCCGATGAACCACCTTGTTTAATATATAAGAAAGTTCTTTTGGATGCTTCAAGATAAAAGGCATCCATAACGCTTCCTCAGAATTAATGATGTCGTGCCAGCTCCGTCAGAGAGTTTATGAGTCTTGGCTTCTTAGGCTCTCGTAAAATAGGTAATTTATCAGTGATGCTAAATGAGAGAAATCCTCCTCCAGCTGCAGTGGGGAAGAGAAGGTTATTAGATGAGCTGTCACTTTGTAACTACTCAGTGCTGTGTTTTATTTTGCAGTAGAATTGTCTAAATATTGGAAAGGTGTTCTCTAATTATGATCTGTGAATTGTTTAAGCTCAGCTGATCTTTTTGCATGTGGTGTTTTCCTTTTTTAACGTGGCACCACACAGAATTCCTTAGCATGCTGGGATTATACTTAAGTCTAACTCACCATGAGCACCAGTGGCTCTCTGTGGCTTTTGGGTTGAAGTTACCTTGTATTAATCCCTCTTTAAGCATGAACTGAGAAAGAACAGGACATTCTGGAAGTGTAAGAGGTGCTCACTGTCTTAAGAATCTTAATGTTTTTTAAAATCAAACCAACTCCCTTCCCCCAACTCCAACAAAAACAACCCATCAAAACCCAGCCTTAGGAGTAAAGAGAAGAAATGCCTTTGTTTCTGGTTACAGGGAGTAAATTTAGAGGCAGAGAAGCAGATCTGCCTATTGTCGCTCACAGAGGTGGGGACAGAACCCAGACCTCCTGCAAAACCATTTCTCCCTGCCTCTGGTACCAAGCAAGTTGCTAATTTGAGAGCAATATTGCTCCAGTTCTCAGGCTATCTAGGCTGATGTAATATTCTTGGCTACAGTCAGGTGGATCATAATAAATTTTCTGGAACTGTTGCCAGTTCTCTGTTTCTTTTCTTATAAACAACTTCTTGCACTTGGCAAACTCAGTTGGTTTCAGAAGGCCAAAGCTGCGGATTAGGTTTTCTACTAATTTTTAAAAGTGAGTCCTTTACTATTTTCCCTGAGAGCAGGAGATTAAATTTAAGGGGTTCTACTTAATTTATGGTTTTCAGTATTTTAGCAGTTTCTGTTATTTCTGCAAGACCTGGTGGCACTCTCAGGGTGTGATGTTGTGGCAGCTTAAGCTGAACTGAACTGGGAGTGCTGCAGTTTCACCCATCCCCTTTTACCCCCGAACATGTGCCCACTGCCCCTTTTACACCTGCATTTACATTTGTGTGTTTATACAGTGCTGGTGCTGAGGCAGGGAATTGATGTTACCAAAGCTGAGCCTGCTGAGAGGAGGAGATTCCAACTCTGACGAAAACAGAGACTGGGAACACAAAGGGCATGTCAGAGGAGTGAGGAAGGAGCAGAGCTGCTCTCTCATCTTGGAAGTAGTTCAGTGGAAGTTTAAAACAGTGGAGCACCAAGCTCTCAGCTCATTGTTAATGCCTCAAGTCTGTTTGAGATAGTGCCTCCTATCTGTCAGTCTGCATGGGATGGGTGGTGTGGAGACGGGTGGAATCTGGCCTGAGGCATGTTATAAAGGTGATCTTTCCTCAGTCAGCTCTTCAGAGAGGGTGAGAGGTGATTTGGGGTCCAGCGGGTAAGACAGGTGCCAATCACTTGTAGGGTGGGTTGATGGCAGAGCTGTGATTTGAGCATCCCAAGCTGTCTGCACCAGGATCCAGTGTGAACTGTGGGAACAGCCCAGACACAAAAACCTTGCTTTTACTGACCCAAGTGTCCAGGAATCTGAGATGTACCACAGGGGCTCATGTTGCAAATACAAACACAGGAGAAAGATCATTCCTTTTTTTTTTTGGGACAGGTCACAGACAACTTCTGCATCTGGAAAATGCCAGTAGTAGAGGCTACAATAACTGCAGGACTTCGATGTATTTCCTGCTCTCTAAACCTGCACCTTTTGGCACCAGTCAGTGATGCAATGGGTTTTTAACCACTATATAATGCAGTTCTGGCTACTGCACGTGGCCAAAACTGAGAGGTTTGGGCTCCACTCCACTGAAGTTTTCTCTGTGTGTACTACTTTTTTTGCTGTCATCTGTTTTTGGCAAAACTGCAGTTGCCAGATTTGATCCAAACTTCTGCTTTTTGCTGCCGGCTTTGTATAGTTTTATACTTTGACAACATCACCAGATACCAGAGGGAAGGCTTTGGGGTGACCTAATTGTGGCCTTCACAGGACCTGAAGTGGTGAGCCTACAAGGAAGATGGAAGATGTTTTGCAAGGGCCTGGCATGACAGGAAAAGGGGAAATGGCTTTGAAGTGAAAGACAGCAGCTAGATATTAGGAAGAAATCCTTCCCGGTGAGGGTAGGGAGGCCCTGGCACAGGTTGCCCAGAGAAGCTGTGGCTGCCCCATCCCTGGAAGTGTCCAAAGCCAGGTTGGAATGGATTTGGAGGAACCAGGTCTAGTGGAAGGTGTCCCTGCCCATTGCAGGGGGTGGAATGAGATGATTCCTCCAACCCAGGTCATTCTGTGATTCCATGAGATACTGAGAAAGCTTTTCCATCCAGTCCTTGCCTAGGTCAGTGCTATCTGTGCTGGTTTACTGGTAAAAATGGGTTTACAGGGAGGAATTCAAAGACAGAGTGAAAGCAATCTTTTATACTCTAGGGGTAGTTTGGTGGGCGCTGTAGTCATGTTTCTAAGGTGAGATGAAGGAGATGGATTGCTCACATCTGAGTGAAGCACCCAGCAAAATACAAGTACAGTAAAAGTGCAGCTGGAGATCAGGATTCCTCCTGGCTTCGCACAGCACAGAGATTTCCACATTAGTTGCTGTCAGCATGGAGACCCCTTGACATTATTAGGTCAAAGAAAGGTGCTAATCCATCACAGAAAATGGTTCAGCACTTGATTTATATTCATTTATCTTTGCTCTGCACAAATGCTTTGTTCCTTATCCTGCTTTGAATGAGGCCAGCCTAATATATTGGCTTCTCAATCATCATTTGGCTCCCACTGAGATGAAGAAGCAGTGGTGGGGCCTGCAGGGCCCTAACAGTAAATCAGTGATTTATTAGTAAGAATAGGGCAGGAAGGTGAAGATCATCTTGAAAATAGGTAGTTAAGAGACTGTAGCATTTTTCTGTTTGTTTGATTATTCCGCCCTGAAGAACCATAAAGCAGCAAAAATAAACCAAACCCCAGTAACTTCAGGTTTCAAAGCACAGCATTAAAAAATGGATTCCTTCGTGTTTGTATCTTACTGTGGTGATCTTGAAATTAAGGTACAATGGAAGCTGAATGGCTTTGCTCAGATAGCTCCAGTGGGTATCAGGTTCCAGCAGTGCTAAGCAGAGGCATGTCCAGCTCTGCTCAATCACCCTTTGTTTGTTGTGCCACTTCCCAGAGAATGAGGTGAGTGGAAGGGAGACAAATGATTCTGGGGGTTAAAGGATATAGAGTGTTGCATGTTCCTAAAGACCCTGAAAACTTTTAGGAAAAATAAAATATATCCAAGATCAGGGTGCAGAATTGGCTCTTATTTATTAGACTGTTTCCCAGGGCTCTCCCATCCTTTCACTGATTTCTTCATCACAGAATGTTTGGGTTTTTTTTTTTCCTATTCCTTTTCCACCATCCTTCTTCCATGTATCTATTTCCAGCCTCTCTGAGTCTCCTGTGTGCTCCTTTCCCCACCCTTTTACTGATGGATTTCTTTTGGGGGAAAAAAAAAAAAAAGGTAGTTCTAAAGTAAAATTTGAACTCCAAATAACTTTACATTGTGGAGCCACCTGGGTGTCAGATCCAAGTGATGCTCCATATCTCCTATTCCAGTCTTTACTCCCATCTGTATTTTGCAATTCCCAAAGTGGAGCTGCAGGGCAGTCTTGTTTTAGCCTTTACCAGCTTGTTCTAACAGAACAGTCTCTTATTCAAACTGTTCAATAATTTGGTGAAAGGAACAGAAAAAAGTATTCTTGGATAGTTGAACCTCCCCAAATCTGCCTCTGCCATGGTTCTGGCTTTTGCTTTATTCCATGATAAATTTAAGAAGCCTTCTAAGATATTTTTTTTCTTGGCAGTAATCAAAGCTGTTAATATTGCTTGGATATAGTGGTTACATACAAACAGCTGGATCCAAAAAGTGATTACTTCTGTGGAATGGGATTATTTATGTGGGATGGACCTTTGCTTTTTAAGTATTTCCATGCTGTGCATCTCTGCCTTGCAGCATTGGAGATGCTGCATATTGCCATCAGAGAGAAAATCACAATGTAGACCGACAAAGAACCAAGAAAAGAACAAATATTATTTTATATGATAATGACTACAGAGATTTTATAAACAGAGGTAACACCATGACAGTTTATTAAAAAAAAGAAAAAAGTTTTTGCAGCTGTTATTTTGCTGTCAGTGAATGGGATCTGGTGCATGGGTGTAATAAAGATATAAAAATATATTTTTAAAATAAAACGCAAGATTGAGATTCTAATTTTCATCCTCTGCGCAGTTGCTGTATTTGAAAACTGAAACGTGGTAAGGTTCCCAAATTCTTCAAAGAATCGTGGCCGTCCCGTCTGAGCACTGTAAATATTGGTGCTTTTATACTTATGCAAAAAAATTGCTGTTCTAGAATAAAAATACAGGCAAACAGCTTTTCTTCTGAGTTATAAAACAATGCTGGGGATCCATTAGAGTGGTTTCCTCACCAAGCATTCAGATCTTAATGTAAATGTCTATTAAATAATATAGTGGCCACGGGATTCTTTTGAAAACAAAATTCAAAGAGGTACTGTTTGACCAGGGAATGCTTGCTCAGGGCAGTTATATTTAGGGCTCTAATGGAAGTGTACAAGTTATGCTTTTTATACCAACTATAAATGGCTACAACCAAGAGACTTAAGACTTTGAAATGCATTTGGCACTTATGCAATGAGAGAGACAGGCCAGAGCCTTGAAGTGGAGAAAAAAACCCTCCATCTTTACAAATATTGCCAAATTCTTACAGTGTTGCCACCCCTAAAGGGTACATTCAGAAATAGATCTTGTTTGTAACTGGTGTTGAGCCTTGAAAGGCTGAATCCTGAGTGCAGTTGTGATGAAAATAAATAGGTGATGCGGAACAAGAAAGATGAATTCAAATGCAGGAGCAGGGAGTAAAATAGGTGTTAGAAGCCAAGAAAGCCAAGTAGATGGTACGAGATGGTCCTTTAGTACCACACAGGATGTGAGAAACAGGCTGAAGTGTTGCAAAGATAGAGGGGAAAATTGGGCAGTTGGTGACTAAGTGGAATTCCTCGACTCCAATTCTCAGCTCTAAACAATTGGTCATTGTTGACAAGATCTCCAGGATGCTTTGATGGGAGGAAGCAGAAAGTTGTGAAATACTGTCATTAGTAAGAGACTGATTTGCTGTATTCTGGGGGAAAAAGCTGCCAAATACTTCCAAGTGTTTGTTTGAGGAAATTAAAATTAAAAGAGGGATAGCTTCTGTCCTGGGATAGAATTGCAGCTCGTCTTTAGTGCTATCAAAATACTCCTCTAGAGCAAACCCTGCCTAATGGTGCTTGGCAAACACAGACATTTCTTATCTGTGTGATGGAGGTTTGTGTTTGTCTTGTCCCAAAAGCTTGGACTAATACTGGGCTCGAGGCAGATTTGGGGGGAAAATGACAACGCTTGTGATTCATGAATTACTCATGCACGTAAATGCTGGTGTGAGCAATTCCCTGCTCTGCAATAATAATATTGGAGATTAAACCCCAGGTATCAAATCTACAATATACTGTCTGTTTTCTCGTGAACAACCCAGGATACACCCACCTGAAGTTTTGTGTTGTCTGGCTGGTGACTCCAAACCTGAATCATTTCTGTCTGCAGGCAGGGGATGGATGTGCTCATCCTAGTGAGCCTCCAAGCCTTGCCCTCCTGAGGTCACACTTTATGGTCTCGTGGCTGCATTGTGTTTCACTTAGATAAAATTTCAATTTTATATTGAGTGACAGATGCATATTTCACCCTGACAAAATCCAAGCTGTGCATTAGCTGACAGCTAATGGAGACAGTCCTAAAGAATTCCAGTAGTTTAGGAGCAGTAGGTTAGTTATTGCTGAGTTCCCGTTTCCCCTGGCCTTTTTAGAATAAGCAGTTCTTATGGCACTCTGATATTTGAAGTCATTAACTGATGTAATTGCAGTCTTGATGTTTATTATTAAGTGGCCACAGTTTCTAAAATTCTGTTTTAATGGCAGCCAGGAGATGCTAATGAGGAGATTTCATCAGGGCGAGGGCTCACCTGTCTAAAGAAGCTACTGGGCAGAGGTCACATCGAGGGAGCTCTTCCAAAAGATTACTCTGGAATAGCTGAGGAGGGATTGCATTGGATTATTCTGGAATACTGCTCTGGCCAGATTCTCCATCTTGATGTTCCCTACGAAAAGGAACTGGGAGTGACAGAGGATATAAATTTACTCTCCTCTTTGTTTGGCAAGCATACAGTCATGGGATGTATAAATAGAAGAATTGAAGGCAAGTAGAGAGAGGTCATTATGGCATGTACAAAGGGCTTACACAGACCACATCTGGGGAGCTGGGCATGATTCAAAGGCCATATTACAGGAAGGACAGTGAACAATAAGGAATGGATTAGAAGAGAGTATTGTAGAGCCTATGAGGGCTCTAGCTGGTGCCTGCAGTTGCTTCAGTCCTACTGGTTACACCACATGAAGCTGGTTTTACTGTATATGCACCTAAATTGGAGACTTCTAAAGAATTCTGTGGGAATGGAGAAAGTGATATAAACTTCTTCTCCCTGAGCTTTCTAATCCCCACAGCAATGCCACTAAAGGACTCTTGTAATTGCCCCTGTTTACCTGTCCTACCTCTTTCCCTCTATAAAAAATAAGGTTTATTTTTTTAGCTACCTTATGTATCTGTGTTGTTTCTTCTTTATAATTTCTTATGGTATTTCTTCTGTGTTTTTCAGAATAACTGTCCCAGTATTCCAGTATTATATCCACATCCAGATCTCTAGTGGGCTAAAATCATTTTGCCATTCTTAACCCTCTCAGTTGGGTAAAGCTCCTCTTCTGGTACCATAAGCTCCACTGTGGTGCAATTATATACTGCCACAGTATTGTGGCCTTTCATCTCAGACGTAGCTGTGGCTGGGAGAGCTTTGGGATTGTTGGAGGTAAAAAGGGCCTTGTAAATGAAAGATGGGATTGTTGCTGAGGGACAAAAAATGTACTATTGACACACCTGGGGAATGGGAACACTGCTGAGATGCTGAGCAGCATGAAGAAGGAAGATGATAATGAGAAACTAAGCAAGAACCCTTAACAGGAATGAAACAATATCCCCATTTTCCAGATAGGCTGGGACACAGAGATAAAGTAAACTGGTCAAGGTTTACACAACTAGTTAATTCTGAGTCTTCCTCCTGTTGGACCACAGTCATCTTTTGGCACAGAATTCTGGGTTTGTATTTCTTTCACAGTGTTCATAATCTATTTATACCACGCCTCATAAAACTTTCCCTGTTTTGTTCATTGATATTTATAGCTCAGTTTTCTCTTTAGTTACTGGATCCTGAAAACAAGAGCCCTAAAAACATGGTTTTGTTGATAATTTGGGGATTTACTGATACTGATATTATTGTAGTGTGGGTCTTTGCCTGTCCTTGGACCTTGTGTAGAAGATCCAATGCCTGGAAAACCACGTGCCAAATTCTAATGGATCAGCCTAATTTTAGGCACACACGCTCCTTTTCAAAAGTACTTGTAGACATAATACTAGGAAGCATTTAGAGGTCATATTTACAGGTTATATCTCAAAGGTCTTTTATTATGACATATAAAATAGGAAGCATAGTTCTACAAAACCAGACTAAATCCTCCTAACCATTCCGTTTATTTCAAATCTCTGGATCCAGGTTGTGGGAGCGCGGGGTTGCCCGGTTTCTGATGGCACAGGGATTCTGAACTGGGAGGTTTGAGCTTTGCAAAGGGCTGGTTCTGACGCACAAAACTCGTAGTTGCTTCTTTTCTTTTTGTCTGTGTTTCTCCATCTAGGAAATGGGAATGAGGACTGTCATTGTGCTGTGTTTTTTGGCAGCCATCACAATGTAAGCCAAGGATATGCTCCCCTGTGCTTATGTTCAATTAACTGCTTGGGGCCAAGCCAGCTTAGTGGTTGTCCAGAAGACCACAGGGATATGGAAGTGGGATTAATGGCTCAGGAAATACTGACTCGGTACTAAACCAAGGCCTTTCTCCTACATTTGTAGTGATTTGCAATCCTATATATCACAGCTGGTTTCAAATATAATACAGACACTTCCTACCTTTTTTCCTCCAACTTCCACCATTTCCATAGCAAAAGGGAGGCAAAATGTCGAATATTTCCAAGTGTGGGATGAAGACAGGGACAGTGAGTTATTTATGACTAAGGAGGCATTTAAGTATTTGTAATGAGTGTTCTTAGGCTCCTACCCTTTCCCTGGAAGGGCAGTTACTGTGAACTCCACTGCTTTCCCTGCTTTTGGACTTCAAGGTGCTGTACCCCAGGAAAAAGGGATGGTGGATTTTGAGAGTGCTGCATAACTCCATTTTGGAGTATTTTGGTACTTCAGTCTGGCAGTGCTTTTTGACACTGAGCTACAGGATGGACAAGGCTGTGTGCATTAATCAACATATTTTTAATAACATTCCTGAAGTCCAGGCAAACCACAGTTTGTTAATTTGAAGAGGACATTGCCTCTTAGAGCAGTTAGACCAAGACTGAGGAGCCCAGATCTGTCCAGGAGCATCCCATGAGGACATCAGCTCTTCAGTAGAGAGATCCAGTTGAGCACTTGTGGAAGATTTAAAGATCTTCCCTCCTGCTTGAAGCTCCTCCCTCCTCTGCTTTTGCTCCTGGTTTCAGTTAAACAATTCCTTTTTAATGTGGATACAGATATAAGCAACTGTGTGCTGACAAACTGAGAGAGATGCCTGCCTGCTCTGTAGCAGGAGCCACATTATTTTCCTATATGTTAGCAATTACTTGCATTGTTTCCTGATCACAAGCCTTTCTCACAATCTGTAGCATGACTGGAGTTGATTATAGAGCCTGATATGTTTAGGTTTGAGGGGGTTCTATCACGAACACTTCGGTCACTGTTTTATGGAGAGGTGGGGAGAGTTTGTTTATGTTCTGTCAAAACGATCCCGTCTCATTTCATAAAACAAAGGAGGGTTGAGCTTTCCTAGCAGCGGTAGGTCAGCAAGAAGAAAACAGAGCTCCAGGAATTGGCGTTAATTCCTGGTGGTGCTCTGTGCTCGGAATTGATTGGCAAGAGAGAACTGCAGGGCATTGTGCTGTGTGGTAGAATGGGGAAGGGAAAACAAGGAGAGCCTTGAATGCTCCTTGCCATAAAGAACTGCAGGACTTTGTGCAAGGTGACAGCCACCCTGATGTCATGGCCAAATTCCAGCGTGGGAACTGCTGTTGCAATGGATGGGTCCATTGGAATCAGTGGGATTTGGTTATTTCACTTCAGTGTAATCAGGTCATCACCTTCAAAATTTTGGCCTTCCAAGTCACAGCTCAGTTCAGTGGGATCAGCTGCCGTTCTCACCCCACGGAACGTTCCTGGTGGAATTTATCACAAGCCAAACACTGCAAAAACTAACTAATGCTGGGGACAAATTTTTCTTGCTCAGTTCCCTAATACATTTTTCAAACATACTCACAGCAGTTCTCATTTCACATATGGTGCTTTTAGAAACAATTTATAACGTATGAAGGTGATCCTGAATTTTCCAAATGCTTTCTGGTTTGCTTGGCCAAGTAGGTACTTTTGTTCCTGCTGTTGTAATTTGTATTATGGAAGCGTTCAGTAACAATCACCACTGATGTAACCACAATGAAAACACAACACACAGAGAATCCTTGCCCGAAGAACCTGGTTTTATTCTGGCCAGAGGGAGAAATCAATACACATTGTGTTATCTCATAGACTTTACTTGGTATATTTAAAAAAAGGTTTTTTCTGTGTCTGTAATTTATGGTGTAAACCCCCTATCCTAATTATATTCCTGATCTTTTGCCTAATCTGTTCTGAATACAGCCAGTGCATTTCTGAAATAAGGGAGTTAGTACTGTGGGCAATTTCCATGAGGAATCCCAGACAGCAGAATTCAAGTGCTTTCCAGCCAAGTCTCCTTGGCCCTTTGCCACTTGTGAGTGGCCCCATCTTAACCTCTAGACATCAGAGAAGTGTTTGAAAGTCATCAAATGGCTGATGAGTTAATCACTGGGAGGTTGTCTGCCAACATCAAGGATTCAGATGAGAGAAAGGCCAGAGAAAATCATTCCAGCAAGGTAAAAATCATGGAGAGTCCTTTTGCCATGAATGTAACATGCAAACAATGTGAAGTGTGAAGATACAATGGGTAGTTGGAAAGTTATTTGAAATAAGGTTTTTAGAGATTCAAATCTGAAAATAAAATTCAGGTAAAAATCTGCATTTACTTTATTGTGATACCAAAAGAGCAGAACCAGCTCGGAGAATCACAGAATTATGGAATGGTTTGGAGTGGAAGGGACTTTAAACGTCATCCAGTTCCAAACCCCCTTCCATGGGCAGGGACACCTTCCACTAGACCAGGTTACTCAGAGCCCCATCCAGCCTGGTCCTGGATGCTTCCAGGGACTGGGAATCCACAACCTTCTTGGGCAACCTGTGCCAGGGCCTCACCACCCTCACAGGGAAGAATTTCTTTCTAATATCCAATCTAAACCTGGCCTCCTTTGACTTAAGGCCGTTCCCCCTTATCCTGTCGTTCCAGGCCCTTGCCAAAGTCTCTCTCCTGCTCTTTTGGAGCCCCTTTAGGCACTGGAAGGGGCTCCAAGGTCTTCCTAGAGCCTTCTCTTCTCCAGGCTGAACACTCCCAGCTCTCACAGGAGTTTTGCCCAGTCCTGCTTGTGGGAGTCGTCATGTTACAGCCAGAGCTCTCCACAGAACTGCTGCACCTCCTGAAGCAGAAAGATGTCCAAGAGTGTGAACAGACTTTTCCCTGGATCTTGCTCAGACTGGAAACGTTTTCAGTTGCTATTAAAAAACATCAAATTACAGACAACAATTTCAAACTCTTTAGGCAAGCAGAATAATTTGAATTTAAGGAACTGCTTAACTGGAATTTCACCCAGTCGTGACTGCCTTTTAAGATGGTTGGCAGCAAGTGCTCATGAGCAGGTTTCATATTTAACTGAGGTAGAATAAATATGCCTTTATTTCCAGCTGCTGTTTCAAAGGCTATGGAAATAATGAGAAACAAATTGTTAATCTAGAATCACACCATTCTAGAGAGGTGAATTCTTAGCTCCTTCTGCTGAGGTTTGAGCTAAGCCATGCTCAAATTAATAGATTAACTAACTCGCTAACTTCACCTGGGCTTGGGTCCTATGCTTAAAATCTTAGTTAATTGAAAAAAAACAGTGCCCAGAATTCCAGGATACAGCCAGGGATGTGTAGGAAACACAACATAGAGTAAATACTGTAAGAGCAGTTCGTTCCTGCAGTGTAATTATGTGCTATTTCACATTGTTGTTTTATGGGGAAAACACATTTTTGCAAGTCAGGAAACAAGTGCGCAGTTTGAAGGTGATTTCAAACAGAGAGTGTTTTGACATGGATTGATTTATTCCAATTCCAGTTTTGCTTATTTAGCCAGTCGTGATTAAAGCAGTGGTTCCATAAATTCAAAAATGTAGGAGTGTGAATGCCAGACAGAAACTGCCCCTGTGGCTTATACCATTGTAACACCTTTTGACTGCAAATTCCTTGATTTGGGAGGCAGGAATGCAACAGAGCAGGAAGCACTGTTTGGGGTTTAAATAGTCATCACGAGGCAGTTGTCTGTTATTTATTTGATATAAATGATTGAGTCCTGTTCCTAATTACAATACCAGTGGACAGAGCTCAACTGCAGATGTCTTCATGCCTGAATTTCTGATCTGAAGAGCAAAGATGATGCTTTTCCAACTCCACTGGAGGTGTATTCAGAGAGGAAATCCTGATGAGGGTGCTGCAAGATACAATAATTGTGGGGTATGTTTCTACCCCACAAGTAGAGTTTAGTCACTGTTCTCTCTGTCTCAAGATCAGTGTTGGGAGGTGTGTCCTTATTCCCAGGACTGCTCATACCTATCAAGACCTGTCAGACATGGGGAGCCTTTGAAACCTCATGTCATGAGGGCCTGATTCATACCCGTGCCGATCCCAGGGAAAATTCCCGCTGGCACCATCAGGCTTTGGCACATGGCCCAAGTCTTGGTAACTTCCTTGTTTCTCTCTGGTATAGAGAGGACGCTCCTCAGCTGTAGCAAGGCTGATAACAACATAAATCTCATCCACGACCATCTTGTGTGAGTCATTTTTCCAAAGGTAAATAAATCCTCCCTGTTTCCTCACGCCACCTGGCAAAGTGTTAACTGAAAAACTGAGAAAATGTTGTTGTGTCTGGGAGCCAACTTCAGTCCCTCTGCAAATCTTTATTTTTAATTCCTTGTTAGAAAACAGAACCGACTGGAACTGGCTGGCAGAGAAAATGTGCCCCATTTTTCCCCCGCTAATGTAACTGCCAGTTTCTGTTTTCGCCGCTGTAGAATTATGTGCCTCTATTTGAAAGTTTTGACAAATCAGTCTATTTTCATTCTCCCTCTGCCATAAATTCAATCCATATGCCTTTCAAACATCCTTTCATAGCTTTGGCATGGAAAAGGAAGTGGCTTAAGCTCTGTATATTGTATTTAAAGCAAGCTCTTCTAGTTTGCATGCATCACTTCTGGTAGCTCTTAAAGCCTCAACTTCCTAATTATTCAGGTTAGAAGGGCATTGGCAGAGTGTTCTCCATTAACTAACAGTGATGTACAGTGAAGAAGCACAACAGGATAAATCATTCCCTTATTCTCATAATGTCCAGGAAGTTTTTGATGCAGCCCTTGGCTTTACCACCAAGCAGGATGCGAAGAGGATGTGAAAAGGGTAGGAGAGATCAATGCAGCATAAAATCTCAAAAGAAAACATCAAGACAAAGAAACAAAAGGTCTTGTACAATGTGCTGCCGTTCCTCTGGCAGGGTTTTGTTGGACAAGAATACACAGCCCCAATGAGACGGGAGGTCACTGCCAGAGGAGCAAAGTATCTCCACATCTGAGACTGAGCTGGGGTCGGGAGGTGAAGGGTGGAAGGAAATGTGGGTCCAAGCTGGAATGGATTGGTATGGCTGTGGATGGATCAAAGCTAAAAAGCAAAAAGACAGGATGCAGCAGGGTAACAGCACAGGCAGTCGTGGCTGTTAGCATCCTTGTCTGAAATCATGGAAAAGTTGGGCTGGGGGTGCTACTGGATTTGCAGGATGGATCTGTAGTTAAAAATGTGGTAGCAGTCACACACAACTGAGAGTGTGGCAGTAGCAAGAGCACAGGAATACTGGCTGAGTGCCTGCAGGCAGATTTTTGGAGTCCACACACCCTGTGTCACACTTGGGCTCCATCTGATCCACCCCAGGGTCACTGTCCCACCCCAGCTCCCATCACATACCCAGCTCCCTGTCTCACACCAGCTCCAGAGATCACACTCCCCCTTCCCTATGCCACACTGAACAATCTTGTGGCCAAAAGGCAACAAAATTCAACTGGCTAATTGGAAGAAAAACTATTCAACTAATGGATTTCTGGGAGGAAAGCAGGGAAGACATAGTTTTTTTGATCTTTACGTTGCACTGACTTGCGTTGTGGCTGCAGATCTGCCACGGTCAGCCAAAGATAATGGGTGAGAAAGGTGACTTGGGGAAGGTGAATGAGTGCCCCTGTTAGAGACTGCCTGCGTCTTAATGTGTGAGTTCTTTGTAGCACCCCCTTCACTGCCATTCCAGCCAATTTACCCAAAAGGTCTCTAATTTGCCAATAATGCAAATGAGTTGTAGGAGTATGCACAAAGTAGGATGGGGTCCCAACAACAACTAACAAAACTGCAATTAATGGACTGCAAATCCATTAATGACTGCAAGTAATGCATGCAAGAAGAGGAGATGGAAGGAGTGTGTGTGTGGTAAATGCACGTGTGCAATATAATTATCTTCTAATCTCTCTCTCTCACACAGGGGTCATTTCTAGAGATGAAAATATAACCTCAACACGCGTGGGTGTCGCTTGGCTTATCCAGAGCTTTGCACATGCAGAAACCACAGTCTGAGCATTTGAAACTGCAGTGGCAGGTTCAAAGGGCTGGCACAGCCCATGGTTTTGTTTGCAGGGTTGCAGAGATTTTAGCTACCTGAAGTGGACTCGAGGCTATTCCACATCTCTCCAGATCAGGCCCTTGTATCCCACAATCTGCATACAGCTGTTCCCCAGCGAGCTGTGTGCGCAGCAGAGCTGTTGTGTAAACAAGAGTGGAGACTTCACCAAAGCTTTTCATGTAGTTTTATCTCAACTGCAATTTGTTCTGAGCTTTTAAAGGCTGAAGAAACACCCAGCCTCACTCCCCGGGGCCCAGTTCCCCTGTTTCAACCGTTCCAAGGGGATTTATGGTGCTGTTTGATTTTCTTTGAACATGTCAGAAGAACTCAAGTGCCCCAAGAAAGGTGCTGAGTTCTCCTAGAGGGACTTGCTTTGGCACACCTGTAGCTTCACTTCTGACAGGTCTGTTGTCTGCTCTTGCCCCAGGTGTGCTGTCCCTACCTGCCTATTTCAGCCCCTACAACGACGGCTCGGTGTGCAGCGACGGACGGGCCGACGCGTACGCCCAGCTGGAACTCCGGACCCTGGAGCAGTCCCTGCTGGCAACGTGTGTTGGAAGCATCTCTGAACTGAGTAAGTTTTGGCTGCAATCAACCACAGGTTTCTTTCAGCAAAGCAGGAAAGCCAGTCCCTCCTCTGAGGTCAGTGGGAGCGTTGCCATTGTTGACAGTGCGAGCAGCGTTTGGCTGACGTTGGGGAAGATTTAATTGTCTCGTGGTGCTGTTTATGAAAATCAGCTTGTTTCATTAGTCTGCTTTATATTTAATTCCCCTGGAGATGCAGAAGATGTGGCTTTTCTGGCCTTTTGGTAGTGGTGTTAGTGCCAACTGAAGATGGATGCTCTTGCCTAGATGCCTCTGGAGGAGTTCTTGCAGATTTGTGAAGCACCTCCCTCAGATGGCAAAGAGGGTTCTCTTTGTTAGTCTTTCTGCAGTGGAAATGTCAAGGGTGCAGGATATTCAAGGAAAAGCTTTTTGGTTACTTAAAAAACAAAAAGTGGAGGAAAAAAAATTCCGAGAGCACTTGGGTAACGAAAACTTGTTCAAACCCTTCTTTCTTTTTTTCGTGCTACGCAAATGAAGTGTTCCATTCCTAGAGTACTCACAAAGCCCCTTTAAAGTAAACAAAAATGATTTGTGTTTTCCTGGTCCCACTTTTCCCTTGCAACGTTTCTGCTGGCATCACTTTCTTAGTCTGCACCATCTGAATGCTAATGAATGTCAGGGCCAGCAAGGAGTTTGTGGGTTTCACCATTTATTTTGCAACCTGCCTTGAGGTTTTCAAATTCCTTTAACACACCTCTATTTATCCTGGAACACAAGAGAACATTTGTAGCAAGGGCCTGAGACTGAATACAGCTTCCTCTCTCCCTCTCTTCCCCCATCCCTGCCTTGGCCAACTTGATCAGTACATCCAGTGAATAGATCTCCTGATACAGTTGCCTACTTTTTTTTTTTTCTTTTAAATGTTGCTGCACATTGCCAGAAAAATAAAGTGAGTGTGCAAAGGAGAATGAACGTTATTCGGAGCTGAATATTTGAATTCCAGATGCATTTCTGCTGTAACTGCACAGACTTCTGTGTTAGCACCAGCACTGGAGGATTCATGATATTCTCGTAAAATGTGCAGATCCTGGAGCTACTGGAGTGGAAAGGCAGAGTTGTTAGAAGGTTATTTTAATTCTGAAGTGGGTCCTTAAGCTGAATGTACTGTACAACAAACGAGTGGCACAGCTTTAGATTGCAGAGTGAGATTTTTAATACTCCATTGATAACATCATGTTTAGACATAGAGTAGCTTTGTGGGGGGTTCTCCTGTATAACAGCAGAAGCCCAGTGGTTCAACCAGAGTTTGGTTGGAAAACTGAGTGTATTGCTGTTAGATATTAATGAACAAATAACAACTTCCTAAGGATTTCAGAGGGAGGTGTTACTAATTCACAGCTAAACTCAGGGCGCCTTCTCAGGAACCAGCTTTGTGATGGGGAGACTATTTCAGTTCCATCCTTTCCCAGTATTGTGACTTTTGGACACAATAGAGTAATGTTTCCTGTGAGAGCTTTAGGGGACTGTAAAACATAAAGCAATAGAGGATTCTCCCAAGGAAAAAATAGATCCTAGCTAAGTATAGTAATCTATAGTAATAATTCAGCTCCCTGTAGTCACCCTGCTCCAAGATGTAATGTCTGAAGCTTTTAAAAGGTTTTTTTAGATTTTGTAATGCACCAGAATACAAGGAGAGTAACCAGGGTGTGCATAAAGCAAGGCTATTACACAAAGAGCAGATTTGGTGTCATTCCTTTGTGAACTTTTAAAAAGTCTGCAGTAATGCAGGTCACCTTCTTTCAGGCCTCCTCAGGTCCACCGTGCTCTAGCATAAAGGCAGGTTGGCTTGAGGTCAAAGACCAAGAGGACTGAGAAACCCAGAAAGTTCCTGGATTAAGCTTCTCACAAGGCTCGAGAGCAAATTTCTGGTACAGCTTGTGACAAGCAGCATGATAAAGATTGGCTTTTTAATATGAGAGTCAGGTCTTGGTTTTCTGGAGAAACCTGCAGCTACAGTAAGAATGAGAGCAGCAGATCCCTAAAAGGAGGAGTTTCTGTACTGAACATAATGTCATTAATTTGTTTCAAGTTCCTGGGCAGGAGGGTAGAACAGCATGACCCAGCTGGAAGAGATGGGAGCAACCTCCTAACGGAAATGAGAGTAAAGTATTTGTATTGGTGCTGCTGGCTTTGCCCTGTGAAAGCTGTTGCTCCCAGGACATTTTACAAAGTCATCAGTAGTTTCTGTAGGCAGGCAAGAAACTGGTATATGTGGGTGGAAAGAGGGGAAAACCAGCACTAAACCAGAAAATTCGGTGTAAAGCTGTTGTGCTGAAGGTGTGGGGACTGAGTTTCATGTAATGTTTTCCAAGTAACAACTTGTCATTTGAAAGTCAGTTCAATTTCCCATGCACCAACCTGCAGAGTGGCAGCCTGAGGACAGGCCTTTGTGGAGGAAAATTGTGTGCACACAGGAGACGTTTTTCTTAGCTGAGAGAGGTGTTATTTAGGTCAAAAAGAGCACTTAAAAGGACTTTGTTTCTCTTTCTGTGCAGGTGATTTGGTCTCACGAGCGATGCACCACATGCAGTGCTTGAACACCATCCGCCCCGGGATGAGCCCCGTGCGGCAAACCCGGCAGCAGCAACCCATCTCCTGGTCCCCTGATGCTCTCCACACCCTCTACTACTTCCTACGCTGTCCCCAGATGGAGTCCATGGAGAACCCCAACCTCGACCCTCCTCGGATGACCCTGAGCAACGAGCGGTACGTAAATCAGTCAGCTCTTGGCAGCTGTGGAATTAGGCTGAGAAGGGGTTTTGCCCTTTTTTAGGTTTTTACCCTTCTGTAGGATAACTGTGTGGGCAGCTTGGTGGGATGCTACCTATCAGGCATCAGGTATTCCTGCAGTAAGGCCAGGCTGTGTGGCCAAGTTTACGAAGCCTTGGAATTGGAACTGGAAAGTGAGCTGTTTTTTCATGCAGTCTTTCCGAGCGAGGCACATGCTGTGTGCTGCCAACAGGGCTTGTCTGGAGACCTTGCCAAAAGTGCATGTGGTTGCCTGAAGCAGTAAAGACCTTACCAAAGAAAATGTTACCTTCTGAATGGCGCCAATTAACAATTGTCATCGTTCTGGGGAAAAGCCACGTTTGCCGTGGAGGAGGTTGGAGGGATTTATGAACATCCTTCTCAAGGATTACTTCAGTTGATGCCCTGTGTCTGGTGCAGAAAGGAATTTGGACAGGAAGCCAATAACTGAACAGGGAATGCAGTGGGTCTCCCTGCCTCCTGCCAGCACCGTAACTGACTCTGAAAGTAGGCCCATTATTGGAGTGGTCAGAAGTTTTCCAGAGGGACGTTTTTTCTGCTGGAAACCTCCCTGGTTTCCTTCCTGCCCAGCTCCTTGGCAGTCTGCCTGACAGGCTGGTGGCAGAGGAGAGCTGAGGAGCCCTCACAGCCCTGGCCACAAGCTGAGTTCCTTGACAGGTCAGGCAGCTCCTGCTCTCCAGTTGCATTCTGCAGGGAGACCCAGGCTGTTCCTGACTTAGTTCCCCATTTCCAAGTGCATATCCAAGTTCCTATTTATTTCAGAAATCTTAAATGGGAAATTCTGCTTCCCAAGTGTCCATCATTTATGCTAGCTTGCTCTTTTGATGTCCTTTAGCCTGCTGGACGTGAAGTTGAGGGAAGGCTGTATCCTGTCCCTTCCCAAGAGCAAAGTGGTTGGGAAGTTTCATGGTGTATTGAGGTGCTGGAGCCTGGGAGGGGAGGCCACACTCACAAAACAAAAAAGCAAGGTGCTTGTTGGACAGGTGAGCAGGGAAAGGAAACCATCTCTGCAGCTTTGGAAATAACATGGTTTCTTCTTCCCATCTTGGGCTTTGCTGTACTCAGCCCCAGCTTCTAAAACTACTGCAAAATTATAGTAACACACAAATAATTAATTACAAAGGTAAAAAAAAATTGTCTTTTTCTTTGATCCTCCCCTAAAATCTTTTCAAAAAGAGCAGGACTCCGCAGAGAGAGGGAACTGGTATACACATATGAAGAATCAAGAGGAATTAAGTGAAGTTGAATAAAACAGGGATAGAAAGAGGCAGCTGTATAACTCAGCCCATTGGGAGCTCAATATTTCGGGCTTACTCACTGTAGTCAAATGCCCTACCTAATGCAAGATTGTTTATTGTGCATGTTTGCACTCTGTGTAAAAAAATTACTTTCAGTGAGGCCAGATTGTCTAAAGTTGTACCAGTGGTATCCACAATTGTTCAGCTGAAGCTACTGAACAGTTTGCACCAGAAACATAGATTAGGCTTTCTATTTTGTGTCCTTTTCAGTACTCTCAGTGTGATGATGTTACTTGTTTTGTACACTGAGGACAATAAATGAGTTAAATCAGGAGTGCAGTTATCTCTCCAATTGCTCCCAAACAATGCTCTTCACGTGGTTCACCGGAGTTTTTTTGGAATGTGGGCTGCAACTCTATTCTGTTTTCAAATCCACACTAGATCCTGTGACAGCTGGTGTAAGGGAAATTTCTGCCATTTTTTACTGACCAGTACTTAGCTGTAAAGGAAATTAAAGAGGATATATTAAAATGGAGCAAAAAAATGACATTAGGAAAAAAAAAGAACTGAGCACTATCAGGTTAAAGGACTGGCTTTGAGAAGCTTATGAAAGCTGGAGATGAAGTTAATATTGCTTGGTACACCAGGATTGAACATCTAACCCTACCTTTCATTTGCTCCAAGGTGGATTTATCTGTGTCTCACTGTGCTGAGCTCTGGGCAAGTTATTTATATAAATGTTATTATTATATAAATATTGCTGGCAGCACTTTGCAGAGGAGGTGTTTTACTCATTCCTGGCTGAAGAGGAGGGACAGTGGAGGCTGCGTGCGAGATGCTGGTGCGAGATGCTGGGCTCGTGGCATGAGGGATGAGGGCACTGATTCACCTAATGTGACTTGGCAATGCTGGGCAGCCTTTTATTCTCTCCTGAGCTGTGCTAAATCAGCTGCAAACTCGGCATTGCTCTTTTGTGTGTTTGTGCTGGCTCTCTGGAATATCCTTGTTCTATGCACAGCAATCCCAGTTTGTTTCCTGCTGGAAAAATCTGTCACGAACCAGGACAGTAACACTGAACTGTTCTGTGTTTGCTTGTGCTTCAGTTTCCTGAATAAATCTATAAAGCTATTGAACATTGACGGGAAATTTAGCAAAGAGGGATGGCTGTGAGAGCTGCAGACTTGGTAAAACCTTATTTTGAGGAAATCCACGAGCCCCATTGATTCAGTGGAAGGAACTGCAGTTGTTCATCCAGAGACCTGACAATCTGCTGTTTATTTTGGCTTTCTGCTGTCTGTGAGCTTTCTGTGTTTCACACTGTGATGCGAAGTGCTGTGAAAATCATAACACTGAAGGGTCTGGAAGGTCTTCAACATGAAGGCAAACACAGAATTCAGTTCTGAAACCACACCTAATGGGGGCTGTCACGTGCCATAAAGGACTTTAAAAGTCTTGCTTAGCTTCTGAATGTATCCTGCAGCAAAGTGCATGAGGTATGAAAACAGACACACTGCAGAAAGGTATTTAAGGCACCCCTTACACAGGCACACTGAACAAAACCAGTTTAAAATGGGGTTTATCTGTGCTAAACACCTTGACAGAAGACCTGAGGTGACAAAGCTGGAGAGTCCCGCAGCAGTAGGGTGGATGGAGCTATCTCTGTTTTGGCAGAGAGAGGAGCTCTCTGTTTCAGCCTCCAGGATGTGAATGGTTTGGGAGCCCAATAGACTGAAACTCTGGAAAGTTTGTTGTGGTGTTGGTTCTGATACCTCCAGATGAAGGCGTTGAAGCAGGAGGAGGAGAGGAGGCAGAATTAGAGAGAAAGCACTCAGGTATCTTAAGCAAAACATTAAACATTTCCAAAGTGAATGCAGCTGTATAACCGAGCCATGGCCCACTTAGAACCCCAGAATGACCTTATTTGCTGGAGGGACAATAAACCATCTGCTGTTTGATGTCAGATGGGCCACCTGAGGAAGCGTTTTGCAAAGACAGAGTGCCACTTGTGCAATATTTTGGCAAAGGAATTAGACCCTGAGGTGAGCTCGAGCTGCTTTGCTCACTGAGGATACACCTGGGTGCCTGAAGGCTCAGAGGTTTTTGGTGTCATCAGAGCACATCTGTCTGTGCTGCTGCAAAAAAGTGGCTCTGCTGGGCAGTAAGATATTTTGATTTTCTCTGAAGTCTTAGTCTGTGTTGTGTCAGGGGTCAAAAAATGTGTTTTTGGAACACAAGGAGCAAGTAGACACGTGGCACTCCTCTCTCTGTGCTGTTCCTGCTCTGGGATTTTTCCCATTGCTTATGTCAGGCTGGCTGAGCTTGGGAGCACTCCACAGCCTGAGATCATGTTTGCTGGAATTGTTTGAGATGCTGTGACTTGACAAGAGCCATCCAAAGGTAAACGAAGTTTCTTTCTCCTTTTTCACTTTTCCCAAGTGAAACATAAAGCTTTTGTTTTATTTTTAATGGTGTGTCAAGGCAAGAATGCTCTCACGGTGATGCTTATCTTGGGGAGTATTTGTCTGCTCCCATAGAGCCCAAATCGAGGCCAATATTATAGTTTCATTTTACAGCTGGGTGGACTTGTCTGCCCCGGGTAAATTGACTTGGCCAGGATAGTGGTCCAGCCTTAAAGCTGGGAATGGACACCAGTGATTGTCCTCATCTTGGTCTCTTTTTGGTTTCATGTGCCTACAGCATTTATTGTGGGAAACTCAGCATGATCGAATACCCAAGAACAGGCAAAAAAGTTGGATCCTGCTTCCTTGTGTAGCTGATTATCTGTGGTCTTGGTAGGCTCAGCTTCCTCCCCTTCCAGCTACCCCTTTAAAAAGCTCTGAATTGTGTTTTTCTGTTGTTGGTCTGTAGAACATTCTAAAACTAATTCCAGCTTGTGCATCAGTGCTCGTGGATCCAGCCATGTCAGGCCTTTCCCAGCTATCCATGTGGCAGCTGTGCCAAGTCCTACATGTTGTCTGAGTTTGCTGGGGCATTATTTTATTCCAAACATCAGTGAGTACAAAACAATTTGCATCAGCAGAAGCTCACAGACTGTACCCATCTGACTGTCAGTGAAAATCCGGTAAAACACTAGGGAAATTCCAGAGCTGATGGAGGATTTGTCAGCTGCCAACAAGAGTAAAATTTGGGGCTTGCCAATTTGATGGAGATTCACAGCTCTTCAGCTGGAAAAGCTGTGGACACTGCAAGAAAACCAAGTGCAGTCACATAAGGTCCACCTCGTGCTGTTTGCCTCATGCAGGCTCTGGATTTGCTGCTTTTTTGGAGAAGTCTGTTTTGTGATGTGACTGTAAACAAACCTGGGCTCACTCAGTTCCTTCCTTGCCACGGAAAATCCTTCAGGAAGGCTTTCAGCTCAGTGCCTGCTCTTACCTACAAGGTTGAAAAATTACCTAAATTTTTTTCTACTTCCAATAGGGTCTTCCTGTTACATCTGTTACCTCACATGATCCTTGGATAAACATGCAAACCATATTTTTCAGTAGAGTCAAGCAGGAAAAATGGACTTGTACCTCCTCCTCTGTGCCACGTTAGCTGGGCAGGAGGAGGAAGGAGCTGAACCATCTAAGTGGGTTTTCTCTCTGTGGAGTATTTCCAGCAGTGTCAGCTCTGAGACATTATTTATTGGGAAAGGATGAAAAATGCATCTGATTCTGAAGGAAGAAAAAAAGATTGTAGCCTTTTCTTGCGATTTTTGAGTGCTCTCTCTCAAATGCTCTGTTCTTCCAGTACTTGAGCTGTTGACTTAAAACATCGTTGGCTGGAACACTTGATATTTTTTGTCTTGTGGTCTAAAATCTAAACCTGCTTTGACTGGCACAGAAACCAGAGTTAGGTCTAAATTAATTCTTCTGTCAAAATCATGCCCAAGCAGGATTTATTGATTGATTGATTGATTTGCAGTGGTGGATTCAAATAAAGAGCTCCTGTGCCACGGTTATTTCTGAATCCCCAGTGACCATCCTCCTCAGCAGATTTCCTAAATTTCATGTTTTGAAAAAACATTACTTTACTCTTACTTATTTCCTATTTACTTGATTTTATGCACATCATAAGGAATAATTAGAACCTTCAGCTCCTTCCCTTGTGTTTTGCTGCCTTCTTCCCCTGTGTCTAGAAAATACCTGGCACAACTAAATGTTCCTTCTGGAATTGCTTCAGACAGGAGTGATTTGGCTATATGGATCAAATTTATACAGCAGTATTAGTCCATATTAAAGCGAATAATAATATCCTAGTTATTAATGGGAAGTGCCTCCAAAAAGTCTTGCTCTGTGTTGCACGGGCATCCCAATTGGCAGAAAAGGAAGGGAAATCAGGAATAACTTGCAGAGCCTGCTGCTGAGGGCTGGGTCTGAGCTTCATTCCCAACATCACCAAGAGGTATCACTGATTTTAGAACTGGTTAAGGCTTTCCAGGACAAATCTCTTCTCCAGCTGGATGTTTCCAGACTCTCCCTGATCTGTCATGAGGTTTTTTCCCCCCTCTACTCTTTTTATCTGAAGGTTTATGGAATTTTATGAAGTGTAATAGTTACATCGTTGTCTGTCTTTTAGATTTATCTGTGGCCTAGCCTTTCCTAATTCAAATTTAATGTATTTATGTCTGAATTCTTGTATTTTACAGCCATATCCTATTGTTTCCATGCAGTATCAGGGACAGAACTTGATACACTTAGTTCAGTGAGCTGTGCCTTTGAAAAGGTCTGCAATAAAACAAGTTCTGGGGTCGCTTGTCTGAGAGATCTGAGTATCTTTCCATTCTGTCTGCAGCTGCCTCACCAGGCAAAAATAGGTGTATAGGAATAATAAAAGTAAACCCTGATCCAGTTATTTGTCTGGAGAGAGCACAGTCATACACTTGTATTTAACAGGACTTAAATTCACTCAGAATATCCCTGCAGTCAACAGGGAGATTACAGAAAGATGTGTCAGTGGGGGGCATATTCCAGTCCCGTCCCCATGCAACAGTCCATTGATTTTATTTTTTCCCCCAAAGCTATGTTGATATAAATATACTGATTAAATATAGGGAAACAGAAGCCTTACATTGAACTGTGCCGTTGCTTGTGCAGAGGGGACCAAAAAAAAAGCAGCTGTTTGCTATTGATGAAAGATCAACTTGGTAGATTTATTAGAAGAATAAGAAGGTTGCAAACAGATAAGGTCAACTTTCTCCACCAACACTAAGGAGGGAGGCTGTTACCAGGTATTCTTCAGACTTTAACCAGTTAATATCTGATTTCATTGTGGTTTTGAGATGGTCATTCACAAGGAAGATGGAGTGAATGGCCCTATTTCAGAGGCCAGTAAGCTGCAATCAACATGTATCTATTGACTGAAATTACTGTTCATTGGCAGTGCTGCTCCTGACCTTAGACCAGCTAATCTGTTTGCAGAGCCTGCACTAAATTGCTGCAATATATTGAATATATTGAATATCTTCCACGGTTTTAAAAATTGAGAACATATTTTAAAAAGAGGAGTCAGTAGCTTTATTTGTCAGCATTTTTGATGAGCAACTTTCACCTTCCTGCTGTTGATGGGACAGCTCAGCAGTAACGTTTAGATAGAAAAAAATGACTTTTTGACAGAGCCCATGCAAGTGGGACTCCTCCTATATGTGCTTCTGGTATTTTAACTGAAAGACTGAGGAGAGATCCAGGATGAAGTATTTATGGAATATTAAAAGGAATGGAATTAAACTAAGTCAGGCTAAAGTCAGAATGTGACAGACACTAGTTATGTTCACATTCCTGAAACATTCCTGCCCTTGCCTGGCATCACCTATATTTACATCTCATCATTTTTTTTAATTGTTCATTTCTTTCTAGTTCAAAGACTGCAGAGTTGGAATGGGAGAGACGACCTTGGCAGGAGGGAAGGGAGTTAATTGCAAACCCTGAGGATCGAATTCATCCAAGTGCAACTGCTGTAGCTGGCAGTGCTCTGAATTAGATAATTTTCCCCCTCTCTTTTATGTTTTTTGTATAAACAAACACTGCTGAATTTTACCTCTGCATATCTCATACCTGGGACGGCCCAGCCTTTCCTCCACATTACTGGCTGTAAGCAATTTGTAGTGTTATTGTTGCGTTTCCAAAGTAGCTCCTGTATCTTCTGATCTCGCTGTTTTGGAGCAGGGGTGGGGTACAAACACAGATTATTTAAATTCTCTGCAAAACTGCAAGGAGGGGAATCTCACTGTGTATGAAATGGAGCAGCACAGAGCAGAGTGTGTGGAGAATAAGGACACTGCCAGGCCTGACACGTGGGGAGAGCATTACAGGTGAAAAAGAGAATGCACAGTGAAACAAAAATCTGATGATAATGGCTGTAGTGGAGCCATGTGCCAAAAATGGGCTGTCTTGGGACCTTGCTTCTGTGTATTCACTGGTCTTCATGGTCTGAGAAGTCTCAGATATCACAGATGCAGGTGGGGCAGGTCACCTGAAAGATGACCCATTTCACGTGGTCCTGGGCAACTTACTGTAGCTGGTCTTGGTTTTGAGCAAGGGGTTTGGACTGAATGATCTTCAGAAGTGCCTTTCTACCTCAGCTTCTGTGGTTCTCATTCCAGTATTTGTCCTTAAAGTTGTTTTACATCTGTCCTCTTGGTAACTTCCCTCATCCGTAGGTATCAACACCTTGTTTCCTAAAACTGGTTCTTCACAGACAGCGCAGTGGTTGGTCCTCACCACCTACCTAGAGAAGCATAAGGCTTTTGACAGCCTTTGTCCTCTCAGTCACAAAACATATGTTTGAAAAAAACATTTATTTTCTTTTTTCATAGACATTTTTACAGTGATGTGTGGAAATCCCCAGAAAGACTGTCACTGACCTAAGCCATTCCTGCTGAAAGTCCTGCTTGTCAAGATGATGGAAAAGTGGATGGATGATCTCTGGCTGTCTGGTTTAGCAGCCAAGAGATGACAGCCACTGTGTATGTGTGCGCTACACCCTGCAATTACTGTAACTACAGCTGCAGTAATTACTGTACTGTAAAGGTGCCCACGTTGAGCTCTTGGCTTCTGCTCTTGAGTTTCCATCTGTTCAGATAAAAAAGAAGGTGTAAGAAAAGGAGAGCCCGGCAGTTCAGCTGCCTGGAATCTCAGAGCTGGTGCACCCAGGAATCTTCAGTGCCTGCAGGCACCCTGGACTGTGTATTGTTTGTTGTTTACTGTTCATGATGAGCAGCAACCCGACATTAAAAATGAAGGGAAAATAACGCAGGGAAACCTAAAACAAAACGATTTGAGGTTATAGAAACACAGAAATGAGTAAGACAATGTCTTCTGGCTTCTTTTTCCACCTTTTGGACAGTGACTGCCTATTGATACAGTAGAGGACTGACTGAGCCTACATTTCTCTGCTGATTCTTGTGGCTTTGTTGTCTTTTCCTATTAGCCTGTCTCCATTTTTCCTTAAATAGATCTTTACAGACTATTGTGATACCAACATCGTGCTCTTGTACTAATATACCTACAAAGCAGCAACTCCGTGGATGAAAAGTTCTGAGCACGTAGCAAAGCACAACGATGGTAACAAGCCAGCAAGTTTCTCCTTTTTCAGTAATTGCTCTTTCCAATTGAAGTTAATATTGTTTCCTATTGGACCAAATTACAGCCCTTCCCTTGCAGAATTTGCTTGTTTCCTGAGGAAGGAGTTGGCTGGTGCTTTAACAAAGGCCACACTAAATAAATACAGTTGTGAGTCTTTGTGAGCCGGGGCTGGCAGGTTGTTGGGGGCTTTGCTGTTATTGTTCCTGACGTCTCTGTAACACAGAGCTGAGAGCAAAGCTCCTCTGAAGAGTAAATGTTTCTGGGTGTAATTTATGATAATAGCAACAATCGTTCTTTTTCTCTGACCTTGTGGAGATTAGAACTAAGCTTTCCCTGGGGTAATCCTGGAATGGTGTGTCTCTGCTTGGTTTCCTTTTTAAAGGAGACTCTGGCAATTTGCAGTTCCCTGTCCCATACCTATGAGTGTCTGTGCTGCCATGACCTCATGGTCACTTCCAGAGCTCAACTGCCCTGCTTTAATCACATGTTTTTACAGTAACTGCTGAACTGGCTGTTTGAAAAAGCACGTCTGCTCTGCAAGACAAATCCTATTCAAATGAGTTGCATGTCTGAGCTGATTCAGCCCTGGTTTGTGGATTCTTGTGGGGCTGAACCACCTGGTGTTGATACCATGGGTGCTGGTCTGACATGTTTGCTGAGAGAGACGGAGCTGTGCTTTGCTGCTGCTTATCTGAGGTGATGCTGCTGAAAGGGGCACTCAGTCTGGAGCCGAACTACTGACAACTCGAGTTCCACTGAAGAGTTTTGTGCCTAGAGGTCTTTCTTCCATGGATTAGAAAGTGTATCATAATGGCTAGAGGATAGAAGAGGGAGACAGGAGCTGGAAAGTTTTATTGCTGGAAAACTCTGCTACTGTAGGGAATTCAGTTAATGATTCCTCACCCCTTTGGCTTCCTTGAGAAGTGGAAAAGATCCTTCCAGAGAAACATAGGGCTATTCTGAGACAGGTGCTGCAGAACTGGAGATCTTTCCAGTAGGAAAGGATGAGTTGTCCGTGATGCAGTACTAGAGGGTAGTTAATTAGTTGAGAGGAACATGAGCACATTAGCATGAAATTATAACAGGACTAACATAACCTGTATCTTGCTGTAATTACATGGCTCCCAGCAGCCAGACTGTGTGATTAAGAGTTCCCTCTGTGCAGCTCTGCACTGTGCCAGGTAGTCAGTGCTGAGTTCCCCGCTGGGGCTGCCAAATTCTTCAGGAAGGATCTCGCTGAAGAGCTGGTGCATTAGAACATCACAGAAACATATGTGCCTTTAAATGACTTTCCATCTGGGCATACCATTCTTCCTTACACAAGAAGTTACAGTAGTTTAATTAACTCACTTTGGGACCACTTTTAGTCTGCTAAACTGTCTGTTTTGAGACACTTAATATGCTTAAGGATAAGTGGCCAAACTGGCTTAATCTGAGAGCAAAAGGGCATTTGCCCCAGGACAGTGATGTGGCACAGTTTTGGCTATTTACAGCTTTAGTCACACGGTCAGGGCTCAGAGGTATCTCCTATGAAGAAAGGCCAATGAAAACCAGTTTATTTCTCAAATAATTTTGTTTCTTCAGGTTTTTTTGAGGAAAAAACTTGGGGAAGAAGGATGTTTCCTGTATCACATCTTTTTTTTTTGGTGTTTGGAATGCAGAGCACTGGGTGCTGATAGAAAGGTTCATTCAAGCAACAGGTACTGAAGTGTAGAGCAGCTGAAGATTATGAGTGATGATATTTTTCTCAACAAGCTAGAAAAGAATAATTGTGCACATTGCACTTGGCATTAGAATCAATGCACTTTCAGCTTTGTCATTTTTAACATCTCGATCATTGCTGTTTCTGTGGTTTTAGATCTGCTTTCTGGCAGCAGGGGGCTGAAAAGAAAAAGAAAATTCTTGTAATGTGGTATTAGAAACAAAAATTCTTATTTTGTCGTGCTGGTCATTAGCTGAGGAGGCAGCTGGAGCTTGAAACTCCTCTGTGTTCCTGTGGTACCCACAGTGCTGCACCCTTTGCAGTGGTCAGCATGAACCAGGTTGGGCCTGTCGCAAGAACAGGTTTTGGGTGTGGATAAGAAAACCTCACTCTCTTACTCCCCATTAGAATTTTTATCTAATCTATTAATATAAGGCTATTTAAGTGTGGCTTTTTAGAGAGAGAGATGAGGTAACAGATAATCTTGATATGGAGACTTGTGGGACAGTTGGGTTTTTTCATCTCCCTGGACTGCAGGTGTCCTGGCTATAAACAAACATTGCTGGGTCTTATCCAATCATTTGCCATCTTGGCACAAAATCTGCAACTCGGTTGTTCAGAATACATGAGATGTAGGTAGTAAAACTTTGGTAATTGCTTTACCCAAGGTGGCAGCATCTTCTTAACTGTACTTTACATGTGTCCTGTCAGCATTGACTCCTGGTTAGATGAAACTTATCTACTGAAAGATCTATATATTGGAGTATTTTTATTACTTTAATTATTCTTATTTGAAATTCAGTGAAAGTTCATACATAGGCAAAGCAAGAGACTGCTCAGCAGCACTGCTGGTACTGAAAGCAGACTTAATAAGTGGAATTTGTAACATCTGCTGGGGAGCACTGCAGCTCCAAATGTTGAAATGTAATGCAGCCGTGCTCTAAATTTAGGATATTTGGAAACTGAAAGAATTTGAGCTGGGCCAATTAAATCCATCCACCTATCAGAATTCGAGAGTTAAGCTGTTGTGTCTGCCATTCCCGGTGCTATTTAGGTTGTGATAACCGTTGACAGGACCATGGAAATCACAAGGATAGAAGTATAAAAAGAGTTTGAAATTTGGAGATTTCACAGTATTAAACACAAAAGGGAAGGATGGGATGATTTCTAGTCTGGCATAAAAGAACTTCATTGCAATGGTTGTTTTCTTTAAACGGGACAATTCTGTTGCTTTTATTTCTCATATCTATACCCTTACGTGGCACTATTTATTTATTTATCTAAGGCAAAATGCAAACATGGATCTCATTATGCTTTCCAGTAAAAAACAGAAACAAATCCATTCACCACTGGTAGCAAACAGAACCCCTTCTTCATCCTGCACATCAACTGTCCAATATTTTAAGGCAAGAACTAAGGAACAGAAACTCCTTGAAGATTGGGTGAAATATGTTCATTAAGCAGCTCACCACTAGGACAGAGTCATACTTTCTTGCAAAATAATAATTTAAGAAATGCCACACTGGCATCTATTTGATCCTGCAGTGACATTACTCCTCCTTGTGAACTTTCATTAATGACAGATTTGATGTGTGTTACTTGGCACCGATGTAGAGAGAAGAGTTCTGCCTGTTCGTCCACAAATGCTACACACTGTGGGCTTGAATGCCTTTTATTCAAGAAAGTGGAGTCTTAAATTTTGGCTCTTTTGTGAGACCTTCTGTGATTGTAAGAGAGCAGCCAGAAACTGGGTTGTAAAATTCCACTCTGGGGTGGAGTGGATACCTGATTTCAGAGCGCTCGTGACACTCTCGTACCTACGAGAGCTCCAAAACCTATTCCTTTCATCGCCATGTGCTGGTGTGTTCCTCATGCCTCCATGGTAAATTAGTTTTCTGGAACATCTCAGATTCCAGGAATGTGGAGAGCCAAAAGATTACTTCGATTTTAATTAAGGAAGCACTGACATCAGCAAGGGGGTGAGTGACGCCACACGATGTCCGTACTCAGGGGAGCGTGACGTGGCACACAAGTGCGATGTCAATTGCAGTTATTAAAAAAACAAGAGTTTGATCAACTGTTTCTTAGTCCTGAAAAGGAAGGAACCATCTTTTTAACCTTGAAATGTTTTGCCTCTAGATACCAGTATTTTGTGTTTTAAAATTCCTCTTTTGAAACACTAATTAGGTTTTGGCTTATGCTGGGAGGTAAATGGGAAATGTTCCCCCATTCATTGTGAAAACCCTTTGCTTTGGTGAGAATTGTCTTTTGTTTGACTGAGCAGACTTTTTCAGTTATAATTAATTAAACAGCTTTTCAGTTTTCCAGAACTACACAAAAAATATTTATCTTTCTGGCTCTTTGTTCGCACAGTTGTAACTCAGGAGCTTCAGGCAGTTTCCCTGCGTGGCAACGCTCTGTGTCAGGGTTTTACAACTGGGCCCTGAAAATGAGTTCAGTGATTGAATCTGGCAGATTGGTTTTGGCTCGAGAATCAGCATATGTTTTTAACATATGCATGTTGGCAAATCAGATTGAAGTCATAACTAAAAGGCCTGTTATCTCAATCCTCCTTGTGCTGTTGGGAATTAAGTAAATGGGCAAAAAAAAAAAGGTAAGGATTCTCAGCAGTGGATAGTGAAGAACCACACTGACCCCTGATAATCTGCTTGGAGAGAGCAAGGTTTTTTTTTAGTTTGCCAGCAGAGCTGCTGGAATTCACTGTAGGAGTTACCTCTTGGTTTTTCTGCCCGCAGGTTCGAGGCTAATCCAAGAATAGCAGACACCCTGCTCTGGCTCTGTGCCCGTGTTTATCTCTGACTATCACCTAACGTGCTGTTACAAGCTCATTCCTTTCATGCATCTCATTTGGATTCATGTCCTGCTCCAAAATGCACCAGTGTTTTCCTTTGCTGCAGGAATTGTCATGCATGGCAAGGTTGTCCTTGGTCCGTCTCCTTGGGGTGGGTCCTGGGTACCGGGACTCCACATGTTGGACTCGTTGGATCTTGTCTGGAGGGTGTTTTGTGCTTGCAAAGCAGGGTAGCCACCTTTTTGTAAGAGCTGGGAGAGGCTTAACAGATCTGATGTAGATGACCTGGCCAGAGCCGCTGTTAGAATTGTGGAATCATCATGGAATGGTTTGTGTTGGAAGGGACCTTAAAGACCATCTCATTCAACTCCCCTGCCATGGACAGGGACACCTTCCACTAGATCAGGTTGCTCCAAACCTCATCCAACCTTGGACACTTCCAGGGATGGGGCAGCCACAGCTTCTCTGGGCAGCCTGTGCCAGGGCCTCCCCACCCTCACAGTC
>JAYRBT010000177.1:7991101-8016588 GCA_036023395.1 Myiotriccus ornatus | reverse complement strand
CCTTGGACACTTCCAGGGATGGGGCAGCCACAGCTTCTCTGGGCAGCCTGTGCCAGGGCCTCCCCACCCTCACAGTCCGGAATTTCTTCCCAGTACCCCGTCTAACCCTGCCTTCTGGCAGTGGGAAGCCATTCCCTGTGTCCTGTCACTTCAGGCCCTCTCCAGCTCTCTTGGAGCTCCTTTAGGCACTGGAAGGGACTCTTAAGTTCTCCTGGGAGCCTTTTCTTCTCCAGGTTGAACACCCCAAGCATTCCCAGCCTGTCTCCAGAGCAGAGCTGCTCCAGCCCCTGGAACATCTTCGTGGCCTCCTCTGGACTTGCTCCATATCTCTGGAATTGCTCCATATTAATTGAGGTCAAGACTGCAGTTAGGTCCAGACTCAGAATAGTTCGTGTCCTGAACTGTTTGCAGTAGTATTCACCTTAGGACACCAAGGAGTTGGGAGGAGCAAGAGGAGCAGGAGGTGGCAACTCACAGTGTCCATCAGGGATCAAACAGCTCCGGGTGGGGCTGGGGGGGCAGATGGGAGTCGGTCACATCCTTGACCACATAACTATGACCAGATTGCTGTAGTTAAAGTATCATGTGTATCTGTATCTGCCTCTGATCATCAAGTATATACAATTTAAGTTGGTTTTAATTATTTTCTGTCCCTCTAGAAACCTTCCTCCTGCCACAGCACACAGATGTTACAAACATGTTTTCCTGATGAGACACATGGCACATTCCAGAGCAGCACCAGTGCTTGCTTTCAGCCTGAAAATGAAATCTCTTCCCTGTTGTTAAAGTTTGTAAAATGTGATTATAATAAATAAACCATAGACTTGGGGGTCTTTTTTAAGATTCCCAGTGAGTTCCCTTTATGTTTTTTTTTTAGTGGGCTCAAATCTAGTTTTGACTTTGTTTTGCATGAAGTAAAATCTGTGTGATTTGCACCTTATTTTTAAGTGTGGTTTGCAAAGGATGGAAAAGGTGTTATTTCTGTAGGTGATTACGAGGAGTGGTAGGAGAGATGAGAGCTGCCAGTTCTAGATTGAAACTATTCTTGTACCATTTTATATTCTCTAAGTAAAGGAAGCTGTGAAGGCAGATTCAGTGTAGAAACGATCCCAATAAATATAATATTATCCAGATGGTTTTCATTCCATCAGTGTCTGACTGAAGGATGACTCACTGAACTCATGGCATATCCAAGCCAAGACCTTGGTAACTTGATAATGGTCCACTAAAATTTGAGAACTCTTATCTTCTGAGATGGGAGCCAGCCATTGTTTCAAGGGGATCCAGAAGAACACTTTTTGGGTCAGTTGGATGTGATTGAGTTTCTTCTTCCTTTTCTCTGAAGATGTGAACTGTCTGCTTTAAAAGACATGTGTGGCATGTGTTGAGATGATCCTTGAATAGGATCCAGCATGGTAATTCCTATCTTTTCTCTGTAAATGTGGGAAGTTTTAAAATTGTGTAAAATATTTTTAAATCTGTGAGGAATGGCTCATGACTGAGGCTGGTTGTACTTTAGAGCAAAGATTTTGTGTTTTTTCTAAAGCAGTATTTCTGTTGTTATTTTATTCACATGTAATTACATACTCTGAGATTTTTTTTTCCTGCTGCCTGAAGAGGGGTTTTAGTGCTTGAGATTCCAAATTATAAATATGCCACTGTTTTCCACATCAGCATGTCATGGTTTGGGTTTTGGATACTCTGTCTTGCCTCAAAGTCTTTTCCCTTCTCCAATTAATGAGACTTCACTCTGATTTATTTTTCACTCTGCTGCCATCCTCGGAATTTTTCCATTGTGGTGCAAAGTCTTAGTGACTTTGAGCTCTCTCATTTTAGGGCAAGGTGGGAGTGGGCCATAGAGTTTGGTTCCAGCATTAAACTCAAACTTTAGTGCACTGAAAAAAATTTTTTTTTCCAGTCCCTTGCAAAGACACAAACTGATCTTTAAAGATTTGGGATTCTTTTCTGCAGTAGAATCTGTATATTTCCAGTAAATCAAATATGGGGATTTACTATGGACTACCCCACTCTGACTAAAAGTACTCTGATATTTACACATGTTTTGTGATGCTAAAGTTTGTGTGTTTAAAATGTTAGCAGGGACTTACAAAGCAGCAGTTACAGATGAAGGGAAGAGAAAACTTTTCACTCAGAGCATTTAGAAGACCATGGGACAGGCAGGGTGGGAGACTGTGCATGTGTGACTCAGGACCTACTCAGGCTGCCAAGAGGGAGGTGAATTTTGTTCTCACCTGCTTCCATTAGGACAGTCATTTCTTCCCTGCTTTAGAAGAAGGAGAGTTTTGTTTAGAAGAACAAGGCTTTTCTTTCTTGCTGTTGCTGTCACTGTTGGCTCCTGCTTTGTTTTGCTGGAGCAAAACAGGAGGCAATGAAAAAGAGCAGAGAAAAAGTGTGGCTTCAGGGAAAACTCTCCTTCTTGCTCCTTTTTTCCTCCAGGTTGGATGGGGCTTAGAGCCACCTGGTCTAGTGGAAGGTGTTCCTAGATTTGGAATGAGATGATCTTAAAAGGTTCCTTCCAACCCAGAACTGTTCTGTGATTATTCAGCAATGTAATCACAGGACCCTCCTGGGGACCCAGGGAGGAGGAAGGAAAGTGGCAGCATGGCTGTTTTTTCTGGCAAAACCCGCTGTTTTCACCTGAGGTAGCAGATACTCTTCACTCCTGAGAGTCAAGTTCCGAGGCATTGTCCCAGCGTTCAGTGCAGAGGAGGGATGACATAATTTTCCAACTCCTCTGGAGCTTTTTCCTTTTCGCATACAATTAATTTCCCTCTGCCAGAAGTGCCTGGATCCCGGCACTCTAAAAACCCTCAGAAGAGCCCACTTTGGGGACTGGTTTCTTTGTGATAGATGAATCATAGAACACCATGTTGAAGGGACCTCAAGGATCACCTGGTCCAACCTTTTTTGATAAAAGCAAGTTGGCCAAGCACCCTCTACAGACAAACCTAGAGGTGTTCAGTATTGAGGAATCCACCAGTTCCCTTGGGATATTGTTCCAGTGGCTCACTGTTCTCACCGTGAAAGTTTTCTTTTTGTGTCCAGTCAGAATCTCCCCAGGAGGAACTGGTACCCAGGAGGTCTGTGATCCCACAGCTTCTCCTCTGGGATTCTGCACGTGATCTCCACAAGCCAATACCTTTTTCCAGGAAAAAGTTACTATAAAATTGATATAAAACCTCTGCCAAATGCTGCTTGGCCTCCTTGGTTATGTCTAATAAAACAATGTGGTTTAGTTCAAATGAGGGGGAAAAGCCCACAGGGAAGTCCAGCCTTTCTCAGAGCACATCTCACCCAGCTCCAGCCTGATCCCCTTGGGAATGGAGTGACTGTCCAGTTCTAAATGGAGAGAATTTCAAAGAACCTATGGATGGAATATTGACAGCACATGACAGTGTCAGACATCACAGAGAGTGTGTCCCCAGTGAGCTGCTGCTGCAATGTGACAGTTTCCCAAGGCTTGGATCACTTCATGTGTGGAATTTAATGAGCTGCCAAATGCTTCTAAATGTCAAAAAGACCAGAGGAAAATGGCACTTTGCAGAATGTGGCACAGACAGGAATGCAGGGACAGAAATTAATTCTTTAGCTTGCAGCATCTCCCAGTTAATTTTCCATGAAGGTTTCTCCCCTTCCCCTCCTGCAGTGTTTTTCAGACTGTGAAATGATCAGTGATTCCCTGGAGGCAGATGGATGCCCAGGTTAAGGGCCACAGGGATGAGAATTGTGTTTTATTTTCTAGCAAATGAATAATTGCATTTATTTTCTTAGTGCATGTGACCCAGTGTTGGTGTTTTATTCAATATTTCTTCTTTCTGCTTCAATTCGGTGGTAATGCAGCTTACCTGGTGGAGTGTCAGTGAGCAAAGATAAAGCTGTTCCCATGGTATGGAGAAAGGAAATAGCTGGATAAAAGGGCAGAGGGAGGAATAGGAAGCCCATCCTCAAGCTAGAAATTTGGGAGAGAAGTAAAGTTTTTGCAGCAAAATAGCAATTGGAGTCATTATTGTCACCCTGATAGAATAATGGGTAACAAAGAATGAAATATCCAACTTGCACAGCAATGCCCATGGTGGGGTTTGGAAAATCAGAAGAGCATTATGAGGAGAACATCCTTCCTGACACTGCCTTTCGCAATCCAAAGCCTGTTTCCCTTTGGACACAGGGTAACCAGGAAGTCTGAGCTGTCACTTTTAAAGTCTTTGGAAAAATCTGTTGAGATTAAAAAAAGAAACAAAAAAACCCCTCTCTCTCTTTCCCATTCCTCCCAGAGCAGGTTTTCCACATTCAAATGGCTTGTTTGGAAGCCATTTATAATCCTGGCACATGTGGCTTTTTTACAGAATGGAACTTTAGGTGTTATTTCTGGTGCAGACTCCGTGGTATTTGCTGTTGGCTGACCAGTGCCATGAGTAACAGTTCCCAAGGTTTGATGAGGGCTGGATCCACATGGTTCTCTGTCCAGCAATGTTCCCATCGTTGGGAGTGTCACGGAGGCTGGGATGTGGCCTAAATCTTTATCTACCATAAAAAGTGGCAGATATAATTGCTTGGAAGATGAGCTTTTCCAGTGCTCCTGAGCTTTTCACCCCATCTAACTTTAATTTAATTCTGTATTTAATTCTGATGCTTTTTGCCTCTCTTGCCTACCTCTCTGTCCTCTACAGAGTTTGAATCCCATACTGGGGACTCTCATCGAAAGTATAAATAATTAATTTGGCTCCTCCCTTAAGGACCCGAATTTAAAAAGTGTAAATTGCCTCCTTTGCAGGCCGAATAAGGGTTGAAGTTCTCTGGAACAGGCTGTTGAAAGGCAGCTCCCAAATGCCTGTTGACAATTGCTGCTCTTCCCTTAGGGAAGTCATTCAGCTCTGAATTGGCTGGGCTGGAGTGATTCATCCCATTCCATTCTTTTCAGAGGAGCTACTGGGTGATTTTCAGAGTGATAAATGTACCAACCCTGATATTCCCATTCCGTGACATAAAATAAATTGGTAACAATAGTCCTGTTAAAAACACCTTTGTCTTGGCAATCCAGGATGGATCAGGTGCTTAAACCACCTCTGATTTTGTAGATGCTGCTTCTCCACTAAGAAGAAAAGAAGGAGAAGAGGGGAAAAATAGTGGATATGCTTGCAAAGTGGCAAGGGCAGCAGTTTGGGGTGCACCTTGCAACTGGTAAAATGGAAAGAGCACGTATTTTACAGTGGAGTTATTCCACCCTCAAGGGTGTTCAAAGTCATAACAAAGGGAGTTCTGCTTGCAAATCCCATTATGGATAAATGGTTTCTAACTGGATTGGTGCTGCTCACTCTTAACTGCTCTCACATGAGAGTGCACATGTACACACACAGAGCTTAGAAAATGCCTTTTGTGGCTTCAGCTGCTTTCATTAATGCCCAAATCACTTCATATTTCCTCATCTGTATCTTTTTTCTCTCTGAACTTTGTAAAGAATTGGTACTTTCTCCCCTGTTTTCTTTTGAATGCTTAAATGGAAAAGGCTTTTTCATTTTCGCAGCGTTAATAAGGTCATTACTGGAAATGGGAGAGCTGGCACTTCCAAGCCTTCCACCGGGGTGGCAGGTATCCTTGGGGAAAAATCAAGCAAATAGTAGATCAGTCTGGCTGTTTATTGAGAGGGTGGATGAGATATGTTGTGTATGAGAGTATTATGGTACCTATATATTAACGTGTAGTCTCGGTATTGTGCTCATTCTTCTTGCAGGAATGAGGGGTTCTCATCACCAGTGCTGTTGTTATTACCTTATTTATATCCCTTCATTGCCTTGAAACCCTTCACATGGAGTCAACCCTTCCTGCTCCAGCAGTTTTGCTGTGCTCTAGAGGGTCAGGTGGGCAAAAATGGAGGCCTGAGAAATGTAGGATGTGAAAAGCTATTAGCTAGTGGTACTGTAAAGCTTAATGGAAGTAGGACTGAATTAGCCTGGCTTAACTGAAGTTTCAAACAATCAAAGATATTTTGCGTGTTCCTGGTGGTGGAACAGCCTGTACATATGGATTATTTAGAACCCCTCTGATCCAAAGCAGAGCACTGGAGGGGCCTGACCTGTAGCTAAGAACAGAAGAAGGTCCCTTCTGTTCAGTCTCACTACAAAATGAGACCAGCATGGCCCTATTTTTGGTAAGAAGCTGCTCAGATGACCAAGGCTGAGCAGTTCCACCTCCTGTGACCTGCCCGTCTCTCTGAGCACAGTTTGCCTCCCCAGGTGGGTTTTACCTGTGCCAAGTGTCCTTCTGCATCAGGCAGTGTTAAATGATGGGGTTTTTCTCATTTTCACAGCCCCTTCATGCTCCTGCCCCCGCTGATGGAGTGGATGAGAGTGGCCATCACCTACGCCGAGCACCGGCGCAGCCTGACCGTGGACAGCGATGACATCAGGCAGACAGCCAGGCTGCTCCTGCCTGGGCTGGACTGCGAGCCCAGGCAGCTCAAGTACGTGGCTTAAGCTTTATAAGCACCTCCAGTAACTGTATGACTCTTACAATATTCTTCTGACTGCATTTGATGGGAGCCAGAGCTCACGGTGCTCCACAGGTGATACCTGTTTAACCTTTAGGTACTCCAGGAGGTCAAGAAGCTTTGGCCAAACGCTACAGAGATTTTTCTCTTGCCAAAAGTAAGAATGAGACAGAGAATGACTGAAATACAAGGATTTTGGGGATTTTTTATGCCTTAATTACAAGATTATTCTTTGCTTTTTAGGATACTTTGAATGAAGTATTTAGAATAACAGAAAAAAGAGAGGAATCCTTCATTCCCAGTGCCCTTTATATGATCCTTTAAAGCAGTCTTTTGTGTCCAGCACATTTAGGGGGAAAGGAAATCTTGGAACTGATTGATTGACTGATTTATCCCTGGCTTGCTGTGTGACTGTAGAATGAGAATCTAAGTGGGGAAATGTTAGATTGCAGAGAGCTGTATTTCCCTTCTGCTTACTTAAATATGAGTCTTGGGGGGGTTAATATTATTAGCACATAATGTTTTTATCATTATTTTTCCTCACTGCAGAGCAAATTTAAATCACTTGTGTCCAGGAATTCTAGTAGTAGTTTAAATCACTTACTACCAGTAATTCTAGTAGTAGTTCAACCCCCTTGTTTCCAGTAGTAGTTACTGCTTACAGAATGCAAAGAGCACACCATGTTCCTCCTCTGTTCTGAAAATATCCCTTCCCAAACTAGGACACCTCAACCCTATCCCACCCCTGCTCTGCCTCCCTGATTCCTCCCAGTCCACCTCCAGTTCTTCAGTCGCTTCCCTGGACACAGGAGCTGCTCTCTGGGCAGCTGTAGGAGCACAGCCTTCACTCTGGGAAGCATGCAAGGGTTTCCCTCTCTTCTCCACAGGATAACAACTCACACATGGAAATCCTGCTGTGGTTACAGCTGCTGCTCAGCAGTGAGCAGTGAGCTCTCCCCCCCAGCTCTTGTAGGATTTTTTTATCGCACTCTTAAAAAAAAATAAATTCCTTTGCATCCATCAGAGAAGATCACGCTGTCCAGCTTCAGAACAACAGGAACTTCTGCATGGGCTGAGCCTGTGGGTCCCCAGCAGCAAAGCTCACACATTTTAACTTCAAATTCTTGTGTCTCAACTGGCCTCCTGGCACCTCTGCCCTGAGAACTACAGCCCCCTTTTCTTCTGTGGTCCCTTACACCTCTGTTCTGTTTCTCTGGTGGCTCTGCAGGGCTTGTCAGTGAGTGTTCCTCCTGGCAATGGCTCTGGGTGGAATTATGCCTGTTTGGCAAAACAGGAATAATATGCAAAGACAAGTGCCATCCCTTCCAAAACTGTTATTGTTTGAGGTTCACTTGATTTCAAGAGGTGTCATTTTATTTCACTTTTTTTCATAGAATTCTTCTTTTTCTCTTTCTTCTTCTATTGTACAAAGTCATAATATTGTAGCACCATGATACTGTACCAACCACCTTAGTAGAACAAGGTTATTAAAGTCCAGCTGTAAGATTTATGTATGTCCAGCATATTAAGCCTTTCACCCCACTGTCCTCTTCTGCTCTGGGCTGTGTCCTGATCTAGGATCTGAGTAGTTCAGTGATCTTGCCTTCAAAAGCTCAGCTGCCAAAAAGGCACATTTTACTTGCAGCTGTATCTGAAGAACCAGTGGCTCCCTTCCCTGCTGACTCTTCCCCAAATTCTGCCCTGTTGCAGTTCCTTTCTCAGAGCAGCTGTGGTGAGATGCTGGTTCCTCTGGCACAAGGGTGACCAGTCTCCAGGCTGTGGGGGGATCTTTGCCTGCTCAGCACGTTGCTCACAGCTTCTGCTCACCATTTGTCATCCACCAGCCGTGCAAGCTCAGAAGAAAAAATGACCAGATGAACTAAAATGTGAATCAGATTCAGCTTGAATCTTCTGCATGAAGTGATGAGTGTTTTGTTTCTCTGGCAAGGCCATTCAGAGTTTCCAGAAGAGGTTTAGCTGTGCTGGAAGCATCTCATTTATCAGAGGAACTTGGCAGGGTGATATCTCACTCACTGAGAGCTTGCACAAGAGGCTGTGCTGGAAAGCAGGCGGGTGGTGGAGGCATCACCCCAAAATAACATCAAAGGCCTGACCGTATCAGTGCCCAACTGAGATAGGAAACCTCCAGTTTGGAAGTGCTTCTTCAGTGAAGGAGATACACTTCCAGGTTTGGAATTCAGAGGTCTGTGAGCAGACAACCAGAGGGTTTTACAGTAATCCCTGGGTTTCTTCCAGATGAGATAAAGGTTGTTTGATACTCATCTGAAGGATAAGGAGTTAATAGAGCATCATAGAAATGTTAACACACTTTTCTCATTGGAAAAGAGTTGAGAGTGTTCCACTATCTAAATTTTATTTTTATTTTATTTTTTTAAAAATTTTGAAGGGTTTTTTCCCCAGAAAAGACTAAGGGATATCTATTTTCTTTCAGAAATGTCTTTTATTTCAAAATAACAGCTAGTCTGATAAGCGGGCAGCAAAATTATTGCATCCTAGAATGACACTGGTATAATAAGCACACTTTCTCTCCACCTCTTTCTCCTTCTTGCAATATGTTTTATATATGCTTGATGGACTATAACAGGCAGAAAAATACAAGTATGATATTTAAAAAATATATGGATAATTATTTAAAACAATAGGGTTTTTTTTTGAGAAGTAGAATTAAGGAGACCTGGTTGTTGCAGGTTTGCACAGCACAGGAACCTCAGTCCTGCTGCAGTAACCCTGATTGCTCAGTGCCTGTCATGATTTGGGCACCATCCAGGGATGATTTTGTCTTCCACAGACCTGAATGCTGCTTTAGTTCCTTCCGGAGACTGGATGCTAAAGCTGCTACTGAAAAATTCCAGCAGGATCTGGGTTTCCGGATGCTGAACTGCGGGAGGACAGATCTGATCAACCAAGCAATCGATGCACTGGGACCTGATGGGGTTAACACCATGGATGACCAGGTATGTCACAGAACACAAACACAGCCACAAATTCTCTGCATGAACAACTTCCATGTTCCTTTCCGTGTGGCAAATCAATACACCAGGTCGTGTTTGCTGCCTCTCCAAGGATTTTCTAATTCCAGCTCGTGTTTTAGTCTGACAGTGCAGTCTGAAAACATAAAGAAATAACCCCTCAAATCCCCCCAGCCCACTCTCATGCTGCCCCTCCGACAAAGCCCACCAGAGGCTGGAATGAATTGTTTATCAGCTGGAATGTAGGCCTGTTCTTCCTTGGATGGGCTGTCTCAGGCACTGGGGGCAGGCAGGTTAATACACAGGCAGTGAATGGAAAGTCTGATGTCAAAACAGAGTGGGTTTTGCCACTGACACTCTCTTCTGCTTCAACAGCCCAAATCCAGCCTGGGGCAGTGATGAGTGACCAAAAGGTGTTGCTCTCTGATGGTTTTCAGGCTCAGAACAGTTTGGAATACAAGAAACAGCATCAAGAACCGCAGTGGTGGCATCAGTCAGTACTAGATTTGCTCAGAGTCCATCGTGCTGATGTGTCTGTTTATTCATTTTTACCTGTTCCCTGCTCAGCTCCATTGAACCGTAGGGATTTGGTAGTCCTGGGAATCTCTGGCTGCTTCTGCTCATGCTGTCAGTCCCATCAAGTAACAGCAGACTCTGTCCTCTGGGGCATCATTCAATGCATGGAATTAGCTTTTAATTTAAAAAGGAAAAAAACCCCACCTCCCCCAAATAAACACTCGTTACAGCTGTCACAGCAAGGAGAATGAGCTGTCATGTCTCTGAAACGAGGATATTGAGCAGTGGGAAGGGTTTATTTTCATGTAGAGAGGTTTTCTCACAGACAGCATTTTACTGCAGTAGCATTTCAGACCAAATTCTGAACCTGGCACATCTTCTCTGGTACTTCCCACCATCCTACAGGAAGTGTAGATGTATACACAAATAGAGCAGAAATATATCTAGGTACGTAGTTGCCTTATTTACATACCCAATACCACAGGCTTTGTGGTCACAAAGGTGGGTATCCCCTCATGGGTGCCCTTGATACTCACTCTGTCAAAGTGACAAAGGTGGCAGATTTACATTATGAAGGTTTTCCACTTGCTGTATTAGTTTTTTTTATAAATAGATTTTGCAGTTCCTGTTTCTGTAGGGCTTTTGCTCTCTGAGAGATTATTTTGCTGTGTGAACCTTCCTATCCCAGCACCACAGACGGTGGTGCCAAGGCTGTCACTTCTCGCTGCAGGGTGTTTCCTACCTCTCATTCAGCCGGAAAATGGGGAGCTGTCTGGCTTTTGTATGTGTGGAGACCTTTGTAAACAGCTCCTTGGAAGTTTGAGGAGTTTCTGCTGTCACTTATTGATGGTGTCATTGCCATCCTGTTGATGGGATCCTCTCACCAGCCCTGCTGTGAGCGGGGCAGCTCTGTCATCTCTGCCACACAAGAAGTGTTTTGGCACCAGCCAAGGAGGGCAGGACAGGGCCCCTCTGGAGACATTGTTGCCTGGAAATTCTCCACTTGATCCTTCATGGCACTGCTAACCCCAGACAGAGTGAAATCCAAGTTCTAGGAGCGAGCTATGAAACCAAAGCTGAATTTTGCCACCAACTTCTTTTGCCCTTCCTGGAATAAGGAATAAGCCAAAGGCAGATGCCCAAACTTGGGAAAACTGACAAGATAAAACAGGTCTGCATGTCCTGTTGTAAGACAGAATGTATCAGCTCATACATTTGGGTTCTTTTGGTCATGATGCGTCTCCTTAACAGGTTGCACAGTTGGTAGCACCTGCAAGGCCCCACAGACAGGTGTGACCATCTCTTACCTGCCAAGTGCAGCAGAAGGTTTAGGCAGGACTGCTGGACTAATTTAACATAAAGACTTTAGGTCCAGGTTTGAATTTTGACCATTCCCAGAGCATGAGCACGTTCAGACCATCACCACACTCCATCTATGAGTGTGGAGATTTTTGGAAAAGAACTCAGAACACATGCTCAGAAACTCGAATTTGGAGCAGGACCCTGTTACTCCCTTCTAGTGGGGACTGGACAGCACTCTGGTTTCATGGGATTTGAGATTTTTAGGAAAACACTCTCTTTTTCCCTTTGCATACTGAGGAACAAGCAGGGAATGCAAAACTAATATTAAAAAATTTAAAAAAGGAAAAGGTAAGTCTGTAATTTTAGAACCCTGACTGGGGCAGTAAATATGGGCTCATGCCTGCAGACCTGAGTTTTCAATTCTCAGTTTATTTATCTCTAATGAGAGGGGATCCTCCCAAACCCTCTCACCCAGACAGACCTTTGTAAAGACTTTTTTATGAAGACTTGCACATGTAACTGCCTCGAAGCAGGAAACTTGGAATTGTGGCTGCTTGGAAAAGATACCTTGCAGATTCAAGAGCAGAACTCCTATGTGAGAGATGTAATTCCATTTTACGATACAGGTCCCAGTAAAGATGAAGCTGTATTATTGTTACACACTGAGCAACAGAGATGCTGCCTGTGAAAAATTCAAACGCCTGCAATAATTAAGGGTGGGGGGCAGGAAAGTCATAGTATTTGAGCAGGAATGGATTTTACTAGGCCATTTCCTTTCTGTCCTTGGCTACTTCTGGAATGAACTCCATAAGTAAGGCTCATTTCTCTCATAATTCATTTCTGAGCCATCATGGTTTGCTGGTTAAGTAGAGGGAGAGAGATTTATGGGATTGAAATGCTGAAATATTGTGGCAAATAGGATTTTAGCAATGGGGAGAAGTTGCCAAATAAATTCATCGTCTTGTTTTTTTGTGTTGCTTTCTGCTTTCAGTTCATTTGGCTACAAATGAGCCAAGAAGTGCTGTTTCTTTGTTGGCAGCCTTGAGAAACTTCGAGAATTGTGGACAATACACAGCAAGGATTTTCAGTGATGCCTTTTGTACTCTTGCAGCCTTGTCCCCTGATGTTTTGTCCACCTCACTTTCCAGTATCAGTGTGTTGTTCCCACTCTACATAGAAAGCTGTTTTAAAAACTTAAGTTATGCTGTCCCTACGCACAAGATTCAAACTCCCTGTGACAGTGTCACTGTTGATAGATACAGAAAGATAACTTGATTTTTCTTTTTCTTTCTGAAGGGTATGACCCCCCTCATGTATGCCTGTGCTGCTGGAGATGAAGCCATGGTCCAAATGCTTATAGATGCTGGAGCAAATTTAGATATACCAGTGAGTAACAGAGGACCCTCTCCCCATAATTATTCATCTGTAAACTAATAGGAGCAGCTGTGAAATTCCTTCTAGAAACTAAAGGCTTCAGTTCTGGAAGCTTCAAGCAAGGAATTTCTTTCAGAAAGCATGCCTTCAGGGATTTGGGAGGGGGAAGAGAGGAAACTTTCCAAACCTCTTGGAGAATTTAGTGACTTCAATTATGATTGGTACTGGCAGGTCTAATAGGCACAGGGGCGGGGGGAAGGGAAGGAGCTGCCATGAGGAGAAACCAGTAAGCCCATTAAAAAGGCCCAGGGGACTGGTGGTAGCAGTGTTCTCTAAGTGGCCTAAGTGACTTACAAAGGAAGAAGCCAGGGCTGTACAAGTCTAGAGATGGTGGCAGACAGACACAGTGGGGAATGACTGCCTGGTTCCCTTCTCCCAGGTTCCCAGTACCTCTCCACGATACCCCTCGGTGCATCCCGACAGCCGGCACTGGACTGCCCTCACCTTTGCTGTGCTACACGGGCACATCTCTGTGGTCCAGGTAAGATTCCAGTCGGGAATCCTTCCAGGAGACATGGAGGGGCTGAAGTGCAGCGCTGTGACCCTCACTCTCAGCCTTCCTGAGCACAGATGTGGCCCAGGCTCCACCTGCAGTTTGGTGGGAGCCTCCCAAAAAAACAGTGAAAGCCAGCATGTTTGGAAATGAGGAGAAGGAAAAATGATGATGGAATTCCTAACAAAACACAGTGTGTTTCCTTATTTTTCTTTGGTTTCAGTATTGATCCAAGGCTTACTGCTTTAAGAACAGTGGTGCACAATCATTTCTTTAGTATTAGACAAAGTAGTGCTTCATGTGGAGTGGTTACAGTTTGACTGCTTGATCAGGAGCTTTCTGACAGTAGATATTAATTGGTTTATAAATTTACATGTGCAGAAATTCAGTGTGTGCTGATTTCTGCTCTAATGGCAGCAAATCATCTGTAACTTTCTTTATAATCCTTGAAAATTGCATGAATAAGACTTACACTGTCATGGGATTTGAGCCTGTCACATCCTCCCTGCACCTTGTTCTGTGGAATTACGGGGCAGCAAAATGGCGTGGAGTCCTGGAAATCCTACACAGACTTCCATAGGAATTGCAAACTGATCACAGCAGATAGTCAATTGCTGATGAATTTAATTTACCTTCTGCTCAAAGGGATAGAAAAAAAGATATAAGTAAATGGAGGCTGCACACACTCATCATTTGTGTAACATTTTTAAATAATTGTAAAGATTAGGTTCCACCTGGCAAATTGCCTGGGCAGCCTTAATTTACGTGTAAGATATGAGTTTGATTCTCCCAGGACATGAAACCAAGTATATCAAAGCTCCCACTGGACTGCACTACCCACAGTCAGAGTATCCTGGTGGGTACACACAGACAGGGCTGGTCCTCCCTGCCCTGTCCCACCCCCAGTGCCATCTGCCAGCCCCACCTGGCCATAAAACATCCCCATCACCTTGTAACCTTGTCCCCTTCATCTGTGAGGGGGTTCTTCCTTCACAGGCAGCTCAGTGAAATGAAAGCAGGTTCTGTGTGACAAATCACTGCGGCTGCCAGAGCTCCTTATCCAGCAGGCTCCAGGGGGCAACAGACCGAGAGCCATGACCAGCTCCAGGGCTAATTCCCTGGAGGAACCCTGCTTCCTGCACACACCATGAAGCTAAGTAAGATGGACTTCCTGTGCTCAAGAAAAGCTCTGATCACAGAGCTCTTTGGAGCTGGGAAATTACAATTGCAAAGGCATGTCCATAAAGGAGATAAAAAACAGGTGGTGATGTTCTCCAGGCTGCCAGCCGAGCCCCTTTCCAGAATAAACTCAAATATTGAAAGCATAGTGAACGAAAGAAAATAAGAAAACTGTAAATTGCCATTCACGTTGAGGAATGAGTGAGGAAATGCAAGAGAAATTTGCCTCATAACTGCTACTTTGCTGTAGTCTTTGCATGCGTGGGGGCCTTTTGTGTGCATGCCCTCCTCACTGTGAATCCACTGGTTTTGCTTCCTAACACACAGCCCCTTCTGTTTTGCCCTTCTGAATTGCTCTTTCCCCACCTCCCTGTCTTCCATGTGTCTGCTGCAGCTGCTCTTGGATGCTGGTGCCCAGGTTGAGGGCTCTGCTGTGAACACTGGAGAGGACAACTACGCCGAGACGCCCCTCCAGCTGGCCTCGGCTGCAGGTGAGCTCCTTGTGACCACAGCATGCTCCACCTCTTGCTTCCACGAGCCTGATGGGCCCTGATTATCTGCTTTTGCAATTAGTCCCACACTTGCCTCCTCCCAGAGGCCACCACAGCAAAGCTGACGGCACCAACTCCTTTGCAAAGCGCTGTCAGGAAACACAAACCAGCCCTGTCTAGTCCAGGCATGTCGTGGATCTAAGTCAGATCCAGATGCAAAAAAATTAACAAGTTTAAATCCAGCCTAGAAAAAAATAACTGTTATGTAAAGAAATTTGTTTTATTAGTTTATTAAGTACAAGTAAAATTGTGCATTTTTTCTAGAGGGCTGTCAGGAGTTGGACATTCTGGGAACAAGTCTGTGCCAGTTGTTGTTTTTCAATACTTTTCACCTCTAACTGGTTTTACTTTTTTTTTCCTTGATTTCTTTCCGCTTCATTTTTGTGCTTTTATGATGAGTCTCTGGTTTATCTGCTCCAAGATTTATTGAAGGGATATCGATACTCACGGTTCTGGGTCTCCTGTCACCACTCGCTCCTCCATCTAATGAGAACAGAGGAAGGAGCCCTGCCTGTTACCATTCCTATTTTTTACGCTTCCAGAGAGGAACCATCATAATGTTTTTGTCCGTTTTTCCCCAGGGAATTACGAGTTGGTGAGTTTGCTGCTAAGCAGGGGTGCAGATCCCCTCCTGAGCATGCTGGAAGTCAATGGAATGTCCTCATCTCTCCACGAAGACATGAATTGCTTCAGCCACTCAGCAGCACACGGGCACAGGTCAGGCTCTGTTTATGTTCAGAACAGGTGGGGTTTCTGCACTATGGGTTTTTTGCACTATGGTAGATATGACTTTATGACCCAAATCCCAGGGTGTGCAGCTCAGAAGATGGTCTTAGGACACTCCTGATAACCATTTTTAGAGAAGCACAGTTTCTCAATCTATTCTGATGCCTTTTAGGCATGATTTTTAAATTGGTTGTTGCTCTTTTTTCCATCCCTCTGAGAAAAAATTGATGCAAGACTTCATTATTCATCAACTATAATTTTCATTAAAGAAAGGGATTATATTTTAGTCAAAAGCACAAAATACAACAGAGATCTTTGCTTTTTCTTAGTCTGTCACTTGCTGATCTGGCTCTGCAGCACTAGGAGTGAGCAGGAGCTGGTTCTAGGGCCTGTGTGAGCAGACTGAGTTCCACCTAAGGGTAGGTTATGAGATTGAGGTTATGAGATCCTGGGTCATGTTCTGAGACAGAATCTAGTCACGTTAAGGTGGCAAAAATAATCTGCAACAGAATCTGGTTGACTGCACCTCTGGTTTTTGGATGGCCAGCCAAGAGATGAGTCATTATGATGCTGAGCAGCCAGCCTGGGCTTTCCAACCCTGGTTACAGGGTAGTCATTTAGAACTAGGACATTACTTGCAAACTCTTCCAGAAATCCTTCTGTTCCCAGGGAAAAATGTTAGTGTAACAAGCCAATTAAAACAGCTTTGAAACAACCATGGAGAAGGGCTGAGAGATACCCACAGGGTTGTACAACATGGCATGTTAAATAACAGCTCCCTTGAACCCAGCTGTGCTTTTCAGTGACAAAACTGCACCTCCAGGTACATCTCACATCTGGATACACCCAGGAAAGTATTCCAAGCTCAAATGAGGCCCAAACTGCAAAGCTGGAATGGCCTAATGCAGTTATTTACAGTGTAAAACTACACAGCTGTGTAGTTGTCTGTTCCCTACTCTGTTCCCCTCCCACCGTTTTCTGACCATGCAAACTGTGAAATTCAAGGTTTGTTCTTGCATCCTAAAGACCCAAATTAACTGGATTTAGGCACAGGGAGTGGTGTGGGTGCAAGGAGAGCACCAGCTAGTGGCAATGCAGCAGCACAGCCCAGTGCTGGGTGGCCTTGCTGGGATTGGGAATGTCTGGAGCAGATGGTTCCAGCTGGCTGAGAGACACCAGTGATGCAAACTTCCTAAAGTGGCTGGACACAAACAAGAAAGTCTCTCTCTTGCAACTGCTGTGTGAAATTCCAGACAAACCCACCATATGAGGGGCATGGTCCATGTGCACAAACAGGGCATCAGGATGTGGGGTAGGGAAGGACAAGTGGTTTAAATGCTGCTCCATAGTGCCTGCTGTCTGTCTTTGGGAAGGAAATTATTTACTAAGCCAGGTCCCCACAGCTAAATCACCACACTCCTGTCTGAATTGATAATTCATTTATTAATAAGTGAAATCTCTTCCTCCTCAGGAACGTCCTGCGCAAGCTCCTGACCCAGCCCCAGCAAGTGAAGGGAGATGTTCTCTCCCTGGAGGAGATTTTGGCTGAGGGGGTGGAGAGTGACACCTCCAGCCAGGGCAGCTCCAGTGAGGGCCAGGTCAAGCTCTGCAAGACAAGGATGAAGGCTCTGCAGGAGGCCATGTACTACAGCGCTGAGCATGGCTACGTGGACATCACCATGGAGCTCAGGGCACTGGGTAAGCTCTTCTTCTTAACCATTGTACTCATTTAAGGCATAAAAAGCTTTTTCCTCTGCCCCTTCCACTTGCAGAAGCACTAACACCAGCTGTAAAGCTATCCCGGGCTGTGTAATTTAAATAAAAAAAGTGTTCAAGGCTCTTCACAAAGTCCTGATGTGACATGTCACTCACACTTGGCTGGATCCTCTGTTCCCACATATCAAAACAAAGAGAAATCCCTTTGTCAGATGCTGACACCTAAAATTCAGGCTGGTCTCAAAACCATAAATAACATCAGAGATTAAATGGTTAAAGGTGAAACCTGATCTAAAGGTAGGAAAGAGAAGCTTTAAAGCTTGTGTGTTACAGGTAACCAGGACAAAAGACCCCTCACACCATGTTTGTGTAGGGTTATGTATTCTTACAAGTTCAGTTCAAATTTATTTTGTGGTTCTGACTAATCATGAAGCTCAGAAGAAAACAGGGAGTCTGTGGTCCTTAACAGTCAGGATAGAGCTCCAATTTATGATCCTGGTACCAATCCTTTGCTTGTGTAGATAACTCAATTTGCCAGTGACCCAGTTCAGTCACCTTCCATATCAAACAAAAATGTATGTGCTGTTGGCATGTGTGTAATGGTCTACTCCAGTGCTGCCAAGTATTAGTAATAGCAGCAGGACAGTCTAATCACAGGTACTTCAGGAAATCATCTTTCACTGTTCCTTTTCTGTGGCTGCAGGGGTTCCCTGGAAACTCCACGTGTGGATCGAATCCCTACGGACAACCTTCTACCAGTCCCGTTACTCCGTGGTACAGACCCTCCTCAGGGAGTTTGTCACCATTAAAGAGGAGGATTACAATGAAGAACTGGTTAATGAAGGCTTGCAGCTCATGTTTGATATCCTCAAAACCAGCAAAGTAAGTACTAGCTTGTGACAGTGTGAAAATCAGTGTTTTTGTTGTTGTACGAGGTTGTGCACAAGAACAAGTGCAAAGTCCCTAAGGAGTTATGGTGTGGAAATGGCCCTGATAGCATTTATCTGAATTCATACACAGCCCCCAAAACAGTCCTGAAAAGCACAGACAGGGGGAAGCTGAGGAGCAGATACAGCTCCTCATACCTCCATAATTGGTCACTACAACATGCATTGTAAGTCTCCTTTAAATTAAAAGCAAGAGATGTAACTGGCTGACTAAAACCAGCTGCAGACTAAGAACCAAACCTGGATCTGACCACGAGCTAAGTGTAAATCAGACCTTGCTGAGGACAGGCTTGTGGGCTCATCTGTTCCAGAGAAGGGTCTGAGCTTTTGCTGATGGGCTGTTCTCTGTCAGAACACACCTGCTCAGGTCCTCGTCCCTCTGTGGGGAGGTTCCTCCTGTCGTTATGCAGTTGTTCTAAGCCTCAAGTGAACTATTACAGTACATTTGAAACCTGCTCCAAACAGAGTGGTAACACCTGTTCCATGCCCCTCACAGAATGATTCCATCAACCAGCAGCTTGCATCCATCTTCACTCACTGCTACGGGAGCAGCCCGATCCCCAGCATTCCTGAAATCCGGAAGACACTGCCAGCTCGCCTAGGTAAGGTGCTCACCTACACAGGGAAGTTCTTGTGGTTGGGTTGGGTTTTTTTTTTATTTTTTTTTAATTTTTATTTTTTAAAAAACATTCACAGTTTATAAATCAAAAATTCACCTTTTTTCTCCCCTCACCCAACAGATCCTCACTTTCTGAACAACAAAGAAATGTCCGACGTAACTTTCTTAGTAGAAGGAAAGCTCTTTTATGCACACAAAGTCCTGCTGGTTACTGCATCTAACAGGTGGGTCACTAACCAGGGATATAATTAAATAACCTGATTATCCCTAAAAAATATGTGCTGTAGTTGGGAGTTTACATATCCATTCCCCTTCCTTCTCTTGGAGTTCACAGTGAGAGCTACACTCACTCCAGGCCTCCTGGAATCTCACAGTGACCTGGTACAATTGGAATTACTATTTTTGTGGTTCTGACTAATCATGAAGCTCAGAACAAAACAGGAGTTATTTTCTCTATTATTGGCATAGTTATAGGGTTTTCCAACTATTACAAGGTGGGATTGGATCAGACCCAAACAACTGGTAGGTTAAATTGTCCCTGAACTAAATATTAAATTGAAAAATGTTTCAATTTTCAACTTGCAAACAAGAACAAGGACCTTTGTTTTCCCCTTGCTTTGGCTGCTTGTTAGTAGTTGATGAATATGTGCCACACTAACACAGCAATCTAAAATGTAATTAAACTTAATCTTTTAAAACAATTTCCAGGTTTAAGACACTAATGACCAATAAAACAGAGCACGACAGCCACGGCAGCAAGACTGTTGAAATCAGTGATATGAAGTACAATATTTTCAAGGTATGTAACTTATTCTACTTTTGCTTTATTCTTTATCATCTTCTCACCTACTTGGAAGGTAAGACATAATATCATAGCTAATTTACAAGTAGAAATGGAGTTCCTTTCAATACACCTGGATTTCAGGAGTATTCTGATGCTTTTTCCAAACTTCTCAGGTAGGACCAGCCTTAAAACAGAATCCTCTAGTCTGTAGTCTTATTTTCTTGCTAGGCAGCTGACTCTTCCATTAAGCAGGAGAAAATAGCCTTCTACTGAAGTCATTTTATGCTTTTAAGACACCATTTTCATACTTTTTACAGCACCATTTTCATGCTGTGCTAAACAAAAGTAAATTATTTATAGCAGGTGGATTACGAGGCTTCATATTAATTCAAATCAGGTGATCAGAAATCAATGGTGTTCCTGTCAAGAAAGGCTCAGAACTGAGAATTACACTTAGCTCTTATGACATTTATGTATTCAGTGGACCTAAGGGAGGATTATTCATGATGGAGAGAAAGCAGGTTACACACAACAAAGTTAAAAAACAAGTCAGTGAAATGTGATAGTTACGGTATTCAGATTTGGAAGAAAGGTACAGAACAGGGAGATGGGAAGTGAATTGAAACAGTGAAATGCTTCCCAGAGTTAAACAATTTGATGGCAAATATAATCAGATGAGTTAAGGAGATGGAGTCTCAGTTACAGTGGAGGACGCTGAGCCACCAGAGATCTGTGTGTTCTGCTGGAAAGCAGCTTTGCTCCCCTGTAATTGTTATATATACGAATATATAATTGTTATATACACAAATAGGAAACGTTTAAAAATAGCACCTTAGTTTGTCACTACCCCTGTGGGAAATGGTAAGCTTGGCTTGCAGGCCCCACACCTGCTTACACAGCACCCAGGACACTTCTCTCCCAACACCAAATCCAGTCCTGTCCCTGGTAGGATGGTACTGTTTGGGCGGGGAGTGAGTACATGCACATCAAAGAGCAAAAAACTGCCTCTCACTCTCCCTGAAAACAATTAGGCCTTTTCCTCTGGCCCTGACAGGGGGCTGGAAGCTGATTAGAAGCCCAGCAGGGAAGGCAAGTGGCTGGGAGGTCCCCGGGACACACATGCTGGGCTCGCTGGCAGCTCCGCGCGTGACCAGCCGGCCGGGCTTTACAGAGCGGGATCTGAGACACCGCTTTACAAGGACAGCGATGTTGCTAGAGACACACTGTCACCCTCAGCCTAAAATCCTCAGCAGGGCCCTTTTCAGAGCCCCAGAGAGAAAGAACTGTTAGAAAGCAGCAGATTTGCAACGCTAGGGAAAAAAAAAAGCCACCAGTGGAGGCAAGAGCCGGAATAGGACACAATTCCCGTCTGTTCAGGAAGAGGAGCACAGCCATCAACAGCCAGCCCCTTGTGACTTCAGTGATAACTTCATGCCTGGCCTTCTTCCCATTCCAGATGCTGATGCAGTATTTATACTATGGAGGAACAGAATCCATGGAAATTCCCACCACTGATATCTTAGAGGTAAGAGAGCGTTTTTTTCTAAGTCTTGCCAAGTGCACTGGGGCATAAACAGAGCTGAAAGGCAAACTCCAGGAGCTAACAGCAAGCTGCCATACAATCCAGAAGTGTACTTAACACTTGGAAATGAGCTTAGAAGTTTCAAAATATCATTGCTTGGTGCTTCTGTGACAGAAAGGAGCACATTTCCTGCATGAGGAGCCTTTGCTGAGAGGGGAAGTGTGTCTGTCAATCACTTTAGCATCGAGTGGCCTTTCTGCTCTTTTCATGAGGACTTGGCCATTAAAACAGGGAGTCAGAGGCTGTTCAGAGGGGAAATGATCCGTTCTGTTTGCCCTCCCTAAGCCTTTCAAGGCTTATGGTCTCAAATAGCTTCTTCTCTCTTGTCCCCATAGCTGCTGTCAGCTGCCAGCCTGTTCCAGCTGGACGGCCTCCAGAGACACTGTGAGATCCTCTGTGCCCAGACCATCAGCATGGACAACTCGGTGAACATCTATAAATATGCAAAGGTAAATGCCAGCCCCCCTTGTTTAAGAATCCCGATGAAACAGCAGGATTCTTCCCATGGGCTCCTGTTGGGAACTAAATAGCACAGGCACAGGTGGGCACCTCTCTGCAGGTGACTACCCCACCACAAAGTGAGATGGATTCCAGTTCCAGGCTGTAAAGTCTTGCACAGCCCCAGCGTGTTTTCCTGTCTGAAGCAATCATGTGGGAAATTGAGGGGGGATCCCTGCAGAGGAGGGGAGAGCTGTCTGAGCAGGCTGATCCAGCAACATCAGCAAAGCCCGAGGGATTCAAATCGTGGGAGCAGCAGGGGCCATTGATCACAGCACAGCAGCTACGAAATAAACCCTTTCCTAGCACCCCTACTGCTGGAATATATTCTTTACAGTTCCAGAATTAACATAAACTCAGTTGTGTGGCAGATATTCACCTCTATAGCAAATAACCCATGTTATCAATAAATCATAAGTACTTTGCTGTTCCTGGAATTTTGCAGGATCAAATCCCTTAAGCAAAAGAAACAGAGAGCTGATCATGACTTATTTTGTGTGCAGTGTCACACTGAGGCTTTTTAATTCCTGACTCTCACACTGGGCTGTTTTTTTTCCCATGGTTTCTTTCAGGACCTGAAATTTAACAGTATGCAGTGGTAGTACTTTTCCCCGAATTCCTTAAAACTAAACAAAGTTCCCAGGAACAGGCTGTATGTGCACAGAGCTTCTTCATGCTGAACTTGAGTTTTGTTCTTATTACTGACCTGACTGATTCTGAAGCAAAGGGAAGATCCCAGCCAGAAATCACCCAGTATGGTTTAGAAGTGTAACATCCCTGTTCTCCTACATCCATCTCCTTTCTGTAGGAGCAAGGCTCCTGTGAACCGTATCCTGATTGCCTTGAGCTGTGCTCACCATCTGGCAGTGCAGTGTTTTGTGTCACAGCTAAACAGGTACCTTGGCCACTTCATCAGCCAGCTGCTCTGCTCCTTGAAGAGCAGGAGGCTGGAGTGCAGGCCAGGGGCTGTGCCAACAGCAGGCCAGCAGGGGAAGGAATTAAAAGAGCCTGGATGCCTCCCTGCTCACACCTGTGCCTGCAAAAAGCACCAGGAGAAATTATCAGCCATTGCTGGTCCTGCCTTCAGTGCTTTCCCACTGTCCTTGTTCTGTCTTAGGAAAGGAAAAAAGCATTAGAAATGAGGGGCTCAGGGATTTTATATAAATCAGTAATTTAGGACTTTGAGGCTACAAAATCTTCCTCTCTCCCACAGATTCACAACGCACCTGAACTGGCCTCTTTCTGCGAGGGCTTCTTCCTCAAGCACATGAGCTCCCTCCTGGAGCAGGACTCGTTCAAACAGCTCATCTACAGCAGGAACAGCAAAGTGCAGGGCCTGGACCCGCTGAGGGACCTGCAGACAGCCCTGGCTGGGCGCCTGCACTCCGTGTATGTCACCTCCAGGGTGTGAGGCGGGACAAGGCACTGGGATGCATCGCCAGGAAAGCTGTGGCTGTCCTGTTTGCCTCCTGGATCTCACTGAAAGCCCCCTGCAACAGCCACCCCCAGGCCAGGGTGCTGAGGGAGGGGGAGCTTGGCTTCTCCGTGCTGCTGCTGTCACAGAAACCCTCCTGGCACAGCACAAACAAGGGCTGAGGGTGCAAGGGAAGAACCTGAACCACAGAGATCAGCACTGCTCTTTCCACAAGCACAAGGCAGGGCTGGAGATGAAGAGGCAGTTTTACCTAGACTTGACACCTAATACATAGGTTTAAGTGTCTACACACCACCTAGTTCACACACAAACAGATGTTTTCCATGTAAAAAGGCTGCATAGAAGGAGTTTTCTGATCCACTGCCCATCCGATGAGCCAGTGCCACAAACTACTTCAGTAACACCACCAGTGTCTGTACATGGCAAGAGACTGACAGAAATTTTCCCCTAAAACTGTTTGCACCTTGAAAGAGACATTTTGGATGTTGAAAGCTGAGTAGAAACTAATACTAACTCTGAAAGTATGTTCTTTAAACCTTATATGAAGAACCGAGCTGGGGCAGGGAGGGGAGAGTTGGGAGGTTGTTTATTTTCACTGTGCTAGTTGTTAATCTTGTTTTATCTTGAGGAGATATAAAAATACTGTCTATCCTTTCACTGTCAAGGTCTGATAGTCTCAATTGCTTTCACCTTCAAACCTGTTTCTGGACATTATCTGTGAGACCTCACGCCATAAAAGACACTTTCTAGAAGACTCAGGTGTAGTAAGAGCTAGGCTAAAAACTGCCCAGTTGCACGAATAGCAATAAAAGTCTCCCCAAGACCCCAGGAGGAACACAGAGCTCCATCGTTTGGTCTCTCTCTGGAGCAAGTTGGAATTAGCAGCTCTGACCTCTAGACTCCACTCCCACAGCCTCATCCCTGGATTGCTGTTTCCACAGATACACTACCTCAGGGGGTCCGGGCACAGTGCACACCTGGCAGGTTCCTGGGGGTTGGCTGCAGCCTTAAACAAGATGCCTCGACTCAAATGCCCAAGATTCACATTTTTCCTTTGTTCACAGATGTTTCTGGTCTGAAAGGCCTCATCCTAGCTGACTTAGTAGAAGAAAAAGCAGACAGTTCAATCTACTGTTTTGAATCTAAAGCAGTGGGGTTTTGTGTGTGTTTTTATTTTAAATAATCCCAGCTGTAGGTAGGTTAAAACACAGACCTTGCTCTCACCAACAGATTTAAGGAAAAGAATAGCTCAGCTATTCCCACTGAGCTTTGCTTGCACCCACCAGAAGCATTCACCAAGACTCTTTCATTCATTATAGATAGGTGAAGGAGAAGAGGAAACCAAGTTTTCAGTGAAGAACTGTTCCTTCTCAGAAATTCAGCAATTAATCAATAGTATAATTAAACACACTGGAAAAGAAGGAGGCTCAGCTGGGCCCAAGCTCCAAAGCACAATACAGACACAGTTTAGGTAGATGCAGGGAAGGAGAAGGAACTACAGCATCTCCCAGCAAATCCATCAAAAGCCGACACGGCCTCAGTCCTAAAGGATTTACACAAGAGGCAAATTGCATGCAAGGATAAGGATTTTTAGTCTAGGCTTAGTCAGCTGACAGGTTGGTCAGGGCACACTCCCTTTGTGCTTTAGGTACACATCTGCTTCTGAACATCACTAGCTCCAATAACCCTATTTATTAGCAGGAAGCCATACAGGGGGTTCAAAATTATCACTGGTCTGAGAAATACCACAGAAGGCTTGGAAAGTATTTTCAAGTAGCTGCTCCAGCTACCTGTACAAATATGTAGGTCCTCTTTTGTTGCTGTAATATTACAATGCTTTGTTAATTGTACATTAATGTTGTCATTTATGTAAATGTACCAGGATTTTATTAACAATGTAATTTTAAAATACACAGTTGCTGTTATTTATTCTGCTCTTCTAACAATGAGAAAAACCCCATGTATTTATACACACTCGGTGGAAAAGGCTGTTGCAGTTTAAGCATCTTAAATTTGTTCTGGTTTATATACACTTAATTTTAGGGATAAAGAGTCATTCATTTCCCCCTTCTAAGCTCAAACATTTTTTGAAGTAATAGGTTTAACTTGCATTTTCCCTTGCTGGAGTAAGTTTAATGATCATTAATGGGTGCTCCAGGTGGGAGTCAGTGGGGTTCCTGCGCTCCAGCAGTGCCAGGAGATGTCTCATC
>JAYRBT010000177.1:7938061-7991001 GCA_036023395.1 Myiotriccus ornatus | reverse complement strand
GCAGATGCTCTGCATTGCAATCCACAGCCTCAGTCAGTCCTACAAGGGAAAGCAAAGTGGGTTTGCCTCCTCTGAGAAGAGCTCTTACATTTAAAAGAAAATAGGCAACTGTACCATCACTACTCATTTCTCAATCCCAATATCACACTTCTTTTACAGTTACATCACCATCTTTATAAACCAATTATATTACATTATAGAGCTCCATTTCTATGATGGGTAGGTACACCTTTTATACTCCCAGGAATGCCTAAATAAAATCCCAGAAATCTTGCTTTGAACTCCCCGGGTCTGGGGAGCCAGAGGATCTCCCCGAATAACCCTTTTGGTGAGCACTGGAGCCCTCAGGGTCCTGGAACCCAGGGGGCATTGACGGCACTCGACAGTCCATCCAAGGAGGCCCCAATTTGTTCCCGAGCTTTCAGCATATAACCCAAAAGTCATTTGTTCAAGATTCCTCCTTTGGAACCTCAAATACCCAGAACACAAAAAAACCCAAATACCAATTCCCAGAGCCAAACAAACTTTTAAGTCCAGACTCCCCAGTTAATATCCAAAACACCAAATACCCCACCCAATGTGTACGGGCAGGAAGCCAGAAGAATGCCTGACTTACAAAATACAGGGGGATCTTGCCTGTGTCCCAGGCTGGTCCAGAGATCTGAGGGCCTTCCCAAGGAAAGCTCGGTGCCGGCATGAAGATCCAGAGATCCCTCGGATCGAGGAGAGCAGGCAGAGGGTCCCTTCTGGGGGGCCAATTCTGCTGCCTGAAATCAGCTCCTAAAAGAAACCTCTAAGACTCAACTGGTGAGTTTTAGAAACCAGGCATTCCTTGGTTACAACACCCTGGAATCATTCCAGCCCACGGGGTGCCCTGAGAATCGGCTCCCAAAGAGCACACAGAGTTATCTCCACTGCAGCTGATAGGGCACCATTACAAGATGGTTCATATTACACATACATATTATTATACACAGGACTATTCATATTTTAACTTGGCTGAAATCAAGAGGTTTATAATGTGGCTTCTTAAGGTATTTTCTTCACTATTTGTGTTCTCACAGCAGTGTTTAAACACACCTGAACACCAGTTCTGCTCCCTGCTGCTACCCCAGCCCTAAAGGACAGCTTTGACATCAGTCAGGCAGCTCTTATTTAGTTCTGCTCTTACCTGTAGAAACTCACAGACTCAGCAGAGCAGCTTCCCAAAGGAATTCTCTCTCCCAGGAACAGCAGTGACTCCCAGCACTCCTGTCCACAATCTGGACTGGGGCTTGGACTTTTTTTTTTTTTTTGAGGGGGTTGTTTTTTCTTTTCTTTCTTTTTCCCCCCCACATTATGTTGCAGGTAGGGGTTTTTTGTTGGTTTTTTGTTTGTTTGTTTGGGTGTTGGTTTTTTGGGGTTTTTCTTGGTGCAGGAGTTTGGAATTCATTAGGGATTGCTCGCTGAGAAAATTTTTGGTTCCTAATGTGCATAATTAATCGCTAATTTGCATAATTGCTAATTTCCATCAGAAAGCAGCAGATGGTAGTGTCCAAGGAAAACCCCAGTTCTAGGAATCTTCTCTGCAGCAGGAGGGACAGTGAGGGTTAAAGTAACTCATACCCCTGGGATACTAAAAATAAGCAGGTGACCCTTCCCTTCCACATCATCTCAGGACCCCAAAGGCCAAAATGGCTGTAGCTGGTGCACTGTGGGAGGACTGATGTCACAGCAAAAAACACTTAAGACACTCTGACAGCCACAGTACGGGAAGCAGAGGCATGGACTCAGCTATGAACTAAGAAATATAAAGGTTTAAGACCAAGAATTTGACCCAGACCTACCTTTTTTCTTCTTTGTTTTTTTTTTTGGAAACCCACCAGCAGAAACACTGACTTGTTATCAAGAATTACAAAATACAGACACCTCAGATTCCCCCTGGAGCACTATAACAAGTAGGTTAAATAGAAATTTCTTAGGAAACCAGTTGCATACAGCCTGTATTTTACAGAGTGCTGCCCATGGAGCCTGAGAAGGCAAAAGAGCAGCTTGCCCAATTTTGGGGAAGCACAAACCTTTGCTGGCCATAATGCTGTGGAAATAAACAGGGCTCACACATCTGCCTGAACACGCTCAATGAATTCCAGCCTAAAATAAAGCCTTTTTGCTCTCTAATAAGCCTCTGCACAGCAGGCAAGCACTGGCTAATGCAGCCCCACTATTCACTGGCCCTTTGCCCTCACCAAATGCTGCCCAGGATGCAGACTCTGCTTCCTGCACCTGCCACAGCCAGACAGCCGAGGGCACACGGCAAGGAAAAGAGAGGAGACTCCCCTGAGGAATGGGACAGCAACCTGCTGTCACACTGCCCGTGGCAGGGAGAGGACTCCAAAGCTGGATCTGCCTCCCCAAAGGGCAGGTTTGGAGTCGAAGGGATCCATTAATCCACAACAAAACCAGAATACTGCACTTGGCATTCTTTGGGACAGAAAAAAGGTGTTTGTGATATGGTGAAAAAAATCACAGCAGAGCAGGGAAAAAGGAGCAACACAGCCCAGAGCTGGAGTCACCTCAGTGCTGTCTCTGTTCCTACTGTTCTGAGCACAGGATTTTGCCCAAAGCTCCTCATCTGGCTCAGACAGGAGGTTTCCCATGTCCCTCTCCAGCTCTCTCCACGCACAGCCCTCACTTTAACACAAAGCACTGGTCAGAAATCACACACCATGTGTACTTTTAGGGCCCTCACCAAGAGGCTTTGATTCAGAGATGAAGAAGGACTGACACAGTCCAACAAATATCCAGACCTGGAAGTTAACAAAACAATATTCCCAAGGGAATTCACGACGGCCGAATGGAAAAGACACAACTTCCTCCTGCCTTGCCCTTACCCAGTGCACCAGCCTTTGCTTTCCAGACAGCTCCCTTCTCCCTCACACACCTCTCCTGAGAGCGCATCCAGCTCTCAGCAGCCTCAGCTTCCCTGGTTTGCCCTCCTCCCAAATCCACCTCCGAGGTCAGCTCGCTCCAGCTGTCAAAACAGCTCACGGGTCTCCAAGCACACAGGATGATTCCACTGACAACTAGGTCACATCTCCCACCACCTGCAGGGAGCTGCTCAGCCAGACGTGGCTTCCACATTTGCCTCCAATTAGCCACAGGATCCCCGTCACTTGGGCACAGCAGAGGAGAGGGTGCACCTGCTGCAGCGCAACCAGCGATCCAGGGAGCAGCAGAACAGTGACCTTGCAGGTTTGAAGCAGCCCCGAGACACTGATGGACCTGGTTACTGGGTTGTGCAAAGACCTGTCCCCCCACTAGGAAAGGCACAGCTGAGCTGGCTTAGCCTGGGATTAAATGCACACTCTGCAATTAGTGGTACACCCAGCTCCTTCCAGCACTCACAGCCCCATCTGCAGAGAGCCCAAAAACCTGCTCTAGTCACAGGGAGACAGGCTCAAATCTGACCAAATCCACTCAAATCCCAAAAATTCAGAGATGCAGAACTCACTCTCCTGTGGCATTTTTTTTTTTTCAGTGCACTCCTGGCCACAGAAAGACACACATTTCTGCCTCACTGTTGGATGGCATTCAAGCAGCCCTTGCTCCAGGTGGAATTTTAACCCAGCTTCCCTGATGGAAAGCACAGAGAGGAAAATGTGGTTTGACTAGACTTGTTAAAAAAATTAAAAATACACATCTCTCCCTTATTTTTAGCATCTGAGGGCTTTTTTCCCCTCTGCTGTTCAAAGAGCAAGCGACAGACAGAAGAATCCAAAAAGCTGCCAGGAATCACAAGGTGTACAGGGAAAACCTGAAAAGGAGCAGTTCAACTCAACAGACACATTTTCTGTAGAAACAGCAAGTTCTCCTTAAATACAGCTCCCATTCAGAAATGGAGGGACACACCTGCAGCCCAAATCCTGCAAGTATTTCACAACTCCACTGCTCCCAGGTCATACACAACAGAGCAAGAATTACTCCAGCCCACAGAAAGCAGTGGAGGCAGCTCTAGGAAGATCTCAGCTGAACAATAAAATTCTAATCTGCTTGAAGAATCCTGTTTAATTTCGCCTCCTGTCTTCCACCCTGATTTACAGACAATTTACAAGTCTGGCTGCACTATAGCTATTTTCACAGATAGCTCCAGCCCATTCTTGCAATGTATTTCCCCAAGACACACCAGTAAGTCTTAGCTCTTAAAAAACAGAAACCAATTTCTGAGCCCTAACAGCACATGGGTATTCTGTAATAAAACTTCTCTTAAACCTCAGTTTTGAGCCTATTAGTAGACCCAAAAATTAACAGCCCCTCTGAGACACATGCTGTAATTTGCACCACCTCTACATTCTAAGCAAGTTCAATCAGCATTTTCTTAGCACAAGAAGTGCTCTGTAATTAAAAAAATCCTTCTGATATTGTCACCTGTTACACAGCAAGGCCCAGAGAAAGTAAAATGCTTCTTCCTGGGTGAAAAAATCCAGCGATCTGCACAGGTTAGAGAATCCAAAATAGTTACAGCTGCTTTAGTAGTGCAGTTTCAACAGGCTTTAAAAGGAGTCTGAGGTGTTTAAAGCTTTGTCACGCAGTCTGTTAAACCATATTTCAATCTTCATATGGGCTGATAAAGGTCAGGGTGGGAAGCACGCTGTCACAAGACCTCCCCATCTTTGTCATCCCTTCCTCCAATGGCTGCAGGATGTAACTGGCTCAGGACAACCCATAAAAAATGAATTCACAAGAACTATCTCTCAGACACATCGACTGAGTTCAAGGTTTCTGCACTGAGCTAATCAGGACACTGGAAAACCACAGCCCTATGGATATCCATGGGCATGTGGTTTTGATGCTGCAGAGCCCCTGGGCTGTGCCCCACACACAGTATTCCTGTTTGTTGGAACTGCTCTCTCCTCTCATGTGGCTGAAAGGGACACTCCAACTGCTCCAACACCCACTTGCAGCACAACTTGGCTTCTGGTCTCTCAGGAAGGACCAGCACAGACAACATCCAGAGAGCAGCACTTCCAGCAGCCCCATCTCCTAAAACAGTTCTTCACTGTAAAATTACAAACAGTGTACAGCAAGGCCACCACTTACAGTATTTTTAACAATAACAACAGCAAAACCAGAGAGAATCTGCACCCACCTTTTCTTCCAAGGACTTCTTGGGCAGCTCTGAAGAGCCTTAGACTTCTTACCTTCCCTGTCTGCTCCTTTCGCAAGTTCTTGAGAACTGGTTAAGGGCTGCCAGTGCTGCTTTTCCTACAGCAGGGTGATCAGCCCCCCAACAGGCCCTTATGGGCTGCAGCTCTCCCTGCTCAGGGCTCAGCTTTTCCACTGTCACCAACTCACACCCAACATCTTGCAAACCACAGGTTTGTGTTGTGCAAGATCCACGTTTAATACATTTTTAACACACATCAGCCCCTTAGAGAAGAAATACTGCTTTTACCTAGTAAGAAACTGTTTCTTTAGGGTTTGCTAGGAAAAGGAGCTGTGAGATCCTAAAAAAAAGTAAAGGCATTAAAGTAAATTTAATGCAGCTGCTACCTGTAAGTAAGTAGAACAAAGCTGTGTATCAGCTCTAGATAATTCTGTTCCAAGCCTTTACAGCGTGAAGGGAACATCAAGGGAATACATCAGGTTTGGGACAAGGACATCCTATGGCAAAGGTTTGCCCTGGGTTTGAAGCCTGACATGCAGGAGACCCAGGGTACTCCAGTCACAGAAATCCCAGTTCCAGACTGGTAACATATCGATTGCAAAGCAAGGACCAGACAAGCAGAGCTGGGAGCTCAGTGCACTGTCTGTTCCCTGAGGTCAAAGAGATCACCACAACCAGGTGTTGATGTGTTTCCTGGCACCTTGACATAAAACTCTCCACCAAAGCCAAGCAGCAGATCTGGGACAGCAGGGAGACAGTCAGTGCTCAGCCAGCCCCAAATAAAAGAACATCAAACCCCCCTCAAGCTCCAGAGGAACAACACTACCACTGCACCAGCAGCTGCAAATAACAAATACCTGCAAAGCCAATGGCACAGTCACATACCAAGGGTAACAGATCTTTATCCTTTGTTGTCCAAGCTCTTTTTTAATAAATCACAGAACCACGAAGATGCAGGAAGTTTACAGATTGAGCTGCCCTCTTGAATGGGAACTCTGGAACTGCTAAAGCACCTTCACAACACCCCAGTGTGCTGCAGTGCCCTGCTCACACTCTGCAGTCACACTTGATAAAATAGTTTTCATACAGTATCTCCTGGCAGTGTCACTGTTCTCCCCACAATAAAAACACTTTAAAAATGTCTCTTAAGGCTTCTTCTTCTCCCCAGCTCTCATCCTCCAAAAGAAAGTCTGTTGATTTAAGGGAAAACAGTACTTCTTAAGTACACGCCCAGCACTTGTTAATTCAAGTTCATTGCTTAGCTTTAAAGTCATTTCTTCCTCTTCTGCTTTAGATCTTTAGTCTTCTTAAATTTCTTCAGTTGCTTGGGTCCTCTCGCTGTTTCTAATTTTCTTTTCTTCTCACTGGGAAGCAGAAACAAAATCATTGTTAAAAATAAAATTAGATTGCATTTCAGCTGGGATTTTTTTTTTAAAGGGGGATGAAGGTCTAACATAGAAATGTGGTTGGGAGAAAATATTTCCAATTTCTTGGGTCATTTAAACCCAGTGTTAGAAAAATCACAACCAAGAGCCTGACTTAAAATTTTCGAGTGTCCTCAGAGTCTGTAACCCAAACTGAATCCCAAATGATATTGATTTTTAGCTCTTGTCATTGCTTTCCAAGCAGTGGGTCCTAAAGGCAATTCAGGTCAGGCATCTGGAATGTAGAGTGCCCAGAAAAAAATTACCACTGATGGTTTTAAGCATAAAATTCAGTTCCTGCACTGGATTCTGATTAGAGCAAAGGGGACAGAGCTCTGATCTTTATAAGCACTGGTAAGACTCTCTCATTTGTGGAAGGCTTCTGGAAACTCACAGCCTCCAGCATTCATGAAAAAAAACCACAACAAACCAAGCAAGAAAGGGTGGAATTGAGATCACATAATTACTTGAGCTGTCAGGCACCCCAGGAAGGGGAAATAAGAAAGGCAAGTCTCAACTATAAATCCCCAAGGTAAAAATGAGGAAAGACTCCATGCTGGGCAAGACAGAAGAAAGAAGATGGATGAAATAAAGGAATTGCAGAAATGCAGATATTCTGCAGGCTTAAGCTCAAACTTGGAAGAATTTTTCTTTCCTGAATTTGCATTTTCTCCAGTGGCACCTCCACAGGCTCCCACCCAGTGTTAGTTCCCAAAGCAAACAGGACAGTCAGGTGGAAGGAGGAGAGAAAAGGGAGAAATAAGAGCAAGTTCTGAGTGTGATCAGGATCAAGACTTAAACAGATCATCAGAAAAAAGTCAGAATTATCAAACAAGTTACAAGAAGAGAGCACTAAGAGCAACACAGAACCACTGGGTACTAGAGCTTGCAGGTGCTCATACCCTCATTTCTCCAGAAAAACTGGGAATCTTTTAAGGATCAATTTATCTGCATTTATCTCTTAGGCTTCACTCTTTTGGGAAATGTTATAATAAAGGCAGCAGGAAAGACCAGAGAGATCTCTGAGGGGTATTTCAACTTCTTTAACCTTTTCACACTGACGACAGACGCGTTTTGTCCTGCTTTGCTCAGCACCTCGTTCCATTCTTCATCATCCCCCCGGATAATGTATCTAAGAGGGAAAGGTAAAGGAAAATTCAAGTCAAATTGTTAGCACAAAGTGAAAAAAATAAGGTGATTCCATTGTCAGGCACACACAGCTCTGCAAAGCCACCAACCAGATCAGAACTGGGAAACACACAAAGCCAGGCTGGCAATGCCTGCGTGGTACAGTTTGTCTGGATCAATCTGGGAAAAACTGAAGACCTACAGCTTTTCTTTTGAAAAGAGAAATTAAAACAACTGCCATTCAAATGAGCTCATGTTCTGTGGCCCTTGTCTGGGTGTTCAAGTACCCTGGAAATTACACAGAGATTTAACCAGGCAAAGCAATCATGGAGCAAAATGGAGTGGGTGCTCTCCATCCCAAATTCTTGGAGATTTAGAATAGAGGAGGCTTTGTTCATACAAGGCTGAACAATGCTGGACAAAGCCTTTTCAAATCAAACAGCTCTGTCTCTTCTATTAGTTTTCTATAACCTGTATTGAGAAGTGTTCAGAATAGATTTTTGTCTCTCTCTTCTCATGGAGGAGAACAGCAATCTACTTCTGGGTGAGAAAAAAAAAAAGGGAGCGTGGTCCAAAATGACAAATAGGTATGTAACAATGCTAAAAAATGGAATTAAAACTTTTAAAACATTCTGGTTGTATTATTTTCCTTGTGTGACTGACTTGCGAGTCACTTCAAATCGCTTCCATTCTTATCCTTTCTTCAAACAAGACAGACAAAGATTCAAAGAATCTTTTTATTCATTTTCTCTTTACAGAGATCAATCTAAAGCCAAAACAGACAACTTTCCTGGGATATCAGTAAACAGGATTTAAAAGACAAAAAGTGGGATGAGAGAGAGAAGGGAGAGAATCAGTGGCATGTGTAACTCCTCTTGGTCCAGAGAGAAATCTGCTGACACACTGAGTAAAAGAAGCTCTGGTTGGTTTTAATCTGGGGGGGGAGGAGGGTATTGTTTGTCTGCTTTGGGGGTTTTGGTTTCAGTTTGGTTTTGTTGTTGTTGTTGTTAAAGAAGAGGATATTAAAATTTGCCAGGTACTATTTTCACTGGAGTTGCACACACAGCACAGCAGCCACCAGGACCTGGGTATCCTGGGTTGAGGAAAATAATGACTATTTCTAGGAGCACAGGAAACTGTAAAATTAGAAACAGTCCACAGCCAGGCAGCTTGTTTTATCAGTCCATATTTTAGAACTAAATACCTTATATATGTAGAATATAAGATCAAGATCAAGGCTGACAGACACAGTAAGAGCTACTGCCATGAATAATTTATCATTTAAGTAACAAAGGCACACAAGACTCCGAAAGTTTTCCTCAGCAGAGCAGCATATTCTTATGTCACCTGGGTAGGACTGTCTTACCCACTGCTAGTTCTCATTTATTGATGGTTTGCAACCACAGCCTTGTGCACAAATCCCAGCAAGGCTCACTAGTGTCCCGGCATCCAATTGGATACCAGAGACTCATACAGATGAATTCTTACTGTGTAAGGTCCATTTCCTTCAGCTTCATCACTTCTTGCTTGTGTTTTTCTTGGAATTCCTTTGCAGCTTCCTCCTACAACAGGACAGCACAGCAGATGCAATAAGTCCTAAGTGCAGTAGCAATGGGAGGAAAATGCCCTTCCCACTGAAAAAGGAATATATTTCTTATAAACAAACACCAGATGATCCTGAAAAGCTTCTCTCTGTTATGTAACTGGACTTTTACATTATTTCTTTACATATAATTGTAATTTTCTGTGAAAAATCCACATTGCAGCTTAACAAAGCACGACTCCACAAGCACATAATGCAAACCCGTCAGGTTTTAGCTACCCGTAAATGACAGACAGGATGTGGAATTCTTTCCATCCAAGAAAATTTAGATTACCATGCTCCTACACTCTAGGGAACTTCATGAAGTGTTTATATATGCATCAAGAAAAAAGTTTGTAATTACCAAATCGTCATTCAAAGATTTCAGCGTTGGCTCCATCACAACATCCTTTGTTGCTGCCATTTGCTCCTCCACAGCTTTTTCCTGGACTGTGTTGAACAGCTGAAAATGAAGTGACCCAACACATGTAAAGACCTGCTGATGTTTCTTCTTGGTTATTGCTTTAAAATAAAAAAGAAATGCTGTCTGTTCCGATGAAACTCTTCTAACTTTGCAAACACAATCAGGCAGGTTTTTTTTCCATCCTACTGAAATAAAAAGCCTGAGGCTGCTTCTTGAGGGCAGGATTATATACAGCTTTTAAAGAAAGCATCAATATACAATCAGTCAGCACTCAATGTCACACAAATTTAGAGAACTCATAGTTTACAACATGCTTTATTTTATTAAGCATCATTTATCACTTCTACAACGACAAACATCAGGCTGCAGAAGCTTTGCTATGTATCCTGAACCTTAGAAAGAAAGAAAGAAAACCACAACCAAAACTTTCCAATTATTTCACTGAACTTCAAGTCTACCTCTGCATTTTTTTTTCCAAGAAAAGTTGAGATGCCACTGATGCAGTGAACAGTGTTAAACAAAAGGAGCAGGCTCAGCTGGCAACATGGATTTTATGCTCAGCATTTCTGTCAGGACATTTCAACATTCAAAACCATAGGACAAGCACTATTATTTGGGAAAACACTATATACAGTCATGGAATGGTTTGGTTTGGAAGGGACCTTAAGGATCATCTAGTTCCGACCCCCGTTGCCAAGGGAGTTTGGATTTATAAATCAAGGCCACAAATACCTGTTTTTTCTACTGGGATTTTCCCATCTTACAAAGAAGTATACAGTCAATTACTGGGGACTTGTTTAAGATGCACAGTTCTGATTCAGCTTTCCATTAGTGCCACACTTTCTGTTAGTCTTGGAATTCCACTGTGGTCCAACAAAACCAAATCAAAGCTGTACCTGGACTACTTTGCGGATGATCCTGTTGAAAAGGCCCATCAACTGACTGCTGGGCAGTTCCACCTCCTTTTCCAGCTGGTCCAGAGATTTATGCTGGAGGCCAATCCCTAGAAAAAGGGCCTGAGGAAAAGACATGTTATAGAAGCTTTAAGAGCAAATACAAACACACATTTCCCGCTACACTCCCTGTGTCTTCCCAAGTCTTGGCTCTGTTCCAGCCATACCCACCGACTGTGCAGCAGAGAGGGAGATATCCCCCATCTGGTTGAGGAAAAACATCCTGGCAATGGTAGGAACCATGTCCATGATGAGGTGATAGTCCACCATGTTTCGGGAGTACATCTCCAATCTCTTCAGGTCATAGGGGATGAAAACCGATTCCAGCTCAGCACGGCTGATGGCTGAGGGGCACAGCAAAAACACAGCAAAGCTGTCAAACAAAAACACAACCCCGACTGCTCTTCAGAGCTGAAGTTTAACACTTTATTCTTCCTATTATTGAGAAAGGCCAAATGCCACCCCACAGGTTCTCTTCCCAGCACAATTCGGAATTCAGGAACACTGCTACCCAGGCTGGCTTGGTTAATCCAGGTCTTTTCAGGCAGACATACATCCATATGAAAAACATTGCAACTGTCAAAACAGACCAGTATATCAACTTAAATATGCCAGAGACTGAAAACAGTGAAGGCTGAGAAACACAATTTTCCCAGTCTTTAACTACTTACACTGGTTTTGCTGTAAATGAGGTTTGTTCTCTTGCAGCAGCAACCAAAAGTCTCACCAAAGAGACACCAAAAACCCGCAAGACAAGGTTACCAAGTTCTCTCCTCTGTTAAGGATATTGAGAAAGCAGCAACTTGCTTTTAAACCAGAAGGGAGTGTTAGAAGTGTCTGCCCCTTCTGTTATAGTGCCTGCTCTTAGAAAGAGCATCACGTTCCAATTGCCAAATTCCTGATGACAGTGCTCTTCCTAAGAAGCAAGTTGCTCTGTCTGCTCCCATTCAAGGCTTCTCTTTTAGTTCCATACTGGACCTAGCAGGTGTCAGTCTCCATCTGTGCTCTGTCATGCATTTAGTTGTAACAGTCAGGAGCCCTCTAATTTAATGTTACTTAAATCAAGAAATGGAAGGTGGAAAAAAAACACCCCACAAAAAAACCACCAAAAAGCCCACCACTACCTGTTTTCAGTGGCAGAAAATGTTGTTTTAGCTTTTAATTAGAAACAGAAGCATTTTTCTGGATCATAGGGACACTGTGAGCCAGGGTACTCACGTGGTTGTGGCTGCTGTTTGATATTTTTGTTCTGCAGAATATTCAATGCCAACGAGGGAGAGAATGTGCTGAACTGGTAGGAAAGCAGGGAAAGGAACCGCCTCCTAAAATCTACAGGACAGGATCATACAATAAATTACCACTGTGGACCTCTAGGATAAGTATCCCAGAGAATTCTTCTGGAGTTAGCAAGGTCAAAGTTACCTTTCCAGAAGGCAGTAAGCCAAGGCTCCTGTTCAGAGTCTTCTTCATTCAGCATCTTCAGCATGATGCAGGAATGCTCCCCAGTCAGGTCATTCTAATAAATAAGATACAATTCTGCGATTCTGTGATGTATTTCCCACCATCCCCATGAACCTTTTGCACTCTGTGCTCAGCTGAGGAAGGCAAATATCTTCTAAATCAGCAACAGCTACAAATATATCAACTGCTACTGATCACCATTATCTAATGGAAAACCTGTGAACTTCTAGAATTTGGTAAATCTCAGTTACTTTACCAATAATCCACATTAATTTTAATTAATAATTAAAAAGCTGCACCTCTGCTCTGAATTTTAAAGTGAAAACTATTTAAGAGTCCTACATTCACAACCCTAAAAACTTTACTCCTTTGGTTAACTAGACAGGCCCAAAGAACAAAAATTAACATAAACCAAACTCTAAAAGTAGCCTCAGAAACATTCCTGTCCCAATCACATCTCACAGAAGGTAATGGAAAGATGTCCAGGGATGTCAGTTGGGCTGGATTTTCACTCAGAAACAGTGTGGTACTTACTGGTGTCTGCCTCAAATAAACTGGCACAAATCCAGCCCGTTTCCAAAACCTGGGAAAAGAAAAAACACTCTGAGAATCATGGAGTTGTTGATTGTACAGTAACACTTGTGGTTAAATGCAATTTACCCACTGTACAAGGACAACTGGTGAGTCTCTGAAACTCCCCACCAGCTAGTGAAATGGATACTGAAAGCACTAACAACAATCAAACTGAGGTTCTACCTCAAAGGAGTGAAAAATTACGACTACGACATCAAAAAAAATCAACAAACTTTCAAAGACAGACACGATATCAGAGTTACTGTATTTCACATGCTCCCAGGGCCTCCTTTAAAAACAGGCAGATGGGGTTTGGACCAATAACACTGTTGCAAAATGTGGAATATGTAAAAATTTTCTTAAGAAAGGATGTTCTTCAATGGTTGATCTTTCAAAGCCTAATCAACGAAAAGGGAGACTTTAATGACACTTAATATCTACCAAACTCCTAAGGGATTTTATATAAAACTATGTGGTAAAATGGAGCTAAAACTTGAAAAATATTAATAAATCATTGACTGCTGCAGTAACTCAGCTCCTCCATGGTAAGTAAAGCAAGAAGCAGCTGCAGTTGCTGGTAAAAAGCATTTACATTAGTCAGGAAACAAACAACTAACTTTGAAGTCAGCAGGTCATAGGAATTAGCGTTTAACTTCTCCCTACTTATTACAGGCTGTTCTTACTTCTACATTCTGGAAAAATTGAGCAATTAAAGCTCATTATTTGTTTAGAAGACTCACAGAGGCAACCAAGAAGGGAATGGGTTTGCCCTTAGAAGGAGTTTGAGGAGAAACTACCCAGAATGATGCACTTAAGACCTTTCTGTGGTGTACAATAGGATGGACCCTACAGGAGCTGTAGGGCTTGGAGCTGTTCCAGTTTCAGAAACTGAGGTAAAGAGAATATCCAAGGGCTAAAGCATCTGCATCCAAATAATATATATTATTATATTTGTGATTTACATAGTTGTATTTTTGCATTGGATCAATTAGGAAATAAAGTCTTACTTCAGCAATCTCGGTGTTAGGCCGTAAGACACCCCGAGATAGTCCAGGTTCTCAGCTTGTCTCTCACTCAGTTTCAGAAGCAAAGGAGGCAAATCTTTGCGAGGTGTCACAACCTCTTCTAACAAACCAACAGTCTGAAAAAGAGAGTGGAAATAGGTTAGCAGCAATCCTCACAGAAACCTGCACATTAAAGCTCTTATTCTGTATAAAAATTAAATTTCCCCCTTACAGAGAGGAATTGTTACGGAGACTTACAGTGAAAACTACCAACCTTAGCGTGACAGAAAACAAAAAATGTACTAAGTTCCATACCTCACTGCTTACAGTTGCAATTTCTTTTGGCTTTTGAATTGTTTCTTCTTCCAAACATGGGAATTTGCCTTCATAGTACATCTGCAGCAAGGTCAGAGCTCTGCTGCCATAGCCCATCTGTGGAGCAGGAACAAAGAGCAATGTAAGCAAAAAGATGGCTCTAGTTCTTAAAACAGAGAAACAACATTCTCCCCTTAACACCCATTAACAATCAGTGCAGACAACACTCAGTCACTGCAAAAATTGGGGTTTTTTTTTGCCATTTAGCAGCTCCATGGAGAAGGACAGGACAGAAAAGTACTTTACCCCCTGATAATCCGGGTGAACCGCAATGCGAACAACACGCCCGCCAGAGAGGCCCCCAAAATCCGGATCTTGGAACTACACAACAGACAAAAAAGTCAGTTTAAAGAACACAGATGGGTACTCTGGGAATAAGAAACAGTGCTGAAAATATATTTGGGGTGAGGACACAGCCAAATTACTGACCTGCTCTGAAATGGTCCAGGGGATAAGATCACCAGAGGCTTTCTTTCCCCTCGAGAGGCTGTTCATGATGGACTGGCGGGAGATCTCTCCCTCCATGCACACCTGCCACGGAAGGCAAAAACCATTAACAGAGAAAAAAATGTCTTCTCCTACAGCCACTCAACTACATCAGAATCCAAGTTTATATTCAGTTGCTCTCTCACCTGAACAACAGCAAGTACTTCTGGTAATGAATTCTGAGTCGGTGGAACGGGTGGCAAAAGGCAAAAAAGATGGTGGGCAGGTGCATCAGAGAGCATCTGGAGGTCATTGGGCGAGTTCTGGTGGGTAAAGATATCACAGAGTTGAAAAAGTATTCTGAGAATCATTGAATATCCTGAGTTGGAAGGGACTCACAAGGATCACTGAGTCCAGTTCCTGGTCCTGCACAGGACAACCCCAAGAATCATATCATGTGTCTGAGAGTGTTGTCAAAATGCTTATTCCATGAGAAGGGCTTCAAGTCCATTGTAATGTTAGCAGCTGACTTCTAAACAATCCTCCATTTTCTGAATTTAGGGATATGAAGAAACTTGGAAGTAGTACAGTGCTGATAGAGATCATCTCAGGCCAGCTCATGGCTGTCACACTACCAGACAGCATCTGCTTTTCTCAGGTGAAATCTTTTGCTCTAATATGTATGAAATTGAATTTTCTATTTTTATATAGCTCCTTGCCTCTTTAATTACCAAATCTTAATTTTTGTTTTAAGCCTCAGATTTTTAATACTCAGGATTTCAGTACTTATAGACTTCACCCCTGACATTTAACAGTAGCCCACGGTCTCGAAACCTTGAGATGAATTATTCCTCTTTTCACTAGTACAGAGGTGCTACTCTTTTGGTTAACTTGAGGCTCCTAGAACACAATAAAGAGAACTGCAAAAGAGGTTCATCACTGACAAGCTTCTAGACTCATCTAGAATTTAGCCTCCAGAACTTCTCAAGACAAAAATATTCCGGTAAATGCAGTATGTTCAGCCAAGACCAAAGCAGAGATCTTGGCGAAAGGATACAGCAAGAAGCAACAGAAGCTGTTCAGAAATGTAAAGAGAACAATTCAGTCAGGTTAGCATAACAAGCACTGCTCCCCCCACAAAATTCCCCAGCTGAAATTTCGATGGAAGAAGCACAAGCTCTACCTTGTAGTGGGAAGCCACATAGAGGGCCATCAGTCTCTGCAGAAAAACTTCTGATGCTCTGTGGTAACAAAAGAGTGTGTCTCTATTTACGTAGTACCTAAGCACAAGGGTTAAGGAAACAACCTCCTTGGGAACAGGGAAAAAGCTTCTTGGTTTATTTTCAGTATCTGGGCTATGTGCTGGCTTGTGCTCCTTATCTACAAGAACGAATGACACTGGGCAGTGTTTGTAGCTTTCACACCCTTCATCTGTAAAGCCAAAGCTTTTATAACTCCAGGAAGCACTTCCCTTCATGCAACCCTTTTTTAGTATTACCTCTGGAGTAAATCTGGAGCTGGGTAATGTCCTGGTAAAATACACACCACCAGTGCCATAAGGCAGTGGTAAGAACTTAACTCCAGAAGTGTGGTCTTAATAAAAACATGATACGCTAAAATTATCACATTAGCCAGAGAACCAATTATTAATGAGCTTAAAAAAGCCTCCTTCACCAGAAAGCAATTTATTTTGATCAGGGCACAACATCTGAATAAGGATACAGGTCACAAGTCTCAGGCAGTGGGCAGCCAGAGATGATCCTGGTGATGTTGAGACAGTCCAAGCACAGCAGGTCATTGAGCCACTTCTCAACCGGGTCCCCGGGGGCATATCTGATGGACTCGTGGAGGGAGATCTCGTGTAAGGTACGAGCTGCAAACAGATGGCAGAGAACATGTAGAGTTGGAAGTTACGGCTGGCAAAGAATCCAGTAGGATCCGTGTCCTTTGAAGGGCTCCCAGATTAGAAAATTATTAATTGCGTAGCTTTCATCTCTTGAAAGCTTTTCATCTGAAACTCATGAGGGAAAGAACAGAGGGAGAGTTCCTTCATTTTCGGCTTTCCTCCAGCTGCAAAGCACATGGATACATGGGATACCCACAGGGCTTGCATCAGACATCGTGGTCACACAGCACAGCCCAGAACTGCCCTACCTGAGGTGAGCTTGGCCGTGGCCGTGGATTTGTTCTCTGCTGTCATGGTCACCTGGGTCTGGGCACTCTGCTGCCGAAGCTGCTGGATGAGCTTCAGTGACAGAGAGCGACCTGTGCCCTCATACCTGGAAAGCAAGACACAAAGTTCTGAAGCAAAGAACCAAACAGCACTCCCGATTCACAGGGAAGCTCCAGCATGGACCCAGGCTGCCATGCAGAGCCATGTGCTGCTTTGGGGACTGCCAGGGCCCCAACCATCTGTGAGAATCGCTGCCTTTTGATGTTCTTGAGCATGCAGGACCCTGCCACTTTACTAGCCTTGCCAAAGTGGAAGGAAAATGTCCTTCTTCCCTCTCTAACTGCAGAATCCTGCTTATGTATTTGCTCCTTGTAGCAGAGCAGAAGAGGAGCAAGTCCACAGTGGGAGCAGTAAGGACTGACTCTTGTTATTTTAAGGAGCATTTCCACGACAAATCAAGATCAGCATGACCTGATACAACAGTATGTAATAAAACAAGTACTGTAGATTATAATCCACTGTCACAACTGGTTCCCCAGGCACACAGTTGCTGCTCAAGCCTTACCCATTGATTGTAGAGGCCATGAAAACCAGGTAAGGGCCCAGCAGGTTTTTCACCAGGGGTAGAGGAATGGCAGCAGCTTCATCAATCACAACCAGTTCAGCCTGCCCCAGTTTCACCGAGTCAGCGGGGTGTATGTACTGCAAGGAAAGAGAGACACTGTCACTGCCAACAGCGGCATTCCCTCTCTGGGAATCAGGGAAATGTCAGAGCTGGTAAAGCTGGAGCCCTGAAAAGCTGTTTGTTGTCCTTGTTCCCCACAGCCACCAAGCCAGAGACTGAGACATGAAAAAACCCCAGTCAGGACAGGGTTTATGCTACCCTAGTAAGGACTGAGTAATTTATTGAGAACATTTCCACACAAATTTATCTGCAGAGATGATGAAAACAGAGGAAATCTAATCACAAAAAACACATGCTCTTCCTTCACTGTTCCTTTCACCCTTCTTTGCTTTTATTTCAGCTCCCACAAGGGAGCTTTGTAATCTACAAGTTATTCCCAGAAAGGAAGTATTTCATGAAAGTCACTCACGCAGAGGTTTTGCCTTAAAGCAAAATCCTTTAGGACAGTTACACAATCACATAAAATGAACATGCTTAAAATCAAAACAATTACAGTGCTGGAAAAACCAAGTCAGGAATAAAAAACAGAAAGGCAAGAGGTCAGTTACCTGGATGGTCTGTCTGTGCTCCTTGAACACATTCACTCTGACTACTGCCTTGTTAAACTCCGGATTTAAAGACTGAACAATCTCATAGTCCAGATGTTCCTGAAAGAAAACACTGTTAAAGCCAAGATCTAAGAAAAATATCATTTACCATCATCATGAAAATAAGTTCACTAAGAGGAGACTGTTCTTTCACATTCTAGTTAAAAATTCTTATAAAAGGTTCAGAGGCCTGAGAATTGAGAATGTATTTACTAATGTTACCAACTGCTTCACAGAGAAACTGATTTACTCTACTTAGAGAAGGAAACATAACTCCTATCATTCATTTTTTGCAGAACATTACAAAAAAAGCTGGTAGCAAATATAAGTAAAGAAATCACAGATAAGATGCAAAACTTATTAAAGAGGAACACTGTGAAGGTATTGTAAAACAGTCTGCTCCCCTCACCTGATACTGCAGTGCATCAAAGCCTTTAAATATGAACTCAAAGAGCGTGTGAAGATTATCAGGGCTTGGAGATGTGACGAAGATGTTGGAGTAACTGCAGAGAAAAATAAAACAAGAGTTTAATTATTTTTCTGACATTGGAGTAATTGAACAGAAAAATGAAACAAGAGCTTAACTATTTTTCCAACAAATTTTAAATATAAATACTAAATAGGATGTTTTATCTGAGGGGTTCATTTTACTTAATAACCAAAATAAAGCAGATTTCTGGAGACACTAATCTCAATTTATGTGTGATTATTTTGAGTTTTAAAGACTAATTTTCTTATTACTATAATATAAAAACTTGAACAACAGTGTATGCAGCAATCAAAACATAAAGGAATAAAAACAAGAGAAGTGTGGGAGCATTTAGAATTTAGGACTGGAAATTACAAATACATTCAGATCCTGTCATTTTTTTTTTAATTAATGGATGCAGATAAAGCCTGGGAGATTGAAGGGGGATCACTCACCCAAAAGCTACTGCTCCAGCAATAGCCAGGCCCAAAGCAGCAGACTTGCCCCGTCCCCTGGCTGCTGTTAAAGCCACAGTGCTGCGGAGAGTCTTCTCAGAAATGGCTTCGATAAATTTCAGAACCGCTTTTGCCTGATGATTAGAAAACATAAAAATAAACAGAAATCAGCTGTGTTTAAACTGCATTACTTGGAATTAAACTGCATAACTCCTTTACTGGCATTAACGGCAATTCCTGTCCCATTACTGTGACCTGTCAAGCACAGAGTATTTCGGATTTCAGCCCCACACCAACCTGGTCCAGGGTTTTACAGCCATCCACCAGAACCCCCACGGGCTGCGTGTCCTGCAAACTCTCCTTCAGCTCCCTCAGCTCCAAGTCCTGTGGCCGGAGTCTGTCCTCCTAAAAGCGCAGGATTGACCAGAATAGGATGAGTAAAGGACATTTCAGCACAATTATACCTTTGCAAGGTCTTCTGTCAGGCAGAAAAAGAGATATGAAAGAAAATGATACCACAAGAAGAATATAATCCCTAGAAACACAGATATTTATACGGACAGACAGATATTTAACAGTCCAATTTTCAGGCACCTTCAGGAGAATGGTTCCACAGAGAGATGTATCCTGGCTTCCCCAAGCTTGGAGGAAAGAAGGAAAGGATTTTTCAGTAGATGATAAGGAGACTTCAATTAACTTTTAATTAACTTTTCAGTCCTCAGGCTGCACCAAAACTGTATGATCTTTGTTATACTTGTGCATATTGCCATGTAGGGGGAAAAACTACTGCAGCAGCAACAGATCAAACCACTAGCAAGATTTTCAAAGCCACGAGCACAGTCAGCTTTAGACTGGAATGAATTCTGATTCTCCTTATTGTCACTCAAAATTCCAAAGGCATTACTTTACCCATCCAACAGATAAGCATTTGTGCTTCTGTCAGTATCATTCTAATGATATTGTTTTGGGTTTTAAAATTTTAAAACTAGTGGCCTATTAAAATGTTTTTACATCTCTGACAGAGCCCATGTTGGTATTTCTTGGACCACACAACGCAGTTCAAAGCTAGAAGATTTCTGTTTAAAACTTATTCCATTTTACTTTAGTTTTACACCTGAAAATTATAAAAGGATACATTTCCAACAGTGCAAGTATGTGTGGATTATATTCAGGGAATGTTTCCCAAGATTCAGGAATTCAGAATTCAAAATTGAAACTACCAGTTTCCAGTTGTGTCCTAAGCTTGTAACATAGTAATTTCCAAAGTGTTTTCCCACTCTTCAACTGTCAAAAGATCTTTTTATTTGTCTCATCCCAACTGTCCATCAGCCTGAAATTTCTTTGTACTTCTCAAACAGCAATCACAATTAAGCCTCTCCTCACAAGGAAAACAGCAACACAAGAAAATCAATGAATATGGGCAAGCACAAAAAAAAACCCCAAAACAACAAAAAAACCCACCTGTGACAATAAAAAAAAAAAAAACAAGAGGGAAAGAAAATATATCTCCCAGTGCTCCCAGGTGTCATTTTTGTAGAACATTCTACTTCCTCTCTGGAAGCCCATTATATCTGATATGAATCAGGGTGAAAGGAAAATAGTTCCTCTTTAAATCTTTAACACACTGTGGGCCAGCTCAAGACTGATTTGTCCCAAAGGGAAGGGGTGACATCCCTCACTGACCTGGGACTGTGGAGGGACAGGAGTGATGTTTGCAGCGTGACTGGAGATGGGCAGGATGTTCAGCTGGTCATCAATCACCAGGCAGTTCTTGCAGGAGGCCAGAGACAGGATGAACCTGAATAGGAAAGCAAAGGCAGCTCAGTGAAAACTTCACTTTTTGGTAGTTATTTCAAACTCTTTTCTAAACAAAGACAACTACAGGTACTTGATGCTGAGGAATACATGATGTTCTGGGCCAAACAGCCCAGACCCTTTCCACCCTCAGTAACTCACCTCTCATTAAACCTTCCCACCACATCCTGGTGTGCCTCTGTTCTGTATCGAGAGTGAACATCCTGAAACAGAGAAAACCTCCCTCAGGAGAAGGAACAGCACCCTCAGCGACATCTGCGAGGCTGTGACTCGTGTCACAGTCCATCTTTTCCACTCTTGTGGGTCACAGCCTCCCCTTCCATCCACAGCACGCCCCAGACAGAATCCTGATTTTGTTTGTTGTGGCACACCCGCATTTTCCAAATACTTGTTAAAAATGTACTTTTCCCACCAATACTTTTATTTATTCCAGCCTGACTCAAAGGTCGGCTCTGCCAGATTTTATCAAACACCTCGGGCATGCAAAGAAATAACATTCTATCACTTTAATTCACCCACTGCTTACTAACAGAAACAGCTCCTCCTCTAGGAATAAGTATACTCAGTGTGAACATAATTCCTATCTGGAAATATGTAATAGTTGTGGAGCTGATCTCAGCAAGCAACACGTCACAAAACACTGAAAAGACCTATTCTGTTTAACTTAAGTTGCTGATAAATGGGCAGATAGAATAAATATTTCCAAAACTATTGTGGAACTAAAGAACAGTTACTTTGTGAATGGCAGGTGTTTCTTCCTTGCAATTCCTTCCTTCCTAGCAGCATTTCAAGGCAGAAATGCCTGAGCATAAGACATTCAGTCAGAGATGGATGAAGGAATAGGAAAGGCCATAAAGGGAGATCATAGCCCATAATAAAAGCAATAAACAACCACTTGGCATCATCACAATGCAAAGGAAACAGACACATCATGCTGAACGTGCCATGGTCATTGTGTAGAGCTGCTTCAGGGAGTTCATTGTTCTCAGGAGAATCACCACAATTCCACCACCTTCCACTGTTTCAACAGTTCTGGCCAACAGGTTTGGAGTCAGGGCTTCAAAATCCTAGGGAATAAATAACATTTCAAAGTTGCCTGGAGTTCATCAGTCCTACTGGAAGGCACAGAAAACCTAAAAATATTATTAAGTTTAATTCACACTTAATATTAGCATTAACAAGTGTCCTGTTAAAACTTCTACCAACAAGGCCACCTCACCCTCACAGAACTTGTAAAATTGAAGTAACAAAGCAACAAATACTATTCCTGCAACATTTAAAGTAACCAATACCAGAGCAGTGTCCTTTTTGAGTCCAAAGTTGAAGTCCTCACCTGAAGGACACACATGCCAAAGGTGTTCCCAAGGATCTTGTGGGTTTCATTGTAGTAACAGTAGCGAATGTTTGTGGCTGCTATGAACAGCTCAAAGGGATCATCATCCTTTATGTTTAAAGTTCCACTCTTAATCTTCTTCTGGAGTTGCCTCATCCTCTTCTTCCTGTGGCTGGAGGACCAAATCACACAGAAGTTTTCTTGGAAAAAGGTTAAGTAGAAGTCTCATTCAAAGTCAGAGCCCACTCCTGAATATTACTGAGGTTAAAAAGCTGAGGAATTAAACTTTTGGCCTTTTGAGGTTAAAAAGTTGAGGGAGAGATTGGTCCAGGGCGACAGATTAGAGTTAGAGCTACAGAAAGAAACCAGAGGTATCAAGTGCTGATGCCAAGTGTATTGTGGAGGCCAAATTTAGTTTTGGATAAGGAAACACACGAGGTTTCTCTTACCTGCTGAATCCCAGCTCCTTTTTGTAACACCAGAGGACGGAGGGCCTGGCCTTCACCGTGGCTTTGGACAGCATGTGATGCAGGATCACCACCTGTCAGAGCCAGAAACTCTCTTTAACAAAATCAAAGAGCAAAATATCTGTCCAGATTTTATTTCATAGCTATGTTTTCTACTGTGCAAAACAGAAGGATCCTGTGACATGCTGGGAAGGTGATCTTCCTTTTCAAACAGACCTGTGTGTCTGTGCCTTCTCCAGGGCTGCATGACATTGATTTAGACCCAGTTTTCCTTAGCTCTCTTATTTGGCAGAACTGCTAAAAACTGCTCTGACAGAAGGAGATTATTCCAGGGTAAATACAATTCCTAGTATTTGCATCTTACAACGGATTTTCCACAGCATATTTTAGTATTTCAGTGAAAACACTGAACAGAACCAGACTTGGGATATGCCGTGACAGACCATCCACCTTATCAGTAAATTAATGACAACTTTCTTGTACTGCCACCTGATCAACTCCTTATTTTCCAAGGTTTTTTTGTAACTAGGTTATTTTATTTCCCCAGATACTGGAGATAACTGAATCATCAGCTCTAACAGAAGAGCAGCAGGGCCAGGGCAGGGATTGTTCCCTTGTGCTGGGAGCTAGTGAGGCCACAGCTCGAATTCTGCGTCCAGTTCTCGGCCCCTCAATTCCAGAAGGACATTGAAGACCTGGAGCATGTCCAGAGATGGGAAAGGAGCTGGGGAAGGGTCTGGAGCATCAGGAGCAGCTGGGGGAGCTCCTGGGAGAAAGCTCCCTCTGTCAGCCTGGAGAAAAGGCAATCACTTTCTTCTATACAACGCTACCAGGTGGGTTCATCTGCAAGACCACTCAGCACATAAAGCACGTTTTGAGCCCAAAACCATCACATCTCACGGCAGAGCCGACGTTTAAGTCAGACCGGAATAAATAAAAGTATTGGTGGTAAAAGTACATTTTTAACACGGGGAAAAAAGCTCCAAGCAGACAGAAAATGAAAGATACTTTCCCCCAGTTTAAAGTAAATAAATGAATAAACAAACAGACGAACAAACAAATAAACAAATACGATTTGCCTGTCCTGGCTCCTGCTAGCCAGAAAATCAGTATACTTTTCCCCAGCTTAAAGTAAGTAAGTAAGTAAACAAGTAAGCAAGCAAACAAATAGATCCGATTTGCCATTCCTGGGTTTTACGGGATGCTCATGCGCTTTCTCAGACCGATGTCTAGGGGCAGGGTCTCGAAAACCCGTTTCTAACCCCCGCAGCAGGAGGGAGAAGCCGGTGCCGGGGGATTAGGGAACCCCGCGGTCGGTACCACGCCCCACCCTGCCGGTCGCTGCGGGGCAGCGGTACCTGGTCCTTGCCGCGGTCTCCCACCACCACGAAGAGGCTGCGCTGCCGCTCGGCCACGCCGTTCTCGATGAGCACGCGGATGCGGTTGTCCACCTTTCGGCGCTGCATGGCTGCGGGCCGCTCCGAGCCTCGCCCGGCTCCCGATCCCGCTCCCGGCTCCCGATCCCGCTCCCGGCTCCCGATCCCGCTCCCGGCTCCCGATCCCGCTCCCGGCTCCCGACCCCGCTCCCGGCTCCCGATCCCGCTCCCGGCTCCCGATCCCGCTCCCGATCCCTATCCCGCTCCCGCTCCCGGCGCTCCCAGCGCACCACGTGGGAACCACGTGGGGCAGAGCGCGGGCGCCGCGCGCCACGGGAGGACCCCGGGGCTGCCCGCGCCGCGCGCCCGCACAAACATCTCTCTTTCTTTTTTAAAGTGTGACAATTTAAGGTTAATTTTCCGCACGGGAAAGCCGCGGCGGAGCGGAGGAAGCACACGCGCTGGAAGTACGCGTACTCCTGCGGCCAACGGCTCCGGGCAGCCCTCCCCCGGCGCAGCTGTGTTCGGTTCCCGCCCGCTGTGAGAGGGGGTGACACCAAACTCCAGCCGCAGCGGCGACACCCACCGTGTTCTTCGAATGCCTTGTTCCGCAGGGATCTCGCGCACAAACCCCGAGACCACGATGCCCGGATCTGATGAAGGCAGTCCTTCCCCCCTGCAGTCCCACGCGTGGCAGGCGCTGCCTCTGGGCGGCGTTCGGGACCGGAGAGAGGAAAACCGACACAGGGATGTGTAAAAGAGGCCATCTGGACAGCTTTCCCATGGAAACATGACCACAGAAAACAAAACACACGTATAGAAACTAACGAACCTTTAGGATACAAAATTATCTAATACCAAACCATGAACCCCCCCCAAAAATGTTATTTTTCTCCTCAATAAAACTAGGTATAGCTTATAACACTTAAGCTCCACTGTTTAATAAAACCATCTCAACGAAGTTTTCTATATAAAATCCCAAGTTGTAAAACTGTGGAGCTTCAACAAAAAAAACCCCAATTTATCAACCTGACTTGACATTTGAGTGAGTTTTCAGAAACACACTGATTCTCAAACTGACAGTGAAACTATTCCTAACCTTTCAATACCAAACCTGAGCCGAGCTATTTGCATAGATGTATTTATTCTTAGCTTTTAATACTGCCAAAATTTGGTTTTTAACTTGAACATTTGAACAGTGAATTATTTAAAACCAGGTAACATTGTAGGAAAATTTTCTTTAATACCACTGGATGTATTTTGGGGATATTTGTTTTAAAATATAACAAAAGTATGATAAAGCTACTGAATTAATAATCATAAAGGCTGGAGAATAGTATCTTTTTTAGGTGAACCCAGACAGACACCTCACTAAGACAAAATCACCAATGAAGTGTAGCAAGACAATTCCTTAAGGTATAAGTACAAAATATTTGCTTGAAAGGACATAAAACATTTAAATAGATTTATTTTCCAAGTGTTTACATAAGCCATGGACCAATTGGTTTCCAACGTTGAGTTAAAGAACTGCAAAGACATATATACAGGTATGTTTAAGGCCATCAGAAAATTTAAACCTGACAAGAAACTAAAACTCTGAACACTTATTCTATATGGTAGAGGCATTACTAATTTATTCTAAAACTGGAGAGCTTAAAAAAGGAAATACATTTTCATTTAATAAAAATCTAATGGATAATGACTAAAATTTAGCTTGAGACCAAAATTGCAGGTGTACTTTGATCCACTATTTGAACACATTTTATAGAAATGAGAACTGAGCCAGTTACACCCATGTCATTGTTTTACGGACATTAAAAAGTGAGGGGAAACAGACGTGGCTTTTAAAAGTAATAACTGCAGCAAGAGCAAACAATAAATTTAATTCAGAACCAAATGTGGAGTTAGGCTAAAGTTTTCCTAATACGGTTCTTTTATGTGCTGTTCAGAGTGGCTTTAGGATGTGGATTCTGGAAAACAGATTTCCTTCCCTCCATTAAGGCCAGAGAGCCACAAATAATTTTAATAGCATTATATTCAAGAATCGAATTTTCAAGGATTGAAAACTTTTCCTGTCCTATCCATGTGGAAAGCAGATGGAATATCGCTGAAACACATTTTAGAAATTGTCTAATTCACAGTGACAAATCTCAGCTCCAGCTACAAATTTGTGTCTTCAAGCATCCATGTCAATCTTTGCAAACACTTTAACCAAGAAATTTCACATAAACAAGAGAGATGACATGTTTCCATCCAAGATGGGACTAGCAACCTCAGTAACTGGACTGGTTAATGAAAGTTCTTGTGTTCCCCATTGTATCCACAGGAGATTTGCTTTTAATCATATGAAATTCAACCACTTTTCAGTATCATTTATCATCTTTTCAGTATTTATTTACAGTTAAAACCTCTTCAGTAACTTCTCTCTCTCCTAAGTAGTCACTCAAACACCATTTGGGGAAAGAAGGAAGCTCGATCCATTCTCCAAAGACCTGTAACATAATCAACCTGCCTCAAAAAATAAGGTCAGCAGGACATTTTGAGAAGACACATTAAGGTCCCAAAGTTCTCTGAGAGTTTCAAATCCCAACAGAGTGCATTTACTGGTTAAAACAAGAAGCCAACAATCCTCTTCCAACTACTCCAATCAGAGCATTGCTGAGATGCAAAAGGCAGTATCTTTGAAAGAAAACAGGAGTTAAATGAAGTTCAGAATGCTCCACAGCAAAATCTCAAAAGTTGTACAGTTTTCTTAAAATATGCAGGAACAACAGAAGTAAAATTCAGGACATTGGCCTCAAGTATGAGACAACAGCTCTGATTTCTAAGTTTTTAAGTTGAAGGATGTCCAGGAAGGATCTGAGTTTCCCAAACATAGTAACAATAGGTATAAACATCTTAAGTATTTGAGTGATTAACATTATTTGCTCCAGAAACCTTGAATTACAGCCAAGAAGCAGCAAGAGGCTGAAGGCATAGGTTTGTTCTCAAACTCACCCCACTGCACGTTATCACAGCCCAGACAACAAAGGCCCTGCCAAAATAAAACTCTCAGGGTAGGTGTCTATTCAAGGCAGCCAGAATTAGGCTCCAATTCTCCCCAAAACACCAGTCTTTGGAAGAATCAGGTAAATCCACCAAAAAGGTGCAACTGCTGTGTGTACCTCCAGGCTCAGACACAGCACTGTGTTATCCTCTTTCCAACACAGGATCATGTTTTCCCATAGGATGAACAGCTCATCCCAGGCTCTGAAATAGAAGCAGCCTTGAAATCCCACCACTTTGCCTCAGGATTAACTTCTTGCAACAGTCTTGGTTCAAGATACGACCTTTTTCAAAGGAAACATACCTAGGAGTGCTCATGATCAGGATGGGACTCGGATCCAGAGCCAAGCTACAGAGTAAGGATAATTTGGAGCTCCCCTGGAAAGGCCAGAAAAACAGTGAGTTGACCCATGTGCCACAGGGTGACCCCAGCAGAGCTTTCACTTCAGTTTATTAGATGAGATTAAAAGAGTCAGTGCAAATTCCCAGCCTAAACACCTCTCATGGACTTGTTCCTCCTCTCCCAGCAAACAGCAGAGCAGCTGCTCTAAAGGCCATTCTCAACACGTGAAAAAGTTTACAAACTTGTCAAGAGGCCCCTCAACTACCCAATGTTTTATTTTAAGTTGGAAAGAAACCCCAAACCAACCCCCAAAACTTTCAGTGAAATGTTCTGATCCATTCAGGAATCCTTAATTCAATATGCTGCATGTTTACTGCCCAACTACAATCAGCTACTTAAGGAGCATTTGGTGTGCAATGGGAAAAGCTGAACAGCTTGTGTTCTACCAACCATCTGAACAGGAAGCTGATGCACCAAAAAAAATAATTAAAGGAATTCACTGTTTTCCTACATCAGTTCGACATTAAAAGGTTTGTCTTTTTATTTGTTTCCAGTTAAAAAACAGTTTGGGACTATTATCTCAGTAATAACCTCCTAAAAAAGACACAGAACAGCAACTTCTCCCCGGCTGCAGTTTTTGGATTGTGGTACTGGTACGGAATGTTTTTAGGCCTTGACTCAAACTGCTGCTCCCAGACATCAGCACTGTTTCAGGATGCCTGGTGTAGAATATTGTCTTCACAAACTTATCACTTCCCGCTGCAAAACCATTTTTCATTTGTGCTCTTCACACAGGACATAGAAAAGTGAGATCACCACCTATTTGTACAGAGTCCCGGGTTGTTCCACCACGAAGTCAAAACATCTGACTGCAAGTTCTGAAAGTTCTGAGTGAAAACAACCTTGAGTTTTGTACAGAACAGTTAAACAACACGCAGCTGTTCCTTAATTTCACCTTTCCACAGGCAGGAATTATTTGATGAGCAATACTTAACATAAAAGTATATAGCACTTTTCTTCTTGCATGTGCTATAGAATGCAACAGAACTACCAACACCTCTATGGAGGCAGCATCAAAATATTCTCCCCACTGCAGAGAGAGTGCATGTGCGCAGAAGGCAGGCACAAGTGATTTTTCCAAGGATTATACCACAAGGATGCAGTAAAACTTGAGTAAGACTTGGTATTTTCCAGCTCCTAGGCTTATGCCATTCCTTTTATACATCGCTGCCTTGATGAAAAGGAAAAGTCCATAAAAAAGAAGGTTTCCCAGAAGTCACAGCTAGTAGAGTAAAACCAGAAAAACAGGACAAGGGTTTACATCTAGTCAGGAAAAAGAGACTATCAGGGAAAAAAAAACCAAACACAAATAAAAAAACCTTATGAAATGTCACCCCATCACATGGAATCTGTTTCATCGTTGAAAACCAGTGTTCCAGGATACAATTTTTATAAACATGTTTTATTTGTCTTGCTTATACCATTAGAACTGTAACTGCTGGCTGTCATTTCCCTTCAAAGGGGAAATCAACTCAAACACATACTGGTGCTTTTCAAAAGAGAGCAATTAAAAGGGCAGCAGCAGCGGGCATTTGAGATTTCTTCAAACCTTCAAGGCTGCAGGAAAGACAAAAGGACATGTGACCAAAAGTGTTATGATTATCCATTAGAGATTTCCATCAGTACCGGCATCAGTTATTTAGGTGATAATACAGCAAGGTCAAGTATTAGTGACAATGTGCAAGTCATAAGGAATGATAGAGAATACCAATCCTTACAAAAGTCATTGCTATCAAAGGAACTTAAAAGTGTTTCAAAGAGATACCTAAATACTTCACATCAAATATACAGTGGCCATCCAGATTATATCCCACATTTGTTGCAAAATTTTGTTGAAGTGCCAAATCAAAGCTTTGTTTTTGTCTTTTTTTTTTTTTTTCCTTTTCTCCTAAAAAAAAAATTGGTTACACAGTTACATTAGCAGTTATGCAAGCGCTCTTAAATCCTTAGCCACAGGAATCGGCCCTGGTGATGAGGAGGCTGCAGCTAAGGGTGCTGCTTCTTTGTCAAAAACTGGCTCTAAGCCCATCTGTCTATTGAGGGCAATTGCATCACTACACATCTTTAACTGTTCAGTGCTTCAATTTAATAAGAAAAAGCTGAAATGCAGTTGCTCTACCAAGCCACACTTCACCTTTTCCATCCTTTCATGGGCATATTTTTTGTCAACTGCCACCACAGTAAATCTTTATGAATTTGCAGATTTTATCCCAATTTGTTAAATCGCTTTTAAATGTCAGAAGTGAGTCTTTGCTTTTTTCCTGCCACTTCAGTTAACCATGGAGATTGGATCACCCTGGAAATTGCCTTTTTTTTTGCTTTACTCTTAGCAAGGGTGAGGAATCTGAATCTCATGTGCAAGGCTCAAGATGATGCTTAGGACAGAACATGCAGAGTAAACGTTGTTTCGTTCCTTTCAATATCCAGGTAATATAAAGCTGGCAACTGTAGTCCTGTCATTATGAGTAATGAAAATAGTCCCTTTACAACAAACTTCCTGTAAGGGAGAACAAATAGATAATAACTCTTCTGGTAACATGTATTGTACACTGGCCAGCGTGTTTTTGGCGTTGAACGTGATCCTGTGAACGTGTTTAATTCACTTGCTGAGCGTTCATCTGAGGCATCCCTCTGTTTGGTCTTGGGGGTCCTCCACGACCTGGGAAACACACAAAAAAGGGGTTGGAACTATGAAGTCTGGGCATTTAAAAATATTCCTAAATGTTCTGATGTAAACTGTGTAAGACTTTCTTCATTGCAGTTGGGCTCCCTAAAATATACGGCAATAGTGATCAAAATAAAATTTGGAAGTTAACTACAGCCTCATTATGTCTATAGATTTTTCTGTTTTGTTTCCTAAGGCTCTCATTAATAAAAGGCAGCCAAATAGTTCTGCTACATTTAAAGTGTCAACAATTGCCGTTTTAGCTTCTTTTCCAGGAACTTCTCATTTAACAGCCAACAAAACTTCTACCACAAGTTCAAAGGATCCCATACAATTCAAGTCAGCAAGGTCCTCAAGAGGTTCTCAAAGACCAACCCCTGCTCAAAAAAATCAGGGTCAGCTCTGAAGTCAGAGAAAGTAAACTTACTCTTCAATTTGAATTGCTGAGTAAGGGGTGAGGTTGCTTTCTAAAATCCAGAATTCTGGAAGTTGGATCAAAAACTTCCATTCAGCCCAAATCAATTATTCGCTACTCAGGAAATTACCTCTAGGAGCTCCCCGAGGTCCACTTTGTCCAGAGCCACGTTTGAAATTCTGTTGATATCCATCCTGAGGCAAAGAAATTAAAAAAGTTACAACATAAAACCTGGGCACTATTATTAATTGCAAATAAAATAAGGAGCTTTTAAAGCAACATACACTGACAAAACATCTGTGCCTTCAACATGCAGCATTTCATTAGTCTGCATTAATCTTAGAAGAATTAGTTCTTATTTCTACTACTGCCTAGCAGCTCTAATAAAACATGCAGTGACAAATGCTCTCTCCAGTTACAGGATGTGTTGCTCAACATAAATAAGAAATGTAAACAGAGGTATTTAGTGTTTAAAGTTTTCAAACTACACCGAGGTAGTTCGTGTTCATTAGCAACAGAAGTCAAGTCCTTGGCAGAGTTTTCACTAATAGATTTGAGTGCTTTTGATTTTTCCCCCACACTGGTCTCTTACCCGCTGGTAGTTTGAGTAATCCCGAGGAGCATTGAACTGGGGCTGCGTGTAACCACTGTTTGGAGTGTTGGAAAAGGAAGGACGGTATCCATCGTATCCCCCTAAGGAACAGGGCACAAGTCTTTCACTTGAAAATGGGAACTTACTACTTGACTTTCTGCTAGTATACAAAGAAAAGCAGTAAAACGATTTTAGCTAAACCTGAGTAAAAAAAAACCCACCCCTTTAGCAAGAGTTGTTTACCTGCAAGTCAAGGAAATGTTTGCAATGTCAGGGTCAATACTATTACAAGAAACAAGAATGAAGATCTAGTAAGAACTGGGAGGAAAAAAGCAATTCAGTGCATTTCTCCAGTAATCTGACGTTTGATTTACAGAACATTCAATCCAGAACTAACCATGATACTAGGATCTGTATCTAACAGCTGTGACCAATGCACTCATACTACAATCAGTTCTATTTTTATTACACAGGTTTCTTCTCCCCAGCCACAGGAGAACGTGGCAGACAGTACCTATGTCTATTAATCTAATCCCAGAACACCTGAAAAGGAAACCATCTCTCTTTCCCATTGTAACAATGACAGCCACAAATAATCATCTACAGGAATCATGAAAATTCTCTTATTTACTCAACGACAGCATCATTCCTCCACTCCTGTCAATTCCCTCACAGTGACTTTGAGACTCTTTTGTTCTTACGCTTCTACATTACCCAGTCTCTTCTGACTATGGTGAAACACAGAACTCTAAAATACACTACTTCTACCACAAATGAAAATAAAAAATGTTTTTGAACCATCAACTGGCATTTAAATTCCTCACTTGAAAATTCTGTTGGCTGTTTCTGTTATTTGCTTCTACTTGCAATAAATGCCTAATATATCCCGATATCCTCACAGGATGTCCAAACCCACACCTAAAATTTAAGTTTCTTAACTCGACCAAGTGGGTTTTTTGCTACAAATTTAAATATCACCTAAAGATACTATTACAGTCTAACAACAGCAGGTCAGCTTAATTTGCTACGTTGGCATGGTGTTTACAGAGGTGCACGTTCAGTGAGTGCTCATGCAGCTGCTCACCTCTGAATCCATTGGCCGGTCCCCTGTAACCGTTCATGAGCCCCCGGGCCCCGCGGGATCCCCCACGGGACACCCCTCGGCTGTTGTAGTAAGGCTGGCTGTTCCTGGGAAACCCAGTGTTCTGCTGGGGAGGCTGCTGGTGGTTGCCTGCCACCTGGTGAGTCTGGTCCGGGGATCCATGGTAAGTACCAACCACTGCAGCGCAACAGGAGGGGAAAAAAAAGAAATATAAAGTCTGTATTTCTTTATGTTCCCACATATACTCCCTTCAAACTCAATATTCAGTTACAGAGGAAAAGGATCAGCCTCTTCTTTACTCCATAACTCAGTATTGTTAGCACATCACCCTTGTTAACTCTGTCTCTCTCTGCATCTCTAACTTTCATCTCAGTGGACTCGATACAGACTTGATTTTTTCAAGTTGCTACCCTGGAAAGCATTTTGCCTGCTGAATTCAAACCATGTCTCACTGATTTCACCAGAAGGTTCTAGCCTTTTGAGAACCCCACATCACCTGTGAGAAGCAGCCCACATTTGCTCTCACTTGTGCCTTACTATTCTATTTTTTGTATATAATGCCACCTCAAATAGTACAATATTTTTAAAAGCAAGTTTAAGGATCATCCAACCTTGTACTCCACTCTACTTGCTTTCACTTTAGAATAATCATGTTCATGCTTTTTTTAAATCCAGAGAAAACCCAATCAAGTGGCAACATTCTTTTGACAGCTGGAGGTAAGAAACACTGAGTTTCACTCTATGTTGAATATTCCAGCTGAGACAGATTAACAAAACCTGGTATTGCCAGGGGAAAGCTTTGCAAGACTACGAACATTTGAGAACGTGTGACATGCTTTGCCTCCATCCCCTAAGCCTTCACAGCATGAGCACCTGCTCTACACTGAGGCTGTCGCAATTTTAGCTTTTGCTAAAAGAAGTGTACCTGTCTGGAGTTGTTCTTGCTGAAGATCTGATTGTTCTACCTGGTGAGGTGGATTGGAGAAACTCTGGTTGTAACTGGCCTGGTACTGATTCTGCTGCTTAAGGGTTTCTGGCTCATTAACAGGAGGAACAGGTGCATTCATGTTGAATACCTGTAATGGCAGAAAGAGGGTTCTCTAGTCCAATTAATCTTTACAACTTTTCACATAACGTATCAAAGTCTGAGAAATGTGAAAAACCAAAGGCTATTTTATGTAGCTACATGACTGATTTCAACAAAATGAATGACCACCAAAACAAATGGATTAATTACTTTAGTTTACATTATTTTCTTTCTATTTATTATTTACTTACTGTTTGCATGGATTGGAATGGAGCTGCATTGACGTTGATTCCGCTGCTATGCAAAGGCTTGCTGGATCCAGCCTGGAACACCTGGGGCTGGGATGCAGTGGGAAGTGATGATGAGGATGGGGTCTGGTCTGCATTCAGTGACATCGAAGCCTAAGAATGAAAATAAAACAACATTTTAGCAGCTTTTGAGATACCAAAAAAAAGTGGCAATGCCTGAGCTTCACCTCTGCAAATGACTATTTTCTACTTCAGTTCAACAGCCTCATTCACAACAGCACAATTAGAGAGGAAAAACCCTGCAGCCTTCTCCCTTGTTGACTTGAAACACAACTAGAAAAACTTAAGACGGGAAATGTATTTCCTGGGCTAACTGCTGGCCAATGTAAAAGGCAATTCACATTTCCTAAGCCATCATCAACACTGACACTCACAAACTGATGTTGGCATGTTGAATATAACTAAATAATTGATCTTGCAAATTAAGCCTTACTATGAAGGACTTACTGGTCACAGACAGGGTCAAAATTCTGAAATTAAAGGGAACTGGAGTAGCCTCTTCATAGCAACTAAAAATACTATTTTTAAAAGGAAACATCGACTAATATTGATGATACCTGCAAGGAGAGTCCTTCCCACCCCTCTGAAACCTGACTTGCCTGAATCTGGTCAATTGATTCTTTCTGTGGCTGTTGCTCTGTTGTGTGAGAAGGCTGATACATGGATTGGGAGGTTGTATATCCCTCACTTGTAGGAGAAACCAAGAGAACCTGACAAAATAAACCCCAAAGCCCCCAAGAGTCAGCTGATGCTCTCACACAGTTTTATGGGAAGTATCTGACAACCCTGGCATAGGTGGTACTCTCTAGTCCAAGTCTGTGTGCCAGCAGATCTCTAGAGCTGTTAAGTACTGTTTAGCCAGCAGAGGTTTAACCACCTCATCTTGACCAACATTCTAATATGAGCTCATATAGAAGTGGACAAGTGCTGGTTTCCCATGGATTGAATCTGCTCAGTTTACAACCTCTGCTCCTTTAAAGATTCCAGTGAAAACTCCAGCCAGCAAAGCAGAGGACTTCGCATTTAAGGCCAGGGGGATTTCAAGAGGAAATTGATAATAACTGATGGGGGTGTTTACATCACGTTGGAATGTTCAGAAGAAGAGAGTAAGTTTAGCTACTGTTTGTAAGATCCTCAAGAGAATCACTGGCAGCACTGGCTGAGATAAGGAAAATAAAAGCCAGCGCAGAGAAAACCCTCTGTCAAAAGAAATTAACTCTACACCTACAAAACAACAGAACTGTGGAGAGCACCCAACACTTCAGGAGGTACTTACAGAGGAAACTCAAGAAAAATCCCTCACTCCTATTCCTGTATGAACAAGTGACTTAAACCCTGCAGCCCTATCTGGACAGGACAAAGCAGGCAGTTTATACTGCCAGTACTGTGAGACACATAAGCTATCCAGATTTCTCCTTTGGTTTTCGAATACTTACAGGGATCACACCCATTACTGAGACCAGCAGAGTCCTCAGAGATGCCCCACATGGCTTAATACAAAATTAGGAAATTCTTTAGTCACTACACAACTCAGTAAGAAACTGAAGCATCTTCACAAGAAGGGGACCATTTATACAGTGAAGAATCAAGTTTAAGAGGCTCTACTTAAAGTTCAACTGAAAATATCATTCAACTCATTATAAAACTCCAGCATAAAACACAGCTCAAAAAGCAACTGGAAATAATCCTTAACAGAACAAGTGAATGAACCAGAACAGAACAGTTAACCCATTAAATCTATTTCTGCTGACGCTCACTTGAACTGACACAGGCTGCCCTTTAACTAAGTTATTTTGGTTTTGGCCTTTCTGTTGCAAATAAATGAAGGACTACCTGCTTCTAGCTAAACTGCAAGTATTACTACACATGACTTAACATCCAAGGGAACACTACTAGGCAAAGGTAAGACTCCATTACCGAGAATCTGCAATGTCTGCAGAGCACAGAATCCGCACCTAGTAATGCTTGTAAAGAGTGATGCTGAAGAGATAATGGAGATAACCAATTTCCCAAAATCAGAACTTCAACTTAAAGTTTCTCATACAGTTAGGAATTAAATCCTTTTGAAACAGTAACCAGGCCCAATAGAAAGCTCAAATCCAAAATAAAATGTACTAAACATTTTACCTGTGTAGCTTCTGGTTGCACAGGAACTTGAGTAGGCTGGGCAAGTCTTGACTCGGCATGAACTGAAAGAAAGTAACTTCATTTACTATACAATCAAACCTTTTACAGAACAGCATTACTATCCTGCTTCTGTTATCTGAGAGCTGATCATCATAAGATGATGAAGCCTTTAGCATGGCAAAGCCATATTCAAATTACCAATTCCATGCAAAGAACATTTTTTCTAGTTGTCCCAAATAATCCAAAGCAAAATTCTATTTTGTCCATTCAAAAAAAAAAAAAGTTTCAGATGTTCCACATTTCTAAGCAACTGAGAACTGGAAGACTAAAACTAGTATACCTTTCTGAGAAAAACACACTTGAACAGGACTGTACTATCACTTGCGGTGATCCTTTTATTCTGCAGCAGTAACTGAAGCATTTTTAGATGACTTGCAGGCTTCCCCAATATTTATGTTTAGGATTTACCATTACAAACCTGGAGGGCAAACCATTTGTGGCATGTCCAAACTCTGTGCTGGGTTCATGGGCTGTGCAGATACAATGGCAGGATCAAGTGTTTGGTTCTCAAATTCCAGCATGGAGTCCTGAAGGGAAAAAAATAAAAAAAAATTAAAAAAAAAAATCAAATCCAATTTACTGCATCTTACAAATACGAGCAGTCAGAATAGAGAAATACCTGCATGAAGTTGTAGGGGCCCTGCATCTGCGCCATGAGGTCCTGTACTCGCTGTCTTCTCACCAGAGGATCTGCCTGAGCCACAGTGGGGAGCGTGTGAGGTTCAGGAACAGGAGGAGATGTCGCTTGTGTCTGTTGCTGCAGCGAATTTACGACCTAACAAGAGACAAGCAACCAACTCAAATTTCAGCTCCAGTGAACACAAAAGTGACTTGGTAGTTCTTGGAATTTATGGCTATTGTCTAACTCATTATGGATGGAATTACTGTAGTGGTGTTGAAGAAAAACACTACATCCTACAGTCACGCCAGTTCCAGTGACAGCTACTGATCTGAGCACTCACAGAATTATAGTGCTCTGTTTTCTCTCCATCTACTCTTTTCTCGATTAATAAAATATTAGGGGCGTTTTTAGAGCAAGATGCGAGACAGCACTTTATCAGCATTTGGAAATTTAAAGAAAGGTGGGGAGGAAAAAAGCTTCAGAAATATGCACAAATGGGGAACAATTATTTTTAATAAGTTCAAGTGGAGTCAGAATTTTTGGGTCTTTTATTTTAAGACTTCAAAATGGTCAATTTTCATAGTTACTTTTATTCTAGCAAACTGATTTACTGTCTCAGGGAACAGCAGGCAGCATTGCATGACAAAGATTGCAAGGCAGCACCATGGGGGGACACCAGAAGCCCAGAAGCAGAAGCACAACTCACAGTGGGCAAGAAAGCTCAGATTTACCAGACAGATTCCAATACAGCAACACATCAAATGTGCAACAAATACCACCTTATCAGAGACAGCAGAGCCACCAGGAAAGCTGGACATGAGCAGCTGAGAACATCCATCATCAAAGAGTTTGAAAACAAACAGCAACAAGGACAGCTGAGCTGCACAAAGGAGCACTTGGATGTCTCTAAACCAGTTTTGCTTTGAGCAGCTCCCAGAATACAGAAGTGTCCTTTTCATGTCAACAAATGTCCTTTAAAAACACCATTGCCAGTAATTTGTCTATCACTTCTCTATTGCCATAAGCTTCTAATATTAATAAACTTCCAGATAAACAGGAATGCCTTAAACTTACAGTTGCACAGGATATAAATTAGGATACATGCACCTGAAGTTCAAAATATTTATGTGAAATACCTGATTTCTCATTAGAACTGCAGGAGGCAGACTTTTGTACAGCAGTCGGGACACATGACAAACCAGTCCTATAACCACAGGTCTGAACTTTAAATTGCCACTAAAGCTTGTAAATTTTTTTTTTACTTTTCAGATTTCTCAAAGAAACCCACAGCATCTTCCAGTATTTGTACTTCTTGCTCACACTTCCAAACCTTGTTTGGATATGACATTCTGCATATGCAATTGCCTCACAAACTCCAGTGACTTGTTCCGTGACCAAATCCCTAGCCATCTGGAACAGAAAGTATCAACAAAACCAAAAACTAACCACAACTTACAGTCCTTTTCAAGATTCCCTTCAGATCCAAATCACTGCTATTAGTCATCCACAGAGAAGTGATTTGACAACTCCCATGTAAGTACCAGACACCACTGCTCTGGTCTATCACAGAGTCCCCAAATTTTACAATCTTAACTGTTTCCAAATAAAGAAATAAAAAATTATCTGCAAATGTTATTCAGATCACATATATAGACCTTTGGCACATTACAAAGTTTGAAAGTCAAAGAAAAACCACAAGCTGGATTACTGGGTAAAACTTGAGCTGTAAAACCATCGTATACTGCTCTCCTGCATAATTATTACCAAAAATACCCTCAATTATTTAAGCACTGTCATTAAACTTATGAAGTCCAAGTCATTAATAACAATCCAGTATCTTCAGGAAAAAATACAAACTGATGGAATCATTAAGAACACACAACAAGGACAAAATGTTATCATTTTCCTTTTCCACCAACACTACAGTATGAACTTCAGATGGTGCTTCAGACCCTAGATCATCTTTTTCAAAACTCCTCTTTTAATGTCAAAAGAAATCATTTAGGGCCTATTTCTTTATTCTTATTAGCACCACCAGGTACTTTGACTTAGTACAATCATAGTAGGATGAGACTGCTAAACAAATTTCAAGTTGAGTGTGTTCAGTTGCCAATGGACAGGCCAGTTCTAAATTTAACAGCTTAACAGGGCTGCATGAAAAAGGTACAGAGACTACTCAAATAAAAGGATCATTATGCAAAAAGCAAATTATTCCTGACCATGCATGTCCATTGATCTTGGAGACAGAGCAGCACAGTGAAATTTTATTTTAGGAGAGCTGAACCTCTTGGCAGAACAATATTTGACTAAAATTGCAGGCTCCCCTCTGACACCCTGCCCTTGACACTGGCAGCAGAAAGAGCCGCCAGAAACAATCAGGACAGGCCACAGAAGGCCAAGGGAAAAGGAGGGGGAAATGGAAAGCCAGAAGTTTAATGAGACCACAGAACAACCAGAATGAACTCATATTCTGGCAGTCTGAGAATAGGTTCCAATTCAACACAAAATCCACCCAACCAATGCTCCATAATTTAAGACACAGAGAACTCTGCATACAAACAGATTCAGGTTACTCCTTATGACAAAGAAAGCACTTAAAAATCAATTAAAAGCCCACCAAACAACAACACAAAACCCCACAAATACTATTATCAGCAAAGGACATATTCACCAAAATTAGAAAATCATGTAACTTGGAAGATTTACAAGAAAATTCTTCAATTCAAAATTACAGAAGGCCCATACAAAAAATGTCCTGTGAGACACCATCACTTCTCAAACTACAAACATACCACAGAAATCCTGACTGTATCCCATCTACTGAAAAAGAGATGAGTTTATGATATCCTTCCTCCTCAGGAAAAATTATGGAGATTTTCTGAGGAAATGTTCTCTTTCAGCTTCCAAAATTCCCAGCTATCACTCTATTAATGCCACAGCCACCCTGAGCCGAAGAGCACAAAGCTCTGTACGCTGCGCATCATGAGCTTCCCTAAGGACAAGTCAGTTGCGTTCCCAAGAGAAATGGGAGTGTGATGCCTGTAAGGGCAGCACAAACAATGTCAAAGGCAGATATTCTCAATTTCTCCGTTTATGTTACATCTGAGAAAATAAGGTTCTGAATTACAAAGAAAGTCTTCAACTCTCCATCTTTTTTTCTGCCTGATTCCTTTTTACAATGTCCAAGATATCGGGACAGAAAGGACAACCTCAGTGTATATTCTTTGTATTGTTCTATGAAAACAAAGCTCACAGTGCAGATTTAGCTGACTAGTAAAGATGCACGAAAAATGAGGAGCTTCTGAAATCTGAGACACAAATTTTCAACCTGAGTTGTGTCTTCATCCACAGTATTAAGAACTAGAGAGAACTCTGGACACTTGGTGTAAACACAGATACACTGTGGGTGTAATTTTAAAATGCTGTGCCTTCTAGGAATACTTCAATCCAGCATGACTTTAATGTGTAGCTTGGAGGGTCTCTTCAGTTTTTTAAAAAGACTTCTTAAAACACATTCAATAGCAGTGATATTTTTGGGTTTTTTTACATAAGTGAATGGAACACTATGACAATAAACTACCAAGCATTCACATCCATGGTGAAGTTGTGTGGTTAGTTCTAGAAACCTCACACCCATCCTGAGCATTATTAAATCTTTCAGTGGTCTTGAAAACCCTAAGAGACAAATTTCAGCCAAACTCCATGTAAAATCAGGCAGGATCAAAATGGCTGCTCTCTTTTTCACCACAAGATGCTGAACACTTACTCCACTCCTCCACTTAAAACAGTCTGAAGAAACCAAGGAAGACTCTAAAAAATCGACAATCTGGAACTTGCTAGTAAAGTGAATGCAAAAATGGAATTTCCAGCACCTAAAAGGTGCTGCTCATATTTGTTTGTAACAGATGGACACAGTTCAAATTACAACATATCAAACATCTGAATGACTCCATGGGACTTGTCCTCTCCAGCACATGAAGAACATAAATTCTAGAGCAGAAATCACTAAACCGGGAATGGATCCCAAAACCAGTTTACCACAAACACCACAAGTGAACAATCACTCAACTGCAAAGTAGTAACAAGTGAAATACTTGAGGAACTGTACTTCTTGGAAGCAGAGACGACATACAAGCATATTTTAACATAAAATTATGCACATAAGCAACCTGGAGGAGGTTATTAGTTGAGTTACTAATTTCAGCTCCCTCTCCATGGACCTGCTCAATGAAAGCACAACTATGCCATGCTGTCAGCAGCTGGGCAGATAAACCTGAAGTTCTGTATTAGCAGATAAATTCTCTTAAAAAAAAAAAAGCTTCAAAAAACTTTAAGCCCAAGACTTTTAAGTCCTGTTTTCCCAAGCAAGGCACTAAGGAACAAAAGCAAGTTCTCTGTAAACTTAGCAAGACCGTGTAAGTTTTATTTCTTTTCATTTTACTTACTCCTGAGCTAAATATGTAATTAAAGAATGAGTGGTGAGTCCAAGCCTACTTAAATGTATTTTTTTTATATATTGGGGGAGAAGGGATGCAATACTAAAACCTCTCATGAATTGTGAGCCAGCAGAAACAGGGATTGCAATTTTACCTGCAGTACACAAGATCTTACCTCAACCGTTTCAACTGTCCACTCATCTACCTGTTCCTTCTCACTACTGCTGAACTGAGCCTCTGCCATGAATTGTCTGTTTACATACTAAAATAAAAATAAGAAAGGGTATGAAAGTAAAAGTAAGTGGCATTAAAGGTATATAAAATGACAATCTTTCCAGTGAATAATACCTCAGTTGATTCAACTTCAGTTGGCTCAGTAAATTCTTCTGCTGCATCAGGTTCTGAAAGAAAAAGAAATGTACACTTTATGTGGGGAAAAAAAACACCTTGTATAAGAAAATCAAACAAGAAAATCAAGGAAAAAACCCGAAGAGAAGACTCCCCCAAAACCAAACCAAAACACTAAACATTAACAACCAACCCCAACAAACAAAAACCACAACACAATCCCCCAAAACAAACAAACAGAAAAACCTCACCACCCACATACGTTACAGATCAAGATGATGAAGTTAGATGAAAAAAATCTCTTCTTATATCTCAGAATGTGAGGGGCAATAACAGAATACTAGTAATAAAAAATAACCTGAGAGTTTTGAATTAGAAAAAAACATACATTAAATTCTTGCTGGGGTGAGTCATGTTCAACTACCCCAAGTTTCTATTTTCTCCACAACATATTCAGAAAGGAAAGAAGTAATGATTTTTTCTTAAATTTTGATAAAATATTCCCAAGTGTAAGTGTGTAAGCTTAAGACTTTGCTTCAAAACTGTTCCCTCCTAACAAAGGATTAAATCTATGGGAACCACAGAAAAATGGGAAAGCCTCAGGGAGGCAGAACTTTAATTTGCAATGTAATCATTGTGAGGAACCCAGAGACAAGCCAGTACAACAAAAACAAATCAGTCCCAGGCATCCTGATGTTCTTACCAGCTTCTGCCACAGTGTCTTCTACTGCAGGTGCAGGTGCTGCCTCCTCCTCCTCACACAGCCCGTTCTGGTGGTTGTGGGTGCTGTCGAAGTAACTGGTCTGAAGGATCCGTTCAACCACCTCCTTCAGGGCTTTGTCTAGGAAAGTGCAAGTAAAACATTAACACTAATTTAGTACTAATCTTCTCTGCCTTCCTTCCCTAAGATCACACAAATTTTATTACCCTTTTGCTGGAGAGATGTCCCATGCCAGTGCATGACCACTACTGACAGGACTTCTTACTAGATTACATTAAATAAATCAATAAATAACCACTTTCTTAAGGGCAAGAATAATCTTAAGAGCATATAATACTCCCCAGAAGATTTATGAAACACTTCAAAGTGTTTTTTTTTTTCTTTTATTCCTGCTATTAAAAAAATCATCTCTGGTTGCTTAGTTTTGAGTTTGAAATGTTTTCAAAACTCACTGAACTTTCAACTGTATCTGACTTGTTTGTATTTTCCTCTTTAAAAAGCACTACTGTAAAATGATTTCTTACAAAAGAAATTACACAGGTACCACCTTCATGAAGGTTCTTCCTCTGAGGTGAAGTGGCTCAAATCAGCCTTTGTAAGCAAAACCACTTGCTTTCAATGCCTTAGATGAGTGACTGGAAATCTTAACCCACAGGAAATCAGCCACACTGGCAAGGCAGAATTATTGAAGATTACTGTGCAGATTTTTATTTCTGCAAAAAAGCAGACTACTGGCATGATCACACCCTGGTCTGCAGAGTTCAATGAAAATATGGCAAAACCAGAATGCTTTCTGCAGGAACCAAGGGGGAGAGAACATCACACTACCGAAGGCCATTAAAGTTTATGTATTAGATGTTATTGACAAAGCTCCTTGTTCACACACAGGTTTCCACAAAACACAGAATTGCTACTAAGCACCACCAGCAGCAAAATACTGCTGAAATAGCAGGTTAAATACTGAGTAATGCTGTGTCAGCATGAAAAAAATACACTACTCAGTGAGACCACACTTTACAAGTTATTGTTAGTCCAGTCAAGATCTGAAAACAAATGTAGTTACTCTAAAAACTCACAAAGATAAGTAACTACCTAAGTTCTCTTATATCAGAAGTGTATTTTAATTCAAGCACAAATTCAGTGTGCTGTCTCTCTTCATACTGAGACTACACTTACAGGTTGTTCCACAAACTGGTTTTTCCTTCCCTTCCAGTAAGTCCCACAGGTGAACAGATGCTTGCTCATACTGCTCATTCAACCTTAAAAAATAATTAGTAAGAGTTAATTTCTTACTAAGTCTTTCAATTACCACAGTAAACACATGAAGTGACTGACAATTAGAAAGAAAAGCTCTTTGCTGTAACCCCACCTCACGTTCATGTCTCGCTCAGGGTAAACCAGCTTGTAGAACTCATCCAGCATTGTGAGCTCCTCCTCTGTCAGCACTGGGACCCCGTTTGAGCCTTGTTTCAAGTCGCTGCGGACTTCATCGTCCCCCAACTTCTCCAGAATGAACTGCAGCTCCAGCACAGTCTTTAAACGCTTCTGCTCAGCCTCCTCCCGCATCAGCTGCTCCCTGCGAGCTGTCTTCTTTATTGTCTTCTGGATCTGAGGGAACCCAAGGGAAAACCAGATTGGAAATGGCTTTTATTGCTAAGAAAAGGTACAGAGAGGTTATTCACCATATCCCATGATAGGAGGGATTCACTGGAACTACCACGAGAGCAGCTTAAAACAGAGAAACAGAAGTATTCGTTTTTTCATGTACCACAGGAGGGAACTCATGGAACATTTTGCCGTGAAAGGCTGGGGACATAGATGGGATCAGCCAGTTCAAAAAGGGTTTAAAAAGGAATTCTTGGACATGAGGTCCCCAGTCAGACACTATGGGGAACAAATCTGCATCTACCCTGGCATTTTCACAGATGCTGGAAGGGAGTGGATGATAATCATCAACCTTGTGCTCTGGACTGAACCTTCTAAACCTGCAGTCACAACACAGGTCTTAAATGCAACACTAGTCTGCACCTAAGGATGTTTCTTCCATTCTTAATCTAAGCATCCCAAATTCAGCTTGTTTCCTTTTTAGCTTAAATCTTCTCTTTCCAAAAATGTAGCTTGTGACAGTAACTTTCTCTCTTTTGAAACATCTAAATTTCTTTTTTAACATCAGAGACATACCTTAAAATCAACTAAATGAGAACTAAATCCAATCACAAAAATCTGCAACCAAGTTTGAAAGCAGAGCACCAATTTGGATTCACTGACTGCTGTCAGCTAACCAGGGAAATACCTCAGGACAAACTTGTCCAGAAAAGACAAGTTCTCCATTACTAACATTCCATAAACACAGATGGAACCCTGATGTAAGAAAAGCAAAGGAACAGCTTGGCTTAGAGTCCTACAAATGTACAGCTACAACAAACAGAGAAAGCCGTTCGTAACACGTGGATGCTGATGCCCTTCCAATTATCACATAGTCTGTTCACAAACTAAATGCGCTCATTAGACCAGTCTGCTGCACAACCAATTCCTCCAGCGCTCCTGCTCTTTCCATAACTATTTAGAACTGAACTCCTGATCATACTTATTTTGCATCCTTGATAAAACACCAACACAAAAGATTACTTGTTTTTACTAGCGTTCAGGTCATTTATCACTTATGAAAGTAAGATTAATCTTGTCTCAGACTGTAGTTTCATTCAGACTACTTTCAATTAACAAGACAGGAAGAATCTTGTAAAAAAAGAAATGCAATGTTTTCAGGTGCTGAGACTTTATACTATGTGGTAAATGAAGAAATGAAAGCCCAGAGTCAGAAGCAGGCCTGTGAAATCCCTTTCTTTAAGAAAACTGGCAGCAAGTGACCATCTATAACATTGCATGACAGGCCTGTTCTGTGATTCCACTGTTTTCAACACTTATTTTTCTGTCACAAAATTACAACATTATTCTTGTTTCCATAGATTTATGTAATGCATCAGGAAAATCTTTTAGAAATCGTCTTCAGAAAACCTGACACCAACTAATATACAGAAGAGTCAAACATACAAGAAACCATGACCAATTAATCTCTATAAACAGAGGTGACTACTGACTGCACCAGCGAAAAGGAGTTTAAAAGCCCAAAGGTTTGGAAAACCCACATGACATGGCTTGATCTTTACTTACATCCTGGCTCAGAGCCATGAAACTCCTCTGCAGTTCTTTAGCAAATTCCAGATTATTTGTCACTTCCTGGTATTTTGACACTGCATCCTAAAAAAAAAAAACCCAAAGAAAACCACAAATGTAAACCATCACAAATAGAAAAAAACCCACAGACTTTTAATAAATAAATCCCCACATTTTTAGTTTCTAAGTGAGATGCAGCACCCCTGAATGAGGACTATGGCAACTATGGACTGGTAGTCAAGCTACTATTCTCCTAAAACTTAATCATGAGCTTCCCTCCTCAATATGACATGTCAGTCCTCTGCCCTGCTCCTTAAACAGCAACCTTATTGTGGTTTATCTTCACAAGATGCCATTACAAAATAAAAATACACAGATATTTCAGTTTTCAGCTGGCACAGAAGGGCCCAAGTGAAGGTCTGGCAGACAAAAAGAGCACATGGACCAAGGGAAGCAGCTCTTTAAGTGTCAACAGCTGCAATAGCTGCAGGTATCTTTTTGTTACTTTTCTCAGTGTTAAAAATCATCAAGAAAACGTTGATTACTGAGCATCTGGTAATCTCTTCAAGTATCAATATGCACATTTGCATGAGACAACCGAATTTAAATTGTTACTTGTTCTATATTTACAACAACTGCAAAACTGCTGCTGAATTGAGCTCTCCAAGAAGCTACTTTAAGAACCAGCCCCAACAAGAAGAGAAGCAGCACAGAGCTCATCTAGAGCTCCCCATCTGCACTCAGGGTTGGGACAGACACACACGCACAGAACTTATTATTGATCTGAGCTCCACCTCTAACTAAACTACACAGGGGAAGTGAAACCCATCCCTTAACTCCCCACCAAGAACACAGAACAATTTAACAGAGATCTGGATAGTGGGTTTTTGTTGTTGTTTTTACCAGCTGATCTTGATTCAGACGTTCTCCCTTGTTCATTCGTTCCTGGTAATCATCAAGTTTGCTCTGAAAAGCAAGAAAAATACTGTTATGAAGAGTCTAAATCCAGTTACTGCTTTTTCCTACTTGTGCCAACAGAATTATGTACTGTAATTACAGTAAACAGACCGTAATACCTTACACAAGCATGAAACTGTCATGTAAAAAGACTACTCGAGAAAAATTGTCTTCTGGATTAAAAAAAATGTAAATGCTTCCCTAAGGGATAAATATTTTAACCTTTATTTGGCTATCACAGTATGTCTTCATGACTAGAGTGAATTTCTAAGGAAACACATTCCTCCCAAAGGGAACACCACTCTCATACACATTCCCTTCAGTCTAAACATCAGAGAGCTGAACTGAGGTCTGAGTTAGAGCTCATTACCATGGTGTCACTACACCACCAAAAACATGACTGCAAACCTCCACTGTCAACTCTATTAGGATTCAGAACTGTAATTCTCTGTAGTTGCATCAGTTAAAAGAGTTGTTAAGAATTTAAAATAGTTTCTCATCCTCTGTGCAAGAATGCCCACCAACACAATTCATATTAATAGCTCTAAAACAGTTTCCTTCAAGGGCATTAAGGATTTTTTTCATGGGAAGAAAACTGAAAAAGGAATCATCAGGCTAATTTTCAGCAGGATCAGTTCTCTAATCTGCTTAAATAGAAACCCATGCAGAGCACTGACATGACCAAAACAGCAGGTAAAACTCCTGCATGCCCAAGACAGAGATTCTACAGGCTAAGGAGAAAGGGTCTTCACAAGGAAGCAAAGTCTGTAAGAAGGACATACCTCATTATTAACCTGCTTTCATCATTTCTGTATTATCACACGATTGTATTTTGCATGAAATTTGCCTTGATCTAATAAAAAAGTTATTAAAATGAATTCTTAACTATTATCTTCCCAATATAGCATAACATGAAAAGTGACAGGACCAACTAATTTTTAATGTGAAAGCATCAAACCCCTGATGCAACACTGGTTTAGAGTTTATATTTGCCACTAAGTGACTTTTTTTTCTGTTGTTGCTTTTGGTCTTTGTTTCATTTTACTGATATTTTTCTAGTTAATTCAACTTCTACGCTCAATCTCAGACCTTCTAGAAAGCTCAAAGTCTGCCAAACTTTACCAGGAAAGCCCCTCTTGTAGGGTATTTGATGCCCAGCATCACTTGCTGAAACACAATCACCCTTACGAGACTCAGGTCTTTTGATGTGACCCAACGCGCAGCTTATTTCTTTGGAAGTCCTACAGGTCAGATATAAAATTTAACTTCTTCATCTGAAAGATGAAAGTCAAAGGCAAAGTTAAAGGAAGAACTTCCTGAGCTTAAAAAATATATGACTGAGAATTTCCTGCTTGGGACAGGGTAACAGTTGTTAAAGACAGCAGCCACAGTTCATAGCACATCAAAAAAGTAGCCCTGAAGAGCATTTGGCACATTGCAAATCACCCACAACAGGAAGTAAGGTCAGCTTACTCCGCTCCACACTGATTTTAGAACAGATGCTGACATGGTTGGGCAATCACAGAATAGTTCTCATCATTCTCTGAACGTGGCTGAGCTGTGAAGCCAAAAGGGAGGGGAAAAGAGCTCCAGAGTAAAGCCAGGCCTATCCAGACCTTCCCTGCCTAAGGGGGCTTAAATCCTAAAAAAAACTGGCTTGCACACAAGGAAATGTTAAACTAAGCTCCTGCTCGCTGGAGTCACTGACTCCCCTGCTGCAGATCACAATTCCCTTGGTCACACTGATGCAATTGTTTGGGAGGCTGCACAGTAAACACTGCAAACACCATTAAACACGGTCTAAAAAATGCATTAAACAACCCCAACAAATTCTGTGAGCCAGTCTGCAACACAAACCCATAAACAACAGTAAAACAAACAGGGTAGAACATCACATTCCAGAACACTACTTTGTTTGAGGAAACATATACTGCAAAACTATGCTGCAAAGCACTCACACAATGCATGCTGGCGGCTAAGGGCATGAGGGTGGGAAGAGACAAAAATCTCCTAAATAATTACAATTTCTGTACACTTTTTCCATGCTGCTGCATTTCAGCATGGCTGGTGTTTTCAGACTAAGATATCGCAATAACATGTTTAACAACGCACAAGGTTTTCTTAAATGGTCAAGTATTTAGAAATCTGATGTAAACGTTTTGCTTAGTTTTATTCAAGTAAAAAACAAAGGAACAGAAGGGAAGTTACTTGTCTTCACTTGTTCTTCCTTAAAAACATTCAGATGGGAAGGTAAAAGCAGAGGAAGGAAAGCCCTGTCAGCTGCAATGCAGAGGACAAGTAAATGTGCATTTAGCTGTACATTATCACAAAGATTTCAAATGCCAAGTAAGCATTTTCCTATCATCCCGAAGACACTCTGAGATCCAAAGGCTGCATTACACACAAATATTAAGTAAAATGCCTCCTTTTTAATCTCTACCAGCAATCTAAGACCAGCATTAGTGCTGTAAAATAACTGCAGTAAAATTCCTGCTTAGCAACCTACTGCAGTGCCTGCAAGAGGGAAAGATTTTCCTGATTTTCCCCCCTTACAGAACCTCACCCTCACTCATCAGATAGAGATCTCCAAGCATAAAAGCTAAACCAGCAGAAAAAATAATAATCCAGTGGCAAAGTGAGCACATAAATTGTGTATTAACAGGTCATGAGTCAGCAGCTCCCCAGTTATACAGGCAGCAAAGCCACCCTGCTCCAGCTTTTTCCACTGAGAAACCTCAAGTATTCTGGAGTTTCCTGGGACAAAAGCACTACAAACAGGCTCCCGGGGGTAGGGGGAAGGTGCTGGTGTTTATTGTTTAACTACACCCTGGATTTTACTTGAATAGGAATCCAAAATTCAGTTACTTATTGCGGGAAGAGACACCTTCCCCCCATGCCCAAGTTCTCTTTACCTCCTCTGAATTGCTTCAAAAATGTCATCTTGAAGTGAAAACAAAAAAAATGCAGTCCCATGACACTACCTTCCAACCCAACAGTGGTTTTAAAAATGCCTGACCACTCAGCTGTGCTGGTACAGTCATTTACAGTGCTGTGCTCTAAACTGGATCACTGGAATCATCAGATTAAAAATAACCCTCAAAAAAGGGGGTCAGGAGCAGGAGGGAGGCTCTATATTTAACCAGATAATTTCAGTGATGGTTATAGCAATGACAGCAGCACAAGTGTGTGTGACACGGTGCAAGGGGACAAGGTAACCTCTTCAACCAGCTGGAGCGACCCTTTTGTAATGCAAACCTCACTATAGGCAAAGAAAAGATGAAGGGGACATAGCAAGTCTGTTTTCTGAGGTATCTCAAAACCTGTATGGACGCTTTTGACAGCACCAAGCAATTAAGATAATCCAAAATTTAAATTAGCTGTGTAATACATTTTGCACTGAAGCAAAAGAAAAGTTACAAACCAGAAGTTTATTAACCTGTTTTACACTGTAATTTCTCTGCCCTCCTCCATCATCTCCACCCAGTCATCTGTTTAACTTTGCAGCAAAAACTGCCGAGAAATGACCAAATAAAACCCCAAAATCAAATCAGTCTTCCCATTGCCTCAAAAAAATAGGTAGAGGGAAAAAAAAAATCAAGCTGCTAAAACACTTGAACTATATCAGTTTAACTAAATATGAAGTTGAGAACCTCTCAAAACCCACCACAGTTCTCACACTCACTGTCTGGATACAATTTCTAATTATACATATATATATATACACACACACCCCCCCCACTCCCCAACAAATCCTGAGAAGCTGTTTCAGTCCTGAGTTACAACCAAGAAGATATAACGATGCAAAACCACCAACACTCCAGAACACAAAACATTTACAGGTCTCCTGGTTAAACTGAATTTATTTTTGAAATAACAGCTGTAGATGCTCTTATGGTTTTTTTTCCCCGAAGTCTGTTAAGTTTGACAGCTGAGAAAAAAATATCTCCACACTGTATTAGTTTGAGACTGCAGTTTCATGAGCAGCTTACCCCAGAGGAAAAAAAAAACCTTCCTCGGTTACCAGAATTAAGTCAGAGGACTGGAACTCCAAGTTTTGATATTCTTTCCAAACCACCACCATACAGCATTTCCTACAGAAACCAGGAATCTACAGGGAAGTTGACTACACTGCAAGAGACCTGGATTTTGCTCTAAACATCATTTATGTTCAAAATAAATTACTTTTACAACAGAAGTGAATTCTAGAACACAAACGGCTCTAGAACACAAATGGGGTCTCCCAACACGTTGTGTGTCTTTTTCTTCCTAAAGAGAAAGCATCAACAAAAGATCAAAGCAGCATCTGAAAACCTTTAACCAGAAGGTGTTTCACAGCTTGTAGGACTCACCAGGTATCCAGTTAACACAAGTTGCTGTGAGACAAGTTAAAAACAAAACAGACCAAACTGAAACATGGAAGCACCAACCACCACAATTTCAGACAACCTGCCTGGATTTTCACACATGAAGCTTGATAATCAAAACTGCTGCCAAGAGAGGTTTCAAAGATTTGGGCTTTCAATATATGATTTCAAATGAATTTTACAACTTTGTTTCAGAGTAATATTTAATCTCCAAAGATAAAATTCCAAACCAAGCTTCACAGGGAAAGCTTCTGGAGACACTCATGTGCCTGGAACATCCAAGTGGCCCAAACAGTGGTCAAAAGCACTTCAGAAAGTTGCTACCGATGGGCAATTCAAGTGTAGCACTTCCTGCCACCATTAACTGCACCTACAACAGTGGAAAACTGATCCCAACTTTTACGGAAGGTTCCCGTTTCCCGTGTGAAATCCAACATTTCATTGAACCAAGTCAGATCAAGTCAAATATCCGTCTGCTGCTGCATGAGAATTCCTGTGTAGTAACGACAGCAGCACTTGTTAACTCCTCATTTTCCACCCCAGTCAGGGTTACACTCAGTAGGAAATTCAGCCAGGCTGATAAAGCAACAGCAGCTCAAGTTACCAGCCCCAGCCAATGTGGGCCATCTCTCCAACTCTGCCGAGTTTTTAAAGCTCACGTGCTTTACCTCATATTTACAGCTGCCCAAGACTAATCTTTGGGAACACCTGCCCATACCCTAAACCACATGTTAGCAATAACTATTTTGCCCATTGGGCAGATCATTTGTTTCATCAACTGTTCTTACACAGCTCATGCTCTGTGACACAAAGTGAAAGCAAAACTAACTGGGTTTTTCATTTATCACTGGAACAAGACCCACATTCAACATACATGGAATTTGGAAAGGTTTTTCCCTCTAAAAACAAAACAAAAAAAAAAGGTGGGAAAAGAAGGAAATGCAGGTCTTAATGAAGTATTTTCTCCTAGGCAGGATTGTAACCTCAGACACCCAACAAACACCAGGAGGAGTTCAGGCAACTTTTAAATTAACTGAGTTTGTCAACATACACTCGAGTTGCAGGTTTGAACGTTCTGAAAATACCCCTTTGATTACCCTCTTCTATGCACACACGAATATCCTGTCTTTTAAGAAGAAGAACAAAGGAGAGCATTCCTATCATTTCCAAACATAAAGCCGTGAGGGAACACAGACATTTTCAGGCCATGTTTTCACATACATTTATCAACACAATTCAGTTTACCCTGGTCCCTTTTAACACAAGCAATACTCATTCTTTTAAATGAGGTCGCTTTTAGGAAAAGAAAATGAAAGTGTAACTAATAATCTTGTATTTACAGTTTACACAGAAACATTCAAAATAGTATAGCACAAAGTCATAAATATTATTTCAATTTGTGTATTGTATTTCGGTGCTCATGCCATTTTATCCTCAGTTTAGCAAGAAACGGGACACTAAATTTAATTCAAAAATTCTATTTGCTTCATAAAGGGTGACCTTTCCTCAACTAAAAGCTGCACACTCATATGATCTAAAACCTAGGATGGTCCCTCTTATAGAACAATCATTTTTCATCCTTCAGAAGGATGGGTCTAACTCAAGTATATTTTTGTATTCATTCTCAAACACAAAGCTCTCAAAAGTCCTCTCTTCTGGTCTTCATTATCAGCTGCTGACAAAGAAAGAATGTTCACCTGAGCACAAGTTTCAGTGAGATTTACTGGACTTCTCATCTGTGTAGCATCCACTATAATTTTACTTCCTGGATGGTTAAAAAAATTAATATATTTGTGTCCAAAGATTCAAAATAAAGGAAAACAAATGAATTTGTGCACACTTACCAAGAAGTAACATAAAAATATTGAGGCCCACGTGTACAATGAGCTTTGTTTTATGACACAAAGCCCTCAATACTCTTTATTAGAACACTGATTTAGTAAAAAACTCTTGATTGAGGAATCAAGGTAGAGGCTCAAGCCCAAAAATCTGTAGTTCTGTTTAATACACCAAGAACTATTGACTTCTGTAGTGCTTATCTGAGTCCTAACTCAGTAAGTTTCAGAACTTCAGCTCATTAAGACTTAGAAGTCTTTGAACTTTAATTCATCACTGTGAGATCACACCCAGGTTTTCAAGACCCAGCCACTGCCTCTTCTTTAAGCCCCCATTGTCTAGCAGAGAGTACCCCCCTAAAAAACACCCGAAATAATTTTAAAGGAACATCTTCAAACAGAAGCCATTTCTAGTAAAAAAGGGCACTTTGTCCCCTTTATACACTTCCTGTGACACCACACTTGTACTATGGAAGTTGACTAAAAGTCCACTCAGAAAGGAAGGGCTAAGCAAAGTGTAAATTAGGTGTAAATTATTTATTTTCAAAGGTAATAAAAACGCTACTCACTAGGAAAGCTGACCCTCTCACCAATAACATTGGGCTTATCCTCTTGATTACTTCAAAGGACAGAATGTTCACCTACTCAGCTTTTAAAATACACATTTTTAACATCATATGTTTTCAAAGGATTTTTGAGCATATTGTCTGGAACAGTAATTTCAAACCATTTTTTGGTTTGAACAAACAGAGACATAAAAATCTCTCTTGAGCTGGGGACTGGTATTGTGTGTGCACATATCCACACGTATTCCTGGTCAGGGCCACTCCCCGGGCAGATGGAGCCCGTTAGCCCTGTAAGGCAATCCATCTACGTCCTGAGGACC
>JAYRBT010000177.1:7891142-7928143 GCA_036023395.1 Myiotriccus ornatus | reverse complement strand
CTTCAGTCTTCTCTCATGCATCAGCTTCTTCGTGCATCAGCTTACTCAAATGCAGGCTCCTCCACGAGCAACATGGGATCTCCTCACCCCAACAAACTTCTACAGGTAGCAGGGATCTATTTTTCATTTTTTTCCCTGCTGAAGGGAGAGAGCGAAAGGGAGAAGCAGCAGCTCTCCCCCCTTCGAAACCTTCTTCTCTCTCTGGCAGCAGCTTCAGCTGCCAGCTTCGACCTTGGACATTCCATTATCTCTTGGTTGGAATTCTTCTGCAGCGGTTTTCATCCAAGCAGTCAGTCTTTTAAAGATTTTTTTTCTCTTCACTCTTTTACAAGAGAGGGGGGCTTCAGTGCCACACCTGCTCCCGGCCCAGGCCGGGGGAGGAGGAGGCTTGGCCCTCCTCGGGCCCGCTGCCTACTCTCTTACATGGCTGCCTAATTTCAACTGCGCAGTCCACCTTCTCTTCCGTTTTTCTTAAATATGTAATTAGCAAAGGCATCACTATGAGTTTTGATTGCGTTTTTGTCCGGAAATCCACCTGGACAAAACCATTCACAGCCCCAGGGACGGGCTGGTGGGCAAAACCACGACAGTTCTACTGACCTGCTTAGCTTAGGCTCTATTATATAATTCACATTTCTTAACCTACTGTCTCTTTGCCAGTACAGCATGGTCAGAAAGGGATTGGAAATACTTAAAAACTCTTATAGAAAATATTCTTATGGTGGAGAACAAAAGTGTGCTTAGAGAGCTCAGCTAAAAGAACTGGAAGTGAACAACAGTGAAACCTCTGCACTTAACAAAGGGCAGGTACAGGTTGTACCTTACAATTCCACTCTAAAAATCTTTAAAACCTATTAATGTAAGCAAAAAGTAAAAGAAAAGAAAATCACAGAATGTTTTGCCATTTTATTTATATCATATTTAAGCACATCTGTCCAATCTTTCAAAGATTCTGAGGATTTCTCATATAAGTCAGGAATATTTTAAGATTCACAATATATTGGCTATATTTAAATGCTTTTTTGTCTGTCCATCTCGTGTCTACTTGTCTGTTTAGAGCATAAAATAATAATATGGATGATACTTCTTTACAGAGAATAGAATTACATCTCACAGTATGCATGAGTGATGCAGGAAGTCTTTACCCCTGTAGGGAGAAAACACCCATAGCCCAGAGGAGAGCAAGGATGGGTTGATAATTCACTTCCAGTCAGATTTTAGGCTCAGCTGGGTTATTTTGAGGAAGACTAATCACAGACCTTATGCTAAAGAGAAATTACTAGTTGTGTGAAACAGGTATTTCCAAACATGTTGGTGTTACAGCTGCCTTTCCAAGCCAAGCCATACTGACTCCAGGACTGCCCACTGGCACTGCAGCCCTTTTTCTTCCTGTCTGCTCAGCACTCTCAGAGGAAACATAAATATGTTCCTCAAGGGAAGCTGAACTAAAGAACTCTTCCATTAAAACTTCCACTCGAGAACTGCAAATGCTTCTGCTTAAAAAAGCCCCAAACGAACATAAAACCCCAAACAAAGCAAAATCCTCCAAGCCATAAAAATAACATAAAAACAGGTAAAGCAATCACCCACGTAAATTCAGATTCAGTTCTAATTTTTGCCTGTGCTTCAATAGTTTTTTGCTTCACGTCCAAACTCTTCAAGCCCACCACGTAATGTTTTTCCCAATGATGAGGGGATTATGAATGTCTTTCAGGAGAAATAGAACTATTCCCAGGCAGCTACAAACACACAGGGTAAGACCCTACTGCAGCTGAGAAAATCAGAAATTTGGGAGCAGCTTTCCCTGAGGAGGCTGTAGCACACTTAGTTCATCTGAGGAGCAACACAAGACTTAAAGTTTAAAAAAACCCACTTAATTTTAATTCACTGACATTAGTAACTAACATATTACAATAATATGTTACAGTCCGAGAATTGCAATGACAGAACAATTATCTAATTAGAAAGTAAGATTAATTACAACGTGTTTTAATGACTTAATAACTGAGAAATTGTCATCAGGTTGGAAAATGTCATGAAAAATTAGCAAGGAGTACCATTTGCTGGTTAACAGAAAGTTTTCCTGCCAAACATGAAGTTTGGAAGCAGGTTTCCATCATCTCTTCACAGACCCACCACTGAGCTTTGTTTTGTGTCTCCACATCCTTAAGACTCCATCTGGGACACCTGAAGAGCTGAAAAATGTGGGATTTGGAATAAATATTGGGGATATTTTGAATATTACTAATTTGGAATAAATATTGGTGATACAATACTTACAAATGGCCTTACATGACCCAGGATTTTCTATAGGATTGTTACTGGAGCAACTTCCCAAGTTGTTTCAGTCTACTTGAAAAACAGTCTGGTGTTTAAACTGATGCTGCTGATGCTGCTGAAGGTAGTAACAGCCTGTAAATAAACAGAGAGTAGACAAAAATAAAAGAAAACATTCAAATAACGAGTGTCTGTGAGCCAGTGTTTGTTTTTGCAAGACAGGTTGCAATTAAACATTGAAAAGGTATGTAAATAATGCTTCATGCAAATATTCCCATGGACACAGACTTGTGAGCTATTAATTATTCAAACCCAACATAAGGATTTTGTCATCACTGTCTGTGACGTGTTCCTTGTCCCTTGGTCTTGGAGCTGCCAGATTTCCATAACTGGGTCACCTAGTTCTTTCTCAACTTTTATTTTCTGCTGTGAAATGAAAAATGAGCATTTTCTGTGACAGACATTCAGGTCTTCTGCTATTCTGGAGATCAGGCATCCTGAAATAGGTGGGGAAATAAAATATGCATATCTATGGATAACATGGATTTTTGATGAGTTTTGCAAACACAGTTTGGATGACAATTGTCAGTTGGTCAAAAAGATGTTACTTGATGCCCAGGAATGACTTTGCATAGTGAAAAACACAACTCTAGTGCCTAAGAATAAATTATAATACAATATTATGCTAATTACAACATTAATTAAAACTGTAATTAAAAAATCTTTTTATCTCCTAGATGCATGAGTCACTGTGAGTGATTTATTAATTAAAATTTAAAAGGTGAGGGAAGGTGCCATTGACAGTATTTGCTATTTAACCACTAGAGAGCGTTCAAGAATTGCTTTAAAATTCCAGTTTTAACTCATCCCTTGAACTCCAGGATTTAGCTATGTGGGATAAGTCACTGTGCTTTGAAGGAGGAATAGGAAGACAGAAGCTGGTTCCACATGCCTGTGAGGAAGAGTATGATGAAGGAAAGGAGGCAATCCTCGACTTCTGGATGTTCTGCCACGATTATTCTCAGCAGTTGATGTGCCATCAGGTGCATCTATCCCTGGTGGGAAACAGCACAGCAGAGGAAAAAAAGTCTTGGATGTGTTTGCCCTGAGAGATTTATAGAAGATCCTTCATTTTAGTTTTATTAAGAAAAGGCATGGATTGCATATTCCAAGGATGAGTAAGCAATGCCATTTTATTAACTCAATGCTGATAAAACTTGTTGATAATTTGTAAAATTTCTCATCATATTCAGAGTTTTGGCTGAAACTGGAGCAGGTTGCCCAGAGAAGCTGTGGATTCCCAATCCCTGGAAATGTTCAAGGCCAGGTTGGACAGGGCTTGGAGCAACCTGGGATAGTGGAGCAACCTGTCCATGGCAGGAGGTGGGACTGGATGAGCTTTATTCCAAGCCAAACCATTTCAGGATTCCATGATTCCAAGAGCACAGACTGAGACCTCTACAGAGAACAAAAAAAATCCTTGAAGCCCTTGTGTTGCCGGGTGCTGCACTTTGTCCTTCAGTACAGTTTCCAAAGCCAATTTTATTAAAGAAACCAAATATGCCTCTAGCAAAGGCAGTGGAAAACTCTAAACCTCAGCCTTCACATTTCCTTGGGATTTATTCCTCCTTGTAGGAACATATTGAATGGTCTCCAGGTGTTTTATGCTCTCAAGAAAAAAACCTTTCTTACCCTCACCTTTTTTGCAGTATCAGAAGTGGGTGCAGCAGGAGCTTTCTAATCGAAATCAGCCCAGTATGGAATATTTCAATATCCTTGGTGTTCCCTGCAGGGTTGGGTCCATACCAAAGGAGAGGAGTTGGGGTTTGTACCCTTACATTCAATGGAGTCAGGCAACAGTCGCTGTTTGAGTAAAAGTTACAAGATTTCTGCTTGTGTCTGATCTTCAGGGCTCGCTAATAATGCTGTTTAGGAATCTAAAGCTAATTTTCCTTTCAGCAGTTCTCCCTTCTGCAATACTCTCCTGTCTTTTACCCACTAGAAGGCAGAAGTGAGGTTTTTTGAGCACATTTATCTCAAAAAAAACCAAAACAAAACACCAAAAACCCAACCCTTCACAGCAGGAAGATTTATAGCAAACTGACTTCTGCTGTTTCTCCACGGTTTCATCATCCTCGCTCTGCCGTGTGCTTCTCGTTTCCAAGGGTCTCAGGGCCTTCCCAAACCTGAGCTGACACCAGCCTTCCATGCAGGACCCGTGACACCCTCACTGGTGGCTCAGTGGTGGGCTGTGCCTCTTCCAGCCTCGCAGGACACGCATGGAGGAATTTATTATCCAGCTGAAACTTCAGGGGGAATTTTAAAAGGCGGATTGTAATTAATTGAGTTGGAGTTTGGCCAAGGCAGAGACTTTAATACATCTTCTTTCCTGGCTCTTTCTTTTTATTATTTTTGCAGACTCAGGAGTTGTGTAACACCTTTGTCTAGAACTTCTGCCTTTGGCAAATCCATTTCAGCCCCCTTCCCATCAGGAAGGTCCATCCATGGGGCTGGGGGTCAGTTCAGCCCTGAGCCATGTGGGTGTGGGAATGTCTTTGGTGTTCTCTCATCCTCGTCCCTCCTCATTGTCGTGTTTTTCCACCACAGCCAGTCCCAAATCTTGATTTGGCATCTTTTCCTGCTCCCAATTTCTCTGCCATCGCTATGCTGCCTGGTTCCTGCTGCCTTCGGAGGAATTCCTACATCAGCAGTGGTCAGATGACACTTATTTAATACAGCCACTATTATTTAACTCGAAGTATTTAGGCATATAAGATATAATTAATAGCAACCTATAGAGTGTTAGTGCTCTTTTTCAACACAAACCATGTTTTAAACTTTTGGCTAAGCACAAAAGCTTTTCCTCCTTCTTTTCCTCCTTCTTTTTCCTCCTCCTTTTTCCTCCTTCTCCTTAGCACCAGTGAAAATCCCCAGACATATTTATACAAAAATCCCTGTTCTTTCCAAGGCAGAAACATTTTTTCTTCCCCATAGATTTCAAACCTCAAGATGACTGCAGCAATTTTGTCAATTAGCAAAGAGAATCAACTTTACCTCATTTATCTGAGAATTATGCAATGTCATTTGCGTAATGTGAAATTTAGATCTTCCACTGATACGTGTTTCCACCCATTTACCACCCTAATGTCCATTGGAAGTGCACAGTGAAAGCTCTGGCACATTCCTAGTCCTTTGTTTCATACCAGCATTGGTTTGAACCAGTTGCTTAATTTTTCCCAATTCCTACAGCACTGCAGGAGCTCCTAACATTTGTCCTACCAATGTGCTTATCTGGGTGTTGTATCGTTTTTGCTGCATTCTGTAATGGCTCCTTTCAAATAAAATGCCTTTATAGCACCAAGGAAAATAACAAGCACTTTTAAACCCCATTCTTCCTTATTTTTTTCTCCCCATCAACTGTAAAAATCTGCATATCTGATCAATGCAACTTCATCCTGATCTGAGGCCACACTGCTTTTCTCTCACTGCTCCCTCTAAACCCAGCTTTGATCTGTTGGCTCCTACTTTTGGCAGAGTTTTGCTTTGTACTGACAGTAAACTTTCACCTCCATAATTATTTTTACCACCTTTTGCCAGGATGGAGACAAAGATTGCCTTCAGCAAGTCACCTGGTAGTCTCTCCCTCCCACAGCTGCTGTTATTTTGGTATATGTTCTGCAACCTTTCCCATTTTTAACTGATTCACTGTTCTTATGATCTCAATTAAACACTGATTTGGCACTGCCTGCCAACATAACAAGTCTGTTCTTGCAAAGTGTCGTGGAATCTTTCGTACACCAAGATGTTCAAACCGTGGGTTTGATCCTTCATGTTTAATATATAACCTACAGGATCATGGAATCATAGGATGGTTTGGGCTGGAAGGGATCTAAAAGTTCACCCAGTTCCCCTCCCCTGCCATGGGCAGGGACACCTTCCACTAGACCAGGTTGCTCCAACCTGGTCTTGGACACTTCCAGGGATGGGGCAGCCACAGCTTTTCTGGGAAACCTGTACCAGATCCTCACCACCCTCACAGGGAAGAATTTCTTCCCAATATCCCATCTAATCCTGCCCTCTGGCAGTGGGAAGCCATTACCCCTTGTCCTGTCACCCCATTCCCTTTTAAATCGTGCTGTGCCAGCATTTCAGATTTCATCCATGTGTCCCCGTTCCCTGAAGTCCATTCTATGTGGAAACAGCACTTAACAATTTAGGGGGCAACTGTGGAATCAAAATCCCAGCACTAGGATACCTTCCTTTCAGGCCTGTCTGTTAGCAGTCAGACAGCTAAAAAATAGGCCTTTTTTATACCTGCGTTCATTATTTGCACAAGTCTGCTCCAGCCTGCAATCTTTGCAGATACCAAGTTTTAAACATCACAGCAACAAGTTCATAGATGAACTGTTCCTTGGGTAAAAAACCCAAAGCTTTGGCCTTAAAAAAAAAAAGTATCTTATTTCAATATCATGAAGTATCACTTTACTTTTGTACTCTGGACAGAGCAGATTGGACCTACTGGGACTTCTCCTTTTGTTCATTATTATTCATATCCCTGTTACAGGCAAAAAAATGAGCACTAATTTTTTTATTAGATATATTAGATATTTAAAACTTGAGTTTTTGAGTCCTTCTGCGTATTGTTCCTGTAAACAGGGTTGATTACAAAAGCAGATGCACTCAATTACTCCTGTGACAGTAAACCACGTGGCTTCATTTTGTTCCAGCTACACTTTTTACTGATCTTAGATATAGCATCTCATTCCTTAACTTTTCTCTCAATTCTGTCCACTCCCTTTGCCTCCTTTCATTTTTATTTCCCCCTCCCCTCCCTCCCTCTTTTGCCCTGTCCATATTTTCATTTTCAGAGCTCCAAGAACCCCTTCCCTCCTGTGAACCCCTAAATGGTTATGTCCCTGTGTGCCTTCAGTGAACCTCTGAGTCCCTGCAGCTCCCCCTGCACGGAAGGGAACATGGTCAGCACTTGCTGACAAAAGGATTTGGGTTTCCCAGAGCTCAGTACATTTTGTACACTTCCCTCTTCCACTGTCAGTGTGAAGTATATATGTGACACTCACTATGGTATTTAAAGGAAGGGTGTACAGGGGGGTGCTTACCCAAAAACGGGTTTAGAGGGGAAAAAAAGAAAGCAGGAAATAAACCCCCACGGCTGAAGTTTTTCGTTTTCATTCTCTTTAGGGGCCATTTCTCGGTTGGTTCCGTTGCTATCGCTTTGAAGAGTGTTTTACACACCCTTGTGAGAGGATTGTTTGGGTCTCTGGAGAGGCAGATAAGGGTGGGTGAGAGGTGGTGGTCTCACCCCTGACCACACAGCCTTTCCCTTTCCTCCTGCTCTTTGGAGGGGACATCTGGGAGGAGGGATAGCCCTCTCCCCATTATCACTAGGCTGCAGAGAAGCTCTCAACAACATCTGCCTGGGCTTCACTGCCTCTGTTTGTACCTTGTGTTTCCAGCTCTGTTGTTAAGTGACTTTATCAGCTCCTTCAGGGACACAGGGAGTGTCTGCCCAGGAGACAATTCTGCAGCATTTTTGGGAACCTCCTGCCCTGCACAGGCAGAAAGGGATGGCCTTGGGTGGGGATGGTGGATTGAGGTCGACAGAATTGCATATTTTTAGGGATTTCTATCAGTGCATTTTCAGGAGAACAGGTTTCCTCCTGGCAGTTTCCTTCATCAGTCAAAGATGTGCCACAAATACCTTTTAATCCTCCCACCATCCATCTTCAAAAGATTTACTCTCCAAGGAATACTGTACACAAAGCTCAGCTTCCCACAGCTGGGATGCAGTGGGAAGAACAACCAGCTCCCACTCTCCCCAGTACCCACAGCCTTCCAGGGAGCCGGTTTGGATGGGCAAGCAGACATCCCATATTTCCAGTGACATGGCTCAGCCACTCTGCTAATCCGTCCCCATAAGCCCCTTCTCTTCCCATAACCTTTTACTCCCACTCACAGGTGGGTCACAGGTTTTTCCCTTCTCTCTGAATATTTCTCACTCCATGTAGTTGTTACTGCCCTTCTACTGGGTCGTTGATTTTAGTTCAATTGCATGTATTTCACCTTTCTTAAATATTCCGCCATGGAAATTCTCTTAAATACCAGCTTTGATGAGAGAAACTGATGCCCTGCTTATTGGTATCGATACCACGTGTGCTCCTGATTGCAGCCATTTAGGCACATAATTATCCAAGAGATTTTATGCAGCCCTGTTGAGCTCCACCCAAATTTTTGCATGTTGAGAGAATTTTGTAGGACTAAGCTTTTGTCTGCAGCTGTTTTAGACCAGCAACTGGTTTTTATGGCAGGCTGGTATAGTAGTTGTACACCTGAGAGCTGAAGCCTCTGTGTGATGATTCATCATAGAATCATAGATAATTATAGATAGGAAGAAACTCAGGGAACAAGGGAGGAGTTGAAACATGGTCCAGGTGACAAATTTCACCCAAGACTCTTCCCTGCTGTCTCACAGACCATGGGAAGGGGATCTGTTTTACTAGGTGTGTTTACACATGAGCACCCTGCACTAGAAAACCTTTTATTTTCTTCTCAGTTTTACCACCCAGTAATCTTCCAAGTATTTCTACAACTGAGCAGATGTTTAATAGCCAGGGACAAGTCTAGAATCGAAGAAAAGATATTTTCCAAATAATTTGGGGGGAGCCTGACAAGAATCCCTTACTGCTGACTGTTACCTGGGTTTTCCTCCTCTTTTGATAGATCTGGTTGTGTCAAGGAAAGTCTCTATGGACTTGGTCTAACAAAGGCATGATGGATCTGACCTTTTGTAATCTTTGCCAATAAAGCTAGAAAAATGCTATATTTTTCCTCTGTTGCTGTCTTGCCAAGTATCATTTTGCTCCCAGGAAAGACTGGCTTCGTATCATCTAGGTGCAGTGGTTACCCACCTGGGCTTGTATCTTTTATCCAACTATTTTTTCCCCTTTTTATTGCCAAAGATTTTTGATTTATTGTGCCCCTGCTCTTCCTGAGTTAACATTAATATCTTGAAAGAAGATTTTCCTGAGCAGTTGCCATAATAAACAAAGGTTTAATTTGCAAATCTGCCTTGGGTGACTGTTGGCATTAAGCACACTTTTGGATCCCTCTTGCTCATGATTTATTATGGACCACAGTGTACCTATGGGATGCATAGGTAGCAAATTCAGAGGGGAAACACAGCTCCTACCCCAATTAAACTGGTGAAACTGCATAGAGGGGAACGGTGAGAAATGCAGAAAGAAGGATTTTTTTCTGATACTCTAATGAAGAAGGAAAATCTGTTCAAATTGCTCTCCCAAAAATTCACTGTTCAGTTAAAATGTGCCTGCTTTTCGGATCAGCCTTCCAGGCTTGCTGGTACTGCTGTTGGTAATTACTGAGTCATCTGTCAAAAAGCTGTTTGAAGGATTTAGATTCTTTGGATAATATAGAAATCCAGGCTAGAAATGAGTGATGTGTCACAAAGGTTTGTGGCTGAACAGATTCGTAGACTGGTTTGGGTTGGAAGGGACCTTAAAGACCATCTTGTTGCATCCCCTGCCATGAGCAGAGACACCTTCCACTATCCCAGGATGGTAGAGGCTCTGTCCGGCCTGTCCTTGGACACTTCCAGGGATGGGGCAGCCACAGCTTCTCTGGGCAACCTGTGCCAGGGCCTCACCACTCTCAGAGGGAGGAATTTCTTCCTGACTTTTAACCAGATCTTTTTGTTAGATTTGTCTGTTATTTTTTAACTCGAGCACAGAGAGTTAGCCCAAAATGGTTTAAGGATTAAGAGTTAAGAGTATTAGTGCAGTACAAAATATTCACGTTTTTCTAGTCAAAATACTTATTTTATAAATAATATTTCATAATTAATGTTCTTCCCACCAAATCACTTATTCCATTCCCTCTTGTGTCCTTTGTGATTCCACCTCAGCCGGGCCTGCAGTACAGTAAATGCTGGACAAACACAAGCCTGGGATAGATCCTACACAAACAGTTTCCAAGGACAAGGCAGGCAGAAGGTGGTAGGAAGGAAGCAGTATCATTTGACTATGCAAATGGAAAACTTCCAGAGGCAGACAGCGCAGTTTTCCCAAGAATATGCTGGGAACCTCTGGCACAGCCAAGAGCTGAATTAACATCTCCTGAATCCTTCAGAGATGATCCTTCCCCCTCCCAGCAGTTTATTTTTTTCATCCAAAGCAAGTGGAAAGAGCCCTTTGATTTCAGTGACTTGAGCAGAGTCCCAAATGCCCCCCAAAAATCCATTGCTGTTTTCCAAGCCAGAGGAGAATTTCAACATCTACTTCTGCCAAGTTATGCCCAGAAGTTCAGGTAAAGGGTGATGGCTCAGCAGGAGCTCTCCCCCCTCACTGGCAGACAGTGCTTTAAGAAAATGGTTTATTTTTGTGACTTCTTTTAATTAACCATGGGGTAGGTTGGTACCATTGCTCTCTGTTTTTAATTTTGCAGTCTGAATACAGACATGGGGTGGTTTTTTTTGCTCAGCTCACATCTTGTATTTAAAATGCTTAAAGGAAAGCCTTTTTCTGACAAACTCAGTGATGCTATTCTTGCAAATCCAATATCCAGACCGCAGCTTACTATTCCCGCACTTGTCTCCTTTGGAGTATTATACAGCAGAAAGTTTTGGGGAATTTGGGGGTTGAAACACAACAGCAGAGCTGTCACCATATCATCAACATCATTCTGCTTTATAATGTGTAAAAACGCCCAACCACGTGGTCGGACTCTGTGGTGTAAATCCTCTGCCTTCAGTGAAATTGCATCAGCCACAAATTTAGGCCTTTAGTTTCACCTCTTGCAATGAGAGGACCCAGTGTATAATTTTGCATTTTTATCATTCTCAGTAACCAGAAACCAGCAGAGGAAGATGTTAGAAGTCTGTAGCCCCTCTTTCCAAGAAAAGCAAAATATTCCCTTCCTCTGTTCTATCCCTATTCTAATCCTTATTCATCTGCAAGGGCTTCAAAGCAAATGTTCCCAAAGCACATTGAAATGCCCATAATCTTTTTGGCTATCAGCCAATTTATTCCCAGGAGGAAAACCCACACCAGTGAAGTCATCCTGGGTAACACTGCATCCAGAATGATTTTTTTTTTTTGCAAATAACTTGCTGAGTGATAAATTTGTGTCAAAATTAACTTATGCAAGAATGTTTTCTGTCCAGTGTGTGTTTCAGAGCTGCAGAGAGACTTTGGACAAGGGCATGGAGTGCCAGGACAAGGGGGAATGGCTTCACACTGACAGAGGGTGGGCTTAGATTAGATATTGGGAAGGAATTCTTCCTTGTGAGGGGGTGAGGCCCTGGCACAGGTTGCCCAAAGAAGCTGTGGTTGCCCCATCCCTGGAAGTGCTGGACAGGGCTTGGAGCAACCTGGTCTAGTGGAAGGTGTCCCTGCCCACAGCAGGGGGATGGAACAAGATGATCTTCAAGGTTCCTCCCAGCCCAAACCATTCTGGGATTCTGTGGCAGTCGACCTGCAGCCCCTGCTCAGCCTGGCAGTGACTTGATGGCCTTTGCTGAAGGGAAGTGGTGAGGGCAGAGCAGGTTACAAGTGGCCTTTTCTTGTCACGCAATGAGCTGCTCTCCTGTCAAATCAAAGGAGAACAAATGATCCAGTTGTTGCTGAGCTGCTGCCCATCTGTGGCTGTGTCTAATCAGAGTTAATTAGGGAGAGCTGAGTCTCTCAATGCTCCTGGTCCCTAGGCTCCGAAGGACCCACCGCTTTATCCCGTTGCTCCCGCTGCCAATTTTGGGAGCTGCCTTTTATCAACCACCAAAAGGTAGAGATTGTCCAGGATCCCTGGCAAGCTGCAGAAAGTACCCCAGCTTAATACTAAAGCAATGACTAATCAGGGCATCCCAGGAGGAAGCTTTGCAGCAGCTCTTGCAAGGGTAATGAGGACAATCTTCATAGCTATGACACTTTCAGCCACGCAAAAGGCAACATTATTCTTATTTATTCTTTCCTGGAGCAGCAGGTAATGCAGATCCAAAAGAAAAGGACTTTTCCTGGGAGAAGGATGGCACCAAGGGTTTTGCAGGATGAAGAGCCACGGTTGTTGTTTTATCATAGCAGGACTAATAGCTAAATTCTATTAACTGCTGAAGGCTGTTTTGTTTGGCAAATACAGGAAGCATTTACATGGCTACGCAAGTGGTCTGGTTCCCAGTCCTTCTGAAATGGTATTATTGTAACGGGATAACACTGATTAAGGACAGTTCCCTGAGGAAGGAGGGCCTTTTGATGACTGAGTCATTTCCTCTCCCTGCTTGACTTCAGTGAGATAGTGCTGCTCTCACCACAGACACACACCCTTTGTAGCCAGGGACTTCTCCAGCAAGGGGGTCCAAAGAACACGCCTCAGCCTTAGGTGGAAATGCCTGAGTGCATGAGTCCTAAAGAAAGCCCTGTATCACCAGAAGTAGTCCAGCAGTCCAAGCAGAAACTACTTTTTTTTTCCAAAAAAACACATTTTGCTTGCCAGCCCCTTTTCAAAACTCCAGGGTAATGCTGCTGGAATAACCTGTCAACTCTTTTAATCTTTGATTCTTGTTCCCACAGAGGTTTGGCAAATTAATTTGAAAATAGTGATGGCTTTGTCAAGATGAAAGGCAACAGCACTTCTGCAAACCACTGAAGTGCAGCCTTCTGCTTCTGGATGTGGTCACCTGCCACCGTGAGCTGGTCAAGGCCACCAGGTCAATCAACACAGGTCAGACATCAGTAACAGTAAAAATGTTCACTCCTAAACTAGAGCAAATTCAAATTAAGGACCTAGAGGAGAAAGATTCTATGTCCTCTCACAACTGATGGGCACCCATGCAATCCCAGCTTCCAAACCACACAAGCACCAGGGGATCTGACCGTACAGGAACTTGGCAGACAAGAACAACACCCAGCCTCTCCTTTCTCTTTGATTTTTGTCATGTATTGCCATGGGAGATTCTTGAATGAGCTCAAGCTTAGCAGGAAAATGTCCCTGTTATCACTTCTGAGCTAAAACTGGGTTCCTCTCCACGTTTTCCCTTTTGAGGTACAGTAATTGCTCTCCGATTAGGCAGGAAACTGTACCAGCATTATTGCTCTAAAGGAGCCAGTGTTATCAAAAAACAACACATCAGAGCCTGTCCTCACAGGAAGGGAATCATAAGTAATCAGCAGAGCTATAACACAATTGGCTGCTGCTCCCTCCATGCTGAGTGCAGAAAAAAACATTTTAGGGCATTTTTTTGTAGTCAGAGTGTTTTAAAAGAGCCCTGGTTCCTCTTTGACTCCCTGTCTGGCTTCTCCAAACATTGCTGTGTTTCCTCAACAGAGCATAAAAAGTCCTCAAGGATACAGTGCAGGGTCCTTCCACCAGTTTGGAAAACTGGTGCCATCCCTTCCCTGAGAGCTCCACCAGTTTGCACTGGGAAAACCGCCCTCACTGGGCAACTTCCTCAAGGGGAAGAAATGCCTTGGTGTAGAAAAATGATGAAGATCCTTGGGCGACTCATTTCCAAACCTCAGAAGATGCTGAGTTGGAAAGGACCCATAAGGATCATTGAGTCCAACTCCTGGCCCTGCACAGGACCATCACCAAGTCACACCATGTGCTTGAGAGCATTGTCCAAATGCTCCTTGAACTCTGTCTGTTTATTCCCTTTTAGTTTACCTCCCCTGGGAGTTCTTCCTAAAGTATGTCCCAGTGTGTGTGAATAATCCCAGGAGCAGTGATGGGTGTGAAGCTGGTTCTCTTACACAACTAGTTGACATAATGGCCTCTTAACCCCGCCTAAGTTGCAAGAAAACTTAATTTCATCCATCAGGAGGTTCATCAATATCATTTGACTGTTAGATTGACCTCCATCCATCCATCCATGAACAGACTCACCCACTCCTAAGTCCCCACTACAAGCAGAGTACTTACATCTGCATTATGTAGCGAGACCCAGCCTGAGCTCAGCGTGTTCTACAAAAGGAAACAGAAACACTGAATTTGGTTAATACACAGAATCCAACTGGAAGAGAGGGCCAGGGAGCAGGGAGTGGAGTCAAAGGAAGGCTGGTGAGAAAGGTTTTCCCATATTTCTGGAACACAGGTGGGGACTTCTACATCCCACCCAGGTCAGGTGGGTCTGGGGATGTCAGGTGGTGGTGAAGGAGGAGCTGTGAAATCTGTAAAATTTGTGAAAACAAATTCTCCTGAAGGAGAATTTTAACAGCTCTTTCTACTCAACTGAGTCTGCCCTCAGCACAGTCCTTCTGACAATCCCTGATGGATCTGGAAAAAAAGGAATAAAACAGAAAACAAAAAGACATAAAAAAGAAAACAAAGAAATAAAAAAGAAAACAAAGAAATAAAAAAGAAAACAAAAAGTTCTGTCAATAGACCACTTCAGAACGTTCCAGTGTTTTGCTGTTTGGTGAGTTTAACCGTGGATAACAAAAAGCAAAGTATGTGAGCTTTGAGCTCTCAGAGAAGAGGCTGGAAAATCAGATAACGTCAGGGAGAAAGCTCCCAACGTTTTATGCTTATCATGTGTCCACAGAAATAGAAATGTTTGTCCTTCGATCTCTGCTTTTCCTGTCTGTTTTCCCCCCTCTATTCTACATGGAAGTGCTCGTTGGTTAATTGAGCCCCGGATGAGCTTGGTGTCTGTACACAAAGGGATGTGATCACATCCCCCACACAACCTCCCAACCTCCCTGGCAGGGGCCTGGGCTGCCCAGAGTTCACAGATACAAAGTGTAAAGAGCCAAAGTAGGAACATCTGCTTTGCTGGGAGTCACGATTCCCCCATTTGGTCTGATCCAGGGGTCGAGGTCCTGCAGATCTTAGCAGAAGGTTTTTACCTCAAGGGTGCTGAGAGTACTGAGCTGCTTTTACATCTGAGCTGCTCTCCCTGAAACGACTTTTGTCGGTTTGGTTGTTTGTTTTAGCGGTGATGTTTTTAAACTAAAGCCTCTGTGCCCAGAAGGCACATAAAATAAGAGGCTTTTAAAAGCCAGAGGATAAATAAAACACAACCTTGAATAAACACCAGGCTTTTGTCCTGATTTCCTGCCATTCCTTAATGGATGCTGATAAACTATCTGAATTTTTCAGTGTATTAATGCCACAATGACAGCAACACGAAACCCACAATCTCACAATAGCACGATTTGACCAAATTGTTACCTTTTAGAAAAGCAATTGTTTCATTCAAAGTGGTTTGTAGGCTATCGTGGTCTCACCAGGCTTCTCCTTTCTCTACCCCATCACAGACTATTTCAGTGAGAGGCATTTATCAAGGAAAATGTCTAATTGGCTACGTCCACTCAGGGCTAACACATTTCAGAGAGAAAAAAATCTTGTTTGGTCAGGTTAGACAGTGCACATCATGTTCCATTACTGATTTTATACTCACCACTCTTAGTAAGCAACAGTGCTTATTTTCACCCTCACCATCCCCTGCTGGTGTGTCTGTAAAAGTACAGTTGTGCCTGTCAGAGATTCCCACCATGACCACCTTGCCTTTGTTGTTTCTGGTCATTCAGTGCCCACTGGTCCATCCTGGAAGACTGTGGTTAATCCCTCCCTTCACCCAGCTTTGTGTATTTATGTATTTTTCCCTGAGGGTGTGAGGCCCTGGCACAGGTTGCCCAGAGAAGCTGTGGCTGCCCCATCCCTGGAAGTGTCCAAGGCCAGGTTGGACTGGACTCTGAGCAACCTGGTCTGGTTGAAGATGTCCCTGCTTCTTGCAGGAGGATTGGACTAGATGAGCTTTAAGGTGCCTTCCAACCCAAACCATTCTATGATTACAGACCTATGAGCAATAACACACAAGCTGTGTGTGCTGAATAAAAGCACAAGAACTGCTCCTACACAACCCTCTGCCACTATTTCACTGTAAATAACAAGGTGCCTTTTTATCACCTGAGTCCAGTCGGGATCAGAGCCTGAACTCAGGATTTCTGCTTCCAGCAGCTTTGATCCATGAGTCCACTCACCCCATTTGTGCCCTCGACTTTGTACCAAGGGCAAGTCAAAACAGCCTGAACACCCACCCAACACTTTGTTTTGAGAACATTCCCAGGGCACGTCACACCCAATTCATTTCTCTTTCTGAAGGTCTCGAAACAAAACAGGCGATGCTCGATAACATAAACACACACCCCAAGCACGGCCTGAAATAGGCAGAAAGCAAAGCAAATCTACAGAAAAACACAAGTTTGGGCATGTCTGGACACAAACATTTGTTTGGTGTGTGTATGCACTTAATCATTATTGCTTGGCAATGGGCTACGTGGTAGAGGATTTTTTTTTTGCCTGTATTGATCCATTCACTTCTCTTTATTTCAGGACATGTCTAATTTTTACCAAAGGGTGAAGATAATTTTCATGATCAAATTTAATTTTGCTTCAGAAACAAACAAAACATTTAAACAGGCCAATTCATAGAAAGTATCCTGTAATATTTGGCATAAAATGACTCCACATCCAGGAATGAAAGCTGAGAATTCAATCATTTGTTACAAGAGGAGCAGATGAGGATCATCCTAAGGAGCAGGAATATTTGTCCACCCATTGTTTTTGTTTTCCTAAAGGATTATTTTCTTAGATAAAAAGAAGAGAAGGCAGACCTTATATCATCAACAATCTCTGGGCATCCATGTGAGAATCAAGTAGGGTATGGATTCAAGTACTGAAAAAAATAATGGTGGTTTCTTAAACTCTCATTTTAGAGAACAAAGGGCAAAGGATCTGAGCTTCTGTGCTATCAAACAGGCTGAAAAAAAAGAGATTTTTAATTTATAGTTAATAGATATTCCAATCACAACGGCAAAATAAAGTTCTCCTGTGCTCAGGATTAACCCAAAACTGAAACAAATGGGAGCTGAGCCTTCCCCTTCCAGTCACAAGCCTTTTCTTTTTCATCCCTACAATTACCCGGGGCATCCCATCATGCCCTCAGTCCTTCCTAGGAAGCTGCCACAGCTTGGCACAGGAGCAGCTCTAGGAGCACCAAGCCTGGCTGTGTTATGCTGAATTCCCTCAGTTATAATGATTTGGAGAAAAATATTGTTCATGAGCTACATAAACAATTTTAATTGGCTCGGGTGACCAAAATGTGCTTTTTTTGTTTGGCTGCCAAGGTTGCTTTCTCGCTTGCTAATTATGTTTCTCTTTAGCTTTCAGCAAAAACAGGAAATAAACCGTCCATTACTCGAATGACAACTTTTCAACAAGCCAGCATTTCAACATCCATTGTGTAACTTCCGAGCCACAGAGGAGCTGAGTGCCTCCAGAGACACGTCCCCTCTTGCAAGGGCCTTGTCAGCCCCTCAGCTCCAAAATAACAGGGCACAATGTGTGGCTGAAACAGGCCAGAGAGATTGCTGACTGCCCAAAGAATTCCCCTCATATTCGTTTCATGAATCCTGAAGATCATGTCTTTTTACAAGGTCATGGAGTGATGGGAATGGTTTTAAACCGACGGAGGGTGGGTTTAGACTGGATATTGGGAAGAAATTCTTCCCCTGAGGGTGGTGAGGCCCTGGCACAGGTTGCCCAGAGAAGCTGTGGCTGCCCCATCCCTGGAAGTGTTCGAGGCCAGGCTGGATGGAGTTCTGACCATCCTGGGATAGTGGAAGGTGTCTCTGCTCATGGCAGGGGATGGAACAAGATGGTCTTTAAGGTCCCTTCCAACCCAAACCAGTCTGTTATTCTGTGATTCCATGTGCTGGGCAGCTGTTTGCTTTACTGAGCCACCAGTCCAACTCATCGGTTCATCACGTTTTCATTTTCATTCAAACCATCCTTTGTGTCCTCAAGGAAAGTTCAAAATAAATGTATTTGCAGCTTCAAATTACCATCATCCAGGTCAGTGGCCACGGAACTTGGTACGAACAAAGCACCCCCAAAACTGTGGCTACAGGTGTAGTTTTTCTTACCCAAACACTCCGAACAAAAACATTGGGGATTTACCTGGGATGTTTGAAAATCAAATTGGTGGGATTTTAGAAACAGATTAAGTTGTGGTCTCTCCTCCCTTACATGAAAATATGGTGGTCTCAAGCCAGAATAAGGTTGGACTGAGGGGTGTGTGTATTTTCCTTTTACATCTCTGTTGCTTTGGTGCTGATATGGATTCTAAGCTCTGATTTGTTGTTAGGGATTTTTTAACAAGTCTTGTGAGTTAGTCTGTTTTTTCCCTCCCTGTCTTCTGTGGTTTGAAAACACACTTTCCAAACCCCCCAGGATGAATGCTTTGTGTACCTTTTCCCAGCTCATCTGTGGAGGAAAAGCTCCTCTTCCTCATGTTCAGCCAACTGGGCTGCACTTGGCAAAGCAAGCAATAGGTACATCCCACATCATGGGGGTGAATGAGGATGCCCTTTAAATTACCTGTAAACCCCTTTGACTCAAACTGCTGATGTTGCCATAGGCAATTTGCTAAGCTTATTGATCATCTTCTGTTTAAATTAAAGTTTGATGTCCTGGAACAGGCTATTCAGCACAGAGAGCTAATGGGAAGGGATGAGATACAGGGAAACATGCACACAGGGGAAATGGATTGTGGTCAAAAAGAAAAAGAAGGAGGGTTATATGCTGAATGGGTTCCGTGGGTCAGTTAGCAATAAATATTGTGGTGATAAAAGAGTCCAGTGTGGATATTGGAGGTGATGGGTTTTGCTGTGTAATTAAAGGGAAATGGGCAGTTTGTTGGAAAACTAAAATTTCAGGGAAAGGAGGTGAAAACCTGATTGTTAAGATTTATTACAAGCTTCATGATTTCTGCTAAAAATTCAGGCTCCCCCAATTTTTGGTTAGTTGGGTGAGATGTGAGGCAGTACAGGCAAGAGGTGACAGGCTTCAGGTAAACGTTGGCCAAGGCAAACTGGGAGAGGTTGTCCCTGATAGATGTGTGTCTGTCTCTCCATCTGTCAATCACTCATACAATCATTCCTGCTCAAAAAAATAAAGCTTTGGAATGAAGACAAATCAGGCTGTCATAAAGAATGAAATCTTCCTTGCTGGAACTGTACCCAGCGGGACTGAGGTGTTTTTTACCCATGAAAAGGAAGCTTGATTTAATGGGTTTTGGAATAAATTTCGAACTTTTAAATATTTTCATTACACAACACCACATTTGTCATAATGTTAATGAAACACATGCACTTGCAGGAGGGATATCAAGATTAATTCTATTCTATTCTATTCCCAAAGGTGTAACTGAGAGCACCATTAAACTTTTCCAACCTAGACACTGAATTTTGCCCACCCTGTGCTAGAAAGTAATTTGATAACCCTCAAAGCTTATTAAGGCTGAAATAGTGTCGCTAAATAGTGGCCCTGTCATAAGTTCATAACCAACCTGAGCAACCTGGTCTAGTGGAAGTTGTCCCTGCCCATGGCATGGGGTTGAGACAAGATGAGCTTCGAGGTCTTTTCAAACCATCCCATGATTCAGTGAATATCCCCTCAGGATAAGCTGACTGCTGCTGTTGGTTTTGGTAGGAAGTTGTCAGGCACTCTCCTTCATCTCCAATATTGCTCTGAATATTTAAGCAAATAGATCCTTTAAAAAAGAAAGGCTTCAAGATATGGAATACTTATGAGCAATCTAAGAATCCAGATTTTTTGTTTCTGACTAAACCCATGTACTTGGCATCAATTACAGGACACACTGGCAGCTTTAGCTTGCTGGTTGGGTGGGGATCTTGTTGTTCTGTGCTAAAAAGTCACTGAAGGAACCTCTAGACTTGGCCTTGCCTCACCTACACACCATAAACGAAGATGTTCTCAAGCTGCCTCTTTACATTCAGTTCTTATCTGTTTCTGTTGTCTGGGATCATCCCTGCTGAAATAATTCCTTTGTGATTTGCACTGTGGCCTAAATTCTCTATATCCTTCTGTGCTGCCTGGAATGACATTCTCCTTGGATGTACATTCATAGAACGGTTTGGGTTGGAAGGGACCTTTGGAGATCACGTAGTCCCACTCCCTGCCATGGGCAGGGACACCTTCCACTAGCCCAGGTTGCTGAGAGCTCTATCCAGCCTGGCCTTGGACACTTCCAGGGATGGGGCAGCCACAGCTTCTCTGGGCAACCTGTGCCAGTGCCTCACCACCCTCACAGGGAAGAATTTCTTCCTAATATCCCATCTAACCCTGCCCTCTGTCAGTGGGACAGTCAGAGCTGATGTGTGAGGCGGGACCCGGCCGTGGTGCCCGGGAGGAGCTATCGCAGGAACCATCTGTGCACAGGCAGCTCTGCAGGAAACCCAGCCGGCCCAGCACCCATTTTTTATTATTATTTCCCTCCCCTGACAGTTTTCTCCTTGACACTTTCCCAAAACGGCACCGGGGAGGAAGCAAGTTGTTGATTGAAAATCGTCACTCTTTATTAGCCCTGGAATGCAAAGTGCTTTAGTTAATGTATATTTAGTGGGCATTTATTTCCTATAGGCACAGTTAGAAGGAAATCTATTTGGAATAGGAATAATTATAAGAGTACAGTTGGTGCCTTTAGAAGCATTTAGCTTGGAAAAGACCTGGAAGATCATCAAGTCCAACCCTCCAAGTTTTGCCGAGAAGGGTAATTTTTGTTTGGTCAGAAATTCATGCTCAGCGTTTCGGTGAATTCTCAAAAACACACAAGGGTTTGAAACAGGGGGGAAAAAATCAGTTAGTGGACAAAGTCTCATAAAAACTTAAAATGAGTCACAGAAAAGCAATAGTGTACAATATACCTGTAGGATCTCAGTAGGCACTTCCCTAAGAAAGCAAAGCCAGTCCCATCTTCCAAATTAAAGTTACGTTTTTTCCATGGGTAAATAGTGACTGAAATAGCCATTAAATCTAATAGAATGACCATTACTTTTAAAACAAGGGCCATTAATTCTAAAAGAGTCACAGAAAATACAGAAAATATTTCTGAGATTGCAAACTATCTGATTGTTCATATTGCCCATGCAATATTAGGGCAGTTATCCCACCTGAAAAATGTTTTTCCCTTGCCTAGGCCACTGGCTATATAATTATTACATTTCCTATTAAGTAAAATAACCGAAACATCATTAGAATATTCCCTGAACAATTGATATTGATACAAATCTTCCTAGATTGAAACTGTAAATCTGTAAAACAAATCTAAAATCTAAAAGACCCTAAGTAAGGCTTACTGATTCAATGTAGACAATGTTGTTTTAAGAGCCTGGTGCTATTTCTAAAAAAGAACATATTTCAGCCTTTCCCCAAATACAAACTTAGAATAAGTTTAAAGTATGTAATTTCTGTCAACTCTGCTGTGGAAAAGACCACTGGATTTTGTTTCATCCCAGGAAGGCAGCAAGCAACTCTTCCAGAAGATGCTCCAGAAGAGGCTGCCCAGGGCAGTGCTGGATTCCCCGTCCCTGGGGGATGTAAAAGCCAGGTAAATGTGGCATTTGGGGACATGGTTAAGTGGTGGCCTCGGTAGTGCTGAAAGAACAGTCTTAGGAGGTTTTTCCAGCCTAAACAATTCCATGATTCTGTGCTGAAGTGTCTAGCTATGGCTACACAATCAGTATTTTGTGGGATGGCTTAACAGTACAGGCAAATATTCCTATTAAGGTCTCTCTGGAGTTTCTACTCAGCAGGTAGTAAAGGAAATAGGAAACCAGACCTCAGGAAGAGAGAGAAGAAACCTCTGAGTCTGGAGGAGAATCTCCCAAAGCAGAAATTCCTCCAGTAAACTGAAAGGTTGGGGACTGTCCTGCTCTGCAGCCCTGCAACTGCAGAGCAACCCGGCTCCAGGGCAGGGGGCGGGGGCAGAAATTGTGCAATAAGCTCAATCAGCACCAAAATGAGGAAGGAAATAATGTGTTAAATGATTTAATTCTCTGAGTTCTCTTTGTTCCTCACAGATAGACCCAGAATTGGGGCTGATTACAGTGCCTTGTTTTGATTAACAGAGGGAGATCTGAGACGGAGACATTTCTATCAGTTTCAAAGAGTTGCCACATCTTGCATTTTATTTTCACAGTGGGGTCATGAATTCAAAGAACATTTATCTTTCATTCTTTATAGCTAAAAGATGATTCTCAGCAATGCCAGTTTAATGCTAGTCAGCTCCGCTGACCTTACATATCCTGTGCTCCAGTGGAATTACTCCGGATTTACACCAGTGGAAATAGGTGGACTTTATCTGATGCTAAATGAATTTATGGGTTTCGAGTACACTGTGCATGCGTGTTCCAATTCTTGGGAAGCTTGATGGAATTTAAGTGTGATCAATTATTTTAGTTGTGTTTTAGCTTTCCATATTCCGTCAGTCAGGTTTACCGTGTAATGCAGCCAGAATTTGGAAGTTAATGGGCCAAGTGCAGCCTCAGGAGCAGCCTGGAATGCTATTGAGATCTGGTCCCCCCCAGACCATCACTCCTTCTGCCAAATCCGAGCTCCTCTGTTCTACTGCAGGAGATTAAAGCAACATTTCTTTTGTACTGCCCAGTAATCTTTATGTTTGGTGGTAAAGTTAATGTACAGCATTGTCATTCAACCCATTTCACACCAAAGAGCCCTTGGAGCACAACGAGAGGCCATTGTTACCAGCCCAGAGCAGCTGTGAAACAGCGAAGTGGAGGTGAAAGCACCACACACCCACCCATTCCTTGGTTTCAGAGGATGTGTGGAAGAGAGTGGACACCATCCCTTTCACTGCTAAATGATTCATTAAAAATTGAGAATTTGTGCTGTAACTACTACAAAACACTTCTGCACTCTCCCAAATCTCCAATTTTCAGGAAATGCAATTTGGTGAAAGGGGAAACGTCAGAGAAATGTGTATTAGACAACTCAGTTCTTCAGTGTGTGTTCCTTTTCACAAGGAGACAGGCTCGCGCAGCCTATTAGCTGTTCCACACACACATCCGATGGGAAGGGGAATTAGTTTCTGGCAGGCACACAGCTGCTGGGTAACATAAAGAAGAGACTCCTTTAATCTTCAGTAGCAGCATAGCAGTGTCCAGGCTTGTCAGAAGCTGCAGGAGTGATGGCCATGCTGCTGACAGCCTTCTAATTGGGTAGAAGAAAGCAGCTCGAAAGGATGTGTTTGTGCCAACAAGTGTGGCTTGACATCAAGAGGGCTCTGCCAAGCAGTGGAGAGGGGCAGTGTGGCAGTGCTGGATGTGGGCCAAGGCCAGCAGGGCTGGGGTCTCACAACCAGCAGATCTCTGTGGTGCTGAGCTTGGCTGTGGTGGTGGAAAGCAGAGAAGACCATGCCTGAGTGGAATCAGAAGCAATCAGAAGGGGTTGGCCTGGCTGCTCTGCCAAAACAAGATGCCTGTGTCCTCAAGCTCCCAAATTGCCTGGAGTCATAGAATCCCTTCCAACCCAAACCATTCCATGATTCTATGACTCCAGGCAATTTGGGAGCTCGAGGACACAGGCATCTTGTTTTGGCAAAATCATCTAATTCCATCCCCACACAAGCCACAGAAGATAGGAGGTGCAAGAGCCACAAGCACTGGAAACCATTTGCCTCCCATGGGTTTTCCCACTGCTCCTCCAGTTCTTTCGCTTTGTACCATGTAGGCACCAGTGCTCCCTACTGGGATCCAGCAGCCTAGATCCTCTGGGATCCTGCAAGGATCCACCAGGACCAGTCCCGGCTTCTTCAAAGGAATTGCAAAGCAGCAGCAGAGCTGACAGAAACTTCACACTGAAAAACATAGACAGCTGTCTAATACTGCCTTCACTTAAATATTTACAGGAGATGCTCAACAATTCCACCCTTGGACCTCCATGGAAGGCTGGCTAATACCTCTGTGATAGGAGTTATTACACCTGCCTATCACTGTGCTCAGGTAACTCCACAACTGAGTCAAAGGGGAATTGAAACCACAAATTAATATGAGAGCTCTCAGCGCCTGTGGTTGTGGAATTAAATGCCTGCTCTAAATATAAATAAAGGCTGAAGAGCTCACTGCCTAAAATGTCTGGGAGAGAGCTGTAGTACAGGCAGGGTGAGAGGCTTCTGGCCTCAGGTGCAGGCAGAAAATGCAGGAAAGCATGTCCAGGCTTTGCTGTTGTTCCTGATGACCAGGAAGAGAAGCTGCAGCTTCCTGGTGGTAATCTGGGAAAGGCATCAGGCATCAGTGGAAAGGTCTCTAAAGGGCTAAGAAACCAGAAAGGAGAGCTCCAGGGAGTGGTGCACTCCAGAGCACGTCTGTTCTTCTTCTGGGTGAATTTCCACCTGAGAATGGCCCCAATCGTGTTTCCTGTGGCACCGGCTCCATACAGAGCAGTGGGACAGTGTGAAATTCTGGGCCAGCAAACCTCTCAGCATCCCATCACTCCTCCTTTGGCACACACCTGACTCATCCGCATCCTGCCAGAGCGAGGAGATGGCTCTGCCAACAGCTGTGCAGGTGCTCCAGAAGTGAGCCAGGTGCTCCAGAGCCATGGCTGGTGCAGAGAGCGAGCAGGTGGGACAAGGGCCAGCAGATTCCCTCCTGGATCACACTCTGCAGCTCACTGAAGGCATAAGGATTGCACCGGGATGACTTCAACCCTCATGGACAAGGTCACAAAGGCTCTGTATTTTAAAAATGCATCAGCATTGATGAATACTCAAACAAACAGCTTAATAGGGCTAGTGTGAAGAGAAGATGTAGTAGCAGCATGAAAAGGCACCAATTTTGCTGCAACCAATATTGTTTTCTCCTGGGAATGATACTTATCCACAGATTTGCATGCATGGGGAGAAAGCCAGACAACTCATACCCATGGCATTCAGAGCCAGATAATAATTTGGTCAGTGATGGAGTGCAGCATGTTCCACTAACATCTGCAGGAACTGGAAATGTACCCATCCAATTTTCTCCTCTACCCCAGCCACAAAGGGAGACCACTCCAATTATTTTTCAGACAGAATTAAGGCTGATGTTTACCATTATCTCCCTGGTAACCCTCTCCTCATGACTACATTATGCAACATAATTGTAAAGCTGCCTCAGCTCACTGGGGTTGTTATTAAATGCACTCTGCTGGGTTTTTTTTCCCAAGGTCAAGGTTAGTAATTAGGTGGCTGCGATGCCTGGGACACAGCCTTGTTAGGTAGGAAAAAAATAAGAAGCAATTTAAAGGATGCATCAGACATTCCCAGGTGGTGAGATTTTGCTGGAGCGCCAGCAGACCTGCTGAAGGTGGGCCAGTGAAGGGGGCGGTTTGGGGAATGTGAACTGGTCCAGCACACAGGTCTATGGATGAAGCTTGGACAGACTCCAGCATGAAGGGTGTCAGCTGAATTCCTATAGGGAATGTGGAAAATGGGTGGTAAGATTCGAAGCTGGGCTCAAGCTTCTGAAACAGAGAGTGAATGTGGCTCCTCTACACTGCAGTTTTAATTTGAGCTGGTGAATTGAGCTGTTTGTTTTATTTCTGAATGGTTTATTTCTGGTTGTTTTTTCCAAAGGTCCATGGTGCTTGGCCATTCATTGTATCATGTTATTGTGCATGGCAGGGGGTTGGAATGAGATGGATTTTAAGGTCACTTCCAACCCAAACCATTCCACTGGTTATCCAGTCCCCAGGCCATGTGTTTTTGTGTTTTTGGATGGCACAGCCACTCAGTCTCAGTGATTCCATGGTTGGTGAGAACGAGGTGACACCAGACTTCCTCGTTAGATCCTAGTGCGTGTAAATAGGGAAGATTGCTCTATTTCTTGTTGAAGCCCCAAAAGGAATTAAAAGCAGAAATATCAACATCACAAAGGGGAACAGGAGGACTGCAGGGTTCCTGGAACGATGTCAGACTTCCCAGTAATATGGCTGAGTAGTGCCAAGGTTTCTGCACCTACCTGGTGACTCTCTCGGGTGATAACATGGCTGGAGCCAGTGGGAATCTGGAAAAGCTACTTGTGTTTGGGAAAGACCTTGGAAAGCAGCAAAAGATTAAACTAGATGACCTGCAAGTCTGTATGTGCCTCTGTGTGTTTACTAACATACAACAGACACAAATGCATAATTATATACATATAACATAGAAAAACCTGTAAAAATGCATCCATATGTATAATTACATAAACATATAACTATATATACACATATGTGTGTCTGTATGCAGAAACAGGGCAGCCTGAGCTACAGTTTCTGGTTGCCTCTGACTCCCTGTGAAATTTTCCCTCAGGGAATTGCTTTCCCAGTCACCATTTATTTTTCTAAACTGAAAGTATTTGTGGGTCCCGCTCAAAGCCTATTTCAGTTCAGATGTGTCTCTTCTCCGACATGAATGGCTTGGGATGAGATGTTTAATACCAAAGTCCAAACTATCCCCAGTGCCCTACTGGGGTCATTCCCATGCACCAGCATAGCAGAGAGTATTTACCATGGAAAAAGGGGAAATTGCTTGAAAGGACTGTGCTGTAGAGCAGGAGCCTTATGAAAACCATGACAGGCTAATTGGATCTGGCTTGTGTGCAAGGCAGCAAGGGCTCGACGGCAGTGAGAGAAATCAATAAAAGAAGAGAGAGGAAATGGGGAGGGGGAACCTTTCACATTTTTGCAGTGAAATATCCCTTCATCTGACTGTCTGTAACTTACTTTTCATCATCCCTGATGTGATCTGCAGTTGGAGATTTCTCTCAACTATAAACACAGTGCGGGGTTGGGTGTTTTTTTCTCATCTTTGTTGCCCATGGAAGAAAATAAGGCAAAACAAAACAGAACTTTGTAACTGCTCAAACCTCTTTATGCCGCAGGATCCTTATCTAACGTCTGCACCTCAGAGTCCCAGGGCAAACCTCACCCTGAATGTGGGTTTTATTGTTCTGGTTTGTTTTCTTCCAGTTCAAAGGAAAGGTTAAGCCCCAAAAAGAGAAGTGTGTCCTTGGTCAGGAGTCTGTAAGCTCTCTGAGTCACACTTTACCAAAAACCTCCCAAGTGCATTCAAGTCAGTGCATGTGGTCATCGCTCAAGGACAGCTCCTTATCCTTGCTATCCTGTCCCTAGGGAGGTTAGAAAATGTACTAATTAGGATAATGATGAGGAGTTTTTGATATGAAAAAAAAAACAAAATCGAAACAGCACTTGTGGAGAGCACATAGACCAGACCAGAACTCACTGGCTGAAAAAGAAATTGAAAAAGATTCATGAAAAGGGAATAAATACATATTTTTTTGCCTTTGAATTATGTAGTGCCTTTCATGCCATTAATATGCAATGGTGGTGATATGAGTAACTATTGATACAGCATTGATTCTCCAGTGGCACATTCAAATGTCCTAGTTTATATTCATGGAATCCTGGAATCGCAGAATGGTTTGGGTTGGAAGGGAATTTAAAGGTCACCCAGTCCCAACCTCCAAATTTCTCCTCAAATAATCCACATTCTTTAGCAGAGACCAAGGTTCCAACTCGTTCTGCAGCATCAAAGTTTTGCTCAGAACACCCAAACCAACCCAAAATTTCCATTTCTCCAGAGCCTTATGCAAAGGGCTGGCATGTCAAGGCTTCAGTCCAGTGTGTGGTGGGAAAGAGAAGGATTTTGCAAATAGGTAAATTGAGGATTGGAGTGGAGCAGCGATTATTCAAACACCAAATGGTGGGTCAGCAGCAGAACACAGCCCAAATTACAGAAATCCTTATTCCTTTCTGCCACCTTTCATGTTAATTGTTCACCTTTAGTCACGGTCCTGAGTTTTCTCTCCCCCAGAAAGCATTACCAGAAAATCTAGGCCACCATCACTGAGATTTAATTCTTCTGTCTATGCAGAGACTTCAATCTTCATAAACTGCGTTTTTAGGCAACCGGCATTACTGGCTATTGAGGGCAGCAAAGTTAATCTTACTGAACACAGACTTCTCTAAATGAGGCTGACCTGAAATATGTCAGTAATATCCATAAGCCATAGGAGGAATAAAGCTGGGATATGCTGAAGAAAAAAAGGTAGGAACAACCTGAGACTATATGATAATGATGATGATGTTGATGATGATACTACGGCCTTCCAAAACCACGGTGAAAATACTCCAAGTCCAAGAGGGTCTTGAAATAGGCACACTGAGCTCTTTCTTTAAATTACACCACTCACAGAATTGATGCAGTTTTACATTAAATGTTCTCAGTGAGAAGCATCTAGAAAAGTCCAGCTGAGTTATTTGAGGCACATTATTCCACTGAATGCTAAATGTAGTTTCTAACAGCAGATTTGACCTCAGCCATGCTCCAATAATTAGCCTATAGCATGATCTTTATTAATAAAAGTTAATTGAAACCAAAACTCATCCCTCAGGATTTTCAAACAATGAGCACACACACACAAAAAAATTCCACACTAAAAAACACTGGAAAATCCAGCTTCACAGAGAAGGGGACATTGGAAAGAAAAGCCCTGACTAAAAATAGTGCAAGTCTTTTTGTCCCTGGGCAGGAAATGTCGGCACCACCGATTCCAGGGCTGAATAACACTTTGTCTTTGTGAACGTTATTCAGCGGGACGAAAAACTAAATCAACAGCCAATTCTGCTGAGGAAAGTAAACATCTGCAGATGGGAAAATTGAGGCAAAGAGGTATTAGGGGACTTGCTCAAGGTGAAGAAAAGAAGTTGCTCATGATTACTGGTCATCTGTTCTGGTGGGACAGAAAGTCCTCAGCTGGAAATGCCAAATTTCACTGCCCAGAACAAGAGTTTAGTATATGTAAACCCAATAAATGAAAATAGAATTGTCCCAAAAAGGTGTATGTCTTTGTTCCTCAGAACTATTAGAAGACGCAGGTCTTGGTCAGCATTCTGAGGACCTTCTTGCTGGGCTTTTTCCTGCAAATCCAGCTTTTTTTTGACTTTTGTTTCTCATGACTTTGCCTGGTGTCTCTCCTTCATAGGCCTGAGAGAAAACAAGAAATAATCTCACAGTTTAATTACAATTATTTTAGATGAGAAGACAGGTGGTGCTTCCACACTCATGGAATGATCCCAGCATTATCACAAGGTTAGTGCTTCAAGATCTGACTTATTCTAGCCGAGTTTGTTCTGGATCTGACTGAAAACAAATAAAACGCATACAAATTGTCCTCTTCAGCTTCTGTATTTCAAGGTGCTTCACTGTTTTTTATACAGAAAAACTTTCTGCAAGTGAAGGGATTAATCTGGCAAAGCAGGCAATGTTCCTGATCTGTCCAACAATGCATGTGCTCAACTAGGAATATGAGAAATATCTCATTAGATCTGAAGTGGTCTGACCAAAGCAAGGAATTGTAAATCCTTAAAAATTATTTTTTTTCCAAGAATCACGGGCCACTGTGTATTATAAGTCCTTGGTTTTATGTTATTTTCCTGAGGAATTAAGTAATTCCTTGTATGTTTTCATCCCTCACCAAAACTTTCGAAGCAGCTGATCTCTTTCAGATACATAAAGGGACAGAGTTCTTAAATATAATAATTTCCTGTGAATTTTGGAAAAATAAATAGAAGGGACACAGCAGGACAGTATGTCTGTAGTCTGCGTACAACTTATGAAAGCAGAACATTTACTGTCATCATGGAATTGTTCACATTATTCCATCAGGAGTTATTCAGAATATGAATACCCCAATCATCAGGAAAATTTTGCTTCAGAGTTTAAACTGTATTAAATCTCGAGACACAAGAAGAGAAACCAAGCTCATAGAAATGTCTTAATTTTTTTAAAAAGGTTTGATGTCCTTACGGATGTTTCTGAGCCACCTTTTAAATTCAATTCCTGATTTTTTTTTAAACCAAGAAAAGTTCCTGGAAGATTTTTTTGGGGAGGGGTGTCTTGTAATAGTTTAAATATTCAGTTTTCTGGAAAGATTTACATTTTACTTTTCTGATCACAGGGTAAACATACCAGAAATTAAATAGTCATCATATAATTCAATCCTGTCTGTGAAAACCTAACAAAAGAGCCTTTTCCTTTAACAGAAATAAGAGTGACTGTCATGCTGTAATAGCTTAAAATACATTGGAGATAATGTGTTTAAAGATGTGTTCTAATGACCAGTGACAGCTCTAAAGTATTGCAAGAGCTTGGTTCAAAGCCCCTTGAAAGGAATAACAGTCCTTCTGCTGACATTACTCATCTTTGAATCGGGCTCATTAATAAATTGCAGATATTGTATGCCCAGCTGCCAAAAAGCTGAAAAAAACCCCCGAGAATCTAGTCATAAAAATAGACATCAAGTAAATTCCTCTTCTGGGAATTAAAATAGAAGCAAAGTGTTTCTAGTATTGCTCTCTAGTGCTTTATTATAGATATTTTCTTACTGTTTTTAAAGGAATTAACAGAGCAAGGGGTTCATCACATGCAGAACTCTGTCTCCAGCAAGGGCCAATATTTAATGCCGCAAAGATTGGGAAAGGCTCGAGTTGCTGTAATAGTTTTCACTCCGACGCTGTAAATCAGTTCTTTCCGGGATATGCTGTGCTGATGGAGAGGAGGAAGGATGGGAGGGAAAACAGAGATATCCAGGCAAGACTTTCCCATCTTTAAGGTCCTTTGTGATTAATTACAGATCGATACCTCGTACTCGCAGGCTTTTATCGCTCATTAACATCAAATGGTGTCGGGTATAAATTTGTTACATGAAGAAATGAACTGGGGGATGGCAGGGAGCAAACACCCGCAAACGGTCACTCGTGGGATATAAATGAAACACGACTGAGCTGAGCAATTTGAACTCTGGGTGGGAAAATAATGCTTGGGGATCTTTACCTGTGAATCTCAAAGCACCGTCCAAACACATGTAGGCATGTGCACACACATGTAAGAAAAGGAGAGGACGAGGAGAGGGATGGTGTCCCTCTGGTCCTCTGTGGGGCTGGGTAGGCGGCAGAGCACGGAGCCAGACGCTTATTTTTCCCAGCCCTTGGGATGATTTTCAGGTTGCCCACCCATCCAGCGTTAGCAAAGGAATTATAAGGGAGAAGAAAGCCTTGGCAGCCCGCAGCCCCGGCTCCGGGGAGCCCCGCTCTGCCGCTTTAAGCAACCCATCGAGCCGCGACGCTGCCGCTCGCCCCGCCGAGCCCCCAGGGGTGCAGTTAAAGAAAACGGGCATCTGTCTCTTTAAAGCGTGATTTCCTCCCATTGTATTTGAACCGCGATCAGGAAAAAGGAAATGAAAGCGGAGCCCCGGGGGCCGAGCCGCGCAGTAATAACCCCGCGGGGCTGCGGGTCCCGCCGCCCGCAGCGAGCGCCGGGCGCGGAGCAGCCGCGGTGGCGGCCGCGGCCGCCGCCCCCCGCCCGCGGGAGCGGGATCGGGAGCGGGATCGGGAGCGGGATCGGGAGCGGGAACGGCCCCGCCGGCCGGGGCGCGGGGGGAGCGCGGCGGGGATGGGAGGTCAGAGCCGCGGGCGGGGGCCGTGCGGGGATGGGGGTGGAGGGGGGAGAGGAGGGAGGTGCGGGGCCGGAGCGCAGCCCCAGCGCCTGTTTGTGTCTGTGTGTCGGTGCTGCAGGAGGAAATCCTGTGAATGTCATCGCGGGCCGGCGGGGGAGCGCGGCTGGAGACAAGGCTCCGCGGGCAGACACCCTGTGCGCGGCCGGCGGGGGCAGAGCCCACCACCGGCACGCCACAAAGGAACCGGCCCTGCCAATGTCATCGGCCATCGAGAGGAAAAGCCTCGATCCTTCCGAGTAAGTGGCCGCTTTTTCTGACCGGTCCTCTCCCCTCTCCATCCCCGCTCTCCATCCTTCCCCGGGAGGCTCCCGGTGCCACCCCGTCCACCCCGACGGAGCCGCCACTGGCATTGTGTGCCCGGCAGCCCCACAGGGCTTCGGCACCAGCCCCCGCTCCTCGCTGTCCCCGCACTGGAACCGCACCGGGATGCCCGGCCCGCGGGACTGGCGGCGGGGAGAGCCCCCCAAGTTGTGGGAAGGAGCAGCCGGGAGCAGACAGACGTACTCCATGACCCCGGGCAGGGAATCTCCCACGCTCTCATCCCACCCCGGGGTGCTGGAGGTGCCGCACCGGCGACACCGAGCACCGGCGCCCGGGATGCCCCGACCCGCGGGGCTCACGATCTGGGGGAGGTTGGGAAGAGTCCCCCGAGTTGTGGGACGAAGCAGTCGGGAGCCGGCAAACGCACCCACCCCCCAACCTCCGGGCAGGGAGTCTCCCACCCGCTCATCCCACCCTGCGGTGCTGGGGATGCTCGGAGAAGCCGCACTGGGGACACCGGGCACCGCGCTTGGGCTGCCCCGACCCGCGGGGCTAGCGGCGTGAGGGAGGTTGGGGAGAGCCCCCCAATTTGTGGAAAAGAGCAGCAGTGGCAGCAGAGAGGCGCAAACCACCACCACCACCACCCCACACACACACCCGCCAGACACCACTCATCCCACCCCGGGGTGCTGGGATGCTAGGAGGGAGGGAAAGCATCCCGCTTCCCAAGCCTGAAGGTTTTCCAGGGAGGGAAAACTCTGCCCCATCCCGAGGAACGCCCTGTGCCCCATCCCTGGTCTGCCCAGCTTGCTGCAGTGGAAGGTCAGGGCTGTTTCATCTGCAGGTGCCCAACTTCTACATTTTCATAATGCAACTTTCAAGAGCTCATAGAATCTGCTTTGGTGGGGGCTGGGTGTTCTGCTAAGGGCATGGAGAAAGACTTGATGGCCGGGATGTAGGAGATGAGAATTTCCCTTGCTGAGTTTCTCACTCAGGGAAGGGACTGGCTCCCGTGTCCTGATCCAGGCTTTGGGGCTGTGCTCCTGCTGTCCCGTCCCTCCTGCACACCCAGGGACAGGAGCTCAGCACAGACCCAGGGTCACTTCAGCCCTGCACATGGTAATAACTGCGCTTAGGCTTGTCTGGAATCATGATAAGAGGGAAGAAAAAAAATTATAAAATCTTCGTTTGCAGATAACGCTTCAAACACTGCTCGGAGTAAATTGAGTCATTCGTGGTTTGTTTCCTGTGAGATACTAAAAATGCCATTACTTGGAACCCAGAGTGAACACATGGGAACCACTGCTTTTGGGGATTAAATCACTTCATTCCATGTCACATCTGATGTTTTACATGCTACATTTTCTCTTCTTTTATGCTGTATTTTAAGAAATGCTAGTCCAAGCTCCTAATGATGTCCAGCTTTCAACTACAGAGTTTTTTAATCTTTATTTATTTACCTGCCTTGTATTCTGATGACTTAAGTGCTGGCTTAGGAATCTATGGACATCAAAAAGCTTAATGTGTAAACCAGGAATGCTGTTCTGCATAAACATCTGTCGGGCTGTTCCGGAGTTTAGGGCTGTCCAAGAAACCTGGCTTGGGATTCCCGAACACACCTCAGATGGAATATTTTGGGGTGCATCTGAAGTTTCAAATAATGGATAATAAAGGATAATGATGTGTGTTTCCTATTGGAAGGCTCTCAGGAGTTGCCAGAATGGAGCCCACACATTAGGAAAGGGAGTAATGGAGGCCAAAAGGATAAATTTGGAAAAACTAGGGCCTAACCATGAGGTCCCCATGATTTTTAATGAAAATTCACAGGACTGAGAGCTGGCAGGAGAGGGATGTTACCACACAACTTGCAGGGCACAGCAGTTTAAACTTAGAAGAGTGAAAACCAGAGCAGAATATAACCAGATAATATCTCAGGGCTCAGCTTGCCTAAATAAAAACTGCAGGATCACTTTCTCAGCCCAGAAGTTCTTGACCAGAGGTCGTTCCTCCCTGCTGAAGAAAGTCATTTTTTCTCAGAAAACTGCTGATCCAGTAAATAAGCAGGAGTAATATAATTTTTTCCTGTTGCCTGTTGGAAACTGTGAGCAGCCAGCTCCTTCTCCGTCAGTGTAGGTCTCCTCTGCCCCCACCAGCCCAAGGGAGGACAGACCAGTGACAGAAATAAATTGCTGAGGGACTCTGTGTTAGAGCAAGAAACCAATAACATGGAAAAATTTGGGGGTCCACTCTACTTCCCACAGGTTTGAAATTAAGCAGGTGCTTAGAGGATGGATCCAATAGATTTTTTTAGTGACTTCCCTGGGGTTTGAGTGAAGCCAAAACCTTACAGAACTGAGCTCAGGCATCTTCCTTCGACTTTTTTGGCTGTTCGTTTTTGGTTTTTGTTTTTTTTTTTTTTCTCTTGTAAAATTTCCCAAAAAGACAAAAAAGAGAATTCCTTAAGAAAATAGCTTTGAAGAAAATTCTTGCCTTATCCCCAGGTATTACCAGAATCATCTTAGATTTCAGAGCTTTTTAAAAAAGGAACAGCATAAGGTACTGAATAGTCAGTGCTAATTATCACAATAAAGATTTGTGTCTCTGATGTGTAATCCCAAATAATTTCTTGAGTATAGACACATCCCGGTGGATTCATGTCCTTAGCTAAGGGAAAAAAGAAGTTCTGCACTAACATGAGGTAAAATTCTGGCTCTATTAAATCCAGCAATGAATCTCAAACCAGTTGGGCACTGGTCTCATCTGTTGTATTTATTCATTTCATGCTGTTCAGAGAAATGACATCCTCAGACTTAGTCTTCAAATTTACATTTCCCAACAGAAGGTGTCAAATCCCTCAAGTGCCTTTTTTAGTCCTCTAGCACTTGGTGAGATGGAATAAAAACAAGGATATAATCCCTGTTTCAATGTGTTTTATTTTGCTTTTCCTTCTCCTCACATGGATGCTTTCAGATCACCGTCGATTTTCCTTCTCCAATGATTCTCTCATTCCCTCAGGGAACCAGTGGATGAAGTCCTCCAGATCCCCCCTTCTCTGCTGACATGTGGAGGGTGCCAGCAGAACATTGGGGACCGGTATTTCCTGAAGGCCATCGACCAGTACTGGCATGAGGACTGTCTGAGCTGCGATCTGTGTGGCTGCAGGCTCGGCGAGGTGGGGAGACGCCTCTACTACAAACTGGGCAGAAAGCTCTGCAGGAGGGACTATCTCAGGTACACAACCCATTCCTCACACCCTCACCCCTCTCCTTCACATCATTTCAGCTTTGCTTGTTCATTTAGTGGGTACAGTGAGAAATAAGGAATTGATTTTTAATGGCTCTTAAGGCCTGACAGCAGCCAGGGGTGTGACACAGCTCAGGTTTGAGATGTGGCCTCGTATCAGACTCGTAGAATCCCAGAATGGTTGGGGTTGGAAGGGATCTTAAAAGATCATCTTATTCCAACACCCTTCCATGGGCAGGGACACCTTCCACTAGACCAGGTTACTCCAAGCCCTGTCCAGCACTTCCAGGGATGGGGCAACCACAGCTTCTTTGGGCAACCTGTGCCAGGGTCTCACACCCTCACAGGGAACAATTCCTTCCCAATATCTAATCTAAACCCACTCTCCAGCAATGTGAAGCCATTCCCCCTTGTCCTGGCACTCCAAGCCCTTGTCCAAAGTCCCTCTCCAGCTCTCTTGGAGCCCCTTTTGGCACTGGAAGGTGCTATAAGGTCTCACCAAAGCCTTCTCTTCTCAAGGCTGAACTCCCCCAGCTCTCTCAGCTTGTCTTCATAATTTTGGGTTTCATGTGCAGATGCCTTATGGTATTGCTGGGATTCTTCAGTAACTTATAGATAAGTCTAGAGGTTATCTGTGTTGTTTAGATAAAAAACTTGGAGTTGTTTACAGTTAAGTCTTTAAGCTCTTGTTAAAAAAAAGGCATGTTTTAATGGAAACAAAAGCATTGCTACATGTGGTAGATAAACCAGAATTATTTGATAATGTAAAGAATGTAGTAAGAGCTCCTAGGACATGGGGTTGTTGGCACCTTGGTGGTCTGCACAGACATAACCCCACAGCTCCAGGTGAACCCCACAGGGTCAACGTTGTTACTTATTATGGGTAATTTCATTAATAACCCTCTGCCTGTCAGTTTTTGCCAAAATTTGTAAGTAGAAGGATTAATTGGAGATTAAGATATTTCACAAAAATTGGTAACAAAGGATCTTTACATTCTTGAGTACAATTAAAGTGTGTTCCATTTCTGGTTTGTTCCATTTCTTCTAATGGATCCCTAATGTGTCAGGAAACAGAATAATGATATTTAATGGTATTTTTCCAGCTATTTCACTGAAGGTCAATTTACCTGCCAGTAAAAGCTAAAACAAAATCTCAGTGGACTCCCTAATTATGCTGTCCCTGAGCTTTGCTGATAGGAATTTTGCTGAAAGTAAGGACTAAGTTCTGCTAATGGGACCACTTGTAAATCCAGCAGTGATCCAGTGTTAATTACTCTCCCCAAAAACTTTTCATCTTAAAATGGAAGCAAAGGAAGTATGGCAATACAATGAATGCATTTTCTTGCAGTGAAATTCAACGCTTTTCTTTATTTAATAATGCAATAGATAATATCTCCCATCATTAATGAAAAATTTGGCAACCTTTGTGTAACCTTAGCGTTATTTTTGTTGGGCAGAAGCGAACAGTGACATCTCCTGGTAGATGAAAGACATTACGTTCTTTTCCTTTACTCCTTTCCTTAAACTACAAAGCACAGCTGAAGACAAGCAACATTTGTCCATGGAAAGGTAATTTCTGTCAGTCACAGAAGTGGTAGTATTAGCAGGACACAACTTTGTGCAGTGTTCTGGGGAACCTCCTCCTGAAGCTGCTCAGCAGTTCAGGATAAGGTCATTGATTAGAGAAGTCAATTATATTGATAGATTTGAGGAGATTTAGATTGGATAATACAAGAAATCCTTCCCTGTGAGGGTGCTGAGGCCCTGGCACAGGTTGCCCAGAGAAGCTGTGGCTGCCCCATCCCTGGAAGTGTTCAAGGC